>CM033716.1:65348427-66548427 GCA_019671005.1 Hibiscus mutabilis
ACAAAACCAATAGTTTCTCACAACCACAAAACACAATAACCATAGCCAAGTAGATTTAGTTCATGGCTAGGTTCCAAAGAAACACAAGATAAATAATCCCTAGCATGAACCCAATCGAACAAGAAAGAAAAAAGATGAAGAAGATGAGGCTTGTCGAAAATCCTCCTTGCCCTAGATGCTTGTCTAAAATTCTCTTCTTCTTGCCTCCTTGGACTTGTCTAAATTTCCCTTCTTGCTCTCTCTTTTGATTGTCTAAATCTCTTCTTATTTTTATAGGCTAGGCCAAAGTCCTTCTTTGAGGAGGAGTTTGAGTTGAATTAAATTATCTTTAAAGAATATAATTTTTTATTATAATTTTATTCCCTATTAGAACTTCTCCTATCTTCTTGAATTTAATTCTTCTTTAATCTCTGCATGGAAATCAAATTCCTTTGGGTTTGGGCTTGCTCCATGTCATCTTGGGCTTGTCTAGTCATCAATTTCGACATCCATATTGCATTTTTTCTTTGTCGACAATTGCCATGGCAACTGGCTGCTGCCTCCTTCATGCATTGCCCTCGCAACTAGCTCGGCATATCCTTCATGCATTGCCTCGCAACTAGCTCTAGCATTGCTTTGGCAAGTGATCCTGCACATACACACACAAACACACCTCATAATTACCGCCAAGACTTCAATTTTCACAAACTTAGCTTTGAACTTGATTTCACTCTCTCAACCGGGCACAAAGTATGATTGGCTTTTTATTTTTCGGAAAACTTAGGAGTTACTCTGAATCAAACTATAATGCTTGTGAGTGTAAAAGTGAGTTGTGTGCAAGTTGATTTTTTTGATTCTATGCAAACAATAGGTTTTCAAATTACTTTATTGGGTTCTTTTTAACATGTTTTAACTAGAGCCGCTTTTTGGGCACCTCTAGTGTTTTGTTTTTAGTTTTATTTTGTTAATTTAATCGACTAGAGCCGGTTTCGGGCACCTCTAGTTAAATTTTTTTAACACATCCTAGAGCCAGTTTGGGCACCTCTAGTGATCAATTTTTTAGCACATGCTAGAGCCAATTTCGGGCACCTCTAGCATTCATCCAATTTTTATTCTAATCCCCAATTTGTTAATTATCAACCTAAGTTCACTAGAATTCCTTAAATCAATCAAACCACAACAAGTGTTTCATCAAATTTAGCATCATAGTAAAATTCTAAGTTTTTCCATGGTTATCCTAGAATAAAAATTTATCAATTAAGTGCATTGGCAAAGTCATCATCGAATATTCATCAAATCTAAGCAATTTTGTTCCAATTAAAGGCATGGCAAGCAATTTATGTATCCTAAATGTAATACTTAAGATGAATGTAACTAAACATGGTAACTACTAATAACAATCCCCCAAACTCGAGTGAGGCATTGTCCTCAATGCATGCATAAAAATAAAAAAAATAAAAATAAAAATGCATACGAGGACTTACTCCGAGAGTTCATCATCGAGATGATTAGTTTCCTTCTAGTCGGTGTCTTGATTCTCTTGCTTGAACGCTGATGGTTGTTTTCTTGTTGCCGTGGTGGAATCGATCCTCGACGGGTTGTCCTCATCGTCCTCTTCATCAATGTCAATGGCTTTTCGCTTGGAGGATTCAATTGGTGCGGTCTTTATTGGTTCAATGGAGGACTCGTCCAATCTGAAAAATCAGAAAATGATTCCGTAGGAGTTGATTCGGCATAGGTGCTTTACCTTTGGCTTTTGCAAAGTGGTTGCCGGATGTCTTTAGCTTTGGTTGCCGTGGCATCTTCGTGGGTTGTTGCTTTTCGTGTAGGTTGCCTGGCATCATTGTTGCCGTGGCGATCGATTTCATTGGTTG
Source organism: Hibiscus mutabilis (assembly GCA_019671005.1). Lineage (NCBI taxonomy): Eukaryota > Viridiplantae > Streptophyta > Magnoliopsida > Malvales > Malvaceae > Hibiscus > Hibiscus mutabilis. The sequence goes on from CM033716.1 coordinate 65,350,281, forward strand.
CCGGGCAAGGATCTCGCGGGAAAGATTGGGAACGCACGCGATTGTCCGGTACTTTTCTAGGATGACTTGGGTGATGGCATTGTTGTGCTCCTTCATGTACCGCATGAACATTAGTTGCCGATCTTCAATTTGCCTTAGGTGGCTTGCCAATGGGTGCAAAAGTGCTTCAAAGTGTCCCGGATTAATGGCCGAGTTGCTCGGGCGTTAGGTGCTTGGGCATTAGGATTGCCGCGGGCGGCAGGAGTTGCCGTGGCAATTGGAGGCCTTGAAGAATCTCCGGTGCCTCTCCCATTAGCTTTCGGATTAGTGCTTGATTCCAACCAGACTTGGGTAGGGCCTTTTCATCGGTGGACTCACTCGGGACATGCATCTCCTGCAAAGATTAGAAATTAAGCAAGGGAAGAAAAGAGAACCCTTATCTTTTGAGTCTGCATACAAAAATCTCATCACAAATAATTTTTCCAATGTTAATGATGCGATTATGCAAAATAGAATGTATGAGCAAAAGACGTGGTATATCAACGGTAGTATTGTGTGTGGAGGGCATTAAAGAAGTTTTAACAAACTTATTCCATAGTTTTGCCTCGGTTTAAGCCGAAGGCGATTTATCGTGCCCTTGTATTTACCGCTGCTCCAATGAGTTCCCTGCTGAGTGAGTTCTTGAAGCACCTTGTCGAGTTGCTTGGGATTGATTTGGTCAACGAAGGCTTGATGCTCGTCCTTCTCAATGTAAAGTCCGTAAAAGGTGTTGATGCTTTCGGGACTTATAAGTATGGCCTTGTCACGAACAAAAACATAAGGATTATCCGGTTAGGTGAGTGAGCATAGAATTCTCTTACCCATGAGATGTTACCCTGTTCCGTTGATGGCAAAAGATTTGCCACTTTTGATGTGCAATCCTCTTGAAGATGAATGGTTCAAGGCCGAAATCTTGATGAGAGTTGGAGTATTCAAAGCCTTGTTCTTCATGAATCTTCCCGCTTTCAAACTTGATTGAAATCTTTCTTGAACCACCGTGTAGCAAACTTCTTGTATCTTGGTTCTTTTGAGGAACTTGGATGAACTAAAAGTTTAATCTTGATGCCATGGATGATCTTGGTTGTGAGTAAAAACAAAGAAAAGAAAAGAAAAGAAAAGAAACTAAAAAGTTGCAAGATAGAAAGTAGGAATAGGTTAAGGGTGATGGGTTTTATAGAAAAGATAGGTGGGTGGGATTGAGAAAAAATGAAAAAGGGTTTAGGGTTTTGTAGGAGTTGTCGACAAGGGGTTTTGGTTAGATGAATTGGAGGCTTTATATAAGCCTTAGATTCAGCCCATTAGTTTCTTTTTGTTGAAGATGTTTTCCTACTTGGTTTAGAATTCCTTCTTTATCTTGAACTTTTTTCCTACAATTCAAAAACAAATCAAATAAGGATTAAAATTAAAGATAAACTAATAAAGAAAATAAATAAAGATGTGTAATAGGATTCTTAAACTTGAATAAAAAAAATCTATCCTAAAACTACTAATAATCAGAAAAAATAAAAAAAAAAAAAAAAAAAAAAAAAAAAATAAATAAAATAATTAAATAATCAAAAAAAAAAAAATAAAAATAAATAAAAATAAAAATAAAAATAAAATATCAAAAGGGAGAGCATGCTCATGCATCTCCTAAATTGACCACTTCCTTGTTACTTTCCACATGGGCACCATTGTAGTGCTTCAATCTTTGTCCATTAACTTTGAATTCATGGTTGTCGAGATGGACTTGATTATCACAAAGCACCATGGGAGAATGGTTTGACACTTCAAATGGTCCCGACCATCTTGATTTCAGCTTTCCCGGGAAAAGTTTTAGCCGAGAATTGAATAGAGAACTAGTTGCTCGGGCGTGAATTGCCGCGGGCAATAGTTTCTTGTCATGCCATCGCTTTGTTTTCTCCTTGTAGATTCGTGCATTGTTATAGGCGAGTGCACGGAATTCTTCTATCTCATTGAGATCCATCAAACGCTTTTTTGTCCGCACTTTCCCAATCCATATTCACGGTCTTGATTGCCCAAGACGCCTTGTGCTCGATTTCCACCGTAGATGACATGTTTTACCATAGACAAGTCGGAAGGGGGACATACCTAAGGGTGTTTTGAATGCAGGCGATATGCCCAAAGTGCGCCATCTAGTCTTAATGACCAATCCTTCCTTGAGGGATTTACAACTTTTCGAGTATTCCCTTCAACTCCCGGCTGAAATTTCTGCTTGCCCATTGGTTTGTGGGTGATATGCCGTGGCGATCTTGTGTGATATGCCGGTTGCTGCAACATCTTGGCAATTAGTCTGTTGTCAAAATGCTTGCCCCGTCACGATAATTGCTCTCGCATCCCAAACCGTAAATATGTTTTTTCGCAAGAATCTTTGCACGGTCTTGGAATCGTTGTTGGGAACCGCAGCTGCCTCTACCCATTTAGACACATAGTCGACGGCAAGTAAGATGTAGAGGTTGCCGAATGAAGATGGGAAAGGTCCCATAAAATCGATCCCCATACATCGAACAGTTCCACCTCGATGATGTTCGAGTGGCATCTCATGTCGCCTAGAGATATTGCCCGCCCCTCCGCAACGATCACATTGCTTGTAAAAGTCTTGGGCATCTTTGTACAATGTTGGCCAATACAAACCGGATTGCAAAACTTTGGTCGCGGTACGAGTTCCTCCAAAATGTCCTCCATAGGGTGAAGAATGGCATTGCCGAGTACATTTTGTTGTTCTTCTTCAGTGGACACATCGACGATAACCCGATCCGCACATTGTTTAAACAAAAGAGGCTCGTCCCAAAAGTAATGCTTAGCATCATGGCGGAACCGCTTTTCCCTTGGTGAGTAATGCCATAAGGTAAAATACCACAAACAAGGAAATTAACTAAACCAAGGCACTGTGGTATTGTCGAGGCATGTGCCGCCGCGGGCGATCGCCTCCCAAAATTGCCGAGAGGCGTGCGCGCCAAAGACCGCCGCGGCGGCGTTGAGAGTTGCCGAGGCGTGTGCATCCATGGTTGCCGAGGCGCCGAGGGCTGCCGAGGCGAAGGGTTGCCGAGGCGCGGAGGGTTGCCGAGGCAACTAAAATTTGTTCATCCGGGAATGCATCGCATATCTCTAGATCCGCCCTCCTCCCTATTTGTGCTCCAAACGTGATAAGTGATCGCCACTTGATTTTCTGTTCGCCTTTTCCTGTCCTTAATTTCAATATCAAATTCTTGTAAAAGTAATATCCAACGAATCAAACGAGGTTTAGCATCCTTTTAGCAAATAAGTATTTGATTGCCGAATGGTCCGTATGAACAATTACCTTTGTACCAATTAAATAGGATCGAACTTGTCAAATGTAAAAAAACTACAGCTAGTAACTCTTTCTCCGTTGTTGTGTAATTCACTTGAGCACCATTAAGAGTTTTACTAGCGTAGTATATCACATGGAAGGTCTTACCGCGGCGCTGGCCTAGGATCGCTTCCTACCGCAAAATCACTTGCATCACACATGAGCTCAAAAGGTAGTGTCCAACTGTGGAACGACAATGGGTGCCGAGGCAAGCTTTTTCTTTAGGGGTTTGAATGCTTGGGTGCAAGAATCATCAAAATCAAGACTTTATCCTGTTCAAGCAGATTACACAAGGGTTTAGTGATTTTAGAAAAATTATGAATGAACCTCCCGTGAAAAACCTCGCATGTCCGAGAAAACTTCAATTCCTTTAACCGAACTGGTGGGGGTAATCTCTCGATCACGCCCACCTTGGCTTTGTCTACTTCAATTCCTTGATGAAATCTTGTGGCCGAGCACTATTCCTTCATCTACCATAAAATGGCATTTCTCCCAATTGAGGACTAAACTGTTTTTTTCACATCTTGCCAACACCTCTCTAAATTGCCGAGACACCGCCGGGTCATTACTAAAAACAAAAAATCATCCATGAAGATCTCAAGGAAGTCTTCGACCATGTCTGAAAAGAGTGCCATCATGCATCTTTGAAGGTTGCCGGGCATTACATAATCCGAACGGCATCCTTCGAAGGCATAAGTACCGTATGGGCATGTGAAGGTTGTCTTTTCTTGATCTTCGGGTGCTATGGCAACTGATTGTAACCTGAATAACCATCAAGAAAACAATAAAAGGGTTTACCCGCAAGACGGTCAAGCATTTGATCAATAAAGGGTAATGGGAAGTGATCTTTCCTAGTGGCTTTGTTTAGCTTTCGATAGTCCATACAAACCTCCAACCGGTCACACCCCGTTGGGATAAGTTCATTATTTTCATTGCTTACCATCGTTATACCTCCCTTTTTTTCGGTACACATTGTACCGGGACTTACCCATGTACTATCAGAGATAGGGTATATAATGCCGGGCCAAGCCACTTGATGATTTCTTTCATTACAACCCTTTCATGGCATGATTCAGTCTCCTCGGGCCTCAATTGAAGGTTTGTGATCATCTTCCAACAAGATCTTGTGCATGCACACCGCCGGCTAATTCCCTTCAAGTCGGCAATTGTCCACCCTATTGCCTTTTTGTGTAGCTTCAACATCTTGATCAGCTTCTTTTCCTCGCCAGTCTGTAACTTAGAAGAAATAATTAGTGCAATGTATTATCGGTTCCTAAGTATGCATATTTTAGTTGCTCGCAATTGTTTCAACTCAAGAATTGGTGGTTGTTCAATAGAGGGTTTTTCGAGCTTACCTTCCTTACCCGAGTAATCCAGCTGGTTCAAAGTATGTACCGGGTCGATTGACTAGCCAATTTGCCTCTTCTTGTTGTTCCTCATCGACCGTTCTTCATACTCCTCGTGTTCCTCTTGATCGGCAATGTAGTTGCCGAGGCAACTAAATTCCTCATCGGTTAAACTCGCCGTGGCATGAAGTAGTTGGCATTTTTCCGATCATCGCATGCCTTAGTGTTTGGAACACATTTAGTTTAACTTGCTGGTCATTCACCCTCATTGTGAGTTCTCCTTTTCAACATCAATCAAGGTTCTCCCGCCGCTAGGAATGGTCTCCCGAGAATGATAGGTGCATGCTCATCCGCTTCACAATCCAAAACAATAAAGTCACGGAAAAATAAATTTATCAACTTTTACCAAGATGTCCTCGATTTTTCCCTCTCGATGCACATAGGATCCGCTTGCTAGCTGCAACATAACTATTGTAGGTCTTGCCTTCCCGATTCCTAGTTTTTGAAAACCGATTTAGGCATCAAGTTTATGCTAGCCCCAAGGTCGCATAATGCTTTCCCGACATAGTGATTTCCAATGGAACAGTGGTATTGTGAAACTTCCGGATCCTTCAACTTGGGTGGCATACGACAGTAACATTGCCATGCATCCTCTGTCAGGGCAACTGTTTCAAACTCTCCTAGCCTTGTTCTCTTGGACACAATGTCTTTAAGAAACTTGGCATAGTTTGGCATTTGTTCAATTGTTTCCACCAATGGCAAGTTGATGTGGACTTGCTTTAGGATATCAAGAAACTTCTTGAATTGGTATTCTTGCTTTTGTCGCCTCAACCTTTGTGGGAATGGTGGTGGAAGTTGGATATCTTCGATCCTTTCATTGGTTTGAAACCTGATTGACGGCATTGCCGGACATCCGGAGTTGCCGAGGCATTATCAACGGGGGTTGCCGAGGCATGCTTATCGCAAGTTGCCGAGGCGCCTTTATCATCGCTGCCGAGGCATGCTTATTGCCGCTGCCGCGGCAATTCCCCGGTTCAACATCCGAGGCTTTGCCGCTAGGTTCGCCTTTGATCTTTTGTGGAGTTTTGTTTTGAGAGCGGGTTTGAACCTCTCTGTTGTTGGCCACTTCTAGTGGTGATCGCCTTACATTGCTCATGGCCGCCTCCTCTTGCGACTTCAAGATCGCTTAGGTAAACCTCCTTGTGGTCTAGTATTCAGATTTTGAGCAAATTGTCCGACTTGATTTTCCAATGATTTGATTGCCGCTCTTGGTTTTGCAATCTCATCTCGGTCCTCGTTAATAAAAGCATCAGTTCTTTTTATGAAATTACTATTCTCAGCCATATAAGATTCAGTGGCCATCATAAAAGCATTTAGAGAATTTTCCAAAGAACTAGATGTTGTCGGTTGTTGCCGCGCATCCGCTGTCGTGGCATATTCTCGCTGTCGAACCCGATGCTTGTGCATTCTGATTGTTCCGTTTAGAGCATTGTTGGGATTACTCCATGAAAATTTGGGTGCTTCTTCCAAGTCGGATTGTATGTATTGACATCACGTTGTTGTTCCGATTGTAATTCCCCACATAGAAGTCGGATTCCGATTCTCGATACATTCGTAAGAATTATGGTTATCACCACATAACTCACAAAAAGAATCCATTACCTTGACTTCATGTGTGTTGTTTGGTTTTTTGCATGTTCGACCATCTTGGTTAAAGGCCAATTGTGCCAAATTGAATCTGATGATCCTAGTTCATGTATTGTGGCTTGGAGTCTAACTCCTCCTCTTCTAGTAGATGGGAATTGATAATCATTCTTGGCCAGCCTATTTAAAATTTGCATTGCTTCTTCCGTGACTTATCTAGGAGTATGCCGCTTGCCGAGGCATCTAGCATCATCCTTGTTGGTGTATTCACGGCGTTGTAAAACATTGTTACTTGAGTCCACACCGAACTGTAGGGGCATTTGTGTAGAAGTTCTCTATATCGCTCCCAAGCCTCGTGACATGGATTCATCATCCGCCTCGCCAAAAGAAGTAATGTCATACGAAGCTTATCACCAAATTTGTAGGATTAAATCTAGCAAGGAAATCACGACAAAGATCAGTCCAAGATGCTATTGATCCGCAGAATGCTATTCAACCATGCTTTCGCGCCTATCCCAAAGCTGAATAGGGGAATAATCTTAATCGTAAGACATCGGGGTGACTCCGTATCTTGAACGAGTTGCAAATCTCGAGGAAAGATTTCAGATGTTGTCGCATCTTCGCTTGTCGAGCCGCCAAATTGACCTATTGTGTTGATCATATTAAACATTACCGGTTTCAACTCAAAGTGGTCGGCTTCAATTTCAGGTGCGACAACTCTCGGGTTAAGTCCATCAAGATCTTCTTCAAGATAGTCTCGAATAGTTCTGTTTTGTGCAAGAATCACTCCTCCTCCCGCTCGAACATCTTGATTCATATTGCCGCCTTGATTTGCCATTGCTTCTCTTATCCTTCGCCTAAGTCTTTGTAAGGTTCGTTCTATTTCTGGATCAAAGGGATATTCTGGTGAAGTCGGGTCTCGCCCTGGTCATATACCAATGCAAAACCAAAGTTTGTTAGCCCTTTGAATTTTAAACAAGAAAAATAAAAAGAAAGTGCAAGAAAATAAAACAAAGTCGCTATTGCCAATCCCCGCAACGGGCGCCAAAAACTTGTTACGCTGTAATAAGTGCTACGCAAATGTGCAAGTATACACGCCGCAAGTTATAGTATAAAAGATATCGCTCCACACAGGATTGGTGCTACTTCAAGAATCTAGTCTCTTGTAATCGTAAAAAGTAAAAACACAAGTAAAGGATTATAGAAGTTTTAACTAATAACTAATCTAGAAATCAATTAAGTAAATGAAAAGATGAGATAGAATGAGAGAGAGATAGGCCAGGTTATCGTGAGTTGAGGTGTGATAGCCGATTGATCGTTTTGGTAAAAGAGTGCACGGGCAACTGGGGTTTGCGCCGAAAACTTGCACAACGGGTTGCCTTGGCAACTAATCGATGGTTGCCTGGGCAACTAGTTGGGCAACTACTTGGGCGTCCGGGCAGCAACCTTCAAGGTTCGGCAGAGCGTTCTTCAATGGTTTCTTCTTATCCCTAAGTCGAAAACTCTAGCTACTTGTGCATGCCTTGATAATACATCCCGCGTGAATCAAGGGTGAACAACAACCAATCTTGCGCTCATCTTAGCCGCTGAAATCCTTAACTTATTCCTAAGTCGGATTAATCTTCACCATCATTGATTGAATAAAGATCATATTCATTCGCTTCTTGAATCTAACTCTCCGATATTAGATAAATAGATGAAATCACGAGATCCTCTCCCAATTCACTCGCAAAACAAGAATAAGAACCAAGAATGAATAAACCTTGAAATAGAAAAGTGTAAACTCTTATTACCTAAACAAAAACCAATAGTTTCTCACAACCACAAAACACAATAACTATAGCCAAATAGATTTAGTTCATGGCTAGGTTCCAAAGAAACACAAGATAAATAATCCCTAGCATGAACCCAATCGAACAAGGAAGAAAAAAAGATGAAGCTTGTAGAAAATCCCTTGCCCTAGATGCTTCAAAAATTCCCTTGCTGCTTTCCCTTGGACTTGTCGAAATTTCCCTAATGCTCTCCCTTGGATGGTCGTAAATCTCCTTGCTATTTATAGGGCTAGGCCAAAGTCCTTCTTTGAGGAGGAGTTTGAGTTGGAATTAAATTATCTTTAAAGAATATAATTCTTTATTATAATTGTATTCCTACTAGAACTTCTCCTATCTTCTTGAATTTAATTCTTCTTTAATCTCTGCATGGAAATCAAATTCCTTTGGGTTTGGGCTTTGCTCCACATCATCTTGGGCTTGTATAGTCATTAATTTCGACATCCCTATTGTATTTTCTCTTTGTCGACAATTTCCATGGCAACTGGCTCGGCGTCTCCTTCATGCATTGCCCTGGCAACTAGCTCGGCATATCCTTCATGCATTGCCCTGGCAACTAGCTCGGCATTGCTTTGGCAAGTGATCCTGCACATACACACACAAAGCACACCAAAGCAGCATCTTTTCCACAAAAACTACCAAGTTATGTAATCAAGCTCAACGATGGAAGGAAACATGGATTAATGCATGAATGGCTAACTATGCAACTAATATGAGCCTAAGTCTAACAATAATATGAGTAAAAAGGGTAAGAAAAATAGTACTTTTGAACACTTATCAGTAAGCATTGAACTTGATGTACTGAAGGATATCATTATACCATAGATTGTCATCCCCCCTCCAAACTATAGTAGTGGGCTAGTACCTCAAAAATTCATATCTCAATTGGCTTCATCTCAGCCTTCGGGCTCAATTCGAACACAGCGGCCAAGGTTACTAGGGCATCGACCATCTGATTATCCTTCTTCAACAAGTAGGCAAAATTGATTTCTTCGAAACCTTTGACCAACTCTTGAATCAACTTGTAATACTTGATCAATTTTGAATCTCTAGTCTCCTACTTCTTCTGGAGCTGGTAGATCACTAAGGACGAGTCTCCATAAACTTGAAGTACTTTGACTTTCCTTTCTATGGCCGCGTGGAGTCCCATGGCACAAGCCTTATATCCAGCCACGTTATTGCCGCAAAAGAATTCCAACCTACATATAAAGAGGTAGTAGACCTTTTCGAGAGAAATTAACACTGTCCCTATTCCATGGCCTAAGGTATTAGATGCTCTATCAAAGTAAGCTTCCAACTCTTACCCTCGGTGGCGGGCTTCTCCTCGAACAAAACATCGATTAGATCCTCATCCAGGAAGTTAAAATCCAACACTCATAGTCATCCGAGGCGCGACTTGCCAAAAAGATCTGCCACCACACTTTCTTTTACCACTTTGCTTGCTCGGATAAATAATATCAAACTCGATAGTAGCATTTGCCAATGGGCCATTTTCCCGCTTAGCATCGGGTGCTTCCATCAAAAACATAAATGGATCTGTTCGGGAAATTAAGCAGGTGGTGTGATACAACATGTATTGCCTGAGTCGCTTTGTAGCCCATACCAAGGAACAACACAACTTTTGAATCAATGAGTATCGCGCTTCACACTCGGCGAAGTTTTTTCTTAAGTAATAAGTCACCCTCTCTTTCTTGCCAAAGTCGTTGTGTTTATTACTGCCTATCAGGTAGTCTTTCCTGCCAAGTACAAGATTAATGACCTATCGCCATCAAGCGTCACCAAGATCAGAGCGTTGGTCGAATAATTCTTGATCTCTTCTAAAGCTTGTCGACAATCTTCATCCTGCATTCTCAAATTATTCTCGCAGAGTAGTCAAGACAGATCACACTTTTTGGTGAATTGGGAGATGAATCAAGAGATGTAATTCAACCTTCCCAAAAAATCCCCATACTTTTTTTTTGAGTTTGAGGTGGGGGAGCTCTTGGATTGCTTTCACTTTATTAGGAATGATCTCTATTCCTTTCTAGCTTACCACAAAACCCAAGAGTTTCCCGGATGTAACTGCGAAGGTATACTTAGTAAGGTTGAGCTTCAACTGATATTTTTTAAGCCTTCGAAAGAGTTTTCACAAATTTTGGATGTGCTCCTCCTCTGTTCGATACTTGGCTATCATGCATCCATATACACCTCAATCTCCTTATGCATCATATCATGGAACAAGGGCACCATGGCTCTTTGATAGGTTGCCCTGATGTTTTTTAACCTGAAAGGCATCACCTTGTAGCCAAACATACCCTACATGGTCACAAGAGTAGTTTTTTCCATGTCCTCGAGGTGCATTTTAATCTGATTGTATTCCAAAAAATCATCCATGAATGAGACTAAGTATTTCCAGTGGTGTTGTCAACTAGTGTATCAATATGGGGCAAGGGGAAGTTGTCTTTGGGACTTGCCCTGTTAAGGTCCCTATAATCCATGCACATGCGATCGTTCCCATCTTTTTTTGGTATTAGCACTATGTTGGCTACCCATTTTGGGTATTTGGAAACCTTCAGGAATCTTGCTTTGAACTATTTCTGTACTTCTTCTATGACTTTTAACAACATGTTCGTTCTCACCCTTCGGAGCTTTTGCTGGATAGGCTTGCATTCTGGCCTTATAGGGAGCTTGTGTACCACGATATCCGTGTTCAAACCTAGCATATACTGATACGTCCATGCAAACACATTGTTGCGCGTAATAAGTGCTACGCAAATGTGCAAGTATACACGTCGCAAGTTATAGTATAAAATCAGGATTGGTGCCACTTCAAAAAAGTAAGTAAAATTGATTGTCTTGGTAAAAGAGTGCACGGGCAACTCAGTTGCCGGGCAACTTGCACAACGGGTTGCCTTGGCAACTAATTGATGGTTGCTTGGGCGACTAGTTGGGCAACTACTTGGGCGATCGGGCAGCAACTTCAAGGTTCGGCGGAGCGTTCTTCAATGGTTTCTTCTTATCCCTAAGTCGAAACTCTAGCTATTTGTGCATGCCTTGATAATACATCCTCGCGTGAATCAAGGGTGAACAACAACCAATCTTGCGCGCTCCTCTTAGCCGCTGAAATCCTTAACTTATTCCTGCCGGATTAATCTTCACCATCATTGATTGAATAAAGATCATATTCATTCGCTTTCTTGAATCTAACTCTCCGATATTAGATAAATGGATGAAATCACGAGATCCTCTCCCAATTCACTCGCAAAAACAATAATAAGAATCAAGAATGAATAAACCTTGAAATAGAAAAGTGCAAACTCTTATTACCTAAACAAAACCAATAGTTTCTCACAACCACAAAACACAATAACCATAGCCAAGTAAATTTAGTTCATGGCTAGGTTCCAAAGAAACACAAGATAATTAATCCCTAGCATGAACCCAATCGAACAAAGATGAAGGAAGAGGCTTGTCTAAATCCTCCTTGCCCTTGCCCTTGATGCTTGTCTAAAAATTCTCTCCTCTTGCCCTACTTGGACTTGCCGAAAATTTTCTCTTGCTCTCTCCCTTGAATTGTCGAAATCTCCTTGATATTTATAGGCTAGGCCAAAGTCCTTCTTTGAGGAGGAGTTTGAGTTGAATTAAATTATCTTTAAAGAATATAATTCTTTATTATAATTTTATTCCTATTAGAACTTCTCCTATCCTCTTGGAATTTAATTCTTCTTTAATCTCTGCATGGCAATCAAATTCCTTTGGGCTTGACCTTGCTCCATGTCATCTTGGGCTTGTAAAATCATGAATTTCGACATCCATATTGCTTTTGGTCTTTGTCGACAAATGCCATGGCAACTGCCTTGCCTCCTTCATGCATGCACGCCTCGCAACTAGCTCGGCATATCCTTCATGCATTGCCTCGCAACTAGCTCGGCATTGCTTTGGCAAGTGATCCCGCACATACACACACAAAAACACACCAAAGCAGCATCTATTTCCACAAAAATCACCAAGTTATGTAATCAAGCTCAACGATTGAAGGAAACATGGATTAATGCATGAATGGCTAACTATGCAACTAATATGAGCCTAAGTCTAACAATAATATGAGTAAAAAGGGTAAGAAAAATAGTACTTTTGAACACTTATCACACCCCAAACTCGAACTATTGCTTGTCCTCAAGCAATGCAAACTCATAATTACCGCCAAGACTTCAAATTTTCACAAACTTAGCTTTGAACTTGATTTCAATTCTCTCAACTGGGCACAAAGTATGATTGGCTTTTTATTTTTCGTAAAACCGAGGAATTACTCTTAATCAAACTATAATGCTTGTGAGTGTGTGTGGAGTTGTGTGCAAGTTGATTTTTCGGATTCTATGCAAACAATAGGTTTTCAAATTACTTTATTGGGTTCTTTTTAACATGTTTTAACTAGAGCCAATTTCGGGCACCTCTAGTGTTTTATTTTTAGTTTTCTTTGTTAATTTAATCGACTAGAGCCGGTTTCGGGCACCTCTAGTTAAAAATTTTAACGCCTCCTAGAGCCGCTGGGCACCTCTAGTGATCAATTTTTTTGCATATGCTAGAGCCAATTTCGGGCACCTCTAGCATTCATCCAATTTTTATTCTAATCTCCCAATTAGTTAATTATCAACCTAAGTTTACTAGAACTCCTTAAATCAATCAAACCACAAAGTGTTTCATCAAATTTAGCATCATAGTAAAATTCTAAGTTTTTTTTTCATGGTTATCCTAGAATAAAAATTCTATCAATTAAGTGCATTGGTAAAGTCATCATTGAATATTCATCAAATCTAAGCAATTTTTGTTCCAATTAAAGGCATGGCAAGCAATTTATGTATCCTAAATGTAATGCTTAAGATTAATGTAACTAAACATGGTAATTACTAATAACAATCCCCCAAACTCGAGTGAGGCATTGTCCTCAATGCATGCATAAAAATAACGAAAAAAAAAATAAAAATAAAATGCATACGAGGACTTACTCCGAGAGTTCGCCATCGTAGATGATTAGTTTCCTTCTAGTTGGCGCCTTGATTTTCTTGCTTGAATGCAATGGTTGTTTTCTTGTTGCCGGATGTCTTCAGCTTTGTTGCCGTGGCATCTTCGTGGTTGGTTGCCGTGGCATCAGCTTGTGCATGCATGAAGTAAGTTGTCGCGCATCTTCTTCATTGGTTGCCGGGCAAGGATCTTGGCAAGAAATTTCCTTAGCATAGTAGTTGTGAGTCTTGTTGTGAAAAAGAAAATAAAGAAAACCTGAAAACTAAAGATAATGAAGAAAAAAAAAAAATATCTCCTAAAAATAAAAATAAAAATAAAAAGAAAAAGAAAAAGGAAATATTGAGAGAGAGAGCATGCTCATGCATCTCCTAAGTTGACCACTTCCTTGTTACGCTCCACATGGGCACCATTGTAGTGTTTCAATATTTGTCCATTAACTTTGAATTCATGATTGTCGAGATGGACTTGATTATCACAAAGCACCATGAGAGAATGGTTTGACGACTTCAAATGGTCCCGACCATCTTGATTTCAGCTTTCCCGGGAAAAGTTTTAGCCGAGAATTGAATAGGAGAACTAGTTGCCCGGGCGTGAATTGCCCGGGCAATAGTTTCTTGTCATGCCATCGCTTTGTTTTCTCCTTGTAGATTCGCATTGTTATAGGCGAGTGCACGAAATTCTTCTATCTCATTGAGATCCATCAAGCGCTTTTTGTCCGCACTTTCCCAATCCATATTCACGGTCTTGATTGCCCAAGACGCCTTTGTGCTCGATTTCCACCGTAGATGACATGTTTTACCATAGACAAGCCGGAAGGGGGACATACCTAATGGTGTTTTGAATGCAGTGCGATATGCCCAAAGTGCGTCATCTAGTCTTAATGACCAATCATTCCTTGAGGGATTTACAACTTTCTCGAGTATTCCCTTCAACTCTCGGTTTGAGATTTCGCTTGCCCATTGGTTTGTGGGTGATATGCCGTGGCGATCTTGTGTGATATGCCAAGCGTTGCAACATCTTGGCAATTAGTCTGTTGTCAAAATGCTTGCCCCCGTCGCTGATAATTGCTCTCGCATCCCAAACCGTAAATATGTTTTTTTCTCGCAGAATCGCTGCACGGTCTTGGAATCGTCGTTGGGAATCGCAGCTGCCTCTACCCATTTAGACACATAGTCGACGGCGAGTAAGATGTAGAGGTTGCCGAATGAAGATGGGAAAGGTCCCATAAAATCGATCCCCATACATCGAACAGTTCCACTCGATGATGTTCGAGTGGCATCTCATGTCGCCTAGAGATATTGCCCGCCCTCCGCAACGATCACATTGCTTGTAAAAGTCTTGGGCATCTTTGTACAATGTTGGCCAATACAAACCGGATTGCAAGACTTTTGTCATGATGAAGTTCCTCCAAAATGTCCTCCATAGGGTGAAGAATGGCATTGCCGAGTACATTCTGTTGTTTCTTCTTCAGTGGGACACATCGCGATAACCCGATCTCGCACATTGTTTAAACAAAAGAGGCTCGTCCCAAAAGTAATGCTTAGCATTATGGCGGAACCGCTTCTTCCCTTGGTGAGTAATGCCATACGGAAAATACCACAAACAAGGAAGTTAACTAAATCTGCGCATTGTGGTATTGCCGGGCATGTCTTTGCCGTAGTGTTCGCTCCCAAAATTGCCGAGCGCGTGCTCGTCAAAGACCGCCGCGGGCGTTGAGAGTTGCCGAGGCGTGTGCTTCTATGGTTGCCGAGGGCGGCGGGTCAAGGGTTGCCGAGGCGATTAGAATTTGTTCATCCGGGAATGCATCGCATATCTCTAGATCCGCGTCCTTCCCTATTGCATTCCAAACGTGATAAGTGATCGCCACTTGATTTTTCTGTTCCTTTCCCGTCCTTAATTTCAATATCAAATTCTTGTAAAAGTAATATCCAACGAATCAAACGAGGTTTAGCATCCTTTTTAGCAAATAAGTATTTGATTGCCGAATGGTCCGTATGAACAATTACCTTTGTACCAATTAAATAGGATCGAACTTGTCAAATGCGAAAACTACAGCTAGTAACTCTTTCTCCGTTGTTGTGTAATTCACTTGAGCATCGTTAAGAGTTTTACTAGCGTAGTATATCACATGGAAGGTCTTACCGTGTGCGTTGGCCTAGGACTGCTCCTACCGCGAAATCACTTGCATCACACATGAGCTCAAAAGGTAGCGCCCAACTGTGGAACAACAATGGGTGCCGAGGCAAGCTTTTTCTTTAGGGTTTCAAATGCTTGAGTGCAAGAATCATCAAAATCAAGACTTTATCCTGTTCAAGCAGATTACACAAAGGTTTAGTGATTTTAGAAAAGTTATGAATGAACCTCCTGTAAAAACCAAGCATGTCCGAGAAAACTTGAATTCCTTTAACCGAATTTGGTGGGGGTAATCTCTCGATCACGTCCACCTTGGCTTTGTCTACTTCAATTCCCTTGATGAAATCTTATGGCCGAGCACTATTCCTTCATCTACCATAAAGTGGCATTTCTCCCAATTGAGGACTAAATCCGTTTCTTCGCATCTTGCCAACACCCTCTCTAAATTGCCGAGACAGCAAATCGAAGTCATTACCAAAACCGAAAAATCATCCATGAAGATCTCAAGGAAGTCTTCGACCATGTCCGAAAAGAGCGCCATCATGCATCTTTGGAAGGTTGTCGGGCGTTACATAATCCGAACGGCATCCTTCGGAAGGCATAAGTACCGTAGGGGCATGTGAAGGTTGTCTTTTCTTGATCTTTCGTGCTATGGCAATCTGATTGTAACTGAATAACCATCAAGAAAACAAGAAAAGGGTTTACCCGCAAGACGGTCAAGCATTTGATCAATAAAGGGTAATGGGAAGTGATCTTTCCTAGTGGCTTTATTTAGCTTTCGATAGTCCATACAAACCCTCCAACCGTCACACCTGGTTGGGATAAGTTCATTATTTTCATTGCTCACCACGTTATACCTCCCTTTTTCGTACACATTGTACCGGACTTACCCACGCACTATCGGAGATAGGGTATATAATGCCGCGTCAAGCCACTTGATGATTTCTTTCATTACAACCCCTTTCATGGCATGATTCAGTCTCCTTTGGCCTCAATTGAAGGTTTGTGATCATCTTCCAACAAGATCTTGTGCATGCACACACCGGGCTAATTCCCTTCAAGTCGGCAATTGTCCACCCTATTGCCTTTTTATGTAGCTTCAACATGTTGATTAGCTTCTTTTCCTCGCTCAGGCTGTAACTTAGAGGAAATAATTACGGTAATGTATTATCGATCCCTAAGTATACATATTTTAGTTGATCCGCAATTGTTTCAACTCAAGAATTGGTGGATTTTCGATAGAGGGTTTTTCGATCTTACCTTCCTTACCCGAGTAGTCCAGTGGTTCAAAGTATGTACCTGGTCGATTTACTAGCCAATTTACCTCTTCTGGTTGTTCCTCATCGACCGCTCTTCATTCTCCTCGGGTTCCTCTTGATCGGCAATGTAGTTGCCGAGGCAACTAAATTCCTCATCGGTTAAACTCGCGCGTGGCATGAAGTAGTTGGCATTCTTCGGATCATCGGTATGCCTTAGTGTTTGGAATACATTTAGTTTTACCGCTGGTCATTCACCCTCATTGTGAGTTCTCCTTTTCAACGTCGATCAAGGTTCTCCTGCCGCTAGGAATGGTCTCCCGAGAATGATAGGTGCATGCTCATCCGCTTCACAATCCAAAACAATAAAGTCAGCGGGAAAAATAAATTTATCAACTTTTACCAAGATGTCCTCGATTTTCCCCCACGGATACACATAGGATCTGCTCGGCTAGCCGCAAAGATAATCATTGTAGGTCTTGCCTTCCCGATTCCTAGTTTCGAAAACCGATTTAGGCATCAAGTTTATGCTAGCCCCTAGGTCGCATAGTGCTTTCCCGACATAGTGATTTCCAATAGAACAGGTATTGTGAAACTTCGGGATCCTTCAACTTTGGTGGCATACGGTTGTGCAACATTGCCATGCATCCCTCTGTCGCGCAACTGTTTCAAACTCTCCTAGCCTTGTTCTTTTGGACACAATGTTTTTAAGGAACTTGGCATAGTTTGGCATTTGTTCAATTGCTTCCACCAATGGCAAGTTGATGTGGACTTGCTTTAGGATATCAAGAAACTTCTTGAATTGGTATTCTTGCTTTTGTCGCTTCAACCTTTGTGGGAATGGTGGTGGAAGTCGGATATCTTCGATCCTTTCATTGGTTTGAAATTTGATTGACGGCATTGCGGGGACATCCGAGTTGCCGAGGCATTATCAACTGGGGTTGCCGAGGCATGCTTATCGCAAGTTGCCGAGGCGTCTTTATCGTTGGTTGCCGAGGCATGCTTATTTGCGGTTGCCGTAGCAATTCTCGGTTCAAAGCATCCGAGGCTTTGCCGCTAGGTTCGTCTTGATCTTTTTGTGGAGTTTTGTTTGACGAGCGGGTTTGGATTTCTCTAAGTTGTTGGCCACGGTGGTGATTGCCTTACATTGCTCATGGCAGTTCCTCTTGCGACTTCAAGATCGCTAGGTAAACCTCCTTGTGGTCTAGTGTTGATTTTGAGCAAACCGTCCGACTTGATTTTCCAATGATTTGATTGCCGCCTCTTGGTTTTGCAATCTCATCTCGGTCCTATTAATAAAAGCATCAGTTCTTTTTTATGAAATTACTATTCTCAGCCATATAAGATTCGGTTTTTTCATCATAAAAGCATTTAGAGAATTTTCCAAAGAACTAGATGTTGTCGGTTGTTCTTTGCGGCATCCGTTGCCGTGGCATATTCTCACTGGAATCCGATGCTTGTGTATTCTCGATTGTTCTGGTTTAGAGCATTGTTGGGATTACTCCATGAAAAATTCGGTGCTTCTTCCAAGCTGGATTGTATGTATTTGACATCATGTTGTTGCCCCGATTGTAATTCCCCACATAGAAGTCGGATTCGGATTCTCGCATACATTCGGAAGAATTATGGTTATCACCACATAACTCACAAAAAGAATCCATTACCTTGACTTCATGTGTGTTGTTTGGTTTTTGCATGTTCTGGACCATCTTGGTTAAAGCGGCCAATTATGCCGAAATTGAATCTGATGATCCTAGTTCATGTATTGTGGCTTGGCGTCTAACTCCTCCTCTTCTAGTAGATGGGAATTGATAGTCATTCTTGGCCAGCCTGTTTAGAATTTGCATTGCTTCCTCCGGCGACTTATCTAAGAGTATGCCGTTTGCCGAGGCGTCTAGCATCATCCTTGTTGGTGTATTCACGGCGTTGTAAAACATTGTTACTTGAGTCCACACCGGGAATCCGTGTAGAGGGCATTTGTGTAGAAGTTCTCTATATCGCTCCCAAGCCTCGTACATGGATTCATCATCTGCCTGCCGAAAAGAAGTAATGTCGTTCTGAAGCTTATCGATTAAATTTGTAGGATTAAATCTAGCAAGGAAATCACGACAAAGATCAGTCCAAGATGCTATGGATCCGCAGAATGCTATTTAGCCATGCTTTCGCCCTATCCTCGGTGAATAGGGGAATAATCTTAATCGTAAGACATCGGGGTGACCGTGTATCTTGAACGAGTTACAAATCTCGAGGAAAGATTTCAGATGTTGTCGTGCATCTTGATTCTTTGAGCCGCCAAATTGACCTATTGTGTTGATCATATTAAACATTACCGGTTTCTACTCAAAGTGGTCGGCTTCAATTTCGGGTGCGACAACTCCCGGGTTAAGTCCATCAAGATCTTCTTCAAGATAGTCTCGAATAGTTCTGTTTCGTGCAAGAATCACTCCTCCTCCCGCTTGAACATCTTGATTAATATTGCCGTCTTGATTTGCCATTGCTTCTCTTATCCTTCGTCTAAGTCTTTGTAAGGTTCGTTCGATTTACGGATCAAAGGGATATTCTGGTGAAGTCGGTCTCGCCTGGTCATATACCAATGCAAAACCAAAGTTTGTTAGCCCTTTGAATTTTAAACAAGAAAAATAAAAAGAAAGTGCAAGAAAGTAAAAACAAAGTCGCTATTGCCAATCCCCGCAACGCGCGCAAAAAACTTGTTTGCTGTAATAAGTGCTACGCAAATGTGCAAGTATACACGTCGCAAGTTATAGTATAAAAGATATCGTCTCCACAGGATTGGTGCCACTTCAAGAATCTAGTCTCTGCAATCTTTGTAAAAGTAAAAACACAAGTGAAGGATTATAGAAGTTTTAACTAATAACTAATCTAGAAAGCAATTAAGTAAAAGAAAAGATGAATTCGAATGAGAGAGATAGGCTAGGTTATCGTGAGTTGAGGTGTGATAGCCGATTGGATTGTCTTGGTAAAAGAGTGCACGGGCAACTCAGTTGCCGTGGCAACTTGCACGACGGGGTTGCCGTAGCGACTAATTGATGGTTGCTTGGGCGACTAGTTGGGCAACTACTTGGGCGACTGGGCAGCAACTTCAAGGTTCGGCGGAGCGTTCTTCAATGGTTTCTTCTTATCCCTAAGTCGAAACTCTAGCTATTTGTGCATGCCTTGATAATACATCCCTGCGTGAATCAAGGGTGAACAACAACCAATCTTGCGCTCCTCTTAGCCGTTGAAATCCTTAACTTATTCCTAAGCCGGATTAATCTTCACCATCATTGGATTGAATAAAGATCATATTCATTCGTTTCTTGAATCTAACTCTCCCGATATTAGATAAATGGATGAAATCACGAGATCCTCTCCCAATTCACTGCATAAACAATAATAAGAATCAAGAATGAATAAACCTTGAAATAGAAAAGTGCAAACTCTTATTACCTAAACAAAAACCAATAGTTTCTCACAATCTCAAAACACAATAACCATAGCCAAGTAAATTTAGTTCATGGCTAGGTTCCAAAGAAACACAAGATAATTAATCCCTAGCATGAACCCAATCGAACAAAGATGAAGGAAGAGGCTTGTCGAAATCCTCCTTGCCTTTGATGCTTGTCGAAAATTCTCTCCTCTTGCCCTACTTGGACTTGCCGAAATTTCCCTCTTGCTCTCTCCCCTTGAATTGTCGAAATCTCCTTGATATTTATAGGGCTAGGCCAAAGTCCTTCTTTGAGGAGGAGTTTGAGTTGGAATTAAATTATCTTTAAAGAATATAATTCTTTATTATAATTTTATTCCTATTAGAACTTCTCCTATCCTCTTGGAATTTAATTCTTCTTTAATCTCTGCATGGCAATCAAATTCCTTTGGGCTTGGACCTTGCTCCATGTCATCTTGGGCTTGTAAAATCATGAATTTCGACATCCATATTGCTTTTGGTCTTTGTCGACAAATGCCATGGCAACTGGCTCGGCGTCTCCTTCATGCACTGCCCTGGCAACTAGCTCGGCATATCCTTCATGCATTGCCCTGGCAACTAGCTCGGCATTGCTTTGGCAAGTGATCCTGCACATACATACACAAAAACACACCAAAGCAGCATCTATTTCCACAAAAATCACCAAGTTATGTAATCAAGCTCAACGATTGAAGGAAACATGGATTAATGCATGAATGGCTAACTATGCAACTAATATGAGCGTAAGTCTAACAATAATATGAGTAAAAAGGGTAAGAAAAATAGTACTTTTGAACACTTATCACACATCCTTAAATTCTAGAAGTAGTTCTACCATATCCTTCTTAACCTTTGGCGACAAGGTATTACAGATCTTCAACTATTTCCTTTCTTCATTGTTCCCCAAATTCAAAATCTCTACTTCTTCTTGATGTGGCAGGATTTACTATTCCCTACTTACCATTAGCCTTAATAAATCATTTGTGACATTGTCATCTTCCTCATCGATCTTTGCCAAATAGGCGGGTCACTCAAAATCTACCTCGGGATTAGGTTTCGAGTTATCCATATAGTTTTTATTAAAGGGCCTGCACGAGTTTGAAAGTATGCATTGGTAAATGAAGGGAATAAATTGTGATATGAAACAATGAACAAATAAATAATGAATGGAATAAATGTTATGTTTTCCATTTGAGAAAGGGATATAAAAATGTTCATTTTATTGAAAGCAGATAGAAAATAACATAGTTGCCCTTTTACAATAGATGCACATTACTTTTGGGCAAAAGTAACGTGGTTGTTCTGGGCATTACTTTGAATCGGACCTAAAAACCACAGACATGTCCATGCAAGTCCAATTGTTAAGCTCCTCACCCATGAAGCATGTGCGGATCTTGGCCAAAGGCTGGACAATCTTGTCACCTTTGCCGATCACGTTCACTTTCATCTCCTCTAAAGCTTCGTAGGTTAGTTCTTCACAGAAGCACCTCTCGCCTTCTCAGATTACCTCTTGGACTTCTATCTCAGTGTCCCTTAATCCGCCAGACTTGAAAATGCACTTGAAATCTCTGTAAATGATGGGAGCCCAGGGAATGTTCTCCCATTTGAAGATGGCCTTCCATTGTTTTTGCTTCTTCTTCCACTCTTGTTTCCTTTGTAGGAAACTGGGCCTATAATTAAGCCTAAAATGGTCGCTCTTATGGATGACACTTACAGGTCAGAGGCATCCTTCCAGGGTCTTCCCCAAGCCTTTTCATTTCCTTGCTCCCCTTCTTAGGGTCTCGAATACCACCATCTTGGTGCAGTTTGACAATTTAAAGAAAGGAATCTAGCCCCTATTAGTGACAAAGGTAGCGTTAAATAAATATAAGGCCCTAAAAGCACAATCTATTGCCTCCTCATCGGTCTGGATATACGGTGCGTTAGAAGTTATCGAAACGATGATGTCTTGCTCAACATTGTCTGTGACCAACTTTCTTTCCATAAAAAACTTCAGTTTCTAGTGCAACGAAAAAGGGATTGCACCAGCTGAGTGTATCCATGGCCTTCCCAACAGACAGTTATAGGATGGCTGGATATCCATGACCACAAAATCAACAGTGTACTCACTAGGACCAATAAGTAGGGGTACTTCAATCTTTCCGACCACATCTCGTTAGGTCCCATCAAATGCTCACACTGTATTTTGATAGGGCTTCATGTGCGAGCTATCGGTTGGCAAACATTGCAAAGTAGCCAAAGGCATAACATTTAGAGGGGAGCCATTTTCAATCAGCACTATCGGTAATACATGCCTCTTACAATGGGTAGTAATGTTTAAGGCCTTGGTGGACCCCCTACCTTCTGCCGGTATCTCATCATCGCTAAAGGTGATGTAATTGTTGGTGGTGATATGGCCTTGATCTTTAGAGGTGGTTCCTCCTCGAATATCTTCTCTGGTTTGGCCTTGGTTTCCTCATTTTCTTCTTTTTGTTCCTCCGCTGCTTTAGGTACTTCGGGACTGTAACACCATCCACTTCTCGAGAAATATCCTACACTATTTACCCCTTTGGGACTCGGTTCTACGGGCCCTTTCGAAGTGGGTTTTATCCCCGTCATTATCCTCACCCCTTTCTGTAAGCTAGAGGTTTCTAGTGTCAAAGCACTGGTGGTACACCTCCATGGAACCAGATGTGTATCCTTGAAAGGAAAGGATATCGGGGCAAAAATTATGCCTTGGGGGCCACCTTAGGGGCACTCTCCTTAACTGCCATTAAGATAAGGACAAACGGTCTCTTTGCGCTGTACTTGACATCTTAATTCTCTGATGCATAGACTTTAAACTTCTTCTTTCCTCCACCTTTCTCAAAAAACTCAATTTCTTTGTTGTCCATCATATTTTGAATTAATTGGCGAAACTCCCCACAATCCTATATCTCATGATCCCTCGACTGGTGGTACTCACAGTATGGTCTGTAACCTTTCTTCACGACTACCATTCCTCGGTCGATGAGACGTACCATGCACAACTGCACCCATCTCAAGGGAGATTAAATCTCGGACACACTCACCTTAGCCTTTCGCGCATAGTCTTTTTTAAGAGCATTTACGCCTTGCCCCTCATTACTCGACAGAGGGTTGTTGGCCATGCTTGGCTCCCCTAACTGCAAGACTTCGATCCGAATCAAATTCTTAATGAACTTCTTGAACGCCTCACTGTTTTTGATTGAATGCCCTGAAACATCGACATGATATTCACAGTGCGCCTTAGTGTCATAGCACGCCGGGTAAGGCGGGTTGAAAGGTGTGACATAATAAGACCGAACTAGATCTGCCTTATATAACTGTGAGTAAATTTCCTTGTAAGACATTAGTAAGGGAGTGAATGACCTATTCTCATTTTCCCTCTTAGGTCCCCTGTCTTCTCTCTTGTTGAAGCTTCGGGCATTCATTACCGAGGCTTGGGGTTGGGATATGGTGAGGTTCTTGACGCCCTCATAATTGTTTTTAACCTCGTGATCCTTCTTCTTATAGTGCTTGCATGATGGTTTTCCTCCGTCAATTCTCCCACTCTTAATGGCAGCCTCGATGCATCGTCGATCATAACCATTTATGCAAAATTTCTAATAGGATTGCTGATCAAACGATCATAGAGCATCCTCTTTAGCGTGTCCATGAACATCGGGGAGATCTCATTTTCATAAAGTAGGGGCTAAACTTGCGCTGCTACATCACGCCACCTCTGAGCATACTCTCAAAGGCTTTCGTCACGTTTCTGTTCCATTCCTTGCACCAGAAGTTGATTAGGGACCATGTCAGTTATGTGCTTGTATTGGTTGGTGAAAGCTTTAGCCAAATCTTTCCATGACTTGATTTGAGCTCGTGTCAGCTGGTTGTACCACCACGAGGCAGATCCCACTAAGCTATCTTGAGAGTAGTGAATAAACATCTTCTCATTGTCCGTATACCAGTCATTTTTTGACAAAACATGGTTAGGTGTGTAGTAGGGCAAGTTGTCCTATCAAACTTCTAGAATTCTGGGGTTTTAAATTTGTACAAGATTTCTACACTTGGGACCAAATTGAGCTCTCTAGCGTTTAATCCGTAGGGACATTCTTCATCTTCCTTTACCTGAAACTTTTCTTTAAGGTATTTCTGAGTGTCTTCCAATTGCTTTGAGAACTCCGCCTTCACATGGTTTAGTTTTTCCAACTTATCAAAATCTAGGATGCTATCTCTGACATTTTTGATATTCCTGAATGTCATGCCCGACTGAGCTGGGGTGGAGGCACCGACCTGATGAGGAGAAGACACCCCTTGCGGGGGTGACAGGTTGATAAAGAGAGGGTTCTTAAAGATTGCGACATACGAGCGATCCCCCGAGTCTTGGGTTGGGTTCTCGACAACACTCTTTCCTCTTGGATTGGACTGTATCATCTGAGATATCTCCTTCATCATGTCTCGTTGGGACTTGATGATGATGTCCCTCAGTTCTTGCTGAGCCCGTTCCAACTGGCCTCTAAGATCAACTTCCAACTTTGCAAAGCTTTCTTCCATTATCCTGTTTGTTAACCGAGTACGATATGGGTCTGGAATGATTGCAATTTAAAGAATCAAAAGCTTTCTAAAATAAGAAGTCTTTTAGTTAATTTTAGTAATTAAACAAGATATACAAATAAAAGTGTCATGCATGCATGCACAAAGCGACACTAAGTTTGGAAAATATCATCATTAAACAACTTGCACTAATGGAAACATTGTTTCATTACAATAACCACAGAAAACCTGCTACGCATATGGTCCTAAGCTAGCATATAGGTCGACGATCTCCCTCAAGATCCAAACAATCCTTTCTCCCTTCTCAGATTCATCACCCACGTAGTCCCAAATAGTGTAAACGGTGAACCGTAGTCGCTACAAAGTCGGCATCTGATACACTTGAATTGCCCCTCTAAAACTTGCTATATGGTCATTGAATTGGTGAAACTCAGCCTCTAACTTTCCAATACGGACCTTCAAAGCCCGATTCTCCGAGCTACTAGTTTTCAACTTCCGGGTTGAACCTTTATGCTTGAGGAGAGAGTTTTCCAAACACTTTACTTGAGCTTTAAATGCTTCGCATTGGCGTCGTTCCTTCTCAAGCTGCCTTGAGTGAGAGGCCTATACATTCTCCATCTCTTGTGTCATTGTGAGCACTTGATCCTTGTGCTTGTAATACTTCCTATTGTAAGTCTCGACTTTTTCCTTCTCTTCCTTAAGCCGAAGCTCCAATCCTTCACTTGGCCCATCCTCCAAGACTCGCTTGCTCTTGTTTAGTCTCTACAATTTTTGAATTTCCTCCATCTCCAGTTTGAGTTCAAGCTCTAACTCATCATTTCTTCTTTGCAGGCCTCTAATCTCCCCTTCGAATTTTGTTTTATCCAATTCAAAGTCAAAACTATCTTGGTTGGATTTCTCTTTGAGCTGAATAAACCTCTTTTGTTCCTCTTCGAGCTACTTTCTCGTCAAATCAGCTTCGGTGGGGAGCGTAGCCAACTTTTATTTGACAGACTTCCTATTATCCGGGTCTGACTTGGGAATATTGTCGTTGACGCGATTAAACCACCAAACTTTATACTTGGGGTTGACCTCGTAAGGAGAACCCATGATCCTAACCTATCTCACGTTGTTCCAAGTTGAAGAAGCATTGCATACCTTCCCCTTGTAGCCTTTTTCAGTCTCGTAGTCCATGTTGAACTCATTCAATCCGCTTGTGGCTAGTACAAACTGCTTCGAACCATATTATCTCAAAACCAAAATGGGTGCATAAGCTGTATGCCCCCAAAGACCGAGTAACAGTACCCAAAGAGTACTCCCCACATCTATAAAAGATAATCCTTGTCGATAACCATATAGCTCTCTAAACTATGTCATGTCCTTTAGACGTTGAAAAACGTCTATCCAAACCTTATTAGATCTCCCGATTGGCCAATCCCCTTTCCGTATGAACTCCTCTAATGTTGAGAACCTATCGTCAAAAATAGGTCTTGAGAAATAGACACCCGACCAAAAGTGACAGTAAAGCCAAACGGTCAAAAGCTGGAGGCATCATCAGAAACGACCCCCTCCGTCCTCTCTGCAAAACCTCAGAGACTAGGAAGTTTCTAGCAAAATTACGGGTACCGGATTAGTCCCTCCACTTAGGCGGTCAAACAAATCCAATATTTCCAGATCGATAAGTCCCAAAGCCTTTAGAAATAGCACTAACCCATGATCAAAAGTGCAAAAAGGTCTCGCTGAACTTGACCCACGAGATGTACTAAAGCCAAGGCTAGAATTTCTTCCCACTTGAGATACTCTTTCTTGTTCCAAGTTGTAACCTGATTGTCGACCCAAGACAGCAAAATATCTAAGAACCTACCAAGTTTAGCCCAAAAAGACTTGTTCTTGCTTGGTTTTTAGTAGACACGGTTCTTATTGATCTTTTTGCAATTTATGAGGGCTCGATACTCTTAAATTGTCGGGGTCAAATCAACGTTGCCAACTGTGAAACAACTGTAGGCTGAATTCCAAAATCTCACAAAGGCTTAAAGTAGTGATTGATTGACATAAACATTTAGCAAGTATGCAATGCCTCCATACTCGCCTTTGAAAATGTCTCTTGTCTTAAGATCCCAACTATTCCAAACTGACCTTAATCCAGACACGTCGTTGTATTTTATATTCATGGAAGTCTCAGCTAACATCGCAGACCCAAACCCAGCAGAAATATTGTCTCCATCATAGAGTTGCTCTCCTTCTGACCATACTTGTACATCAAAATTCTTCTCATCGTTGCTACGGACCAAATCTCCCATTGATCGAGCCTTTAAATTTAGACTATTTCCAACTTAGTATGCTCTTCATGATATGACAAAATATGCAAAATAAAATAAAAAGAGAAAAAGAACAGAAAACAAAAAGAAGCGTTTCAGTCGCATGATAACAATATATTCGGAAATAAAGAAGGATACATGCAAACAAAATAGGCGAAAAGTAAACACGAAAGGAAAACCCTAATACATGAATTCTAGTTGACTATGGTTATCCGCATGGCTCTAATAGGGGTGGGCTTCCTAGATTCTCACACATGCGGGTTAGTTCTAGACAAGGATACCCAGACCTATCTTATCACCTACTAAGGTAACAAGAACCCAATTATGGCCCATTACAAGCTTGCGAATTGGATTCAGTTTGAGGGAAAGCAAGACCTAGTGACGTGGAGGGCTACTCACGTGTCAAAGGTGTGGATTTTGGAAGTGAATTACCGACCCGTGGAGGGCTACTCCCATTCAAGGGACAAAGCTCGGGTATAGAGCTTGATGATCATGATGCAACACATGTCGGTGATTCCTTATAAATTAAATGAGAAATTAACACAAAACCACCAATTATCAAAGCCCACTTAATGAAAACGTCACCTTTGAAAAACAAATTAATTAAAGTTCACTTAAATTTCAAAATTTCCGTTGATAAAATTAAAAATATAATTTCTGGCCTCACTCTCCTTTGTTTTGTAAAACAAAAAGAAAATCCCCAGCCGAGTCGCCATGTTGTAGCGACCATTTTTTTGAAGTTAAAAAACTCATTTTTTCATTCTTTTGGAAAATAAGAGGACTTGGAGTCACCACCGGACACCAGAAAACCAGAGACTCATGAAATTGGGTTCGGGAGTTGGTTACGTGTGGAGAAGGGTTAGCACCCCCACAATGCTCGAAATCGGTACCAAATCATATATTGCTTTTAATCGATGGAAACATATGAAATTCAAATTAACGTTAATTAAATGTTCTCAATTGGGTATGGGCTCTAGTTAAGTGGGCTTAGTCAAATTGGTGGGTCCGAATTAATTAAACATGTAATTAATGAGGGTGACGATACAACGGACCATAAATTAAACTGACATCGAATAAGGCCGACTACCGTGTTAATTCATGGTTCGAAATAAATACATCATATTTATGCATGATGCAAGCAATTAATCATGATGTTATGTCTTAACCAATTTTATTCCTTTTAAAATTTACCTTTAGATAATATAAATTAATTTAAATATTTGGTCAATATCCAATAAGCCAAGATATTACGACACAAATGCTCGAACTAATAAATATTTCCTTTTATAGTTTATGTCAATTAATTATCAAAGTGAGTAAGATTAAACACGATTAAATGAATGACAATTTAAATGCATGAGAAACACATAAAATAAAGGTGAATCAAGTAAATATGGAAATAAAAAAACAAGGGAGTAGATTAACGCAGAAATTAAAAAGGCACCGGGCATGGGACCAGATTTGAACGAAAATAAAGGCAAGAAACTAAATATCCAGAGGGGACCAGATCGAACGAAAATAAAATTGTAAAGTAATTACAAAAATTAAATGTTAAATGATTAAAGTACGAAAACTAAAAGGCGGGAATTAAATTGCAAGAAAATAAATGCGTAAAACTAAAAACGGTAAATAAAAGATGGAAATTAAATTATCCGGAAAAGAGGATCGGACCGAACGAAAACAAAAAAGGCGCGAGAAAATAAATGAATATATGGGAAGGACCGGATTTCGATAGAAATTAAAGGTGCACAAAATTAAACAAACTGGACAGTGGACCGGATTTAAAGAAAAATAAATAAAGGTGCACATAATAAATATATAAAAATAGATAAAACGTAAGTACTTATAATTTATATTCACACGTAGCGTATATATACCATATGGAATATGATAATATATAATATATAAAAAATTATATATCATATATATATATATATATATATATATATATATATATATATATATATATATATACATATATATACACGTAATACATTTAGTATATAACTAATATACTGAAAATATATATACCATAAGTAAACTATATCGTATATTAAGTTATAATAACTATATTATATGCGAGCATTTACTATAATAGGTTACACGATATATATATATATATATATATATATATATATATATATATATATATATATATATATATATATATATATAAAGAAAGGAAATAAAATGAAGTAGATGAAGAGTTGCACGACACTAAATTAACTAGAAAAAGGGCACTGTAGTCTTGGTAGAAGATGTGTAAAGTGAATGCTGGCAAAATGGGCAGAAAATATGTATAGGAAAAATAATAAAATAGTGCCAAGATGAGACTTTTGCATGCAAGTATATATGGTCTGCAAGTAATACAACAATTAAGCTGGGTATCAATCCCATAGAGATTGTCTTGGAATTCGATTTTTGATTGTTACTTGCCTTGGAAGAAAAGATGTTTGTTTTGAAAGTTTGTTTTGGGAATACTTAAAAAGAAAAGAAATAAAAGTGAAGTAAAAACTTTGGCAAGGAAGGTCTTTTAACGAGTGATGAGCGTTGGCAGGGAATGCATGGTTTCTACGCTTTTCATGTCGTGCCAGCCTTTAATGTCAACCTGGTTTGGCATTGTTTGCTGAGCAAATTCAAAATTAGTAAAGCCTCCCTCGATGGTTATTGCCCTAAGTTGATCATATAAAAACCCCTATATCTCTATAGTGCATGTTTTTAAATATACCGATTTGATTAAGAACCAATCTATACTCCTAAGGGGTAGATATCACCTCCCGAAGTAAGTTCATCTACTTGAACGACTTCTCTCGAAGCTTCTCTCCTTAGTATTCAACAAATCAATTGTTGCCACCCCAAGTCTGTTAAGATATTAAGGAGAAATAGGCCAACAGTGCAGCTGTCGCTTGTCATAGTATTTAGGAAACATTAAAGCATGCCGAATAAATAAAACAATGCCGAAGCATATTCATTATTAAAAACTAAACCATAAAACATGTTCAACGCAAACATCCCCCACCAACTATTAGATTAGTTCATGGTGAGGTATTTAACCAAAAAAACACAAACGTTTTCCAAATTCATCATCATTAAAAAGAAATCAAAACAACTTAAAACAAGAGAATGGCGAGAATGGGTCTCTCAATGCAGCCTTTCAAGATCTAGGCTCTTGGCCAAGCTGGTCGAACCACCCTTCCTTGGTGCAGCCGGTCGTCACTCGTCTCACTCCGAGTTCTTATTGATTGAATGTTTCTCTTCCTTTAAATAGGCATACGAGGAAGCCCTAGGATAACCCTTAGCATTTGAAATTTGAATGCACAAGGGATAAGGCTTGTGATCACCTTTATCCAGATTTGAAGTGATAAACTAATTAGGTGATAAGCTGATCAGGTTTTGACTAGGGCTTACGTCATCGTGTCGTCGCTGTGTTGCCAACCAAGCTTGGCATAATTCTGCCAATCGAGCTTGGCACTATTTTTTGCTATTTTTTTAGTTATTGATCCAATTGCTATTTTTCACTGCCTGATCTAGTCCTATTTTTTAAGGGTTCAACAGCTTCTTGGCATGGCATCAAGTTCACTTCTCTGCCAACAGATGCTTGGCATTGTTTGGTCCATCTGTGCCAACAACACTCGGCATTATCTCTGGCATTCCTTACTATACTGCATTTCTATGCCAAATACTATGCCAAACCTGCAAAATTGCCAGCAAAACAACCTTTCATACGGGCATAGACAGAAGTCCTAACTCCTTATGTAAATGCCTGATTTTAATATCCTAATGCAACTAAATGTACCTAAAACGAGCAAAAACCTTGTAATATTGGCATTAAAAACAGTAATTTTGGAAAGGTAACACACCCCCAAACCTAACTCATTGTTTGTCCTCAAGTTGCCACCAATCTTTTTTAAAAGGTGTGATTGGATCACCTAAAGATGAGTCATTTTAATAAAACATTTTATATTATTAAAAAATGGTTTTGGTCTGCAAAACAAAAAAATGGGTTCGGGAGTCGATTACGTGTGGGGTAGGGTTAGCACCCCACTACGCCCAAAATCGGCACCTTGTCGATTACAAAAAGGTTTTAAAGTCGGAAATTGCAAGTTTGCGTGAAATTTAAATTATCACCCATTTATGAATTTGATTTCTTTTTAATGGCCCTAATATCCGAAAAGTGAACTATAATCACCGCCAACACTTCTGGCGCTAACCCGTCACTTTTCTTCAATAGGACACCGCATTGGTTAGTTTTCACTTTTTTTAAACATACAAGAAAATAAATTAATGGCGAGCTAAAGCTTTTAATTATTCTAAGTTAAGAATTATTATCCTAAAAATATTATCTAAGTAAATTTTACCTATTATGGTTAAAATATAATTAAGTGTTTTTTATTAATATTAAATGTGAGAAGAATTTATTTATCATACTTACAAGGCTTTAACTAAGGTAATTTAGAACTTAACTCTAATGGCTTTGTTTAAATTAATTACTTGTTACAACAACAATTTTTACAACCTATGGTAATTAATAAAGATCTAATTAAAACAAAGAATTAAAAATTAAACACACACATATGTACAAGACTTAAAGCAAATTAAAAAAGAATTACAAATAAATTACCAAAGAACATAAAACAAAGAAAATCTACATAAACTTTCTTGTATCAAAAATAATTTACAAAATTTAAATAGTGGATATCACCTTCAAGATTAATTGGCAAAAAAAAAAGAAAAAAAATCTTAGAAAAACATTTTTATGTGCAAATTAGAATTTAATTATGAAGAACTTTCGTGAAGTTAAAAAAATGAAATTAATCATGATCGGGAAAAGAAAAGAAAAATAAATTAAGAAAAGAATTTTAGAAAAAGGTTTAACCATGTGTAGTGAAAAATTATAGTGACGGCGAATTAGATTAAAAAAATAAATTTAAAGAAAAAATTTTACAAGAATTGTTTAAAGTATAAAAAAATAAATCAAACGTAAAATTAAACAAACGAAAATAAAAAAAACAATATTGAAAAGTTCCATACGCACAATTAAATCAAGAAAAATAAATTAAATAACAAAATAAAATACCTCGAAAAATACTTCGATGCTTTTATTCGAACTTCGAATCCCAAAATACAAAAGCCCGCACAAACTTTCAAAACTCTCTAAACTTTCTCAAGTCTTTCAGAGTAAAATTGCATAAGAAAGTGTGTGTAATAAAATGATTTGAACCCCTTTATATAGGCTTTTTTGACCTAGAAAAACCTATTTTCGGAATAATTAAAAGGCCTATTTTGGGTATTTTCTACTTTACGTATTTAATGCAGATTCAAACTCTTCCTTGGAGCAAATTTGATTAGGATTTTTTTAGAAAAATCTGAACCAATCTTTTCCTTTTTATCTGACAAAAATTCAAAATTAAAATTTAAAATACTAAAATTTAATTTTAATTTGAATCTAATATGGTCTTTCATATTCGAATCAGAAAATACCCAAGTTGACGCTGACTCGGGTGAAAATCGAGTGACAACAGTTGCCTCTTCTTTGCTTGTTCTGGTGAAACAAGGATATAGCAAAGAATAGGAGGCACTGATTTTCAGCAATCACCGATTTGCTATTCGGCTCCGTTCTCCTGATGCCTGAATGATTGGGTGGGTTCTATTCTCCTAATGTCTGAATAGATAGGTAGGCTCCATCCTTTTTATGTCTGAAAGGATAGACGGGTTCTATTCTCCTGATGCCTGAATAGATAGAGAGGCTCCATCCTTTTTATGCTTGAAAGGATAGGCAAGCTTTATTCTCCTAATGCTCGAATAGATAAGCAGGTTCTATTCTCTTGAGGCTCGAATAGATAAGTAGGTTCCATTCTCCATATGTCCGAACGGATAGGTGGGTTTTATTCTTCTTATGCTCGAATAGATAAGTAGGTTCCATTCTCTAAATGCCCGAACGGATAGGTGGGTTTTATTTTCCTTACGCCTAAAAGGATTACGTTTGAACGGATAGACGGATTCTATTCTCTGAATGCTCGAATAGATGAGCGGGTTCCAATCTCCTTACGCCTAAAAGGATAGACGAGCTTCATTCTCCTTATGCCTGAACGGATAGGCAGGTTCTTTTGCTGAAGAGTTTTTGTATTCCTGCAAAAACTTGATATATGATGCAATTATACATGCCCCTAAGGACGTCTAAAACATGAATGCATGCCAAGTTTTATAGTCTTTTTAACTCGTTTTAACACAGGTAAACGACCATCTCCGTTGTCTCTACTTTGCCATCCATATTATTTGTATCTCTTTGCTTCATTAAATGGATGTCTTCTGCTTCACCATTCTCTTTCCTTGTGCCTTTTTGCTTCGTGGAAAAATATTTGATCTTTGTAGGCAAATGTCTCATGATATACTATCATTGTAGTTGACACATCAATATCGAGTGAAAGGCCTCTTTGAATGGTCTTTAAAGCTTCAAGTCTTCATATGCCTCTTAAAATAAAATGAAACACCTTCAGCGCTTCTTGTGAATTCTCAAATTCTTGCCCTCACAGAGCATCTTGAAGTGTTTGCACGCTAAACCTTCACCTTGAATGTATTTGCATGATGTTTTCTCTTTAATCTCTTCTTCTCATGCCTATCAAAGTCAGGGATCCAAAACTCTTAGTCGACATAACTTGCCCCAATCTGATGGCACAATTCACCCACTGGGCACGGCTCTATCTCTTTTTATGCTTTAAGGATCTTACATCTTATGTGTGGATCTTGCTTGACAAGACAGTCCACTTAAAACTCTTCAACACATGTACTTCTTCTTCTTTTCTTTTTTACCTTCTCATGCAAGGCGATGCCCCCGTTCAAACTGAGGTTTAATTATTTCCTGAAGTGATGGAAAAAATTCATTCCTGGTTCCCTATGGTTGGGGTCAATACCTAGAAATCATTTTTTTCATAAATCTATGTCAGCTTGTTTGTCAGATGCAAGAAAAGGGTAGAAATGATAGTTTAAAGGAAGAAGTCATGGCAGATGCAAGAAAAGGCTAAAAATGGGGATTTTAAGAAAATAGTCATGGAAAACATGGAAAAGAGGAAAGTTAGATGCCCCAAAATTCATAGTATGAATGATTCAAGAATCCATGAACCGGATAGTGCCCCACTTTTAGGTGGCTCTCTTTAACTCGCCCACTCCCCAAATTTTAATTTTTCAACTTTTCTAATCTCAATCAGACATTAGAATTTCGAGGTCCATGAAGAAAGGTTAACTCAATTGGGCGGAACGTGTTCTGAAAACAAACTCCTTTTCTTAGATATTCACGTGTGATTCAAATGGTCTTTAAAGGCTTGTAATGTAGGCTAGGCTCAGGTTACCAAAAAAATATATATAGGCTCAAATACATATTTTAAGGGTAATTAAACCAAGGATCAATCTTTGTTGATGAAACCTTTGATCATTTTCTCTTTTTTGGATCACTCTAGACTGCCCACTTTGGGTTTTCACCCTAGAGTTCATTTTCTTTCTCGGCACATGTCTCATTTGAAGGATTTGTTTCAAATTTTCCTTCGCACTCCAGCTTTAATTTCTTCATTTTTCCTTCCTTTTCTTTTTTTCTTCTTTTTTCTTTTCTTTTTTTCTTTTATTCTTTCTTCTTTTTCCCTTTTGCGTCATTTTCATTTCGAATTTAGGACATTTACTTGATCTGACATGTTTTCCTTTGCTTGCAAATAGCTTTTCATCCTCTTTGTCCCTAGTGCGGGGAGTGATCTTTGGTTAGGGTTTAATCACAAGAAAAATATCAAGCTCAAAAGGGGAAAACAATGGATTTTTTTTCATTTTCTTATTCGTGAAGGGAAAAGAAGGAATGCCAAATGTCATCTCATACACAAACATCATTGAATAGAAGTCGTCTTTAGTTGGTAGATGTTTTAGAGTTATCACTTTATTCAAAGTGCTTAACGACAATGTCTGAGAGGAAAAACACTTAAAATTTGTGTATATGGATTTCCCATTAATCTTGAACATACTTTATTACACCTCCATCTCGGGATTAGATCCAAGAATCATTCATAGAATCAATAATAGGGGCTCTGCCAAAAAGATGCATGTTTGAAGAGGATGAAAAATAAAAAGAAAAATGAGAAATGTTTGCCACTTGGGAAAATAAAGAGAATGCATCTTTAAATCAAGTAGATTAACATAGAATCCCTTACAAAAGATCCCTAATGCTCGTCGGCAAAAGCAAAAGGGTTGGTTCTAGGTATGACCCGAACATTGTATAGGAAAATCCTTATTGTCTTGAGCATTACTCTAGAAAGGCATGGATGAACTCTAGCCAAGCATGCTCACATCTACTCCATGACAAGATTCCATTGCTGGGGTAGTTCGAGTTATAAGCGCTTGTCATGTTCTCCTTCCTTGAGTCTCCCACTTTTGATGGCCACCAATATCAACTCCCCGTTCATGACCATGTTTGCAAAACCTTCGGTGGCATGGTTTAACATACGGTCATAGAAGGTACCACTTAAAGTCTCTACGAATATTGGTGTAGACACTAATTTTGTTCGGGTTAAATTAAATGCTCGAAATAAAATAAATCCACATTACCTTTTTTTTAAATACCCAAAACCTTACCTTATACCCTAAACCCAAAATTTCATGGCCCATTATATAATTTTATATACAAAAAAAAATAAAAATCCCAACTCCTTACTCACCAAGGCTTGGTTCTCATTGGATGAATCAATGCCTCGTTCTCATTGGTTAAAAAAACTACTTGGTGACCAAGGTCTTAATTTTCATTGGTTCTTATTTTAAGGGGATAAACCAAAAATACCCTTCATCACTATATAAATACAAATCTAATGAACCCTAAAAAAGGAACCACTAACCTATTTTTCCATGTCATTCAGCAGTCGAAACCCCCTAATGCCGTATTCATCATTTTGAAGGAACACCCTCACTACCCCGTTTTTTTTTCTCTCACGTATACGACACTTTGCCTTGGCCCCCTCCCCCAAATGAATTTTGGAATCCATGGTTTAGGGGAAAAATCCCTTAGTCGTTCCAATTAATTCCCCACTGCCCCTTACACCTATTCGAACCATTTTCGCCCCTTATTTACACCCATTCGAACCACAAGGAAAAATCCTTGAATCGAGTTTCTTAACCCCAACAACAACACGTGGAATTTGGTTGATCGAGCATAAATATTTGGGTTTTGGGTACATTCTTCCCTTTTTTATGTATTTTTTATAGTTCAATAAAAATGTGGATGATTTTATTGATAACCTTTGTTGTTTATTTTAGTCTCTTTTTTATGTGTTTTACTTTATTTTATTTTACTTGTGATATGTATGTTATTTCACTTGTTAATTGTTGTTTAATTTACTATTAGCTTGTATGTTTACTTTATCATCACGATTTCATATTATCCCTTTTATAATATATATTTTTTTGTATATGGTATATAATATAATTAAAATATATTTTCTTAAAAGTATATACATGTGGTTTTTCATTTGGGTTTAGTTTAGAAGTTTGGGCCTCTTGGTTTTTTAGGCTTTGGGTTGTTGAGTTAGCTTTAGATTAGTTTAGGAATTAATTTAATTAATTTAGGTCGTGTGCTCGTCTAATAGGGGCACAACCCTTAAATTAATTAAGTTAATTCTAGGATTAGTTTTAGAGCCGTAGTTAGTTTGAAGGTTCGAATCAGTTTAGTGAATTTAAATTTGCCTTTGGCTTATTGGAGTAAATGATAAATTCATTATAATTGGTTCAACACCTCTTAATTATCTTTTAAGATAAAGTTGACATGTAAATTAGACTAACATTTTAATTTAAAGCTATGATTAATTAATTTGACTTATTTTTAATAGTATTATTGGCTTATTGGGATACTAGTTTAAAATTAATCGAATTAATTATCATATTACAAGATAACTCATAATTTATTAGGGTTCTCTAGCCTTTTAGGATTAATTAATTTAGGGTTAATACTAGAAGCACCTAATTAGTAACTAGATCAGTAATTAAATTTCCATAATTTAGGCCTTTTAGGTTAGGAATTTTAGTGGGCCTTTGTGTGTTTAATTTTCAAGTATTTGCTTGACATTCATTTTATTTGTTATCATTTGGCCCATTTGATTTACATGTTAATTAATTTAAATCATAAAAGGGGTATTCATTAATTCCGATATTTGTGTCGCAATAGTCCGAGCTTAAAGGATGTTGACCAAATATTTGAATTAATCCTTACAAACTCAAGGTAAAATTAAAACTTAACCAAATCATTACATCATATTTTAAAATGCTTGCATCATGCATAAAGGCGACGTGCGGGATTCGAACCATAAATTAACACGGCAGTCAGGCTTATTCGATGTCAGTTTAATCTATGGTCCGATGTATCGTCAACCTTATTAATTAAATGTCCAATTAATTTGATCCCCACCAATTTGTTAAAGGCCGTTCAATTAAGGTTAATTTTCAATTAAGGTCACCGAATTAAATTCTTTTCAAATTCTGACAATTTCCTTCGATTAAAAGCAACAAATTTTTTGGTACCGATTTTCGGGCGTGATGAGGGTGCTAATCCTTCCCTACACGTATAACCAACTCTGAACCCTTTCAAAATGAATCTCTAGTTTTGCGGTGTTCGGCTTACCTTATCCAAGTGGCCGGTGGCGACTCCTAGTTTTCAATCAGTTTTCCAAAGAAAAAGAATTTTCAAAAGAAATCCCTTTAAACCAAGATTACAAAGAAAGGATTTTTGGGATAACCTGTAGCACCAAACTTATAATTTTTCTAAAGGTTTTTCAAAAAACGTCGCTACAACATGGCGACTCCGCTAGGGACCAATTTTGTTTTTAAAATAAAAAAGAGAGTTAGGCCAAATAAAATATTTGTTGTTTTTAATTATGGAAGATTGTCGCAATTTCAATTGATTCTAGTAAGGTTGACCCTTTTCTTGAAAATGTAACTGCAATTGAACGGGCTTTGATAATTGGTGGCCTTTGAATTAATTTTTCATTTAATTTCTAAGGAATCACCGACATGTGTTGCACCATTTCATCAAGCTCTATACCTGAGCTCCATTCCTTAAGTGAGAGTGAAACGCCACATACCCACGTGAGTTGCCCTCCACAGGTCGGTAATTCACTTTTGGAATCCACGCCTTTTGACACGTGAGCAGCCTTCGACGTCATTAGGTTGTGCTTTCCCTAGAATCGAAACCAATTCGCAAGTTTGTAATGGGCCAAAATTGGGGTTCTTGTTGCCTTAGTAGGTAATAAGATAGGTTCGGGTGCCCCAATTAAAACCGAACCCATACGTGTGAATTTAAGAAGCCTACCCCTATTAGAGCTATGAGGATAATGCTAGCAAACTAGAATTCACGCAGTTAGGGTTTTTCCTTTATGTGATTGTCTTTCGTTTATTTTCCTCATATTTATCTCTTCTTGTTTTTTGAATTCATTATCCATCAGTTGACTAGCCCTTTTCCTTGTCTTCTCTCTTTCCCTTCGTACATTTTTATTTTCCATACTTTTTCATACCATGAAGAGCATATTGAGTCGAAAATAGTCTGAAATTAAAGACTAGATTAATGAGAGGTTTGGTTTGAAACAATGATGAAAGGAATCACGACATACAAATATGGTCAGAAGGGGAGCATTTACATGACGGGGGCAGTATTTCAGCCAGAGGTTTAAGTCAACAGTGTCATCTGAAACCTTCATAAACACAAAAGTTAATGTGTGTCCAAGTGGAACCTAGTGTGGAATGATTAGGATTCCGAGGCAAGAAGTGCTTTCAAAGATGAGTATAGTGACATCTCATATTCACTTGATGTTCCGATCGACCAACTGCCACTTCAAGCAGTGGTAGAGTTTTGGAAGTACCGCCTATGGTTGTTTCACGATTGACGACTTTGATTTGACCCTGGTAATTGAGGAGTCTCAAGCCCTTGCAAGAAGATCAGCGAGAACCGTATCTACTCAAAGAACAAAGCTTTCTAGGGTAAGCTCAAAGGTTTCCCGAGCACTTTACCATCTTGGGTCGACAATCAAGTCTCAACTTAGAACGAGCCAAGTTTAGTGGGACTCCTTCAAGGGAGAAATTTAAGTGCACCAAATGCCAACAGTGGAGCGACTACAATTCGTTGCCTTCTCTATTTGGAAGTAAGAGCGAGAATTGATACAAGAGGCTACCCGGAAGTCACAATTCCTAGGGGAAGATGTTGCCAAGCTTCAGGACTATGCTGACAATGAATCTGATGAGAGAGAAAAGATTGTTGATTTATATGCTAGCTTAGGACTGTTTGCAAAGCGGGTTTTCTTTGGCTATTGTAACGAAATGATATTCCCATTAATGCGAGTCGTTTAACGATGATATTTGTCGAACTCAGTGTCGCTCTTTGCATTCATTCACGTTTTCATAAGTAGCATTATTTTGTATTACTTTGTTATTTATGTTGCCACATCTTGCACTTGGGCCATAACGGTTTTATCAAATTCATCTCGTTCTTGGAACCTTCTAGCATTGTCCCTAAGCCTAGTGAACCAATAATCGTTACCCTATCAATGGCATCTTTAAGGACCAAAATATTCGTTCTGTACTCATGGATAGTGCTTTTCATAGCTTCCACTTGCCTTTTTAGAGTTTCATTTTCTGACTGACTAGCCTGAAGCTCGATATACGTGTGATGGTTCTGAAGTGTATATAAAGAATGGCTTAGTTTTGCCACTCTGGCCTGTAATTTGGAAACAATAGACTGGCTCTGTTTCAACCTCTCATGGGTCACATCACATTGCGATTGCAGCTCACACACGCAGATTTTGTTTTCATGGACTTTCTTCTTCCATGCAGCCACGTTTTCTCCTTTCTTCTTGAGGGTTTTTTTACCTTTCTCATTTTTCACTGCTTGCTTACCTTTCTTTCTCTCCTTAGCAAGGGCCCACCTATATTTCTCAATCTTCTATTTGCAACATTTTTTTCCTTTCCCACGGCTTGTTCTATTTCTTGCCTCCGCTGTTCTGGAGTCTTTCTCAGATTTGCATTTCGGACTGTGGCTTGAAACTTGAGAAAATCCACTCTTTGTATCTCAAACTCTCCCTCTAGGTCCTTGTACATCTACACTACCCGATCTGTCTCTCCCTTGTATTTTTCCACCTCTAAGCTTGCCTCATATAGGTCTCTCGCACGTTGCTCTTCTAGAGATTCCATCTTGGCCTTGGTTCTTTTGAGTTTAGCCCTTTAAACATCAGCTTCAGATAGGATCACCTTCAGATGCTTTTCTATAGGCTTGGGTTGACCGGTAATTGGTAGAATCTTGTCATTCACCCTCGTACGCCTCCACTTATCGTAATCGGGAGTAAACTTACTGTTGTTCTCTACCTTCATGTAGTAGCAATACTTCTATGGGTCATTGATAGCTTCAACTTTCTCTCTAAAACTTGAATTTTGTTGAATCAAGGCCTGCGGTGAAAGGAACAAACTGACAGGAGCTGTACTGATGAGAGATCAACAAAAGAGCACAACCGATTCCACCCTATAAGCCTAGCAACATGAGATGGTTATAATCACCACACTTATACAAAACCTTAGTGTGGCCCAACCATGGAGCTCTCTAGATGATGTCTTGATCACGACTATCCTAGAAGATATTTGTCCACTTTTTTCTCTTCATTACTGGCCACTTCTCTTTTTGGAATTCCTGGAGCAGAGAGAAATTTGGGGAGAATATGTAGGGCAAAGTCATGGCTGAGCACTTCCAATAGTGGCTAAGGGCCCAAACCTGAAGCAACTGGGCACATCCTTTGAAACGCACTCCTTCCAACTTTCGATAGGCATTCAAAGAGATGAAGGTTTCGGCAAGCACCGCTGGCACCGAATTCGTCTCTCTTTTCAATTGCTCAACAAGATCTAACATGGCCACATCGATGTTGCTTAACATTCTTGGGAAGATAACCAGGCCATAAATTGCTATTGCCAGCAGATCTACCCTTTTCTCTTTTTCAGGATGATTGGGAATTATATTTCGGATACTCCACCAGGGGAACGAGAAACTGCCCCCTCTTTTCTATATTAGACCTTTAACCCATCCGTTTCCTATACCGGCAAAAATTTCGAGCCTTAGGTGGGCATCCTTGTTCTTAGGTGGCTTAGCATAGACTCGGTCCCCCTTTACCTTGCGTAAGTTAAAAAGTGAAGAATATTCTTCAATTGTGGGCATCATATCCTCACCATTGAATATGAAACAACAATACCCGAGGTTCCAGAACTGGATTAGTTTTTTGAGGAGCGGTTCATCTACCTCTACATGAAATAGATATGCTACGTCGCCATAGGTGTCAAGAAAAAGTTGCTTAGTTGAGTAGTCAAAGCCTTATCAGATTTCACGTAGCTCATGAACATTATTTTGTTTGACACTAATATGGGGGCATACTCTGAAGTTTCTGTCACATGGTCATTTGTCAAACTATCCTCATATGCTTGTTTGTTGACCTTGGACCAGTGATATACATCCGTACTATCATGTTCCTTCTGAAGGAGTCTTCCATCCATGATCAAAAGTTGTTTTCTTACTGAGCAAGTGCCTCCAGAATCAACCCCTTCTAAGTATGAAGTGATGCATGCAAAACAAAACAAGATAAGAAAGAGCAAAGATAAAGGATTAGTAAACCAAACATATATAAACATAAAAAGGATAAAACTTACAAGGTCCAAAATGATTT
The DNA here is from genome assembly GCA_019671005.1 of Hibiscus mutabilis. Taxonomy (NCBI): domain Eukaryota; kingdom Viridiplantae; phylum Streptophyta; class Magnoliopsida; order Malvales; family Malvaceae; genus Hibiscus; species Hibiscus mutabilis. The sequence continues at coordinate 65,391,843 of CM033716.1, forward strand.
CAGTGTAATAAATAATACTGGGTAGTGCATTCCAACACTTTTGGACATGTCTCCACAGATTATTCTTACGAAATAATTTTGACCCACTTCTAGGTCCCAAGGCTTTTCACATGGCTCTAATGGGGTGGGCTCTAAATTCACACACATGGTTGGGTTCTAAAAGGTTCCAAATTTTCCTCGTTGTCCCCTACTAAGGGTAGCAAGGCCCCTGATTCTCGCCCATTATAGGCTGCAAGCGAACCAGGTTCAACTCAGGGGAACTCACTCTTATGCCCATACGGAGGACCAATATCCACACGAAGACATAGGGCATAAGCCCCGAAGGTACTTATTAGGCCCATACAGAGAAATAGTATGCCCACGAGAGCAATAGCATTTCCCCCCCACTTAATCAAACGAGACGAAGCTTGGGTATAGAGCTTTATTAAGTCTTAAATGCGTAAAAATGAATCATGTTCATAAATAGGCAATTAGTTTTAATTTCATGCGAACTTGAAATTTTTGATATTAAAACAAGATTCTAATCGACTTGTGGCCTGACTCTCTTTTTTTGTAAAAAAACAAAAATTTCCCCAGCGGAGTCGCCAAGCTGTCGCAACCCATTTTTGGGCCTGACTTTTTTTTAGAAACGGAAAAACAACCGAGTCGCCACCAATCTTTTTTAAAAGGTGTGATTAGATCACCTAAAGATGAGTCATTTTAATAAAACATTTTATTTTATTAAAATAACGGTTTTGGCCTACGAAAACAAAAAAATGGGTTCAGGAGTCAATTACGTGTGGGTAAGGGTTAGCATCCCCACAACGCCCAAAATTGGTACCTTCGATTACAAAAAGTTTTTAAAGTCAGAAATTGCAAGTTCGCGTGAAATTTAAATTATCGCCCATTTATGAATTTGATTTCTTTTTAACGGCCCTTCTGGTTTTAACCCGTCACTTTCTTTAAGAGGGCACCGCATTGGTTAGTTTTCACTTTTTTAAGCATACAAGCAAGGAAATTAATGGCGAGTTAAATCTTTTAATTATTCTAAGTTAAGAATTATTATCCTAAAAATATTATCTAAGTAAATTTTACCTATTATGGTTAAAATATAATTAAGTGTATTTTATTAATATTAAATGAGAGAAGAATTTGTTTATCATACTTATGAGGCTTTAACTAAGGTAATTTAGAACTTACCTCTAATGGTTTTGTTTAAATTAATTACTTGTTACAACAACAATTTTTACAACCTAGGGTAATTAATAAAGATCTAATTAAAACAAAGAATTAAAAATTAAACACACACATATATATGTACAAGACTTAAAGCAAATTAAAAAAGAATTGCAAATAAATTACCAAAGAACATAAAACAAAGAAAATATACATAAACTTTCATGTATCAAAAGTAATTTATAAAATTTAAATAGTTGATATCACCTTCAAGATTAATTCGTAAAAAATCTTAGAAAAACATTTTTATGTGCAAATTAGAATTTAATTATGAAGAACTTTCGTGAAGTTAAAAGGATAAAATTAAATCATGATCGGGAAAAGAAAAAAATTAAATTAAGAAAAGAATTTTAGAAAAAGGTTTAACCATGTGTAATGGAAAATTATAGTGACGGCGAATTAGATTAAAAAACAAATTGAAAGAAAAACTTTTACAAGAATTCTTTAAAATATAAAAAATAAACCAAACGTAAAAATAAACAAACGAAAAGAAAAAAAACAATATTTGAAAGTTCTATACGCACAATTAAATGAAGAAAAATAAATTAAATAACAAAATAAAATACCTCGAAAAATACTTCGATGCTTTTATTCCAACTTTGAATCCCAAAATACAAAAGCCCGAGCACAAACTTTCAAAACTCTCTCAACTTTCTGAAGACTTTCAAAGTAAAATTGCATAAGAAACTGTGTGTAATACAAAGATTTGAATCCCTTTATATAGGCATTTTTGAGCTAGAAAAAAAACCTATTTCGGAATAATTAAAAGGCCTATTTTCGGTATTTTCTACTTTACGTATTTAATGCAGATTCGAACTCTTCCTTGGAGTAGATTTGATCAGGATTTTTTTATAAAAAAAATCTGAACCAATCTTTTCCTTTTTATATGATAAAAATTCAAAATTAAAATTTAAAATACTAAATTTTAATTTGAATATGATGTGATCTTTCATATTCGAATAAAAAAATACCCAAGCTGACCTTGACTCGGGTGAAAATCGAGTGACAAAACTGTGAAAATGTTACCTCGACAAAACTTTGATTGGAATGCTAACAAGTGCTGGCAAGCAGAATTTGGCTCTATGTCTGTCCTCAGTATCTTAGTGCAGTAATGCCAAGCAGGTAGTAGTTCAAGTGCAACAATATAACTCTAGTCTAAGTTCATGAAGAGTGCATGATGTGTAGGCAATATGCACCCAATATCCTTTCATTCCCTTAGCCAATTTTACTACCTAAACTCAGATCTTTATTTTCATCATTTTTTCTTTTTTTTCTTTCTTCCCAAGGGTTCTGTTAGCATTAATTTAAGCTTGCTTCGTGAAACTGTTAAATGTGAGTGATAAGAGGGAGCATACCACGAATCCCAACCTTAATCCAGACATCACTAGGCTTTCTCTTCAACTCATACCCTAGGGTTTTGGACTTGAGAACTAAGAGGGAGCAAACCACGAAGCCCTAAGTAACTTATTATCCCTAGGTAGAGGAGAGTTATTTTTTATTGCCTTGGCAGAACATTGCTGCCTTATTAGTTTCTTTTTACCCTGGCATCATTTTTCAATTTTTTTTAAATCTGAGCATAGTTTCAATTAGTCTAAGTTTGCTAGGGAACTAGATACATATCACGTGTTAAGTGTAAATTCAATTCCCTAAACTAGAGATCAATTGTCAAGCTAACCTAGCATACTACTCTGCTGGCATAAGCAACAAAAGATTACAAATTCCTCATTGGACAGACATCTAGATCAAATTAAACATGCCAAACAAAGTGTTAACATTCTTCAAAATTCGTCGGAGGAAAAAATTCTCTTTTTTTAGTTGTTCGGTATGTATCTATTCTAAATGACCTAACATGGCATGGCAACATAAATTAAAAATGAAATGCATGGCATAAATGTGAGGAAACGCACACCCCCAAACCTAAGATGTGCATTGTCCTCAATGCATGAAAACAACACGTATATGCAATAAAAACAGAAAAATAAAATGCGTGATCATGAAAAATACAATGTAATGGAATGCAAAGGAGTTTAGGAAAATGAGGATTCCCCTTCAGATGAAAGTTCTTTTGTGACTCAGATTTTTCTCTTCACAAAGGTCCCACGATCGGGGCATTCTCTTTCTTCTCTTCATTGTTGGCTTTGTGGGGGTGGAGGCTCCAACATCCCGGAGGGCTTCCTCCACAATCTTGATAGGGTCCGATGCGGGAAGAGTACCAGTGGCATCAGACTGAGCATGTGCCATTGGTGGCGTGGCAAGCTTCTTGGCAGACTTGGTTTTGGGTTCTTTTGATTCGATCTCAGATTTAGAACTAACAGATTTAACTTGGACTAGAGACAACAAGACTGTGGCATCAGATGGGGTATGAACTGAATGAGAACTGGCTGGTATGGAATCATCGCTTGTAAAGATCTCGGCATGAAAATTTGAGAAGTCTGGCGAGACATGTGGAGACATGCCTTCAAGAGTCTCTTTGGTGGCAACATCCCTGGCATGAGCATAACGCCAGAACTTGAGAGTCCGCTCCTCAGTTGCCTTTAATATTTAGAGAATAATCTCCTAGTGCTGGTAGATTTGGTAGAGCAATGCCACTGCATCAGTTGGCATGGGAGCTGGCTCTGCCTTTGGCACCTTGCTCTTTAGCGTAGGCACCTTTCCCTTCCCCTTGCCTTTTTTCCTTAGCCTCGGTAGCGGTGAGGTTCTTCCAAATAGCAGCTATGATTGTAGTTCCCTTGATCATCTGGCCCTTATCTGTATCAAGCTTGGGCACACCATGTTGCATGCAAAAGAGGGAAAAACAAACTACCATTACCTCTCGCCACAAATTTATAAATTTCTTCAATGATGAGCTGACCAACATTGATTTTTTGACCGATGATGATCGAATGCAGTAATGCAAGCCTCTCATCTGACACGGTTTCACTGTGCGACGTGGGTATCAAATTTACCTTCAAGAAATGGTTTCAACCCCACGGATGAGATTTCAGGGCCGTGCCAGGTTCACACAATTCTGCCAGCAACTTCTTTCTCTTGCAGCAGTCATAAAGTCGACATACTCCTTGTGTTCATCCTCCATATCCCCTAACTCAAACATGGCATTAACGAGATGAGGCTTTGGACGGTTTGGACAAAGGAAGAAGACGAGAAAATATGGATCTTGGTTTCTTGCTTGATAAAGAAAGAGAGAAGTGAAAGATATTTTTTTCTCTAAACGTCTAGGATAGGTAGAAAGTAATGAGTTTGAGTTTTTAATGGGGTTTAATAAAGGTAGCCGAATTACTTGGGGATAATGATGGAAAATAAAAGATTTGATTTGATAAGAGGATTAAGTTGAATTTAAATTTCAACTTAATATTTGGGCGACTAAGGTTAAAATTCAAAGAAAAATAATATCTCTCTTTAATGAGCCGAATTTAATCAAGCTAGGGTAAATCTCTTCTTCCAATATTCCAATACGTTGCATGCCAAGCCTCTACGTTGACATTCTTCCTGGCACGCAGAATTCTCTCATTGTGTCATCGTCTTATGCCAAGTCCTGCTTTGGTATTGTTCCTGGCATACTAAATCTGCACATACTCAAAGAAAACCTCTCAACGCAGCAAAGGAAAATTTAAAACTAAAAGAAAAATAAACAAATAAAGAAAATGCTAAAAAAAGAAAAAAACTTTAATCCTAATATTAACAAAATTAAACCATGATGATGATGTTACGATACCTCTACCAAGAGTATAACCTCCTTGAAATTTGTTTAGTGCCATCCAAATAGTGTTTCAATCTTTGGCCCTTGGTTGGCGGGTAGTAGGTTGTGGCAACCCTTTGTTTGAATAACCAACATAGAAAGCCAAATAATTGTTTTCCTTTGATCATGCCAAATTCTTGATTGCACAATGAAAAGGAATATTTTGCCATGGTGGATTTAAACAACCATTTTAGAAAACTGAAGTATCTTTTTGTTGTAGATCTCGAGAACCTTTGACCGAACTCAGCACCCACTAGTGCTTAGGCTTTGCTTCTTCTTTCTCCATTGATGTCGAGGCATGTTTGAGGTGACTTGGCATTTGTTTCAATTCCAAGTTCTGTGGTATCTCACTAGATGGATTTAGTGCTCTGATCTCTCTGTCAGTTAACTTAAGTGGCTTAGATCTATCAAAATAACTTATGATCTCATCCAACAAAGTCGGTTCTTCAGATTCCTCACTCGACGTATCCTCATCATCCAGTTCTCTGGCATCATCATCAGTGCCTTGGCAAAACAGTTTCATGTCCTCATCGAAGATAGATTCCATGATCTCGACAGCTTGGCAATCCTCAGGTTCATCTGCACACTCAAGAGCTTTGAAAATGTCAACAATAATACCTACTTGTTTTACCAAGGTAGGGTTGGCAAATAATGACTCCACTGGTTTTATCAAGGTGGTGTTGGCATCCGACTACTGTCTGGCAATAGATAGTGGTATGACATCATCAACCTCTGCCTCTTTTTTCTCTACTTCCTTGGGTTCACATGCTGGCATTAGTCTATTCTCATGGCAAACAATTGGCTCTTTTCTATGCGTTAAAATCTTAACTTTTTCTCCACCTGAGAGATTATCAGCTTGGCATTTTCTCTCCCTTTTTGTTGAGCATCCTTTGTATCACTTGGCAGAGTCTCTATAGGTCTAGCATTAAGTGCGATGGTAATCTATCCTATATAAACTTCCAAGTTCCTCATGGATGCAGCTAGACTTTGGATAGTCGTATCGTTATGCTCCATATAATCCTTCAAAGTGTCATCATCGGAAGATCTTTGCCCTAGATGGAAATTGTTCTGGCTTTTTGTGGCATGACATTCTACTTGAAACTTGGCATTGCATTGTTGTGCTGCCATTGGGCATTGAATTGGTTACTTTCTTGGTTCACCCAAGCAAAATTTAGATGATGCTCCCAACCTGCATTGTAAGTATTGGAATGAGGATTAAAATTTCGATTGAAATTACAAATAAAATTTACCAATTCAGGATTAGATAGGCATTCATCCACATGATGGTCCTCTCCAAAAATAGTGCTGAATAGTTCTAATGCCTTGACTTGTTGGGATTCGTCACTCTTTTACAAAGTTTTCACAAAGCTAGTGAGATTGGAAATTTGATCGTTAATGGATGTTAGTGCATCAAGCTCTAATTTTCCATCGTTTCTTGTCCCCATTCCTAGTCTGGCGGTAGGATACTGAAAATCATTGGCAGTAATCCTTTCAAGGATGTCATATGCCTCTATGTATTTCTTGTCTAGCAATGAACCGTTTGCTGAAGCATCTACAAAGGTCCTGGCATGATCATTGAGTCTGATGTAAAAAATCTCCATTTGGATCCAAGTAGGGAATCCATGTATAGGACATCTTCTTGAAAGGTCTTTGAATTGCTCCCAAGTATCATAGAAAGTCTCATCATCAGCTTGCCTAAAGGTAATGATTTCACTCTACAGCTTGGCATTAAGTCTAGGTGACTGGAATCTCATAAGGAACTTCTGGCATAATTTTTCCCACGAAGTAACTGATCCTGATGGAAAGGAATTTAACCACAATTTAGCTTTATCTCGCAAGGAAAATAAGAATAGCTTTAACTTTATTGTTTCTTCATTCACATCAGGCTGGTGGAATAGTTGGCAAACCTCTATGAATAGCTTCAAATGCTTTATTGGGTCTCCATTAGGTGATCCATAAAATTGACCTACATCCATTAGCAATTGAATCATTATCAGTTTAAGCTAAAAGTTAGCCATATTTACCTCTGGCATGATCAGTGCTGGCATCAAATCATCTATGGTGGGTGCTAGGTGTTATCTAATAGATCGTTTTTTAGGTATATGAGTAACGATAGTAGGAGTTGGTGGTATAACTACAGGTATTTCTGGCATCTCATGGTTATTGGCATTGTATATGGCACTGTCTAGCTCACCATTACCGTCACAAGCCTTTTCTCGACGTTCTCTTCTCACATGCATAGGGTTGGGTTGTATTGTGAATCTTCCTTCGTAGTGCTGCTCCTATACATATACTAAACGAAATAAATTAAGCAAAAAATAAAAACAATTAAAAATTAAAACAATCAATTCCATTGCAATCCTCGGCAACGGTGCCAAAAACTTGTAGACTCGGTAAAAGATGTGTAAAGTGATTGCTGGCAAAAGGGGCAGAAGATATGTATTGGAAAAGTAATAAAACAATGCCAAGATGAGTCTTTTGCGTGCAAGTATACACGGTCTGCAAGTAATACAGTAGTTAAGTTGAGTATCGATCCCACAAAGGTTGTCTTGGAATTCGATTTTTGATTGTTACTTACATTGGAAGGAAAGATGTTTGTTTTGAAAGTTTGTTTTGGGACTACTTAAAAGAAGAAAAAAGTAAAGTAAAAATGTTGGCAAGGAAGGTCTTTTAATGAGTGATGAGCATTGGCAGTGAATGCCTAGTTTCTATGCTTTTCATGTTATGCCAACCTTTAATGTCAACCTCTCTTGGCATTGTTTGCCAAGCAGATTCAAACTTAGCAAAGCCTCTCTCGATGGCCATTGTCCCAAGTTGATCATATAAAAACCCCTATATCTCTATAGTGCATGTTTTTAAATAAACAGATTTGCTTAAGAACCAATCTATACTCCTAAGGGGTAGATATCACTCCCGAAGTAAATTCTCTACTTGAATGACTTCTCTCGAAGCTTCTCTCCTTAGTATTCAACAACTCAATCGTTGCCACCCCAAGTCTGTTAAGATATTGAGGAGAAATAGGCCAACAGTGCAGCTCTCGCTTGGTATAGTATTTAGGAAACATTAAAGTATGCTGAATAGATAAAACAATACCGAAGCATATTCTTTATTAAAACCTAAACCATAAAATAGCGTTCAACGCAAACATCCCCCACCAACTATTAGATTAGTTCATGGTGAGGGATTTAACCAACAAAACACAAATGTTTTCCAAATTCATCATCATTAAAAAGAAATCAAAACAACTTAAAACAAGAGAATGGCGAGAAAGGGTCTCTCGATGCAGTCCTTCAAGATCCAGGCTTTTGGCCAAGCTGATCGAACCACCCTTCCTTGGTGCAACCGGTCGTCACTTGTCTCACTCCGAGTTCTTGTTGATCGAATTCTTCTCTTCCTTTAAATAGGGATGCGAGGAAGCCCTAAGATAAGCCTTTGCATTTGAAATTTGAATGTGCAAGGGATAAGGCTTATGATCACCTTTATCCAGATTTGAAGTGATAAGCTGATCAAGTGATAAGCTAATCAGGTGATAAGCTAATTAGGTTTTGACTACGACTGATGTCATAGTGTCGCCGCTGCATTGCCAACTAAGTTTGGCATAATTCTGCCAACTGAGCTTGGCACTATTTTTTTAGAGATTCATCTGATTGCTATTTTTTCACAGCCTGATCTTGTCCTATTTTTTTTCAGGATTCAACAGCTTCTTGGCATGGCATCAAGTTCACTTCTCTGCCAACTAGTGCTTGGCATTGTTTAGTCCATCTTGCCAACAACACTCGGCATTCTCTCTGGCATTCCTTACTGTGCGCAATCCTGTGCCAAATACTATGCCAAACCTGCAAAATAGCCAACAAAACAACCGTTCATATCAGCATAGACAGAATTCCTAACTCCTTATGTAAATGCATGATTGTAATAACCTAATGCAACTAAATGTACATAAAAACAAGCAAAAGTTGTAAGCTTGACGTTAAAAACAATAATTTTGGAGAAGTAACAAGCACCAATATCGAGAAGGGAAATAAAACTTGTTTTACTAAAACCAGATATTAGAATCCCAAAGTGAAAGTTTTTCCCCTACTCTTCTTCTACATCTCTAACTCTGATAAACCAAAAGGCTCACTCACGGCACCGTTCATCGATGCGGCCACCTCGGCTGCAATGGTGGCCAAGAGAACCCCTCGTAAAACAACCCATGTCATCTTTTCTTAAAACCCCAAAATAGAGAACCCTCAGACGAAGTCGATTAAAGCCAAGAAACGAGCCCCCTTAAAGCCGTTATTCATCAGTAACGGGAACCTCAACTAATGACCATAGAAACCAGAACGTCGGTAAGGAAGAGAATCACAAACCATATCCCTCTTCTTTTCAAAAAAAAGCAAACGTATAACCCTGAAGGAGACCAAGGGGCTTATTGCCGGCGAGGAAGCGAAATGGATCACTAGGCCGAACGATGACAAAGGTAAGAAAATAGAAACCCTGATCCTTCTTTTTCTATTTTTTTCGAAAAGCAAAAAAACCATTACCTTAGAAATCTCTCTTTCCTTCTATTCATCCAAATCCATTTTTACAATATGTTAGGGTTCTATTTATACCCTTGATAGTTACATGAATTTTGGTATATATCCAAGAGGATAAAATTTGTGATTTGATTGGAAACCCTTACTCCCCAAACCTTTGTCTTGATTCACATGCCTCTAATATTTTGTTTTGCCTCTGAAATGTTGTTGGAATATCCCATTTATCTTCTGACATCCATGCTTCCTTCCTTTGTTTTCCTATTGTGGTCGAATGGTAGGGGCAGAGAGAGGGGTATTCGACATGGAGCGGGCTTGCACATGGGGAAATGAAGGGTCATGGGTGATGGAGTCCAAACGCGCGTGGGGGAAGACCGAGGGTCTTTCTGATTCTAGATAGACCATTGGATTAGATTGAATCTAACGGTCATGGAGTGGCTGCGCAGCAACCAAGGAGAGGCATTAGTTATCAAAATTAAGGTTTAATTTATTTTTTTGGTCCCTAAACAAGCTTAGTTTAATATTATGTATATTGTTTTTGATTTTTTTAATAATTGTAAATAGACCCCGTAAACTAATGGACTGTTAATAAATTAAAATTAGGGCTTTTATTTAATATAGCTTATAATTTTTAATTTGGATATAAATAGATAATAACCATAATTATAATAATAATAGTAATGATAATCTTTTTAGATTTTGATATTATTAATACACTAATGATAATAATGAGAAAGTAATAATAGATAATGATGGTAAAGGAAAAAACAACAACAACAACAACAACAACAACAACAATAATAATAATAATAATAATAATAATAATAATAATAATAATAATAATAATCAACAGTAATACTAATAATAATCCAACAGTAATAATAATAATAATATAACAATAATGATGATGATAATAATAATGTTAATAAAGTTTAGGGATTTTTTTTCAAATAAATAATAATAATAAAAAGAAGTATTATATATAATTATAATAAACAAATAATAATACTAATAATCTTTTTTTGTTTCTAGGTTTTAATGATAATCATACTTATATTAATAAAATAGATAGAGTATATAAACGAAACCCCTTTATTGCATAGATTATAAAAGTGGGTCATAACCCTAGATAAAATTAGTGATTATGTAACACCCCCAACCCGGTCTCGTAAGAAACCGGGTCGGAAAGTGTTATCGGAAAATAGATTGGAAATTTGAAAACCAAATCGGACTTCAGATCTTTATTCTGAATGTCTTAATAGTCAATTAGAAAGTTTAGTGGACCTGGCTACTAATCTTATCAAAATTAAGGCCAACTTTAAACTTTTCAAACTTAGGGGGCTAAATCATAAATTCTGCAAATTAGCAATCCTAATCAGAAATATTTATTACCAAATTGTAATTAAACGTACCAATTATTACTCTGTGAAGTTTCCTTACTATCGGATATTGTTTACCTACTCAATTAAGCTATTCGGGTTTTAGTGACTATTCCGTAAACTGTCCAAGGTTCGTTTTAAGCATTCTTAACCGAATTGACTAATACTGTAACGATACCCTTTAAACCGTATTGATACACTAAGCCTAATTTCAAATTTCCAGATTCACAGGATGATAAATTCGTACCGATACAGCTAAGCCCGTATCGATACCGGTTGACCGCGTTAACCCCATACTGATACGCTCTAAATCGTATCGATACCATTTTCCAAACCAAATTCCAGTGATCAAAATTCGTATCGATATGCCCTAGCCGTATTGATACTCCCTGCTTCATTAAGCTAATTTAAGCCTAGCTGTACCGATATGCCATCAACCATATCGATACGCATCGACCTATAATGATAGAATTTTACTGTTTTTTATTCGATTTACCCAATTGAACATTAATCAAATTTTACTAAACTTTACCAACAACCTTAAAAATAGTATTTCTAACTGCGTGTCAAATTTTAGGACATTTTGAATCTGTTTACTATGACTTTACCAATTAGTGTATTTAAGCTTATTTTAACTAGGTTACCAACCCCAAAACATAACATATTACACATACATCATTTAGGCTCTATTGGGCTATAACAAACATATCAAAATAGGCCATTAAAATAGGTTTAGACCTTATGCCACCTTACTAGGAGTTCAGAAACATAGTAAACATACATATAACTTGCGAAAATGGCTTGCAACCGGGAGATTACACGATCGAGCTCGGAAGATCTCAAGATCCAGAAATGCATGGGACACACACACATGTTAGGCTTATTTAGCCTAGTGAGGTAGTCATAGACACATAAAAAACCACAATGACATATAAGGCATGCTATGAACATGAATGGCATATTGGCATACTTAAACATCATGATCGCATTCTTTTAGTCACATAGTTCATACTTAGGTTCTTTATCATAATTTCATATAATCAGACTGAAGCTTGTATACATATTAATCCTTTGGACAATGTAACAAATGGATACTCGGATTCCCCTTTACACCAACACGTATCGGAAATAGACCGTAGCTCCAGAAAGTCCCTTACACAATCCGTCCTTATTTCCCCTACATATAGGCCGTAGTCACAAAGTCCGTGATCTCATTCTTTATTCTGGACCACCAATATAACTCCTTTAGATCTTTGTACATTTTAATAGCTCCTGGTGAATAGAGAAGGGGCTAGAATAAGCACCACTCAAAATTTAACTTCGAAGATCACCATCGGGCACACAGACACGGTTGCAGAAACATAGCAACCCTTTAAAATTCATAGTGAAATTAGGATCGGGGTTACCTTTGATCTTGGCAATAAGAGGTTGCAACTTCTCATCATATTCCTGGAGTGTTTTGATTCGAGATACAATGGTCGACTGCACTCTTAATTTAGCCAATAGCTTGCCACACTTCTTGAGTCGAAAGTGGGCATTCAAACATCTCAGAGAAGGAGTGGGCTTCCGTCTAAGAGCATCAGCCACAACATTGGCTTTACTAGGATGGTAATCAATAACCAGATTATAGGTGGGATGCATCATTGTAAACGGTGAAATCTTTGCCTTCATAAGCACAACCTAATCTCATGTGGCTTGAGTTGACATGAATTATAAGCTATGACTTTGCCTTCATGCATCAAAACACAACCTAATCCTAGGTGGGATGCATCATTGTAAACGGTGAAATCTTTGCCCAACTCGGGTTGCACCAAGACAAGAGCATAAGTAAGGACTTGCTTGAGCTGATCAAAACTCCTTTGCTGATCCACAATCCACACAAAAAGAGTGTCCTTGTAGAGGAGCTTCGTTAAGGGGGCAACAATCAGTGACAATCCCTTAATGAATCTACGGTAATAGCCTGCACGGCCCAGAAAACTACAAACTTCTCCAACATTCTTCGGAGGAATCCATTCAAGGATTGCTTGAATCTTCTTTGGGTAAACTTAAATTCCTGCAAAAGAGATCACATGGCCAATGAAAGATTCTTCGGATAGCTAGAATTTACATTTACTGAACTTGGCATATAATTGTTTCTCTTGAAGAATCTGGAGTACAATCTAGAGATGGTCCACATGGGTGGAAAAATCTTTGGGATAGATCAAGATGTCATCTATGAAGAAAACCAAGAATTTATCAAGGTATGGTCAGAATACAAGATTCATCATGTCCATAAAAGCCACAGGTGCATTTGTGAGCCCAAAAAGCATCACTAGAAATTCATAGTGGCCATATCTGGTTCAAAAGACAGTCTTTGGAACATCAGACTCCTTCACTAGCATTTGGTAATATTCAGATCATAGATCTATCTTGGAAAACACAGAAGCATCTTTCAACTGATCAAAAAGGTCATCGATTCTCGGTAATGGATACTTGTTCTTAATTGTTACCTTGTTCAGCTGACGATAGTCAATGCATAGGCGTATCGACCTATCCTTGTTCTTAACGAACAACACTAGTGCTCCTCAGGGTGAGGAACTAGGTCGAATGAATCCCATATCCAAAGGTCTTGGATTTGGGCCTTTAGCTCTCTTAACTCCACATGAGCCATTCTATACGGAGTGATAGAGACTAGAGTAGTCCCAGGTTGTACTTCTATCTGAATTCTACTTTTTGGGTAGGAGGGAGTCCCAAAAGTTCATCGAGAAACACATCAGAGAATTCTTTCACAACATGTACATTTTCAAGTTTTAGATCTTTCATAGCATACATGAGAGTCTTTTTAGGCTCAGGTTCGGACTTCATCAAGGTTATACTTTCCTTACCGAGTCCTCAAAGATATAACTTTTTCTTATAACAGTCCACCCATGCTTGGTGTTAAGCTAGCCAATCAAGGCCTAGAATGAAACCGAACTCATGAAAGGGCAGGCCATCAGATTGGCCAGAAATGGGATTCCTTGGATCCTCAAAGGAAAAGCTTCGCAAACTCGTCGAATAACCACACTATCTCTTAACGGGTTAGAAACAACCATCTCAGAAGTGACCGATTCTTATTCTAAGGCATACTTTGAAATCAAAGGTTCACTAATGAAAGAATGCGTAGAGCCCAGATCTATTAAAGCGTGAATAAGATCAGAACATAATTCCACCATACCTATAATCACATCAGGATCATCCTCATGCTCACGACCCCGAACATGGTACATCTGACTGAAGTCTGAGGGTCACGACTAGCCAGAGGGGCATTGGTGTTGTGAGGTCTCCCTACAAATCCAGTCTGCATCTGCTTTACTCCTTTCCCTTACTAGGATTATTCTGAAAAGCCATGGTATTAGGGCCATTTGGATTCTGTGAACATTTTCTAATGAAGTGGCCAGATTCACCGCAAAGATAGCACGATCCAGATTGTCTACGACACTGCCCTGAGTGCCTCTTCTGGAAGAAGTTACATAGAGAAATCTGAGAACCTTTCATAGAACAACCTTTACTGTCAATTAAATTTGTGCAAGCAACATATGTTCTTGTAGACTGGAAAAGTGGTATATAGCCGGATCGTGGTAGCTGTTGAAAGGTAACAGACTTTTGGTCCCACTGTCTACTCTTCTTCTGTGACGTGGGTGGCTTGAAATCATCTCGGAACCTCTTCTCAGATCGGGCTTGATTCTCTTTCCTTCTTTTGGAAGCCTTTTGGGAGGCTTCAGTAGAAATGGCTCGATTAACCAAAGTTTGGAAGTCTTCTAACTCCATGATGGTGAAAGAGAGGTCGTAGTTCGTCACAGAGGCCATCAACAAAAATTTGACATTTTTCTTTCTCCGTTCGTATAATCTCAGCACCATATCTTGCATACTTGCAGAAATTCTAGACATACTGCTTTACGAGCCTTCCTCCTTGCCTCAGATGAAAGAATCTCTTATGCCTCTCAGAGATGTAATGGTCACTAATATACTTTTTACGGAACTCCTGGAGGAAGAAATCCCACGTAACTCTATGTCTAGGCACGGTGAGTGTCTCTGTATCCCACCAACTCTGGGCCTCCTCGGTAATAAAGGCTAAGGCACACTCGAGCTTATGTTTTCTGTGGTACTTCATTTGCTTATTCAGCACTTTCAGAGTGTTCTCTAGCCAGTATTATGCGATTTTAGAATTGTCTAGGTCCTACCCGGTAAAGGTGTAAACTAGGTATTGCTTGAGCTTGTCAATAGGCGCCATCGAGACAGTCGGGGTGGCTGCAGCAGACTAAAAGGGTGGTTCTTGTCGGAGGGACACAACCACTTGCTTAATCATATCATCCATGGACATCAAATTTCCTACTGAGCGGGCAGCATCAGTAGGGGATGAGGCAGATCATTTTGCCCCACTCGTTCTAGCCTAACTTCGGCCCTCAGATTATCCCCTTGAGTAGAGGAGGAGTCGGGATTTGGCTCATTAATAGCGCATCTATAAGTAGGCGTCGACATTTTCAGATCTAATCATATCAAAAATTGAATCGTGTAAGCTTCAAGTAATAGATAACATATACAAATAACTCATAGGTGGCATAAGTGTATATAAACTCGTAACAGGCTTCAGTTTAGCCCTAGAATCGACTAATCTTAGGCTCTAATACCACAACTGTAACACCCCATTCCCGGTCTGGCAGGAAACTAGGTCAGAAAGTGTTATCAGAAAATAGATTGGAAATTCGAAAATGAAATCGCAGTTTAGATCTTTATTCAAAATGTCTTAATAGTCAATTAGAAAGTTTAGTGGACCTGTCATTACTAATATTATCAGAATTAAGGCCAATTTTAAACATTTCAAATTTAGGGGACTAAATCGTAAATTTTGCAAATTATTAATCCTAATCAGAATTCCTTATTACCAACTTGTAATTAAACTTACCAATTATTACTCTGTGAAGTTTTGTTACTATTGGATATCGTTTACCTACACAATTAAGTTATTCGGGTTTTAGTGATCATTCCGTAAACTGTCCAAGGTTTATTTTAAGCATTCCTTGAACCGTATTGATACACTAAGCCTAATTTCAGATTTCCAGATTTATAGGTTGACAAACTCGTACTGATACAGCTAAGCTCGTATAGATATCGGTTGACCGCGTTGACTTCGTACCAATACGCTCTAAATCATATCGATACAATTTTCCAAACCAAATTCCAGTAACCAAAATCTGTATCGATACGCCCTAGCCGTATCGATACTCCCTGCTTCATTAAGCCAATTTAAGCCTATCCGTACCGATACGCCATCAACTGTATCGATACGCAATGACTTGTAATGACAGAATTTTACTAGTTTTTATTTGATTTACCCAACCAAACATTAATAAAATTTTACTAAACTTTACCAACAACCTTAAAAAACAGTATTTCTAATTGCGTGTCAAATTTTAGGATGTTTCGAATCCATTTTCTACGACTTTACCAATTAGTGTATTTAAGTTCATTTTAACTAGGTTACCAACCCCAAAACATACCATATTACACATACATCACTTAGGCTCTATTGGGCTATTACAAACATATCAAAATAGGCCATTAAATAGGTTTAAAACTTATGCCACCTTAATAGGAGTTCGGAAACAAAGTAAACATACATATAACTTGCGGAAGTGACTTGCAACCGGGATATTACACGATCGAGCTCGGAAGATCTCAAGATCCCAAAATGCATGGGACACACACACATGCTAGGCCTATTTAGCCTAGTGAGGTAGTCATAGACACATAAACAACCACAATGACATATAAGCATGCTATGAACATGAATGGCATATTAGCATACTTAAACATCATGATCACATTCTTTTAGTCACATAGTTCATACTTAGGTTCTTTATCATAATTTCATATAATCAGATTAAAGCTTGTATACATATTAATCCTTTGGACAATGTAACAAATGGATACTCGGATTCCCCTTTACACCAACACGTATCGAAAATAGACCGTAGCTCCAGAAAGTCCCTTACACAATCCGTCCTTATTTCCCCTACATATAGGCCGTAGCCCCGAAACGTAGTCCACCCTCACTTATACGAGCTCAAATAACCCTATGGCTTGCCAATTGTATCCAAAACTCAAAATGTCTGAGATTACACATATTTCATTATTTTTCTCACCTTTATGCCCTTAGGCCACAATGTATCGAAAATGGAAATGAACATTAGATCCATGTACATATCATCACATATTCGTATCATATCGTATTATGGCATATTCATATCAATCTCAATTTCATAGCATATTTACATTAATTCCATTGTCTTGGCATATTCTCAATTGTCACATATGAATTCATGGCATATCAACCAAATCAAGACTTACCATGCTTACTGTAAGCATCCACACAAGCTTGCTCTATTTGAGCTTCAACACATGAATATCAAAAATAATAAATCGAATGCAACAGGATGGAACCTAGCCTATCCCTTGACACGACTACACTCACCTTGATTACGAGTCTCTCAAATTACAATTTTGTTGTACCTAGCTTCCGTTGGAGATGACAAGGGATCTTTCTCCAACACTTGAGCTAGCACAAAGTTAGGATTACACTAGAATTTGAATTAAGGATTCGGAAACATATTTCGAACTTACTGGAGCTTAGGGACAACATCGAATTAACAAAATCAAACTCCTAATTCATGGGTTTCTACTTGAACTAGAAGACATAATTTTGAAATTAAACTTCAACGGAAGATCGAATCATCAATTCAATTGATGGGTTTTACTCACCAAATCATGGGCTTTCAACCGGTATATCAAACTCGAACGAAGATCAAAGGTTGCACCGAGGTGTTAGCTTAGCTTGGAGGTTGAAGATGGCAATGTAGGAGCTTGTTTAATGGAAGACAAGATTTTCTTTTGGGGGGGTTTGCTTATAGGAGTTCAAAGATGAGAGCCCTATTTGTTACCCTTTCTTTAAAACCTAGTTGGTCATTTTAATCATGACTCACCACACCTTTAGCCAATAGGAACATTTCCTCTAGGCAAGGGTTTCCCTAACCCAATATCTTTCTTATCAAGCTTTGTTTTTTATGACATTAACCATCTATTCTGATAATCCTTCACGTGGGAATGGACAAGCAAGGAGGTGAGTAAGCACCTTGCTTACTTTCTCTTTAAATTGACTTCGAACAAATTCAAAATAGGGGACCCGTATCGATACACCCTTGGTCGTATCAATACCCCCTCGCTAAAACAGGTAAGTTAGTTATTGGCAGTTGGGCCGTATCGATACTAGCTTGACCGTATCGATACGCCTTGCTCCAAATTTGCATTTTGGGCTTCAAATTTCATACAAAGAAGTCCACTTACTCAAATAGTACCAAATTGTGATTTCATTACAAAATAGGGGTACACTGGTCATTTATTACAACATTTTACACAAAGAAAGAATATCGTAGACAAAGAGCCAAGAAGGGATTTTTATGAAGATTGGCTACCAAAATACCATGAGCCCGTAAAGGATTCAGAGGCCCAAGAGTTTCTGAAGATCTTCAAGCATAGTGAGTACAGTGTAGTGGAGCAACATCACAAGTTCTTAGCATGCATCTTTATGCTATAGTTTTTGTTAAGCTCTAAGGGGCACCGTGACACCTTGCTCAAGATCCTCAATCAGAAATTCATGTCGAAGGAAATAAAAATTGACAATCTAGATAGGTTGGTTGGAAACATTGTTGTTGATAATTTCATTTCCTTAAGCGACGAGGAAATTTTGGAAGGAGAAAGGGCATCGTACAAGGCTCTTCATGTCTCCACCCGCTGCAAGGGGCATATGTTATCGGGGGCTCCTCATAGACAATAGTTCGACCCTAAACGTCCTACCTATGGCCATGTTGTAGAAATTACTGATAGATGATTCCCATATGAAGGCATACCAAAACATAGTCTGTAACACCTCTTAACCAGTTTAGCAGATAAACTGAATCAAGACGTGTTACCAACAAACGTAGAAGAAATAATCATGTTTATTTCGAAGGAAGGTACATAAGAATTAAGGCCAAACATCTTGATTAAAAGAATAGTTTCAAATGATTTAAGGGCTCCTAACTTAAATTTTTGTAGTTCGATCAAGCTACCAAACATATCAATATTCTCCAAGGCTAACTGGACTAACTAGGTGTGCGCATATTGTGCATAAACATTTATCAAAACCATGCTAAATTTTCCAAACTAGACATAATGATCAGGATTAAACCACACAAGCAATTCACCAAGCTATTTAAATGGCCTTACATCACTTACAAAGCTTTTAAAAATTTCATACACAACAAAAGATGATCTAGATGCATTATTTACAAGCATTGTGCCACAAATCTAGGAGTTCTACGAAAAGATAACAAAATATACACTTTAGCTTGTGATCTTGACCAAGCTCGATATATAGCTGCTATCAAAAGTTCACCCAGAAACACATTCGAAGAAATCAATATAATTATTCACTTATTGAGGTAGAAACACGATGCTTATAAAATATTCTATCATTAAGAATCTTAGAGTTAACAAGGCTATCATATTTCATTAAAAACAATAATCAAATCATGATAATTTCGATCACTACTGACCATGATTTTAAGTATGAAAGAAATCATTTAATACGATGTATCATTTTACCATATACATGTCTAATATACAAATCTTTTGTATCAACATCGAACATATCAACTTAACTTTTAAAAGTGAGAACTAAAAAAATGATTAACTAGGTCTTACTTATTATTCAAGCAAATTAGACGACTTAATAGCTTATATAGTAATTTCGAGCTTATTCATATTTTGTAACCTTGGTAATCAAGTAGTCTAGGTACTCGAATCCCCAACCAAACTTTCACCAACAAATATAGTACACAAGGTACTGGTCAACCCTCCTATTGTTGTCAAATGACCAACAACACATCCCTCTTACTGTCACCACATAAGCATCGTAGTCTATGGACCGTAGTCCTCCCCAAACACGAGCTCAACTAGAATCTATGGCATGCCAATTATACCTATGGCTGACTCGAAACAAAGGTTTAAGTATCATGGCTTAATCAATGATGAGCCGAAGCTCTATATACATATGCATAAAATGAGCATAGCTCAATATATCATTATGCGTAGCACATAACTTACAAAATTTCCAGAATTCAAATCTTTCAAGTCCTAACCTTATATGTTCATTACTTTCTCAACATCATGTAGTACACAATTTTTAGATTGTAAAGCATGAATCATAAATATTTTCATACTAATACCAATACAGTTTATTGTACTTACCTAACAGATACTTACGGTTTAGCCTTTGGTCATATTGTAGATTCAAAATTTTATAAGATAACAACAAAGTATTTAGAACATGTAAAGAAGCTTGTGAAGGTTTCAATCCGTCCCGAGACATTAAACTACCTCAAATTTATGCAGGTTAGTTGAAATCTTTAGTTATGTTCCCCGATGTCCTTTTTGTGGCCTTCCCCTTTCTAGCTCTCTCTTCCTCTTCTTGGTTTTTCTCTAAAAGAGACATAAATGAGAAATCCTTATTTTAAAGTCTAAATTTATCAAGAATTTCATTCAAGCACTCATATGCATATGCACACACATTCACTTGACTCAGTGAAGCAAATAGATTTGATATACTATCTCATACCAGTCAAATGTGTCCTAATTTCAATTTACTTAATTCCACACAGCAAACCATTTTATTTTGCAAAATAGTCATTGTTTTAAATTTACAAGACAGTCCAATTAAACCACAAAACAATCCCTCATTCATTTTGCGAAATAGCACCTATTTTAAATTTACAAAACAATCCAATTAAACCATAAAACAGTCCCCCATTCATTTTGCAAATCATCATCTGTTTTAAATTTACAAAACAGTCCAATTAAACCACAAAACAGTCCCTCATTCATTTTGCAAAACAACCCCTATTTTAAATTTACAAAACAGTCCAATTAAACGACAAAACAGTCTCTCATTCATTTTGCAAACCAACCCTTGTTTTAAATTTACAAAGCAGCCCCTATTTTACTCAATTATCTTCATTTGGCTACTAACAAGCAATGAGACCATATAATTCAAGATTCCAGCACAATTGACACAACCTAACAATGGTTTAAGATTATCTATAAATTTTTAAAACAGGGCATGATCATTGCAAACATTCTTTGTTCCAATCGAACAATCCACCTATCACAACATCAATCTAACACGATTCTTCGAAAGGAAACAAGATCACTCAATTCTAACTAAAATTCACAGCTCATATACAAATGTAGCTTAACCAAAGTAAAGAAAAATGAATAGCATGTTACCCTTCTTATGTATTATTCGATTATCACCCGAAGCACTACAAGAAAGTTGAAATTTCCTTCCCACCGAAAGCTTTTATCAAAATTACAGTCCGTAAACAAGATAATTTTGAGTTAAGGGAGAGTTGAGATTGTCCAAGAACTATGGTAACTTCAGTTCTCTCTCTTTTCTCTAATGGATGATGAGTTCATGTTTTCATCTAGTCTTTCCTATCTTAGCCAAGAACCGAGACACCTCTCTCTCACCAAGTCCTCTTGCTATGACATGCGTAATGTCCCACCAAGACAATAACTTTAGCATGCAAACATCTTGTTCACTTAGATTTCAAATTAGTCCCTTAATAATTAATCACCCACTTTTCCTTTTTCTTTAATTTGGTCATAAGCTCTCTCTTAAATAATTTCTAGATTTATCATTAAATCAAGTCAAAATAATTTAACTAGATTTTGTTATTATAGTATACTTCTAAACCAGTATTTGGGGTATTACACAGTCAGAGCTTTCGACAGAACTCAGAGGGATGTGTTAGGAAAAATAGAAGTCCATCTACATATTGGGCCAACCACCTTCGAGGTTGATTTTGTGGTGATTGACATTAGACCCACTTACAGTTGCCTTTTAGAATGTCCTTGGATCTATTCAGCTGGTTCTGTTCCCTCTACGCTACATCAGAAATTGAAATTTATGATCGATGGGCAGCTCGTGGCCATTGGCGCTAAAAAGGATATCATCGCCTTGCTAGCGACCGGTGCGCCCTACATAGAGATTGATGTGGTGGAATTAGAGTGTTGATTCAGGTCGCTTGAACTAGTTAGTGAGACCTTTGTCTTCGTAGGAAGCAAGATCTGAAGTATGGGACTGTCCAAATGCGTGAGAATACAAATGAAAGAAACTTTAGGCAAAGGTGCTGAAACAGGAAAGGGATATGGAAAATATCATCAAGGCAGGTTATACCCGGTGATCATTGCTGAAAAGAAGGACTGATTCAGGCTAGGATTCAAGCCTAATAGAGCACAGAGAAGGGCAATGATAAAGAAGAACCAAAAGAGAAGGAAAGCCAGACTGAAAGGAGAAGAGGTCGTATGGGACCCAATAACATTTCCACCCCTTAATTTCACTTTTGTTTCAGAGGGATTTGTGAACCCTGATCTAACCCAGGAGGAGGAAGAGATGAATGAGATCACCAAAATATTTGAGAATTTGAGCATCAGCGTTATGCTAGAAAAGGACGAAGAGGGTGGATATATGCATATGATCTACCCATGTGACGAGCTTAATAATTGGACTGTGTTGCGCGCATTGAGTGCTCGACAATTGTGCAAGTGTACACATCGCAAGTTATAGTATAAAAGATATCGTCTCCACAAGGATTGGTGCCACTTCAAGAATCTAATCTCTTGCACTGTAAAAAGTAAAAGAACACAAGTAGAAGATTGTAGGAGTTTAACTAACAACTAAAATAGAAAGCAATAAAGTAAAAGAAGATGTAATCAAATGAGAGAGAATAGGACAGGTTATTATGAGTTGAGGAGTGATAGCCAATTGGATCGTCTTGGTAAAAGGGTGGAAGGGCAACTCAGTTGTCGTGGCAACATGCGCAGCGGGGTTGCCTTGGCAACTAATCGACGGTTGCCTAGGCAACTAGCTGGGCAACTGTTTGGGCGGGTGGGCAGCAACTTCAAGGTTCAGCGGAGCGTTCTTCAATGGCTTCTTCTTATCCTTAAGTCGAAACTCTAGCTAATTGTGCATGCCTTGATAATACATCCCTGCGTGAATCAAGGGTGAACAACAACCAATCTTGCGCTCCTCTTAGCCATTGAAATCCTTAACTTATTCCTAAGCCGGATTAATCTTCACCATCAATAGATTGAATAAAGACCATACTCATTCATTTCTTGAATCTAACTCTCCCAATATTAGATAAATAGATGAAGTTACGAGATCCTCTCCCAATTCACTCGCAAACAAAAATAAAAACCAAGAATGAGTAAACCTTAAATTGAAAGTGTAAACTGTTATTACCTAAACAAAATCCAATTGTTTCTCACAACCACAAAACATAATAACCTTAGCCAAATAGATTTAGTTCATGGCTAGGTTCCAAAGAAACACAAAACAAAGAATCCCTAACATAAACCTAATCGAACAAGAAAGAAAAAAATGAAGAATGGTTGAAAGCCTCTGTAGCAATGTCCCCCTTTCTCTAAAAAATAGGTTTTCGAAGTGTTTGTGGTTTTTCGGGTATTAAAATATTTATTCCGTGGGGTTTTAAAAATACCGTATTTTATTTAAAGAAAGGGAGTCGCCACCGGCCACTGAGGTAGGCCGGACACCATAAAACCAGAGATTTGAAAACTATTGGGTTCGGGAGTCGGTTACGGATGGGGAAGGATTAGCACCCCCACACCGCCCAAAATTGGTACTTTAATAATTACCGCTTTATTAATATTAAACTTTCCGGATTAAAGTGACGATCAATTTAAAATTTGATTATAAGTGCGAGTAGATTTTAAAGGCCCCGTTATCCGAGAGTAAACGCCCAACCACTATCACTACGCCTGATACTGGCCCCGTTTACGCTCGGATAAAAGGGCACCGCATTGACATTATATATTCCATTATGCAAACTTAGTGAGCAAAATATAAAACATGGCAAATAATTTAAATACAATACAAATAAATATTAACATAATAGAATACTAATCTAACATAAATAAAATACTAATCTAAAACATACATACATAAAGATTAATCTTACTTATAAATAAAAACAAATTTAACATAAATAAAATGCTAATATTCATAAATATTAATTTAAAACACAAATAAATATTAATCTAATACATAAATAAAAACGTATCTAACATAAATAAAATATTAATATAAAACACAAATTTAAAACATATTAAATACTAATCTAAAACATAAACATACAAACTAAAAAATAAGAATACAATTTTAAAATAACTAATACTTCATTAAATTATAAAAATTACAACACAAATAAAAGGGGAAGAAAATATACCTAACTAGGAGCTCGAATGACGAACCTCGACTGAACCCCACCGAGATCTACCACGACCTCTCCAAAAATATTAACTAGATCGAATCCAAAATAGGACCCCGATCGAATGTTGGATCGAACCAACTGGGGCAGAGGGCACTGCCCGCAACCCGACCAGCCTTGCGGCCGGCCTAGCTCCCAATTGGGGAGCCAATTTCATTGCCAATTTGTTGGCAATTTTTGGCGTGTAATTTTCCCAATTGGCTGGCCCCAATGCCTTGTATTTATAGGCAAAGGGGTGGGTGGTTTGGGTGACGTGGAGCATGCTGCTCCACGCAATTTCTCTTTTTTAATAATATATATTTTTATTTTTTTTTATTTTTCACTAATTTTATATTAATAATATTATTATTAAAATAATACTAATAACACTAAAACCCGGTCAAAAATGAGTGATTACAGTTGCCCCTCTTTGCTTGTTCTTGTGAAACGAGGACAAAGCAAAGATCAAAAGCACTCATTTTTGACCTACTTCCTCATCTTTGGCTTCAGAATCACGTGTTCTTCTGGAACTCTCCGCTCTTCCTTAGCTGAATCTTCAAGCTTGTAAGTTCTTCCTATATAACTTCTTCCCCCTCCAATCTTGGAGCTACAGGCTCTTCCTATATGGAACCTTTCACTGTGAAGCCTCAAGTTATGAGTCCCTCCTATATAGAACTTTTCACTCTGAGACGGTAAGGCTTGGAGTCCTTCCTATATAGAACTCTTTGCCTTTAACGCGACTGGTTTTTCCTACATAAAACCTTCTGTGCCACGGATGGGTTCTTCTGACTGGGAGTTCCTCCTGTATAGAACTGATAGTCTTCAAACCTTGGAGCCGCCAATCCTTCCTATATAGAACTTTTAGCTTCTGAAATCTCGGAGCTACAGGTTCTTCTTATATAGAACCTTTCACTCTAAGACAGTAAAGCTCGGAGCCCTTCGTATATAGGACTCTTCGCCTTCAACACAAAAGGTTTTCCATATATAAAACCTTGTGTATCATGGGTGAATTCCTTCGGCTGAGAGTTTTTCCTATATAGAACTGCAAGTCTTCACCCTGGAGCTGCGAGCCCTTCCTATACAAAACTTTTAGCTCCTGAAGCCTCGGAGCGGCGGATTCTTCCTACATAGAACCTCTCGCTACGGGAGTTTGAGAATATAGGCCCTTCCTATATAGAACCTTTATCTTCGAATT
This sequence comes from Hibiscus mutabilis, assembly GCA_019671005.1. Lineage (NCBI taxonomy): Eukaryota > Viridiplantae > Streptophyta > Magnoliopsida > Malvales > Malvaceae > Hibiscus > Hibiscus mutabilis. Next base: position 65,417,267 of record CM033716.1, read on the forward strand.
TTTTTTTTTTCTCTTTTTTTTTTTTTTTTTTTCTTTTTTAATCTTTTTCTTTTTTCTCTTTTTCTTTTTTTCTTATTATTTTTTTTTTTTCTCTTTTTCTTTTTCTACTTAGGTTTTTTTCACAAAAGGACTTATCACCATGATATCTTTGGACTTAGGACTTAACACTAAGGCAGATGACATCATCCGGGCCTCACAGGACTTATCACCATTTTTGCGGAAAAGCTACTAAGGCTGCCGAAATCTTTTTCAATTTGGTGATTCACACCGAAAATGGCTACCGATCTTTCTTCAGATTTGGGGATTCACGCTGAAAATGGCTACCGATCTTTCTTTAGATTTGGGGATTCACGCTGAAAATGGATACCGATATTTCTGGACTCACGCTGCTAAGGCTGCCGAAATCTTTCTTTAGATTTGGGGATTCACGCCGAAAATGGCTACCGATCTTTCTAGACTCACGTTGCTAAGGCTGCCGAAATCTTTCTTCAAATTTTGGGATTCACGCCAAAAATGGCTACCGACCTTTCTTCAGATTTGGGGATTCACGCTGAAAATGGCTGCCAAAACTTTCTTTAAATTTGGGGACTCAAGCCGAAAATGGCTGCCAAAACTTTCTTTAAATTTGGGGACTCACACCGAAAATGGTTGCCGATCTTCTAGGACTCACTTATTTGCTATAGCTGCCGAAATCTTTCTTCAATTTGGGGATTCACGCCGAAAATGGCTATCGATTTTTCTTCAAATTTGGGGACTCACGCCAAAAATGGCTGCCAAACTTTCTTCAAATTTGGGGACTCATGCCGAAAATGGCTGCCAATTTTTCTTCAAATTTGGGGACTCACGCCGAAAATGGATGCCAAACTTTCTTCGAATTTGGGGAACTCGAAAATGGCTGCCAAACTTTCTTCGAAACTCACGCCGAAAAAATTTTTCTTCAAATTTGGGGACTTTCGAAAATGGCTGCCAATTTTTTTAATTTTCACGCCGAAAATCCAAACTTTCTTAATTTGGGGACTCTTTGAAAATGGCTGCCAAACTTTCTTCAAATTTGGGGACTACTGAAAATGGCTGCCAAAAAATTTTGAATCCACTTCTTAATAATCTTTGATAATTCTTATCAAGCAAAAATTGACATGCCTCTATCTATATGATGCATGCAATATAATGCTTTCTTTCTTTTTTTTTTTTTTTTTTCTCTTTTCTTTCTTTTTTTTTTTTTTTTCTTTTTTTTTTTTTCACTTTCTCTTTCTTTCTCTCTTTTTCGTCTTTTTTCTTTCAGCCTTTTTTTGTTCTAAAGTCTTACACCCTGAAAGGTCATTCCTCATATTTCTTCATCTCTTTACTGCTTCACTGTATGCTCTTAAATCCTCATTTGAACCTACTTTTAAACCTTTTGTACGGAAGGCTTTCTTGTCTTGTGGTTATCACCCGTCTTCATAAATGATCCTTTGGTTCTTATATTATTTTTATAAGAACCCTTGTCATCTTTTTCGCTTGGCGTTGCCCCATTCAACCACGGGCTCCACTACTTTGAATTTTTTGACCCATCATACAGAGCCTTGATTTATTTCTAGTCACCAGGGTGAGCCAAAATGCTTCCATCCCCTGAGCTCATCCTTGATCTTCTCGTAGCACTTCGACGGGAACTAACTCTCGGTCCCTATGCTTTAAATCTCATCATCATTCATTTTTAAAGTAATGCAAAAGGCAATTTACTTGAGTATATTTCAAAAAATAATGATTGTTTGAAAAGATAACATTCATTTTGAAAATCACAACTTGGAGGGGATACCAAACATTTTGAAAACAATGTTTGGAACAAATGGTAAACATCATTTTCCTTTTTTTTAAGGACCAAACATTTTTTAAAAAAATTAATGTTTGAAGAGTGTTAAACAAAATTTGAAGTATATTGCCAAACATTTTAAAAACTAATGTTTGGGGGAAATGGTAAACATCAAAACTTTGGGAGAAAATGTCAAACCTTTTAAAACATGTTTGCCCCCGAAATATCAAACACCATAGCGCATCTGCTTCAAGTTTCCAAAGATCAACTCTAATGAAGTGCATATTTAGAAGATCTTGAGCATTGTGGAGATATATGCCAATGTATAGTTTCTTCTGGTCTAATATGCTTTTGAGAGGAACAACCCTACCTAGGTTCTACCCGGTTTATGGTGGCTCTCTTAATCTCACTATCTCACCATGCCCCATCCTTCCCTCATTTGGGTGTCGATCAAGCACTTCGAAGTTTGACATTCCTTGAAGCAAAGTTAATCCTTATAGGCGGAATGAAATCTGAAGACATTCTCATTCAACTTGGATATCTATGGATGACCAGAATAGTCTTTGAGGGCTTGTAATGTAGGCCTTTGGTTTATGGTTAAGTGAAACAGTATTTCTGTACTTGTGTAACTTGGATATGCCCATTATTCCTTCCCTTTTTTGGATCACTCTAGACTGCCCGTTTTCGGGTTTTCACCCTAGAGTTCATTTCCTTTCTTTTTACTGTAGGCTGTCTTGAATTCTGGCTATATACTGATGTTCATTTTCTGTTCAATAATGTTTGATCCTTCAATACTCCTCGAAACTGAGATTTCTTGAATGAAGGACTATGAATACATTTCTGGGAATTCTTGTGATTGGTACACCCAGATGAAATATTATTCTTTCTTCTTTTCTCTTTTTTCTTCTTCTTTTTCACTTTTTCTCTTGGATCGCTCTAGACTGCCCATTTTTAGGTTTTCACCCTAGAGGTCACTTCCTTCTTCTGTACCTTCAGATCAATGTATTTTGGTTGGATATTGATGCCAGCAGGCTCAGGCAGACTACTCTTTTCTTCATTTTTAGGATCACTCTAGACTGCCCATTTTTTGGGTTTTCACCCTAGAGGTTATTTCCTTTTTCGAAATTGGCAATCTTCGGGCCGACTTGTCTTGACTCGGTTTCAATTCAAGCTTCTATACTAATTTTCAAAACTGATATTTACTTGAAATGTGGATTCCTGGTGTCTCTTGCTCATAGTTGAAGTCTCGTTCTTGTATTGTTTGATCTGTGTGTGAAGCATATACAATATTCTTTCTTTCTTTCTCTTTTTCTTTTCTTCTTTTTCTTTTTTTTCTCACTTTTTTCTTTTTTATTTTATTTTTCTTTTCTTTTCTTTTCTTCTCTTTTTTTTTTTTGTTTTTTTTTTTTTTTTTTTTTGTTTTAGACTGCCCATTTTGGGTTTTTAGCCTTGAATCTCTTTCTTCTTATTCGAGTCTATAAATGTATCCTCGAATCAACACGTATCTATACTAGGTATTGATGATATCTTCTGCTCGAAGTTACTTTCCTCTCTGTAACTCTTCTATTATTTACTCGATCTGGATTGCTTCGGCCTTCTGATTACCATTTCTCTTCTTTTCTTTGGTTTTTCGTTTGGACATATCCTTGTTTTCAACCACTTTCTTTCGATGATTTTCTCGATCTTCGTATCCAAACATCGGAGTCATCTTTGTCTTACGGTAAAGTAAAAGAATATCATTCGTTGTCAAATTCACAGATGTCCTAAGAATGCCTTCAGGGGTAGAGGTTTAGGGTCAACTTTCATTTCAAGGATCTTAAATGACAAGTGCCTGAGAAGATAAATTCTTAAAATGGGAACTGCCTATTGTCTAAACACTCGCTTTGTTCCTCTGTTGGCCTAAGTAAACTAAAGCAGAGATACTTACATTTACAATATCCCCACAACATTCAATCTCTTCTAAATATATGCAACTTAGAGTTGATCTTTGGGTCCAAGCAAATGTCTTTGTTGCATTCAAAATTTGAGGGACAGTATAGAAATGATATATACATATGTCCATTCAAAAATACGTGTATATGCATATGGGAGAACAAAACTACCCTATAAAAAAAAAAATTGTTTAAAGAATCAAGAATGTAAAAATGCTTTTCTAAATGGAAATATGATTTTTAATTCTAAAAATATCTGTTTGAGAGTTTTTTTTTCTTCTTTTTTCTTTTTTCCAAAGCATTGAGCATTTCTTTGTAAACTGATGGGAAAACCAGAAGGACCTCCAGACTACCTCCCGAGTACTAACTCATTCCGGTCCTTTGTAGTGTAGGCTTGTGCCACTTCTATTGTTTTTCCTTGTTGGATCAATTCTTGTCATGACTCCCTCGTCAACCAACTTCTTGATTTCTTCTATTAACAACCTCAAATTTCTTGGTGCCATGCCCCGATGCCTTAATGTAGAACTCACATGCACTGTATGGATTAAAACTGTAGGCAGATGAGCTGGGTGTAATCTTTATCGGCCCAGAGGTAAGGTACTAACCCTTGACCAGATGAGGCCATATCGAATACTCTAAATATCTCTAAATATGTACTTGTTCGAGGAATTTTTCTCGGTGATTCGGAGGAATCTACCTGTCTTCTTCTCTTACGATCACGAGAACCTTGAAAGTGGTACCCATTTATCTTTTTCTTTCCTTCTGCTCCTAAACAGGTCTGGTCTTTAAACTTAGGTCTCAGAGTGCATGTTCGTTTCTCTCTCCGACTGTCATTAAGTCCTCAAAGCTGGCCTTTATTTTCTCGAGCATCTTATTAAAGAAGAAATATGAAAGGTGGCATGTAAGTCACTTTCTTCTTCATCTACGGGAGGCTGCACCTGGGTCACTAAACACAGACACCTTAAAGCACATTCCTTGAAGTTTTCATCAGGTTTCATCTTCGCACCCTAGAGATACTGACGACTTGCTGCTGGGTCCAAAGCATATCATATCACGGTAGGTCCTGCTAGACTGTCGGGAAAGTAGTGGATCGGTAATTTTTCAATTCAGCCCTCCATTTTTTGTAGAATATGGTCACGTGAATCTTGGGGCATCTTATTTCGTCATCATGTGCAAATCTGGGAATCTTTGGAATCTGGAAGAACGACCAAACCAGGGTTCAAACAGAGCTTTCTTGCATTAAAGGCATCAAACTTCTTTTTTCTCTCTTTTTCTCTCGAGTCCATCTTCTAACTGCTCGAATCTTGATCTTTGAGTGTCTTCAATTCTTTTATCCATGATAAAACCCTAATTGGTCTTTGAATTACTCCTCATAAAGTTTATGCAAGGTAATAATAATGCAAGGTACTGATAATGTCATGTAAAACATGCCAGGATCGTGCAAAGCAATGCAATGCAATTCTAAAATATAAACATGAATGCAATAATGTATTGATTCCAAAAGTGATCCCCATAGAATGACGTTCATTGAGGCCAAAAGGTTTCATTATATCACATATTAGATATTTACAGTTACTGATAAGCTTCAGTGCCTACTTTCTTAACTTCATCTAGTAGTCCGGTCAGCATGCCTCTGTAGTCCAAAACTTGATCCATGTTCTGACAAAGCCTGCCACCTTGTTGAGCTGCCTTACCTGCTCGAGTAATACCGATCTTTGGGTCTTCATCTATCCCCTGCTTAGTCTTTCGTAGCTTGGAAGTTGCCCTTTCCAACTGAAGAGTGTTGAATTGTCATTGCTCTGTCGTAAACTTGTTTCTAAAACTCTTGTTAATGGCTAAGTTATTCTGTAGCTCATCTCTGGAGACTATCTTACCTATTCCCAATTTCCTTAAACGTACCTGATAACATCCTGACTTGATTCTTACTTGACTAGTTTCTCTTCTTTCAATATTCCGAGTCGTCTTTCAACTGGACAACACCGTTCATCTATTATGATATTCTTAAACATTCAGAAAAGCTTCTGATGATCATTCTGCAAATTCAATTTTATCCAAGTTATCTCTCTTTTATCTAAGCTGGCTGAACTCGAAAGAATATCCCTCTCCTGGGATGCCCCTATCTCCGATCTTCAAATTTAACTCGCTTGAGTGACCCACTTAGGTATTACTCGAACTTTGTCTTGGATATCGATTCCTCCTCAACTTTTCCCCTCGGGTGATTGTTAGCTCACTATAAAATTGGGGAACTCCGTCTTCGAAACCAAAAATCCTCATCGCGATAAGATCTTGAACTCATTCCCCAGGGCCCCGCAATCCTCAATACCGTGACCCAAACTTCCTAAACAGTAATTGCCTCTAGCACGTGTGTCGTAATCTCTCGGATAAGACGGTCTCTTTGCTAGAGACTTCACCGAGGTAATAAGGCTCTTGTCGATGAACATTAGGAGTAGTTCGGTGTACCTCGCAGGAATCGAGATATACTTATTTTCATTACTTGCTTTTCAAGTTTCCTCTGGACCGAGCTCTATTTTTTGAAAGTCCGACTCAAGCATACCTTCCGCCTGTTTATTGATGCAGATCACAAAAGGGGTTCAATTTGTCGTATTTGGCTGACTTGGAGGTAGAATTCTGACTATCTCGCTCTCTATTCTGATCCTTAATCGGTTCTTCTTTCGGTTTGATGGATCGCTTACCTTTCGTCAAAGTATTCATCTGATTCATCACGTCTTCCCTCTGCTTCTTTCAAATATTGCACTTTACTTTGCTCATTACCAGTACCGTGTCTCCTTATCGTGTCTGACCTGAAGTCTTCAAATGGTTCCTCTTCTATTGTCTCTAATCTTGTTCTAGGACAAAACCCTGGATCCATGCCCTCTAATATCTGACCAGACGACCCTTTGCCAATTATGAACGATTTTTGAGATTTTAGGAACCACTTCGGGAATCAATACCCTATAAATGCAAGAATGCATGCAAATGCGATGTTGATTCTCGAACAGTCTTTGAAAAACTTTCAATAGAGAAAATGTATGTTTGCAAGAAATTAATAATGAATTACAGGCAACATTTGGATTTATTCTATAGACCTTGACTTTGGGAAACAAAACTTGTGCTCCACATCTCGACGTCGTCTTCAGGATGATGGATGACTCCGTCTTCTCCTCTTATTCTATTCTATGGACTCGTGACGTCATGATCTTTATTTTTGTTGCTTCTGAAAAGGACATCAGACAATATATTTTCTTCAGTAGATCTGGGTACGTCTAAACAGGGATGGATTCTATCGATCCTAGGGGAGTACTTTAAAACTTTTTGGGGTTTAAATTAAAATTTTCAAGGATCATTTGGTTTAAAAATCCCCCCTTTTATTATCAAAAAGTTTTAACTTACTTAAAAAATTAAACTTTTAGGTTTCTTTTTGTTATTATTATTATTCGAAAGTTTTATGAGGAAGAAGTTTCAAAGCAAAATAATAATATTTTCAAATATTTTTTTTTTTTTTTTTTAAATGAGTTAACTTAAAATCTGAGATTTTTTTAAAAAATGGTCAAATGTGAAGATTTAAAATTGGGGTTCTGCATTACTGACTAAATCTTCTGCGTCAGACGTGCCTTACTATCGCATCCGTCTTCTTTCGCGATTGGTCTTTGCTCGGCCTAACTTGATCTTTGTAATATTATCGTTTTCGCAAAAGCGGACTTTTTCTATTTTGAAAGCCTTTTAATGAACTGTTCTTGAATCAACACCATGTCATGATATGCAACATGAATGCAAATAAAGGCGTTGATTCCACTGTAATCACCCTTTCGAACGGCTTTCATGGGAATTAAAGGGTCCAGATTACAAAAAAAATCCATATTACAAAAGGAGTCCCTATTACAAAAAGAGTCTCTATTACAAAAAGTCTTAATTACAAAACAAAGTTCTACACATAAGCCCTAGCTCTACCTCATAGCTCTCGTGACTCGAGCAACTTGATAAACCTTGGTGCTTCTTCTATGTGTCCGGGTTACGAAAGGTCGGAGAGTCGCGGCTTCGGTAGCTAAGTCATTCACACACCTTGTAGCTCATTGTATGTCCACCATCGGGTCTCGTGTGTATACTTTGGCACTACACACTTGCTCGGCAAATCGTTACTTCGGATCTGTTGATTAATCTTTGACCGATGTCGCGCGATTGGATCGATGTTGTCCTTCCTAAGACACTTTTTTTCCATGATGAAAGATTTTCTAATCGGGCAAACCACTTGAATCAACACCTCTATGTAATGTGGATGCAATGATAATGCAACAAAATTATGTGTAAAATAAAAAATAAAAATAAAACACAAAAAATGAGTTAGTACCGGATAAAAATAATTAATACATAAGTAAAAGGACAAATAAAATAAGGTAAACAAAAAAAAAACCTATTTATCCCGTCTAAAACACATAAGGTTATCCGCATGGCTCTAAAGGGGTGGGTTTCTATATGTTCTCTACATGCAGTGTTGGTGCTAAGAGGTACCCGAATTGTCCTTGTTGTCTTCTACTAAGAGTAGCAAGGCCCCCGATCTTCACCCATTATAGGCTCCTTTCAACCGGGTTCAATTCAGGGGGACCCATTCGCTTATACCCGTACGAAGGAACGATATCCTTACGAAAGAAAAAGGTACTCGAGCCCCGAAGGTACTTGCTAGGCCCATACGGGAGAACGATATCTCCACGAATGCATTAGCATTTTCCCCCCACTTAAAAACGGGTTTATATGCCATATTTTAAATGCGTTAAAATAAACGCGCAATTATAACCGAATGTTAATTTAATAGTCACTTTAACCTAGAATTTTTAATATTAATAAAGTGGTAATTATTTTAAAAAGCTTGACTCTCTTCTTGTTTTTGAAAAATAAAAAATCATCCCCAGCGGAGTCGCCATCTGTCATCATGTCCCCCTTTCGCTAAAAAACAAGTTTTCTAAGTGTTTGTGGTTTTTTGGGTATTAAAATATTTATTCTGTGGGGTTTTAAAAATACCGTATTTTATTTAAAGAAAGGGAGTCGCCACCGGCCACTGAGGTAGGCCGGACACCATAAAACCATAGATTTGAAAACTATTGGGTTCGGGAGTCGGTTACGGATGGGGAAGGATTAGCACCTCCACACCGCCCAAAATTGGTACTTTAAACTTTCCGGATTAAAGTGACGATCAATTTAAAATTTGATTATAAGTGCGAGTAGATTTTAAAGGCCCCGTTATCCGAGAGTAAACGCCCAACCACTATCACTATGCCTGAAACTGGCCCCGTTTACGCTCGGATAAAAGGGCACCGCATTGACATTATATATTCCATTATGTAAACTTAGTGAGCAAAATATAAAACATGGCAAATAATTTAAATACAATACAAATAAATATTAACATAATAGAATACTAATCTAACATAAATAAAATACTAATCTAAAACATACAAACATAAAGATTAATCTTACTTATAAATAAAAAAAATTTAACATAAATAAAATGCTAATATTCATAAATATTAATTTAAAACACAAATAAATATTAATCTAACACATAAATAAAAACGAATCTAACATAAATAAAATATTAATATAAAACACAAATTTAAAACATATTAAATACTAATCTAAAACATAAACATACAAACTAAAAAATAAGAATACAATTTTAAAATAACTAATACTTCATTAAATTATTAAAATTACAATACAAATAAAAAGTGAAGAAAATATATCTAACTAGGAGCTCGAATGACGAACCCCGACTGAATCCCACCGAGATCTACCACGACCTCTCCAAAAATATTAACTAGATCGGATCCAAAATAGGACCCCGATCGAATGTTGGATCGAACCAACTAGGGCCGAGGGCACTGCCTCCAACTAGCTCCCAATTGGGGAGCCAATTTCATCGCCAATTTGTTGGCAATTTTTGGCGTGTAATTTTCCAAATTGGCTGCCCCCAATGCCTTGTATTTATAGGCAAAGGGGTGGGTGGTTTGGGTGACGTGGAGCATGCTGCTCCACGTAATTTCTTTTTTTTTAATAATATATTTATTATTATTATTTTTTATTTTTCACTAATTTTATATTAATAATATTATTATTAAAATAATACTAATAAAACTAAAACCCGGTCAAAAATGAGTGATTGCAGCCTCTTGTCGAAATCTCTCTTCTTTTGCTCTCTCTTGGAGTTGACGGCTTGGTCTCCTTTAAATAAGAGATGGCTAGGTCAAAGTCTCTCTTGAGGAAGAAGTTAAGATAGAATTAAATACTTTAAAAGAATATAATTCTTTATTGTAGTTAAATTCCTTCTAGATCTTCTCCTATCTTATTGGGATTTAATTTCTCTTTGACCTCTTCATGGAAATCAAACTCATTTGGGATTTAACTTTGCTCCACGTCATCTTGGGCTTATCTAGTCATCAATTTCGACTGCCATATCATCTTATCCCTTATCGACAATTGCCCTGGAAACTAGTTCGGCATCTCCTTCATGCATTGCCCTAGCAACTGCGTCGGCATCTCCTTCATGCACTACCTTGGCAACTGGTTCCAGCCTTGTTTAGGTAAGTGATTCTGCACACAGACAAAAACAACTATCGGCAGCACCCTTTTTCCACAAAATTAAGTAAAATATGAAATCAAGCTTGTCCACCAAGGAAACAATGCAAACATGCATGAATGGCTAATAATGCAACTAATATGAGCCTAAGTCTAGCAATAATATGAATAAAAATGGTGAATAAAATAGTACTTTTAGGCACTTAACACACCCTAAACTTGAACTATTGCTTGTCCTCAAGCAATGCAAACTAATAATTACCCGCCAAGACTTCAATTTTCACAAACTTAGCTTTGAACTTGATTTGAACTCTCAGAACCATGGCACAAAGTATGATTGGCTTTTCATTTTTCGGAAAACTTAGGAGTTACTCGGAATCAAACTATAATGCTCGTGAGTGTGTGCGGAGTTGTGTGCAAGTTGATTTTTCGGATTCTATGCAAACAAGAGGTTTTCAAATTACTTCCTTGGTTCTTTTAACTAGAGCCGGTTTCGAGAACCTCTAGTGTTTTTTTAGTTTTCTTAAGTTAATTAATTTATTCGACTAAAGCCGATTTCGGGCACCTCTAGCGATCAATTTTTAGCACATACTAAAGCCAATTTCGGTCACCTCTAGCGATCAAATTTTTAGCACATACTAGAGCCAATTTTGGGAACCTCTAGCATTCATCCAATTTTTATTCTAATCCCCCAATTTTTTAACTATCAACCTAAGTTCGCTAGAATTCCTTCAATCAATCAAGCCACAACAGTGTTTCATCAAGTTTAGCATCATAGTAAGATTCTAAGTGTTTCCACGGTTATCCTAGAATAAAAAGTTCTACCAATTAAGTACATTGGCAAAGTCGGATATTCATCAAATCTATGCAATTCTTGCTCCAACTAAAGGCATGGCAAGCAATTTATGTATCCTAAATGCAATACTTAAGATGAATGCAAGTAAACATGCTAACTAACTAATAACAATCCCCCCCAAACTCGAGTGAGGCATTGTCCTCAATGCATGCAAAGGAAAGAAAAATAAAAATAAAAATAAAGAAAAGTAAAATGAAAATGAGAACTTACTCTAAGAGTTCATCATCGTGGATGATTAAATTCCTTTTGGCATTTGTCTTGATTCTTTTGCTTGAACGCGGTGGTTGCTTTCTTGTTGCCGATGGTGGAATCGATCCTCGTACGGGGGTGTCCTCATCGTCCTCATCATCAATGTCATTGGCCTTTCGCTTGGGCTTGGAGGATTTGTTTGGTGCGGTCTTTGTTGGTGGAATGGAGGACTCGTCCGAATCTAAAAAATTGGATAATGATTCAGTACGAGTTGATTCAGGCATAGGTGCTTTACCTTTGGCTTTTGTAGTGGTTGTCGGGGCGTCTTTCCTTTGGTTGTCGTGGCATCTTGAGTGTTGGTTACCGGGGCAACTGCTTGGGCAGGCACAATGTAGGTTGTTGCGGTATCATCTGTTTTGATTGTCGTGGCAACTGCTTCATTAGTTACCGTAGCAAGGATTTCAGCAAGAAAGATGGGGAACGGCACGCAGCTGTCTGGGTACTTTTCCAGGATGACTTGGGTGATGGCATTGTTGTGATCCTTCATGTACCGCATGAACGTTAGTTGTCGGTCTTCAATTTGCCTAAGGCGGTTCTCCAACGGTTGTAAGAGTGCTTCAAGTTGTCCCGGGGTTACTGTCCGAGTTTTTCGAGCATCAGTTTCTTGGGCATTAGGAGTTGTCGAGGCGGCAGGAGTTGCCGCGGCAATTGAAGGCGTTGGGGATTTTACCAGTACCTCTCTCATTAGCTTTTGGATTTGTGCTCGATTCCAACCGGACTTTGGTAGGGCCTTTTCATCAGTGGACTCACTTGGGACATGCATCTCCTTGCAAAGATTGGAAATTAAGCAGGTGGAGAAAAGAGAACCCTTGCCTTTTGTGCTACATACAAAAATCTCATCACAAATAATTTTTCTAATGTTAATGATGCGATTATGCAAGATAGAATGTATGAACAAAAGACGAGGTGTATCAACGGTGGTATTGTGTGTTGTGGCCATTAAATAAGTTTTAATAAACTTATTCCATAATTTTGCCTCAGATTTAAGCCGAAGGCTATTTACCGTCGTTCCAATGAGTTCCCGGTAGAGTGAGTTCTTGAAGCACCTTGTCGAGTTGCTTGGGCATGAGTTGATCAACAAAGGCTTGATGCTCGTCCTTCTCAACGTAGAGCCCGTAAAAGGTGTTGATGTTTTTGGGGCTTATGAGTATATCCTTGTCACGAACAAAAACATATGGATTATCCGGGTTAGGTGAGTGAGCATATAATTCTCTTACCCATGAGATGTTACTCGGTTCCGATTGATGGCAAAAGATTTGCCACTTTTGATGTGCAATCCTTTCGAAGATGAATGGTTCAAGGCCGAAATCTTGATGAGAGTTGGATTATTCGAAGCCTTGTTCTTCGCAAATCTTCTTGCTTTCAAACTTGGAGTGAAATCTTTCTTGAACCACCGGTGTAGCAAACTTCTTGTATCTTGGTTCTTTGGAGGAACTTGGATGAACCAAAAATTCAATTTTGGATGCCATGGATGATCTTGGTTGTAAGTTTGGTAGAAACAAAGAAAAGAAAGCAAAAGAAACTAAAGAGTTGCAAGATGAAAAGTAGGAATAGGTTTCTTGGAAGTTAAGGGTGATGGACTAAATAGAAAAGATAGGTAGTAAATATGGTGGGTGGGATTAATTGGAAAGAAAGAAAAAAAGGGTTTTAATTGGGGGAAGGGGACGGCTAGGGGATTTGGGGAAGGAGAAGGGTTTGGCCGGCTATGTAGGGTTTATTTAAGGTAAATTGGAGGCTTAATATAAGCCTTAGATTTAGCCCATTAATTTCCTTGTTGAAGAAGTTTCCTTCTTGAATCAAATTCCTCTTTAGCTTGAGCTCTTTTCCTACAATTCAAAAACAAATAAAATAAGGATTAAAATTAAAGATAAACTAATAAAAGAAAATAAATAAAGATGTGCAAAGAAATTCTTAAACCTAAAATTTAAAAATAATTAGATAAATATGAAAGAAAGATGTAGTCTTAATCTTAAAGAAAATAAATAAATTTATCCTAAAAAGAAAAATAACTGAAATTAATAAACAAAAATAAAAAAATTAAATTGTTCAAAAAAATAAAAAAAATATCAAAAGGCGAGCATGCTCATGCATCTCCTAAGGTGACCACTTCTTTGTTACGTTCCACATGGGCACCGTTTTAGTTCTTCAATCTTTGTCCGTTGACTTTGAATTCATGTTCTTAAGTGAGTGACCTGATTATCACGGCACCATGTGAGAACGGTTTGACAACTTCGAATGGTCCTAACCATCTTGATTTCAGTTTTCCCGGGAAAACTTTCAGCCGAGAATTGAATAAGAGAACTAGTTGCCTTGGCATGAATTGCCGCGGCAATAGTTTCTTGTCATGCCATTGCTTTGTTTTCTCCTTGTAGATTCATGCATTGTTATAGGTGAGTGCACGGAATTCTTCTATCTCATTGAGGTCCAACAAACGCTTTTGCCCGGCACTTTCCCAATCTATATTCACAGTCTTGATTGCCTAATATGCCTTGTGTTTGATTTCCATCGGTAGATGGCATGTTTTGCCATAGACAAGTCGGAAGTGAGACATATCTAAGGGTGTTTTGAATGCAGTGTGATATGCCCAAAGTGCATCATCTAGTCTTACTAACCAATCCTTCCTAGAGGGATTCATAACTTTCTCGAGTATACCCTTTAATTCTCGATTGGAATTTTCTACTTGCCCATTGGTTTTTGGGTGATATGCCGCGTCAATTTTATGTGACACGCCGAAGCGTTGCAACATATTGGCAATAAGTCTGTTATCAAAGTGCTTGCCTTCATCGCTGATAATTGCTCTCGACATCCCAAACCGTGTAAATATATTTTTCTGCAAGAATCGTTGCACGATCTTTGAATCGTTGGTGGGAACTGCAACTGGCTTAACCCATTTAGACACGTAGTCGATGGCAAGTAGAATGTAGAGGTTGCCGAATGAAGATGGGAAAGGTCCCATAAAATTGACCCCCCACACATCGAACAATTCCACCTCGATGATGTTTTGGAGCGGCATCTCATGTAATCTAGAGATATTGCCCATCCTCTGGCAACGATCGCATTGCTTGTAAAACTATTGGGCATCTTTGTACAGTGTTGGTCAATACAAATCGGATTGCAAAACTTTGGTTGCGGTACATGTTCCTCCAAAATGTCCTCCATGCGGTGAAGAATGGCATTGCCAGAGTACATCTTGTTGCTCCTCTTCAAGGACACATCGACGTATAACCTGATCCGCACATTCTTTAAACAAAAGAGGCTCGTCCCAAAAGTAATGCTTAGCATCATGGCAGAACCGCTTCTTCCCTTGGTGCATAAGGCTATAAGGTAAAATACCACAAACAAGGAAATTAACTAAATCTGTGTACTAGGGTATTGTCGAGGCATGTGTTACCGTGGCAACTGCTTCTATGGTTACCGAGGCATGCGCGTCTAGAATTATCGCGGCATGCGCGTCAAGGGTTGCCGAGGCATGCGCATTAGTGGTTGCTGAGGCATGCGCATCCATGGTTGCCGAGGCAACTAATAGTTGCTCATCCGAGAATACATCGTATATCTCTAAATCCGCGTCCTCCTCCCTATTGCGTTCTAAGCGTGATAAGTGATTGGCCACTTGATTTTCTGTTCCTTTCATGTCCTTAACTTCAATCTCAAACTCTTGCAAAAGCAATATCCAACGAATCAAACGAGGTTTGGCATCCTTTTTAGCAAATAGATACTTAATTGGCGAATGGTCTGTATATACAATTACCTTTGTACCAATCAAATAGGATCGGAACTTGTCAAATGCGAAAACTACGACTAGTAACTCTTTCTCTATTGTTGTGTAATTCACTTGAGCGCTATTAAGAGTTTTACTAGCGTAGTATATCACATGAAAGGTCTTACCTGTGCGTTGGCCTAGGACTGCTCCTACCGCAAAATCACTTGCATCACATATGAGCTCAAAATGTAGCATCCAATATGGTGGAACGACAATGGATGCCGAGGCAAGCTTTTCCTTTAGGGTTTCGATTGCTCGGGCGCAAGAATCATCAAAATTGAAGACTTTATCCTGTTCAAGCAAATTGCACAAGGGTTTGGTAATCTTAGAAAAATTATGAATGAACCTGCATGTCCAAGAAAGCTTCAGATTCCTTTAACTGAACTTGGTGGGGGTAATCTCTCGATCACATCCACTTTGGCTTTGTCTACTTCGATTCCCTTGGATGAAATCTTGTGGCCGAGAACAATTCCTTCATCTACCATAAAATGGCACTTCTCCTAATTAAGGACTAAATCGGATTCTTCACATCTTACCAACACTTTCTCTAAATTATCGCGGCAACTGTCGAAGTCATTACCAAAAACGGAAAAATCATCCATGAAAATCTCAAGGAATTCTTCAACCATGTCTGAAAAGAGTACCATCATGCATCTTTGGAAGGTTACCGGGGCATTACACAATCCGGACGGCATCCTTCGAAAAGCATAAGTACCATATGGGCATGTGAAGGTTTTATTTTCTTGATCTTCTGGTGCTATGGCAATTTGATTGTAACCCGAATAACCATCAAGAAAATAATAAAAGGGTTTACCTGTAAGACGGTCAAGCATTTGATCAATAAAGGGTAATGGAAAGTGATCTTTCCTAGTGGCTTTGTTTAGCTTTCAATAATCCATACAAACCCTACAACCAGTCATAGTCCTGGATGGAATGAGTTCATTGTTTTCATTACTTACCACCGTTATACCCCTATTTTTTGGTACACATTGTACCGGACTTACCCATGTACTATCAGAGATAGGGTATATGATGCCGGCGTCAAGCCACTTGATGATTTCTTTCATTACAACCCCTTTCATGGCATGATTCAGTCTCCCCTAGGCCTCAATCGAAGGTTTGTGATTATCTTCCAACAAAATCTTGTGCATGCACACTACCGGGATAATTCCCTTCAAGTCGGCAATTATCCATCCTATCGCCTTCTAGTGTGTCATCAACATGTCGATCGGCTTCTTTTACTGCTCAGGCTATAACTTAGAGGAAATAATTACAGGCAATGTATTATCGGTTCCCAAGTAAGCATATTTTAGTTGCCCTGGCAACTATTTCAACTCAAGAATCGGTGGTTGTTCAATGGAGGGCTTTTCGAGTTTACCTTCATTACCTGAGTAATCTAGTGGTTCAAAGTATGTATCTGGTCGATTGACTAACCAATTTGCCTCTTTTTGTTGTTCTTCATCGATCGGTTCTTCATACTCCTCTGCTTTCTCTAAATCGGCAATGTAGTTACTGAGGCAACTAAATTCCTCGTCGAAGTCAAACTCTACCGTGGCATGAAGAAGTTGGCATTCTTCCGGATCATCGGCATGCCTTAGTGTTTGGAACACATTCAGTTTAACTTGCTGGTCAGTCACCCTCATTGTGAGTTCTCCCTTTTCAACATCGATCAAA
Source organism: Hibiscus mutabilis (assembly GCA_019671005.1). NCBI lineage: Eukaryota > Viridiplantae > Streptophyta > Magnoliopsida > Malvales > Malvaceae > Hibiscus > Hibiscus mutabilis. The sequence continues at coordinate 65,434,093 of CM033716.1, forward strand.
GTTCTCCCTGTTGCTAGGAAGGGTCTCCCGAGAATGATAGGTGCATGTTCATCTACTTCACAATCCAAAACAATAAAGTCAATGGGAAAAATAAATTTATCAACTTTTACCAGTATGTCTTCAATTTTTCCCTCTAGATGCACATAGGATCTGTTGGCTAGCTGTAGCATAACTGTTGTAGGTCTTGCCTTCCTGATTCCTAGTTTCTAGAAAACTGATTTAGGCATCAAGTTTATGCTTGCTCCAAGGTCACATAATGCTTTCCCGACATAGTAGTTTCTGATGGAACAAGGTATTGTGAAACTTTCGGGATCCTTCAACTTGGGTGGTATGCGATTGTGCAACATGGCCATGCATCCCTCTGTTGTAGCAATTGTTTCAAACTCCCCTAGCCTTGTTCTCTTGGACACAATGTCTTTTAGAAACTTGGTATAGTTCGGCATTTGTTCAATCACCTCAACCAATGGCAAGTTGATGTGGACTTGCTTTAGGATATCAAGGAACTTCTTGAATTGATATTCTTGCTTTTGTCGCTTCAACCTTTGTGGGAATGGTTGTGGAAGTCAGATATCTTCAATCCTTTGATTGGTCTGGAACCTAATTGATGGCATTGCTGAGGCAACTGGAGTTCTCGAGGTATCGTCAACTGGGGTTACCGTGGCGTGCCTATCATTGGTTATCGCAGCATCCTTATTGTTGGTTGCCGAGGTATGCTTATCGCTGGTTGCTGCAGCAATTCCTAGTTCAGCATCTGAGGCTTTGCTACTAAGTTCGTCTTGCTCTTTCTGTGGAGTTTTGTTTGATGAGCGAGCTTGAGCCTCTTTAAGTTGTTGGACACTTCTAGTGGTGATCGCCTTACATTGCTCATGGCCAGTTCCTCTTGAGACTTCAATATCGCTAGGTAAATCTCCTTGCGGTCTAGTATTCAGGTTTTGAGCAAATTGTCCGACTTGATTTTCCAATGATTTGATTGTCGTCTCTTGGTTTTGCAATCTCATCTGGGTCCTGTTAATAAAACCATCAATTCTTTTTATGAAGTTACTATTCTCAGCCATATAAGATTCAGTTTTCAACATAAAAGCATTGAGAGAATTTTCCAAAGAACTAGATGTTGTCGGTTGTTGTTGCGGCAACTGTTGCCATGGCATATTCTGCTGGAATCCCGATGCTTGTGCATTCTGATTGTTCTGGTTTAGAGCATTGTTGGGATTACTCCATGAAAAATTTGGGTGCTTCTTCCAAGTTGGATTGTATGTATTGGAAATCACATTGTTGTTCCGGTTGTAATTCCCCACATAAAAGTTGGATTTCAAATTTTGTATACATTCAGAAGAATCATGGTTACCACCACATAACTCACAAAAGGAATCCATTACCTTGACCTCGTGTGTGTTGTTTGGTTTCTGCATGTTCTAGACCATCTTGGTTAGAGTGGCCAATTGTGCCGAAATTGAGTCTGATGATCCCAGTTCATGTATTGTGGCTTTGCGTCTAACTCCTCCTCTTCTAGCAGATGGGAACTGGTAATCATTCTTGGCAAGCCTGTTTAGAATTTGCATTGCTTCCTCCAGTGACTTATCTAGGAGTATTTCATTTGTCGAGGCATCTAGCATCATCCTTGTTGGTGTATTCACAGCGTTGTAAAACATTGCTACTTGTGTCCACACTGGGAATCCGTGTAGGGGCATTTTTGTAGAAGTTCTCTATATCGCTCCCAAGCCTCGTACATGGATTCATCATCTGCCTGCCGAAAAGAAGTAATTTCGTTACAACGCTTATTAGTCAAATTTTGTAGGATTAAATCGAGCAAGGAAATCACGACAAAGATCGGTCCAAGATCCTATTGATCCGGTAGGAATACTATTCAACCATGCTTTCGCCCTATCCCTCATTGAATTTGGGAATAATCTTAGTTGTAAAACATCGGGGGTGACTCCTTGTATTTTGAATGAATTGCAAATCTCGAGGAAAGATTTAAGATGTTGTCGTGCATCTTCAGTTGATGAGCCACCAAATTAACCAATTGTGTTGATCATATTGAACATCACCGGTTTCAACTCAAAGTGGTCGGCTTCAATTTCAGGTGTGACAACTCCTGGATTAAGTCCTTCAAGATAGTCTCGAATAGTTCTGTTTTGTGCAAGAATCACTCCTCCTGCTGCTAGAACATTTTGATTCATATTGCCGTCTTGATTAGCCATTGCTACTCTTAACCTTTGTCTGAGTCTTTGCAAGGCTCGTTCGATTTCTGGATCAAAGGGATATGTGGTGTAATCGGTCTTGCCCTGGTCATATACCAATGCAAAACCAAAGTTTGTTAACCCTTTGAATCTTAAACAATAAAAATAAAAAGTGCAAGGAAATAAAAACAAAGTTGTTATTGCCAATACCCGGCAACGGTGCCAAAAACTTGTTGCGCGTATTGAGTGCTCCGCAATTGTGCAAGTGTACACGTCGCAAGTTATAGTATAAAAGATATCGTCTCCACAGGGATTGGTGCCACTTCAAGAATCTAATCTCTTGCACTGTAAAAAGTAAAAGAACACAAGTAGAAGATTGTAGGAGTTTAACTAACAACTAAACTAGAAAGCAATAAAGTAAAAGAATATGTAATAAAATGAGAGAGAATAGGCCATGTTATCGTGAGTTGAGGAGTAATAGCCAATTGGATCGTCTTGGTAAAAGGGTGCAAGGGCAACTTAGTTTCCGTGGCAACTTGCGCAGCGGGGTTGCCTTGGTAACTCATCGACGGTTGCCTAGGCAACTAGCTGGGGAACTGTTTGGGCGGCTGGGCAGCAACTTCAAGGTTCAGCGAAGCATTCTTCAATGGCTTCTTCTTATCCCTAAGTCGGAACTCTAGCTAATTGTACATGCCTTGATAATACATCCCTGCGTGAATCAAGGGTGAACAACAACCAATCTTGCGCTCCTCTTAGCCGTTGAAATCCTTAACTTATTCCTAAGCCGGATTAATCTTCACCATCAATAGATTGAATAAAGACCATACTCATTCGTTTCTTGAATCTAACTCTCCCGATATTAGATAAATAGATGAGTTACGAGATCCTCCCCCAATTCACTCGCAAACAAGAATAAAAACCAAGAATGATTAAACCTTAAATTGAAAGTGCAAACTCTTATTACCTAAACAAAAATCCAATTATTTCTCACAACCACAAAACACAATAACCTTAGCCAAATAGATTTAATTCATGGCTAGGTTCTAAAGAAACACAAAACAAAGAATCCCTAACATAAACCTAATCGAACAAGAAAGAAAAAAAATGAAGAATGGTTGAAAGCCTCTTGTCGAAATCTCTCCCCTTTTACTCTCTCTTGGAGTTGACAGCTTGGTCTCCTTTAAATAGGAGATGGCTAGGTCAAAGTCTCTCTTGAGGAAGAAGTTAAGTTGGAATTAAATACTTTAAAAGAATATAATTTTTTATTATATTTAAATTCCTTCTAGATCTTCTCATATCTTTTTGGGATTTAATTTCTCTTTGACCTCTTCATGGAAATCAAACTTCTTTGGGATTTAACTTTGCTCTACGTCATCTTGGGCTTATCTAGTTATCAATTTCGGCTGCCATATCATCTTATCCATTATCGACAATTGCCTTGGCAACTAGCTCGGTATCTCCTTCATGCATTGCCCTAGCAATTGCGTTGGCATCTCATTCATGCACTGCCTTGGCAACTGGTTCCAGCCTTGTTTAGGCAAGTGATTCTGCACACACACAAAAACAACTATCGGCAACACCTTTTTTCCAAAAAATTAAGCAAATATGAAATCAAGCTTGTCCACCAAGGAAACAATGCAAACATGCATGAATGCCTAATAATGCAACTAATATGAGCTTAAGTCTAGCAATAATATGAATAAAAAGGGTGAACAAAATAGTACTTTTAGACACTTAACAGACTGCAAGAGAACTTCTTGTAGTTTTTAAATCTCTTTTAGAGTAATTCTCAAAACTAACCCTCTGTTTTTGTCAAAAAATAGTAAATGATCTTTTATGTAAGGGCACATGCTAAACCATTTGGTTCCCATTCAATAAAAATGCATTTTCTTCAATAAGCTTTTTGTGGCAAACAATTCTTAAACACCAAAACACAAATATAATAAAACAAAACCAAATTATTCATTTCTTCCTCTTTTTGTAAACATTAACATATATCCTCATTTCTTCTCCTTACAGGTCTCTAAATATCAATGGCATAAGAAATTTTGAGTCTGAATTGTAGGTTAATTTCGAGCAACCCATGTGTCAAGAAGGGTTCAAAGTTCCTAGAAATAAAATTGAATTTGATGTCCTATAGGAATTTCTTCGGTTGAAGGAGAGAGTATAGAAGCAGATTGTTCCTCATAAAAAGAAGTTAGAAATTTTAAACCTCTGAACTAGGGGTGATAACGAGCTGAGATGAGATTAGAAACAATATTATTAGGCTCGTCGAGCTCAAAATTTTAGGTTTGAGCTTGTCTCGGAATAAAAAATATTAGGCTCGACTTGGACTCGAAGCTCGTCAGGCTTAGCTCAGCTTGAAATAGACAATTTTGCTATAGTTTTTTTATAAAAGATGGGACCTCGTTAAAAGCCCTTTTCATAACCAACACTTCAACGAAATTCAATTTCGGAAAAGGGGAAAAGAGTGCCCAAAAATTAGATTAATCCAAGTAACCAAGAAATATTCTTACAATACAAACACATAATCAAAGAAAAAACAAAATCAAACAACAAACAACTAAGGAAAATGCCCAATTTATTTTAGTTAATTGCTTTAATGGATTTTCCCTAATTTATTTTATGGCTTTTCTTTTGCTAAACAAATTACTTTTACTGCATATGTAGTATATATATAATATATATAATTATTTCGAGCTTCTTCACAAGCTTGGGTGGCTCGGCTTGTTAAGGTCTTGAGCTGAGCCTGAGTAGCTTGCGAGCTGGTCAGGCTCATTATCACCCCTACTCGAAACTGAAAAGGAAAGACGCGAAGTAAATATTAGCACCACCATTACTGCTGAAACACAACAAAGCCTAATTAAGCTACTACAAGACTACAAAGACGTATTTGCTTGGTCGTACCAAGATATGTCTGGTCTAGACACCGATACCGTGGTTCATCGGTTGCCTCTAAGGCCAGAATGCATGTCTGTACAATAGAGACTTCGGAGGATGAAGGTTGAGATGTTATTAAAAATAAGAGATGAAGTTAAAAGGCAATATGACACTAGATTCCTGCAAGAAGCTAGGTATCTCGAATTGGTAGCCAACATTCTCCATGTTTCTAAGAATGATGGGAAAGTTCTCATATGCGTCGATTACAAGGATCTCAACTGGGATAGTTGTAAGGATAACTTCCCTTTACTGCATGTCGACACCTTAGTGGATAATACAATTGGTCACTCCTTGTTCTCAGTTGTGGATGGCTTTTTAGGAACAACTAAATAAAGATGTGTCCCAAAGACATGGAAAAACCCACGTTTGTAACACTATAGGGTACTTTCTGTTACAAGGTAATGCCTTTCAGATTGAAGAATGTTGGGGAAACCTACCAAAGAACCGTGGTAAACTTATTCCATGACATGATGCATCAAGAGATTGAAGTCTATGTGGATGACATGATCGCCAAGTTTCAAATAGAAAAGGAACATGTCGTGAATCTAGAGAAGCTTTCCCAAAGGTTGAGAAAGTTCTGATTAAAGCTTAACCCTGCTAAAGCACATTTAGGGTAACATCGGGAAAACTCGTGGGCTTTATCGTAAGCAAGAGAGAAATAAAGGTAGACTCAGATAAAGTGAGGGTGATCCAACAGCTTCTTTCCTCGTAAACGTAAAACAAGGTTCACAGTTTCTTGGGGAGGCTTAATTATATTGCTCGCTTCATCTCCCAGATAATTCAACGGGTTGTGTGTTAGTTCAACACGACGAGACTGGGAGAAAAGAGACAACCATCTATTATCTGAGCAAGAAGTTCATAGATTGCAAGTTGAGGTATCCATTAATTGAAAATATGTGTTATGCTCCGGTTTGGGCATCCAAGAGGCTCAGGCCAGCTGGAAGATGTTGCTAACAAATTTGACATTCAATATGTCAACAAAAAAGCGATAAAAGAAAACGCTATAGCAAACTTTTTGGCAAGTTGTACCTTTGAAAACTACGAGGCCTTAGATTTCAACTTTCCTTATGAAGACTTGATGTGCATCAGAACTGAAAAGGATAACCCCACTGATTTATGGATTTTTAATTTTGATAGCGCTTCTAATATATTGGTCCATGGCATTGGAGCAATCTTGGACTCACCGGAAGGTGATTATTATCCCTTTGCTAGCCGTTTAAAGTTTTCTACGCTAACAATATGGCAAAAATATAAAGCTTGTATTATGGGATTCCAACCAGCAATAGAAAGAAAGATCAAGGTTCTAAGGGTGTTTGGGGTTTTACCTTAGTCATTTATCAAATTCAGGGAGAGTGGGAAACCAAGGATTCAAAGTTAATCGAGTATCAAAAGTTGGTCCTTAAACTAATTAAAGAGTTCGATGAAATTACTTTCAAACACCTCCCAAGGGAAGACATTCAAATGGCAGATGCTCTGGCCATACTATCTGCAGTATTTAAGGCAAGTGGAGGTGCCAAACTGATGTCGGTCCATATGCAAATTTCCAACTTGCGTGCATATTGCTATGACGTAGAAGAAGAAGCATATGGCCTCTCATGATACCATAATATATTGCAATACATTAAGCTCCAAGAATACCCACCTGAGGCAACTGAGAATGACAAGAGAACGATCTGGAGAATGGCTGAAGGGTATGTCCTTGATAGAGAAATCTTGTACAAAAAGAGTTGGGACCAGGTTTTACTAAGATGCGTAAACGCCAAAGAGGCCCAATTGATTCTAGTAGAAGTTCACAAGGGAGTTTGTGCAACCCACCCTAGCGAGTTTAATATGGCTAGACGAATCATGCATCTCAGTTACTAATGGTCCACCATGGAAGAGGATTGCATCAATTATGCTTGAAAATGTCACAAGTGTCAGATATACACTAACAAAATACATGCACCACCATAGCCTCTCTTTGTGATGACGACTCCCTGTCCCTTTTCGATGTGGGGCATGGATATAATTGGGCAAATTCACCTGAAAGCTTCAAACGGATATAGGTTCATCCTGGTAGCCATTGACTATTTCACCAAGTGAGTTGAAGCGGCTTCTTATGCAAACGCTACTAGATCGATAGTTTGTAAGTTCCTCAAAAAGGAGATTATCTACCATTATAGACTTTCTAAGAGTATTATCACCGATAATTCCTCAAATTTGAACAACAATATGACAACTACAAATTGTGAGCAATTCCAGATCAAGCATCACAACTCAGTAACTTATCGCTCGAAGATGAATGGGGCATTAGAGGCCACGAACAAGAATATCAAGAAGATAGTCTCCAAGATGACCAACACTTACAAAGATTGGCATGAGAAGTTGTCGTTTACCTTGTATGCCTACCAAATTTTCGTGCGAATATCTACAGGGGCAACACCGTTTTCCTTGGTCTATGGCATGGAGGCCATTCTACCAATTGAAGTTGAGATCTCGTCACTCTGCATCTTAATGGGGGCAGAATTAGATAAAGTTGAATGGATTCAGCATGCTACGAGCAACTGAATGTAATTGAAGAAAAGAGATTGAACGTGATATGCCATGGTTAGATGTACCAAAAGAGGATGATGCAAGCCCACGATAAGAAGGTTCACTTGAGAGAATTTCGAGAAGGAGATTTGGTGCTAAAAAAAGATGTTGCCAATCCAAAGAGATTCCCGTAGGAAGTGGACGCCTAATTGGGTAGAACTCTATGTGGTAACAAAGGCCTTTTTCTAGAGGAGTTTTGATCTTAGCCAAGATGGATGGGATCGGTTATAGAACCCCGTAAATTTAGATTCGGTCAAACGATATCATGTCTGATAAGAATAATAAGGAAAAAAAGAAAAAAATGTGAGTGAAAACTTGAAAGGGCTTTTCAGGAGAAAAAAATAAAAATGGTCTAAAAGTGAAAACTCGTAAAGGCGCTTTAGACTCAAGTAAAAAAATAAAATATAAGAAGGGTTCAAGATGAAAATCCGCAAAGGGCGTCTTGAAACCAAAGGTGGATTGAAGTTCAAAACTCGCAAATGGCGGCTTGAATATTCAAAGTTGAGGTGACCATCTCAAAAGACCGACAGTTTGTTCAACATCTTCATCATGGCGTTTGAAATCGTCTCAGCAAGGGTTGCATTTGGAAGAACTTCTGAAGGATAGACAAAAGACTCGGAGCACTTTGGCCCTTGATATACAGACTCTTTATTTCTTTTCTTTGTAATTACCCTCGTGTTTGCCACTACTAATGAATCATACATCCTAGAGTTTTCCTTTTATATATCCATTTCACCTATATTTTCATATTGAAATGGGAACCAATGGTTTCAAAGTACAGGGACTATAATGCATTTCATTGTTTTGACACTAATCATAATGCATTTCATTGTTTTGACTCTAATCATAATCCATTCCATTGTTTTGACTCTAATCATGTCACTTGCATAAGCATAGAATTTTACACAGATTGTGGCACCAGATTGGGGAAATTACTCACACCAAGGAGGCGAGATTCCCTAAGTATTAAATACCATTCAAAGACATTTAACGTGCAAATAAGCTTTTCTGCGAAGTTTCCCATGCGAGTAAACCAAAAATGTTCTCAATAAGCTTTCTAAAAGACTGATAAGTGTTCAAAAGTACTATTTTTCTTACCCTTTTTACTCATATTATTGTTAGACTTAGGCTCATTAGCCATTCATGCATTAATCCATGTTTCCTTCCATCGTTGAGCTTGATTACATAACTTGGTAGTTTTCGTGGGAAAAGATGTTGCTTTGGTGTGTTTTGTGTGTATGTGCAGGATCACTTGCCAAAGCAAGGCTAGAGTTAGTTGCCAGGGCAATACATGAAGGATATGCCGAGCTAGTTGCCATGGCAATTGTCGACAAGAGCAAAGGTGATATGGTAGTCGAAATTGATGACTAAACAAGCCCAAGATGACGTGGAGCAAAGCCCAAACCCAAAGGAATTTGATTTCCATGCAGAGATTAAAGAAGAATTAAATTCCAAGAAGATAGAAGAAGTTCTAGTAGGAATACAATTATAATAAAGAATTATATTCTTTAAAGATAATTTAATTCCAACTTAAACTCCTCCTCAAAGAAGGACTTTGGCCTAGCCCTATAAATAAGATGGAGATTTCGACAAGAGATAGAGAGAGAAGAGAGGGAAAATTTTGACAACTCCATAGGGCAAGAGGAGAGAAATTTCGACAAGAGAGCAAGGGGGAGAGAGTTCGATTTCTTCTTCTTCTTCTTTGCTTCCATTAGATTCATGGTTTGGGGATTATTCTTTGTATATCTTTTGAACCCAACCATGAACTAACTTGATTGGTTGGGGTTATTGTGTTTTGTTGTTGTGAAAAACAATTGGATTTTGTTTAGGTAATAAGAGTTTGCACTTTCAATTCAAGGTTTACTCATTCTTGGTTATTATTCTTGTTTGCGAGTGAATTGGGAGATGATCTCGTAACTTCATCGATTTATCTAATATCGGGAGAGTTAGATTCAAGAAACGAATGAGTATGGTCTTTATTCAATCTATTGATGGTGAAGATTAATCCGGCTTAGGAATAAGTTAAGGATTTCAACGGCTAAGAGGAGCGCAAGATTGGTTGTTGTTCACCCTTGATTCACGCAGGGATGTATTATCAAGGCATGCACAAGTAGCTAGAGTTTCGACTTAGGGATAAGAAGAAACCATTGAAGAACGCTCTGCCGAACCTTGAAGTTGCTGCCCAGACGCCCAAGTAGTTGCCCAGCTAGTCGCCCAGGCAACCATCGATTAGTTGCCAAGGCAACCCCGCTGTGCAAGTTGCCACGGCAACTGAGTTGCCCTTGCACTCTTTTACCAAGACGATCCAATCGGCTATCACACCTCAACTCATGATAACCTGGCCTATTCTCTCTTTTGATTTAATCTATTCTTTTAGTTTATTGCTCTTAGTTTACTCGTTAATTAGAACTCCTATTATCAATTGTGTTTTTACTTTTCACAGTGCAGTAACTTAAGCAAAGTGGCCCAAACCAATCCCTGTGGAGACGATACTCGATACTCATATCACTTTATTACTTGCGACGTGTATACTTGCACAATTGCGTAGCACTTATCACACGCAACAAGTTTTTGGCGTCGTTGCCGGGGATTAGCAATTGGTGTTAGTTGTTTTTGTTATTGCATTTTTTTCTATTAGTTTTACTAACTTTTCTTTTTGTTTGTTTTATCAACAAAAAAATTTAGGTGCGCTACAAGTTAAGGGACATCAACATGTCGGGAAATAAAAGCCAATCTATTCGAGAGATGATGTTGGACGATATGAATCAATCCAATCAAGAGTTTCTTGCACCCTTTGATGATTACCTATACCAACCGAGAAAAGCCCAAAGAACTTATACCGTGGAAAAATCTTGTGCTATGTGTGGAGAACATCATGTGTTTGAAAATTGCCCTCACATTTTCGGTGCATATAACTACATGGAGGACCATAGAGGGAACCAGCAGCAAAATTCTTCATGGTATGGTCAAAAAGCTCAAAAAAGTTTTTACCATAACAATTTTGCCGCAGCAACAGATATGACATGGCAATGTAGTCCTTTTCAAGAGCATTCCAATTCCTTGGAGGAAACGTTACTATCTTCCTTGGCTAGACTTGACGGATCAATTGAAGAGATTTGAGAACTATCAAAATCTATGGATACGAGGATAGCTCAGTGGGATGCAACCTTAGGGGATTCAGAAGATCAATTGGGGAGATCCACATATGTCATGGATAACATGCACCAACAATTCATTCCTAGGGATACTGACGTCCCAAGGCAAGAGGATAAGGAGCAATACAAAGAAATCTCTCTGATGTGTGAGGAACAACTAGAACCTCAAAGTCAAGAGGATGCCAATGAGAGAGACTGCCCAACACATGATGAGCTTGAACAACAAATTGCCTCGGCAATGATTGAGGAGCCTGAACAGAGCAATGCCGCGACAACACTCGGTGAAGTTGAGAACAACAATACTACGGCAAATTCTGAGGAACCTGATGCCCAGAAAGTTACAACGTTGATGTTGAAGCAGGAATGTGTAGATTGCTATCATCTACAATTGCCACAACAATTACACGACCACATGCAAGATCAACGAGATGATAATACTTTGCCAATGGAATATGAGCAGGTAATGGTTGAACCTTTCGAATTCTTTAAAAACTCACCTCGTCCATTGCAGGTATGTCTTGAGGAACTGAGGTTGGTAGATTTGAAGCCATCGAAATCTCTACTGATGGAGATGTTTGAGAGGCCAAAAGAAAACGGTGTTTGGATTCGTAAAGCTTTTCAAAAAATTGGTTCTTCCCTTGACTTACAACAAATTTTGGCAACTGATTGCCACGGCAATTGGCTTGAGCAGCAATTGCCACGACAACAAAGGCTACATCCAACCATGATAGAAGTCGACAAGAATAAGGTAATTGAATGGTTGAGAATGGATATAATTTTTCCTATTAATATATTTGTGCCTTCAGGAATAGTAGCAAGGTGGAGAGTATACATGGACTACAAGCGAACAATGAAGAAAGACACCTCCACCATGGTAACGCAAAAGAGAGTAGTGGCAAGCACATTGGCCAAACTCTTTTTGGGCAATATTGTCACCCGGTGGAGGGTGTGGATGGACTATAAGAAGTATCGAAAACGACCATCCTCAAGTTTTCTCATATATGCACTAACATTAGAAGATGCATGATGGCACTCTTTTCAGACATGGTCGAAGACTTCCTTGAGATCTTCATGGATGATTTTTCCGTTTTTGGTAGTGACTTCAACAGTTGCCTCGACAATTTAGAGAATGTGTTGGCAAGATATGAAGAAACTGATTTAGTCCTTAATTGGGAGAAGTGCCATCTTATGGTAGATGAAGAAATAGTGCTCGGCCACAAGATTTCATCCAAGAGAATTGAAGTAGACAAAGCCAAGGTGGACGTGATCGAGAGATTACCCCCACCAAGATAAAGTCTTCCATTTTGTTGATTCTTGCACCCCAAGCATTCGAAACCCTAAAGAAAAAGCTTGCCTCGGTAACCCTTGACGCCTCGGCAACCATGGATGCGCATGCCTCGGCAAGCCTCGACGTCGTAGGAGCTCTTGACGCGTACGCCTCAGCAACTCCAGACGCGCACGCCTCGGCAACCCTTGATGCCCTAGCAACCCTCGACGCCGCAGCAGCTCTTGACGCGCAAGTCTCGGCAACCATGGATGCGCATGCCTCGGCAACCCTCGACGCCACAGTAACTACTGATACGCACGCCTCGGCAACCATGGATGCGTACGCCTCGGCAACTCTAGAAGTACACGCCTCGGCAACCTAGGGAGTAGTCGCCACGGCAGCACATGCCTCGGCAATACCCTGGTACGCGGATTTAGTTAATTTCCTTGTTTGTGGTATTTTACCTTACGGCCTTACTCACCAAGGGAAGAAGCGGTTCCACCATGATGCTAAGCATTACTTTTAGGACGAGCCTCTATTGTTTAAACAATGTGCAGATCAGGTTATACGCCGATGTGTCCCTGAAGAAGAGCAACAGAATGTACTCCGGCAATGCTATTCTTCACCCTATGGAGGACATTTTGGAGGAACTCGTACCACAGCCAAAGTTTTGCAATCCGGTTTGTATTGGCCAACATTGTACAAAGATGCCCAAGACTTTTACAAGCAATGTGATCGTTGCCAGAGGACGGGTAATATCTCTAGACGACATGAAATGCCGCTCCAGAACATCATAGAGGTGGAATTGTTCGATGTGTGGGAGATCAATTTTATGGGACCTTTCCCATCTTCATTCGGCAACCTCTACATCTTACTTGCCGTCGACTACGTGTCTAAATGGGTTGAGGCAGCTGCAGTTCCCAACAACGATTCCAAGACCGTGCAACGATTCTTGCAGAAAAACATATTTACACGGTTTGGGATGCCAAGAGCAATTATCAGTGACGAAGGCAAACATTTTGACAACAGACTAATTGCCAAGATGTTGCAACGCTTCGGCATATCACACAAGATCGCCACGGCATATCACCCACAAACCAACGGGCAAGCAGAAATTTCCAACCGGGAATTGAAGGGTATACTCGAGAAGGTTGTAAATCCCTCAAGGAATGATTGGTCATTAAGACTAGATGACGCACTTTGGGCATATCGCACTGCATTCAAAACACCTTTAGGTAAGTCCCCATTCCGACTTGTCTATGGCAAGACATGCCATCTACCGGTGGAAATCGAACACAAGGCATACTGGGCAATCAAGACCTTGAATATGGATTGGGAAAGTGTCGGACAAAAGCGTTTGTTGGACCTCAATGAGATAGAAGAATTCTATGCACTCGCCTATAACAATGCACGAATCTACAAGGAGAAAACAAAGCGATGGCACGACAAGAAACTATTGCCACGGCAATTTACGTCAGGGCAACTAGTTCTCTTATTCAATTCTCGGCTAAAACTTTTCCCGTGAAAGCTAAAATCAAGATGGTCGGGACCATTCGAAGTTGTCAAACCATTCTCCCATGGTGTCGTGATAATCAAGTCCATCTCTGACAACCATGAATTCAAAGTTAATGGACAAAGATTGAAGCACTACAATGGTGCCCATGTGGAACGTAACAAAGAAGTGGTCAACTTAGGAGATTCATGAGCATGCTCTCCTTTCAATATTTTCTTTTTCTTTTTATTTTTCTTTTCATTTTTTTGAAGATATTTTATTTTTTTATATTCTTTAGTTTTCAGGTTTTCTTTGTTTTCTTTTCCACAACAAGACTCACAACCACTATGCTAAGGAAATTTACTGCCGAGATCCGTGCCCCGACAACCAATGAAGTAGTCACCACGACAACCGCAAAAGATGACGCCACGGCAACCAGCCCTGAAGATGCCACGGCAACCAAAGCTAAAGACATCCCGGCAACAAGAAAACAACCATCGCGTTCAAGCAAGAGAATCAAGACACCGACAAAAAGGAAACTAATCATCTACGATGACGAACTCTCAGAGTAAGTCCTCGTATGCATTTTTATTTTTCGTTACTTTAATGCATGCATTGAGGACAATGCCTCACTCGAGTTTGAGGGGAGATTGTTATTAGTAGTTACCGTGTTTAGTTACATTCATCTTAAGTATTACATTTAGGATACATAAATTGTTTGCCATGCCTTTAATTGGAACAAGAATTGCTTAGATTTGATGAATATCCGATGATGACTTTGCCAATGCACTTAATTGATATAATTTTTATTCTAGGATAACCATGGAAAAACTTAGAATTTTACTATGATGCTAATTTTGATGAAACACTGTTGTGGTTTGATTGATTTAAGGAATTCTAGTGAACCTAGGTTGATAATTAACAAATTGGAGGATTAGAATAAAAATTGGATGAATGCTAGAGGTGCCCGAAATTGGCTCTAGCATGCGCTAAAAATTTATCACTAGAGGTGCCCGAAACTGGCTCTAGTATGTGTTAAAAAAATTGATAGCTAGAGGTGCCCGAAACCGGCTCTAGTCGAATAAATTAACTTATGAAAACTAAAAACAAAACACTAGAGGTTCCCGAAACTGGATCTAGTTAAAACATGTTAAAAAGAACCCAATGAAGTAATTTGAAAACCTATTGTTTGCATAGAATCCGAAAAATCAACTTGCACACAACTCCACACACACTAACAAGCATTATAGTTTGATTCCGAGTAATTCCTAAGTTTCCGAAAAAATAAAAAGCCAATCATACTTTGTGCTCCGGTTCATAGAATTGAAATCAAGTTCAAAGCTAAGTTTGTGAAAATTGAAGTCTTGGCAAGTAATTATGAGTTTGCATTGCTTGAGGACAAGCAATAGTTCGAGTTTGAGGGTGTGATAAGTGTTCAAAAGTACTATTTTTCTTATCCTTTTTACTCATATTATTGTTAGACTTAGGCTCATATTAGTTGCATAATTAGCCATTCATGCATTAATCCATGTTTCCTTCCATCGTTGAGCTTGATTACATAACTTGGTAGTTTTCGTGGGAAAAGATGCTGCTTTGGTGTGTTTTGTGTGTATGTGCAGGATCACTTGCCAAAGCAAGGCTAGAGTTAGTTGCCAGGGCAATACATGAAGGATATGCCGAGCTAGTTGCCATGGAAATTGTCGACAAGAGAAAATGTGATATGGTAGTCGAAATTGATGACTAAACAAGCCCAAGATGACGTGGAGCAAAGCCCAAACCCAAAGGAATTTGATTTCCATGCAGAGATTAAAGAAGAATTAAATTCCAAGAAGATAGGAGAAGTTCTAGTAGGAATACAATTATAATAAAGAATTATATTCTTTAAAGATAATTTAATTCCAACTTAAACTCCTCCTCAAAGAAGGACTTTGGCCTAGCCCTATAAATAAGATGGAGATTTCGACAAGAGATAGAGAGAGAAGAGAGGGAAAATTTCGACAACTCCATAGGGCAAGAGGAGAGAAATTTCGACAAGAAAGCAAGGGGAGAGAGTTCGATTTCTTCTTCTTCTTCTTTGCTTCCATTAGATTCATGGTTTGGGGATTATTCTTTGTATATCTTTTGAACCCAACCATGAACTAACTTGATTGGTTGGGGTTATTGTGTTTTGTTGTTGTGAAAACAATTGGATTTTGTTTAGGTAATAAGAGTTTGCACTTTCAATTCAAGGTTTACTCATTCTTGGTTCTTATTCTTGTTTGCGAGTGAATTGGGAGAGGATCTCATAACTTCATCTATTTATCTAATATCGGGAGAGTTAGATTCAAAAAACGAATGAGTATGGTCTTTATTCAATCTATTGATGGTGAAGATTAATCCAGCTTAGGAATAAGTTAAGGATTTCAATGGCTAAGAGGAGCACAAGATTGGTTGTTGTTCACCCTTGATTCACGCAGGGATGTATTATCAAGGCATGCACAAGTAGCTAGAGTTTCGACTTAGGGATAAGAAGAAACCATTGAAGAACGCTCTGCCGAACCTTGAAGTTGCTGCCTAGACGCCCAAGTAGTTGCCCAGCTAGTCGCCCAGGCAACCATCGATTAGTTGCCAAGGCAACCCCGCTGTGCAAGTTGCCACGGCAACTGAGTTGCCCTTGCACTCTTTTACCAAGACGATCCAATCGGCTATCACACCTCAACTCATGATAACCTGACCTATTCTCTCTTTTGATTAAATCTAGTCTTTTAGTTTATTGCTCTTAGTTTACTCGTTAATTAGAACTCCTATTATCAATTGTGTTTTTACTTTTCATAGTGCAGTAACTTAAGCAAAGTGGCCCAAACTAATCCCTGTGGAGACGATACTCGATACTCATATCACTTTATTACTTGCGACGTGTATACTTGCACAATTGCGTAGCACTTATCACACGCAACAAAGACCACGCTACATCCAGAAATACAAGATTACTAGATTGAGCAAGCCAATAAGTGTTACTCGATTTGTTCATCTCAGGTTCGAAGGAGCAGATCACCTTATAAACTTGGTATCCGTAGGGACGAGAGTCATATTGTCGCATATCTTCAGTTTTGAAGAGGCGTCATTCGATTTTTTCTTCTTGGGTTTAAAGGAGCATATCACCTTACCGACTTGGTGTCCGTAGGGACGAGAGTCATATTGTCGTATATCTTCAGTTTTGAAGGGGCGTCATTCGATTTGCTCTCCTCAGGTTCAATCATCGTACCGACTTAGTGTCCATAGGGACGAAAGTCATAATGTCGCATATATTTAGTTTGGTTAAAGGGTTAAATTTGCCCCTATAGTAATCCAAAATCAACAATGTTGACCCTACTCTTTTTTTCTGTAATTGTTTCCTCAAAGTCAGCCAATTGTAGTAATGTTACCCTTTGACCAATTTTGATCGTTAAATGCTAACGCAACAGTTAACGGTGCTGAAGGAGCAATTTTGCCCTCGAAGTCATTCATACAATTGATGTAAATATCCCTTGGGTCCTTGGTAAATTTAAAAATAACAAAGTGAGAACTTTCACAAAAAATAAAAATATTCTTCAATTTTAAAAAAATCTATAAACTTAATAAAAATAAATAAGATATTCAAAAAATTATTGAAAATAAAACTAATATAAAAATATTTGTAAATATAAAGTTATAAATATAAAAAAAATCAAAATTTCAAAATATTTATAAAACCCATTGAAAAAGTCTTCGACTGTTTCTGGTTATGTTAAACCAACTAATATTCCTTGAACATGTTTTCAATGGAAACGTCCATCCATTAGAGTAGTGATAAAACTTATCAAATATTAATAAGCATTAGTTTAATGTAGAAAAGCAAAAGAAAATTTGATAAAATCATTCAAATTTTTTATACTTTATAAATACTTTTAATTTTATACTTATATTTTATCATTTTATATTTTCTAATATATTTTAATTTTTATATTAATTTTTTATATATGAATGACATTGTTATCTTGAATGCTCGGGAGAGGTGCAAGAACGAAAAAATAACTGGGAAAGCGACTACAAGGATGTCTACGTCCAAAATTAGTTGTTATGAAAAAGGATCGCTTTGGACTAGGATACAAGCCCAGTATCCAGGAGAGACTGAAAGACCTGAAAAAGAGGGGAGAGCAAAGGAGGGCCCGTCTTCTGGGATCTGAAGCTTCCTCTGAACCCATGCCTTTGGTCGACCTGACATATATCTTCAAGTCCAGAGGATTTGAGAATGTCGAAGAACAGCTTATGGAGGTTAACCTGGAGACCGTAAGGATACAGGAAGAGGAAATCTTTGGCAATGAACTGGAAGGTTTGCTTGTCGAGGGGATTTTTGAGAATGCCCAACCTGGGAAGTTTCTGAAGAAAATTCATCCCTGCCTCCCATGAGAGAAACTCAACAATTGAAAAGCTGAGGAGCTTACTCTTGTATCCAATAAAACAAAGTAAATACCAGAAACCAACTCTATACCTTTGTCTGCGGGTATAGAGCGTTATCTGTAAAGGGCCACTATATCAGTCCATTTAAATAAAGATGCTTTCAATGCTAATTCACAATGGCAAATATGTTTCTTGCTTTCCTTTTCACATTCCTTTCAAATATATATACTACAATTTTCTTTGCAGATTTTCAATTACTAATTGCATGAATGATCTTGAACCTAATCCTGGGGTAGATCCCGAGCGACCAGTGTGTCTAATGAAAGTCAATGAGGTCAAAGATGAAACAGAATGTGAAATCCCGAAAGAATTACTAAGAATGGTAGAAAAAGAAGATAAGCGGATTTTACCTAACAAAAAGGAGATAAAAATTCTAAATCTCGAGACAGATGAAGTCAAAAGAAAGGTGAAGATAAGGACTGCTTTCTCGCTAAAAACCAAGCAAGAACTGATTGACTTGTTGCGAGAATTCAAAGATGTCTTCACTTGGTCATATCAAGACATGCCAGGATTGGATACTGATATTGTGGTCCATAAACTACCTATAAGGCCAGAATGTAAACCAGTTCAACATAAGCTTAGAAGATTGAGGTTGGAGATGGTATTAAAAATCAAAGAGGAAGTACATAAATAGATTGATGTTGGTTTTCTTAAAGTAGCTCAATATCTAGAATGGGTGGCCAACATAGTCCCAGTGCCGAAAAAGGATGGAAAGGTGCGCATGTGTGTAGACTATAGAGACTTGAACAGAGCCAGCCCAAAGGATAACTTTCCTTTGCCTGACATAGATATCCTAGTTGACAACACGTCAGGATATTCATGGTTCTCCTTCATGGATGGATTTTCGAGATACAATCAGATAAAGATAAACCCTAAGGATATGGAAAAGACAACATTTATAACCTTATGGGGCACATATTGTTATAAGGTGATGTCTTTCAGACTAAAGAATGCTGGGGCAACATACCAGCGAGCCATGTTGACTCTTTTCCACGATAAGATGCACAAGGAAATTGTGGTATACGTGGATGATATGATAGCCAAGTCCCAGACTAAAGATGAGCATATCCAGAATTTAAGAAAGTTGTTCTTAAGATTGAGGAAGTAACAGTTGAAACTCAATCTAAATAAGTGTACTTTTAGAGTCACATAAGGAAAATTCTTGCGTTTTGTTGTTAGCAGAAGAGGGATTGAAATTGATCCTGACAAAGTAAAAGCAATTCAGAACTTACTGCCACCAAGAACTCAAAAAGAAATCTGAGGGTTCCTGGAAAGGCTGAATTATATTTCCAACTTCATTTCACAGTTGACTGATAAATGTGACCCAGTCTTTAGGCTACTTAAAAAGAATGATCCAGGAGTGTGGGATGAAAAATGTCAAAAGACGCTTGACAGAATTAAGAAATACTTAACAAATGCTCCAATACTGGTAGCACCGGTTCCACATAGACCACTCATCCTTTATTTGACGGTCTATGAAAACACAATGGGGTGTGTACTAGGACAGCATGATGACACATGAATAAAAGAAAGAGCTATCTATTATTTGAGCAAAAAGTTTACATAATGTGAAGTTCCGTACTCGCCAATTCAAAAGTTATGTTGCACCTTGGTTTGGGTAACTTGCAGATTAAGATAGTACTTGTTATATCATACAACCTGGTTAATATCTCGGCTTAACCCTTTGAAATTTATGATCGAGGCGCCAACGTTGACCGGGAGATTGGCTCGTTGGCAAATGTTGTTGTCAGAATTTGACATAGTATATGTAAGCCAAAAAGCCATAAAAGGGAGTGCTATAGTAGATTTCTTGGCTAGTCGTGCTTCAAAGGATTATGAGCCTTTGAATTTTGATTTCCCAGATGAAGATGTGATGAGTATCTCCACGGAGGAGGATAGAACTTTAGAGAGTGAGATTTGGAAGTTATATTTTGACGGGGCCGTTAATGCTCTAGGACGTAGAATTGGGGCAGTGCTAATTTCCCCGAGTAACGTACATTATCCTTTCACAAGTAAATAGGAATTTCTTTGCACCAACAACATGGCAGAATATGAAGCATGTGCCATGGGTTTGCAAGCTACTATTGAAAAAAGGATAGAGAATTTGAAAGTATATGGAGATTCTGCGCTAGTCATTTACCAGCTACGTGGAAAATAGGAAACAAAGGATTCCAAGTTGATTGAATATCGAAAGTTGATCCTTGAGATAATAAAAGAATTCAAAGAAATCACTTTCACATATATCCCCAGCGGAGTCGCCAAGCTCTCACGACCATTTTTGAAATTGAAGTGTGGAAAAAATAGCCTGACGATTAATTCTTTTGAAAATCGAGACTTTTATTCATTATAATCCATTAAATCTTTGAAAATTAGGGTTTTCTGTATTAAATTGCATTTTCCTTTATTAATTCTAAAAAAATCAATTTGGAGTCACCACTAGTCACTTTGGTAGACCGGACACCATAAAAACAACTAGAGATTCTTTTAAAACGATTTGGGTTCAGGAGTCGGTTACGTATGGGGAAGGATTAACAACCCCACAAAAGCCTGTTATCAGTACCTTACTAATTCTGTGTGGCATTTTGGCATTTTTAAGCAATAATTTGAAGTTAATTTGATAATTAATTGTTAACTGAGTTTCATTTCCAATGAGGGTATCATTTTGTAAGAAAACACATATTCATACAAATATGAATTTTTGAAATATCCAGTCACCTTAGGATGTTTCAATTCATATTCAAAAATGTATCTCAACACAAAAGGTTTTTTAAATGCATGTCCAATTATTTTCTTCTTATTTTTAAGTTCTAACCTAATTAAGGCTTCAATTCATTCATTAATTAAAA
Source organism: Hibiscus mutabilis (assembly GCA_019671005.1). Taxonomy (NCBI): domain Eukaryota; kingdom Viridiplantae; phylum Streptophyta; class Magnoliopsida; order Malvales; family Malvaceae; genus Hibiscus; species Hibiscus mutabilis. The sequence continues at coordinate 65,455,002 of CM033716.1, forward strand.
TCTATAAATATTACCATTTTAGATTTTTTTGTGATAACACCCAAATGAATGGGCACTACTATATTAGGCCCTAAATTAATAATATTTCTAATATTAATGTCACTAATTGTTTAATCCTAATTTTAATTTTATTTAACTAACTATGTTTAATTATCATATTCTAGGTTTAAAAGAAATATTAAATATTTCACTAAATGCCCCCTTGATTAACATCACTTTGCAATGTGACACTAATCAACTTAGGGCATTAAAGTGTTTATTTAGTACTCATGTATTTTCTACCATGATAACCTATCAATTTAATTAAACCAAATTAAAGAACTTAATTCTAAAGGCTATAATTTAATAAACATTCTAAGTGATTTAGATCTCCTAAACAAGTACATTACATGCTCATTTAAAAACATACAATATTCAAACAATTAAATAAAGGAATTAAAAAGAAGAAATTAAGCTTCTCATGACCAAATTGAATTAAATTGGAAACTGGAAAGCTGAATTACAAAGAATTGATGACCAATTTGTAAAAACATACAAACTGGAGAGCCTAAATCTAATTTCCCTAAGAATCTGACCCAAATCCAATAACTGGTGGCCCAATACCTGACTCGGCCCAAACATTTGAAAGATCCCAACCCAGCCAGTCGGATCACGGGCAAGCTGCGACCCCGTATCCATATCCGTTCAGAAAGGTGCGGATCTTTTTAACCCAGTGCGACCCCGTATCCATATCCATTTCAACTCGGCCATAAATAGGCCACTTCTAAGTTAAACCAATTATTTGTAACCTTCGTCCTCTTTCTCCTCTCTTACTCTACCCATCAAATTCTCTCAACTCAAACCTCTAAAAACCTATAAAACTCAATCCCTTTCGATCAAAGCCCACAAATTCAAACGAGTTCTTCATTCGTTCTTCATTTTTCATCATTTTGATCTGACACAAACACCTAAACACTCACATTTTCGTGTTTGTGAAGATAAAACTTTATTTCTTCTTTAAAACTCAAACCATGTTCTTCCATTTTTTAAACCTTGATCCTCAACCACCACCTTTATTCATCTTTGACTTGTTTCTCGGCCGCCGGAGGCAACGCCGGCCATCGGCCGTCATCTCTGGTCATCCTTTCTGGTGAACCTTAAACCTTCCGGCCACCGCCTAAACATTTCAGTCATTCCTAACCTCCTTTCAATGACCGGTCACCACCGCAACATGATTTTCGGCCACCGTCTTCCGCCGCTAAAAACCCTATTTTTACCCTTTTTTCATCCTAAACCCTAATCTGAACCCCAAACCATCAGAATCACCCTACTTCCCCATCCTAAACTACCTACCCGAAACCAGAAAACCTCACCCTATCATTTTCAACTCCGTCTTGAAACCTAACACCCTTCCAACTCTGATCTCAACTCCAGCAGCGCTCACAATGGCTCAAACTTAAGATAAGTGACCAGAAACTTTTTAAATTTCAATTTTGTTCCTTTATTTTAGATCTAAGATTTACTTAGGTTTTAGACATTGTTTTTACTGTTTTATGTACTTGAGGCCTGAATTAGATGTCTATATCTATTTTATTGCAAGAAAATGAAGAAAACAGAGGTAAGGAATACCTCTTGATGTGTGCTTCGTACTCCGACGAGCTTCTGGTGGTTTTCTCTAGTCTCTAGTGACGGTCCGAGCTTCTCTGGTAACTCCTCGTCTTTTTCTCCCCCATTTCTCCTAATTATTACTATTTTTAATGATTTCTTAATGATTGGTTGTTAACTCTGTTTTTCTCTCTCTTCTCATGTATTTATACCAATCAACAAAGGTGACGTCAGCTGAGGATGAATCCTAGTGAATGGCTTTCTGACCAGTGTTATTTTGACATGTAGCATAGCTGCGCGGGTAAAAGAAACACAATCGGGCCCTTTGTGTTTCTCTGTCCGACTTTGTCTTGTAAATGGGCAAGGGAAACAATGTATATTGGGCTTTTAAATTTATAAATGGGCATTTTAAATTTGTATATGGGTTTTGTGTATATGAATGGGCATTTGGCTGTAAATGGACATTTGGGACTGATTTTTGTTTATTATGAGGGTTTATTTATTTATATCTTGTAACATACTCTAACCACCCTAGTAGGATTAGGTACTTTACCACAATTACAATCAATGATCCATTCAATTAAAGCTAGTGAGTTCAATTTGTTTTAAGCCTTTCTTGCTCATTAAGCAACTATTCGAATAGGTGAGGACTCAATAGACAATGCATGATGCACCTACTAGATATATTAGGACCCATAATGCAATTAGCTATCATGATCAATACCATTTAGGACTTACTTTTTCTTCAAGCAACCATTCGAATGGTTGGAGAACATAATAGAAAATTTCAACATTCAATGTAGCTATTATGCATACCAATAGGTGATTTACATCATTTACCTATGTGACCATAATCAAACATACATGCTTTCAATGTTATGTACATCGTTCGACTAGGACAATAAGTGACCAAAGTGGTTCATGTTTAAACATGTAGGTTACTACATTTACTTGTTGTTAACTAGCCAACTTCAATAGGTCTATTCGAACCATTACATGCATAATCCAACCATGGGAATCTAACATTAGGCTAACAAGCATTTAAGATCAATTAAGTGTATACATTCCCATATTTACATACAATACGCTTTATAGATCATAGATGAAGTTAATTTATACAAACCATTACTAAGTGATCATGAATATACATGCCTTAGGTGCCACCATCCTAGGAAAACTATAACAAGATGGAAACATATTTTTTCAAGCAAAATGTGACTTGTATGAGCCTAGACTTCGGGATAGGATCCAATATCAACCTAAATCGCAGTAAAGAGACTTGATTAAGCAAAGCTTAGCGAGAAATTTCAAGTTACAAGGCAATCAAACAATAAGTCTCAACTACAAACCATCTAATAGATTGTATGGTTCCCCCATCAATAAGGAACCATTCGAATAACTATGTAAACAATACTAGATGCATTTGCTTAATTTCAATCCAATATCAATACAAGGCTTGAAATTTAGACATGCTCAATCATCCAATTCAAATAAAAATAGGCATAACATGTCATTTGAACACAATCAATGTCTCAAACTCAAGCAATCTCATATAAGCAATGTTCAAGCAATGTCTCAATATCAAAAGCTCATGGCATTCAATTTTCCTTTACTATCAATCAATGCAATTGGAGCAATAGATTCAATGTACATAAGGTATGAGTTCATTTTAAGTATAGCCTTGAGAATTGATTACTCAGTCTAGATACTCGAGTCCCCAACCAAACTGTCGCCAATAACAATAATCAATATGGTACAAAGTACTGGTCAAATCCCTCCTATTGTCGCCAATGACCAATAACAGTACTTCCCTCCTACTGTCGCCAATTAGGGACTAATGTCCCGGACCATAGTCTACCCCGATAATGAACTCGATGGACTCTATAGCATGCCAACTATATCTATGACCGACTCGAGACCAAGGCTTACAATAGTTATCACTTTCATTCAATTTCAAGCATGATTCGATTCAATGTGCATATTTAGTGCCAATATCCCTTTTCAATCGAATATGGTTCAATGCCAATCACAATACTAGTAGCTCAATAATCAATATTTTACAATCACTGAATGCATATCTATCAATAAGCCATTAGATCAATAGATTGAGCTGTCTTTAAGTTAACAGCTAGCATGATTCAATACAATGGAAACCAAGTTAGCAAAGATCATGCTTCAACAACCAATTTAATCAAGGAAGCATGCTTATCAATCAAGTAAATTGCTTCAATCAAGTAAACACACCAATGTTCCTCAAAGAAACACTTACCTTAAAAATTCTTAAGAGCATGCGTATTATACCATTCAAACTAGAAATCAATAAGCAATTTAAATCAAGAAATACTTGGAAAGGTTACCGCCCTTTCCAAAACTTTAAACTACACTCATAGGAATTTTTCGAGCTATTGTCGATCTCGGATTACCACTCCTTTCAATCTACTAGCTTGTTGATCTATTTGAGCCCCATTTATCCTCAATTTTCTCTTGATCTAGCATTCATACAATGTATGACTTATTAGGCCCATCTATGGTAATTCATCTCACAATCCTTCAAATTTTCAATGATTTGATTCAAGTGTAATTCATGCTTAACATATCACAATGTGTATGTATATCCCATTAATCAATCTATTCGAATTACCCCTTATAAGGTAAGGTGTTTTCAATTTAGTTATTTCAATGGTTAAGATCATTATATCAATGAGGTTGTTAAATCTTGAAATTACTTATATAAGTGTTTATTAGTTTCATGCATATATATACTAGTACCCAATTCACTTAATCGAAGCAGCCCATTGCATTAAATATGTTCGAAAACAGGGCAGCATTGAGTGTTTACTCGTTTTTTCATACAAAATAGTCTCTATACATTTTAATTACATACGAAACAGTCCTTAACCCCTTGCATTCGAACGTGATAGCTCTTGTTCGAACAGGGTAGTGCATTAACAGCCCGTTATGTAATTTCTAACTATATACATGTGTTCATTCATTCGATTTTGATTTCCAATAGCTCTATTCTAATGTTTATCACATATTTCAAGTCTTACAATCATCAATCACTCTTCTATCTTATTTCATGGCTTAAAAGAATGTCATTAGCATCAATTTCTCCTACTCATTCAAATGTGTTGATTTCCAATAGATTCATTCTAACTATATACATATTTTATGAATTCAACAACTTGCATGATAATTTCAATTAACTCAATCCAATTACTAATTTCATAGCATTCGATACATACGAAACAATCTACCATTTCATGGACTGATCAAAAAATTGAACTTCTTAACTAATTCATGGCATCTATTCACTAACTAATCATCCAATTCATGTAATTCAAGCAAGAACTTAAAATCTACATGCATCATTCGAATCTATAATGCATTAAGGAAGAGATTTTACCTTTCTTTCAAGATAATATGGATGCTAGCAACTCCAATTCTTCCAAATTTCAAGCTTGAATCTATGAACATGGAGTTTTCTCACTCATTTGCTTTTATTCGGCAACTAAGGAAAAAGATGATAATGAATCATCAATTAACTCCTCTCAAAATGATTAATTTGCCCTTGATTATCCACTAGTTAATGACATGTGTAGGGGCATTTAGGAATATGGGAATTTAGCATGCATTCCTTCATTTTGTTATTTGTTTCGGTTTGGTCACTTATAATTTAGGTTACCACTTTTTCATTTATAGCATTCTAGTCCTTATTAACTAGACCTAGTATATTGCTTTCAATCAGTTAGGGATTTAATGAAGGCATTGTAGTAACTTCCTTTATACTAGTTCTGAGGTTATTACACATCTACCGTTTATTTATTTTTTACGATTTTATTTATATTGAACTAACTAATATAATAACCCCAGACAAAATTAGAGTATTACAGCTTCCCCTCTTTGCTTATTGTTGTAAAACAAGAATAGGGCAAAGACTGAAAGACAAAAAAAAATTCTGCACTTGTCAGCTGTTGCTCTGAGCTGCAGGGTCTTATTCGAACTTTCTCCTTTTCCTCTTTAGAGGCTTGAATAGGTTCTTCTCATTTGGAACCTCCCAATCCTCGCTGGCGAACTCTTCTCATTAAGAATTCTATCTTCGATCAGTGAACTCTTCTCATTAGGAATTCTATCATCACTGGGTGAGTTATTCTCATTCGAAACTCTATCATCTCTGGAAGAACTCTTCACATTAGGAGCTCTATCTTCGCTGAGCGAACTCTTCATATTAGGATTTCTTTCTTTGCTAGACGAACTCTTCACATTAGGAGCTCTTCTTTGCTGGATGAACTCTTCACATTAGGAGCTATTCTTTGCTGGATGAACTCTTCACATTAGGAGCTCTTCTTTGCTGGATGAACTCTTCACATTAGGAGCTATTCTTTGCTGGATGAACTCTTCACATTAGGAGCTCTTCTTTCATTTCCTGCCAGGAGTTCTTTCTTTGCTAGACGAACTCTTCACATTAGGAGCTCTTCTTTTCTAGGTGAACTCTTTAAATTAGGAGTTCTTTCTTTGCTGGATGAACTCTTCACATTAGAAGCTCTTCTTTCATTTCCTGCCAAAACAAACTAAAATGCATGTAAGAAGATTAATATGATCCTAATTTCTATATGATACATGAGCTATGACTCATTAAGATCAATCAATCAGTTGTCACTCCCTAGGAATTATCTTGGTGCTACCTTTTTAATATCTTATCTCATGTTTGGGATTAACCCTCAAAAATCTCTTTTTCGCGTTTCTGATCCTTTACTCTAAAGCTCCCTTTCAGGTTTTCACCTTAGATTGCTTTTCTCAAAGTGCCCTTTCGAGAATGGACAAGTTCATGCAAGTCATTTGCCGAAAAGCCAACCTGATCCAAGAGTACATGATAATGTGTTAGCCTTATGGATCCAATCATACTAGCATGAGCACAAAGATAAAAATCATTGTTCTTCGGGTGTTAGACTTTGTTATTATGATCATATCATCATGAGCATAGAGATAAAAAAATCATTGTTCTTCAAGTGTTAGACTTTGTTATCCTGATCATGCCACTATGAGCACCTCAATACTTATTTTTAGCAACACACTTTATGCGTTTCAACCTTAACTTTCCTTCCTATCTCTAAATGTTTTGTCAATATGAAACCCAACTATACCTTTACTTTATACACTCTTCTTCAATAACCCAGAGTGCTAAAGTTCACCTGTATCTTTCAAAACATAGTAATACCAATAAATTATATGCTTTATTCATTATGTCAATCATTTAATGATGCTTTGGAATAAAAGAAAGGCTCAAAAGAGAATACATGATCTTTATTGAAGCTTATTAGTACAAATTCAAATAGAATTTTTAACAAACAAATCATGGCAAACCGAAACAACAAAATCAAGAAACAATATCAGATTTTCGGGCATTCATAGCATGAAGGATACATCCACCCCATCGACCAAAGATAGTCTTGAGCTTTTCCCTTGTCCAATAGACTTCAAAGTTGTCTGAATGATTACAAATGCGAAATCCCTTCTGAAGTACTAGGTGGTGTCCGAGAGGTTTTAACCAACAGATGCCTATTCTTAAACCATCTGGCCAGCCTTTATGGGTTTTCAACCCAGATCCTCCTTTGGTTTCAAAACGCCCTTTGCAGATTTTCATCTTGAACCCCTATTTTCTTTTTCTTTTTCTTTTTTTATATCTATAGTGCCCTTTTGGGTTTTCACCATAGATATTTCATTTTGCGAAATACCCTATTTGGGTTTTCATTCCGCTTTTTTCTTTTCTTTTTTATTTTTTTATTCTTCAGGCATAATACTTTTTAACTGAGTCAGAGTTTACTGGTTTTTGTAACTCTTTACCATCCATCTCAGTCAGAATCAGTGCTCCTCCAAAGAAGGCCTTTTTAATAACATAAGGTCCTTCCCAGTTAAGAATCCATTTTCCACGATCATCACGGTGTATTTGTAAGTTCTTTTTCAACACAAGATCCCCCTCTCAAAATTCTCTGGGTCATACCTTCATATCATAGGCCCGCATCATTCTTTTATGATACATTTGACTATGGCAAATAGCCTTCAACCTCTTTTCCTCAATCAATTTAACTAGTCAAACCAAGCCCGTATCCATTCTACATCATCCAGTTTCACTTCTGATAAGACTCGAAGGGATGGAATTTCAACCTCGATGGGAAGCAATGCTTTTGTTCCATAAACTAAAGAGTAGGGAGTTACCTCAGTTGAAGTTCGTATCGAGGTTCGATATGCAAACAACGCAAAGGGAAGCTTCTCATGCTAATCTTTGTAAGTCTTTGTTGTCTTCGATATAATTTTATTGATGTTTTTATTTGCTGCCTCAACTGTTCTATTCATCTTAGGATGGTAAGTTACAAAATTGTGATGTATGATTTTGAACTGCTCACACACTTCTACTATTATCTTATTGTTGAAATTGGTAGCATTATCAGTAACGATTCTTTCTGGTAGTCTATATCGACAAATAATCTCTTTCTTTAAGATCTTGCATAATGTTGTTCTTGTGACTTTAGCATAAGAAGCCACTTCCACCCATTTAGTGAAGTAATCAATGACCACAAGAATGAAGCAATGACCATTAGAAGCCTTGGGGTGAATCTGCCCAATAACATCCATGCCTTAGACTACAAACGGCCATGGAGAGTTCATTGTATGTAAAGGTACTGGCGGAGCATTTATTCTGTCAGCATATATCTGGAATTTGTGACACTTATTAGCATATTCAATGCAACCACCCTCTATAGTTATCCAATAGTAGCCATATCTTATTATTTTCCTGGCCATCGCAAAGCCATTGGCATGCATCCCGCAAAATACATCATGCACTTCTGTTAAAAAGAAAGTGTTATAGCAGATTTCTTGGCTCGTAATCCTTTGGCTTACATATATTATGTCAAATTCTAACAACAGCATTTGCCAACAAGCCAATCTCCTGGTCAACGCTGGTGCCTCCATCAGAAATTTCAAAGGGTTAAGCCGAGATATTAACTAGGTTGTATGAAATAACAAGTACTATCTTAAATTTTGGATCATTCTTTTTAAGCAGCCTAACGATTGGGTCACATTTATTAATCAACTGTGAAATGAATCTTGAAATATAATTTAGCCTTCCCATGAATCCTTAAACTTCTTTTTGAGTTCTTGGTAGCGGTAAGTTTTGAATTGCTTTTACTTTGTCTGGATCAATTTCAATCCCTCTTCTACTAACAACAAAACCCAAGAGTTTTCCTGATGTGACTCCAAAAGTGCACTTATTCGGATTGAGTTTCAACTTATACTTCCTTAATCTTAAGAACAAATTTCTTAAATTCTAGATATGATCCTCTTCAGACTAGGACTTGGCTATCATATCATCCATGTATATCTCAATTTCCGTGTGCATCATATCGTGGAAAAGAGTCATCATGGCTTGCTGGTATGTTGCCCCAGCATTCTTTAGACCGAAAGGCATCACCTTATAACAATATATGCCCCATGAGGTAATAAATGTTGTATTTTCTATATCCTCAGGGTTCATCTTTATCTGATTGTATCCCCGAAACTTCCTTCCATGAAGGAGAACCATGAATGTCCTGACGTGTTGTCAACCAGGATATCTATGTGAGGCAAAGGAAAGATATCCTTCAGGTTGGCTCTATTCAAGTCTCTGTAGTCTACGCACACGCACACCTTTCCATCCTTTTTTGGCACTAGGACTATGTTGGCCACCCATTCTGGATATTGAGCTATTTTAAGAAAACCAGCATCAGTCTATTTATGTACTTCCTCTTTGATTTTAATACCATCTCCAACCTCATTCTTCTATGTTTCTATTGAATTGGTTTACATTATGGCCTTATAGGTAGTTTATGTACCACAATATCAGTATCCAATCCTGGCATGTCTTGATATGACCAAGCGAAGACATCTTTGAATTCTCGCAACAATTCAATCAGTTCTTGCTTGGTATTTAGCAAGAAAGTAGTCCATATCTTCACCTCTCTTTTGATTTCATCTGTCCTGAGATTTAGAATTTCTATCTCCTCTTTGTGAGGTAAAATTTGTTTATCTTCTTTTTCTACCAAACTTAGTAATTCTTCCGGGATTTCACATTTTGTTTCATTTTTGACCTCATTGACTTCCATTAGACACGCTAGTCGTTCAGGATCTACCCCAGGATTAGGTTCAGGATCATTCATGCAATTAATAATTGAAACCCTGCAAAGGAAATTATAGTATATATATTTGAAAGGAATGCGAAAATGAAGCGAGAAACATGTTTGCCATTTGTGAATCAGCATTGAAAGCATCTTTATTTAAATTGAGTGACATAGTGGCCCTTTACAGATAACGCTCTATACCCGCGGGCAAAGGTATAGAGTTGATTTTTGGTATTTACTTTGTTTTATTGGATACAAAAGTAAGCTTCTCAGCTTTCCAGTGGTTGAGTTCCTCTCCTGGGAGGCAGGGACGAATTTTCTTTAGAAACTTCCCGGGTTGGGCATTCTCAAAAATCCCTCTGACAAGCAAACCTTCTAGTTCATTGCCAAAGATTTCCTCTTCCTGCATCCTTACAGTCTCTAGGTTAACCTCCATAAGCTGTTCTTTGACATTCTCAAATCCTCTGAAGTTGAAGATACATGTAAGGTCCACCAAAGGCATGGGTTCAGAAAAAGCTTTGGATCCCAAAAGGCGGGCCCTTCTTTGCTCTCCCCTCCTTTTCAGTTCTTTCAGTCTCTCCTGGATATTGGGCTTGTATCCTATCCCAAAGAGATTATTTTTCATAACAATTGATTTTGGACGTAGACATCCTTGCATTCTTTTTCCCAGTCATTTTTCGGTTCTTGCACCTCTCCCGATCGTTTCCTGAACGGTCATCTTGGTACAATTTGACAACCTTGGTCAAGGAAACGGTTTTCCTTCAGCAAAAAATGTAGCATTGATGAAATTTAGGGCTCTGAAGGAACACTCGAGAGTATTTTCATTGGTTTCAATAAATGGAGCATCGGCCGTGACTGAAGCAATAATGTCTTCCTCTGCTCCTACACTGACTAACTTTCCCTCGATCACAAACTTTAGTTTCTGGTGCAAGGATGATGGTACCGCTCCAGCTGAATGGATCCAAGGTCTTCCCAATAAGCAATTATATGTCGGCTTTATATCCTTCACCACAAAGTCTACATTATAGACCGCCGGTCCAATCAACAATGGTACCTTAATCTTCCCAAGTACTTCATGAGTTGTTCCATCAAAGGCCCTCACAGTGTTCTTGTATACTTTCATGTGTGAATCGTCAACTGACAACCTTTACAAAGTCACCATCGGTAAAACATTCAAGGTTGAACCATTATCTATCAAAACTCCCTGCAGCACATAGTCCTTGCAATGAGGGGTGATATTCAAAGCCTTCACAGACCCCATTCCTCCCTCAGGAATTTCACCATCAGTGAAAGTGATATAATTGTCAGTAGTTATGTGGTTCACTATCCTATCCAATTTGCTTATAGATATGGCATTTGGTACAAATGTCTGATTAAGCACCTTCATTAATGCATTGTGATGCCCTTCTGAACTTAACAGCAACTCTAGAACAGAGATCATCGCCTATTGTTTCTTCAACTGCTCAACAATATAATACTCACTATGTTTCAAAAACTTCAAGAATTCTTGAGCTTGTTCCTCTATTACTGGCTCATTTATCTTGGGTGCTGGTTCTTCCCCAAAAATTCTTTCTGGTGCAGACACAGCTTTCCTTTTGGCTTTCTCCCCTTCTTTGGGAACTTTCGGAGAATAGCATCTACCACTTCAAGTGAAGTGCCCCACCTCATTTATTATTTCAGAACCTGGCTGATCATTTTTACTCTTTTCTGGCATCAACTTCGTTTCTTCCAGCGGTTTTATCTCTTCCTGCAATTTGCCCTCTTCATGTATGGTACAGTAGTAGCATAATTCTAGGGCACCTTGTGAGTGCTCTTGTAAGCAAATGGTGCAGCGGATGAGATCACAATCTTGGGAACCACAACAGGTTTTGCATCCGTAGGGCCTCTAGCTTTGGGTTTAATAGGGACTACCAAAGGTTTATGTATCCCATATCTGGCGCTCAACGGCTCGGAGGTGCAGACTTTCACTCCTTTCTTCTCATATGTCCTTGCAAAGAACTCAATCTCTTTATTGTCCATCATCTTTTGTATCAGGCTTTGAAATTCTAAGCAATGTTGAATCTCATAATCATGTTCTTGATGATACTCACAATACACATCAGATTTTATCTCTTTCTTTATTTTCATGCCTATTTCAATCATCCTGGCATTATACAATTGTTCAAATACCCACTTCAAAGGAGTTTTAATTTCTGACACATCAGTCTTTAGTCATTTCGCTTCATCATCCTCTTATATGGCATTTACTCCTTGCCCTATGTGACTCAGCAGAGGATTCGCTACAATGCTAGGTTCATCAAACTTTAGGATCCCATTGTTGATTAGATTCTGAACCACCTTTTTAAATGTTGTATAGGTCTCAATCGTATGCCCCGGTATCTCAGCATGAAATTCACAATGAGTATCAGACTTATACCACTGTGGATAGGGAGGCCATAGAGGGGTTAAGTAGTACGGCCTCACCAAATCCGCTTCATACAACTGTGGATACAACTCAGCATAAGACATGGGTATTGGTGTAAAATTCATTCTATCATTCCTCAAGCCAGAGTATCCTTCTTGTTTGAACCCTGCACATTTCCTGACCCTGTTCTTGGTGAAGTAATAGTCACATTCTTGGGACCCTCATACGCATTTGTATTATTCACCTCATTGTCCTTCCTCTTGTAATTCTTACAAGAGTTTTCTCCACTCTCAATCCTTCCACTTTTGATTGTTGTTTCAATCAACTCTCCAGTCATTACTATATCTGCAAAATTATGGGTTGCGTTACTGATCAATCTTTCAAACAATGGTCCATTCAAAGTCTGTACAAACATATGGACAACCTCACTTTCCATCAACGGAGGTTGGACTTGTGCTGCTACATCCCTCTATCTCTGAGCATATTGTCGAAGTGTCTCATTATTTCTTTTTTTCCATACTCTGTAACATTACACATCTAGGAACCATCTTCGTAACATGCTTAGAAAGTTCCACGAAAGCCTTAGAAAGATCCTTCCATGAACGAATATTTATATACCATCGAGCAGCCGAACCGGTCAAACTATCTTGAAAGCAACATATCAATAGATTTTCATCATTCAAGTGAGCGGCCATCTTTCGACAGTATATTGTGAGATGAGCCCTCGGGCAAGTAGTCACATCATACTTTTCGAAGTTTGGCAATTTAAAATTTGGAAGGAGTATTCGGTCAGCCACTAAACTCATCTCAAGTGCGTCAGGTCTTGTCTCATATACTTTCTGCAATTCCAAGAAACAATCCCCTAGTGCCTTACAGCGCTCTTCATACTTCTTCTCAATCTCAACATGAATTTTCTCTATCTCGTTCAAAGTATTCAGATTAGGAACATCGTCATTGCTCCCAAAATTTGCCCCAATGTTCACCGGATTGCTTGATGTTGCTCATTTTAGATTAATTTGGACCTTCTTCGTAGGTGGAGGTACTTTAGGCGGCACCCTTACATGGGATGTGGTTTCTGCTAGATCATTTATTTCATTGGAAGCACCTTCAAGCATTTTAGCCTTTCCTGACTCTTTTTGCCCCAACAGAGCATTCAGCTAATTGATTATCTCTTTTTGGGTCTAAGCAAAATAATCTTTCATAGATTGCTCTATTCTGTCGAAGCGGTTTTGTGTTTCCGCTCGATCATTCTCTAAACTTGCAACTCGATCTTTAACAGCCATGGTCTTTAAACGTAATCGGGTTCCGTAAGAACGCGGAATGATTGCGGCTTATGAAACAAACTGTCATTAAACTTTCTTTTGTTAAACCAAAGACTTTGCAGAATATCTTGAAAAGGGTAAGTGCATGAATGCATGATTAAATATATGCATGAGTGCGTGAATGCATGTATGCAAACGAGGCATCAGGCTTAAGAAACAATTTTTTGAAACATTCATTTACTAAAAGGTTCAAATACAGGAAATAAAACAACTCCTTTTACAGGAAACTACTAGCCCTAATCCCCAAGTTGGTCAACTCGTGCAGCAGTCGTGCAATGGCCTTTCCATACTCCAGCTCAACGTTTGGTTGCTTTGGCAAAGTTATAGCTTGCCTCGAGAGTATATGCACATATAAAGCTATACTCATGACCTGCTCCTTGAAATTCACCAGTTCATTATTCTGACTCTGAACAGTACGTTGCGCGGCTTCATATTTAGTCCTCCATACTCCACTGTCCTGATATAACGCTCATTCATAGCTTGCAAGTTTCCCTTTTAATGTCTGCACTTCGTTTTCCAGTTCTAATATCCCTTTCTGTAACACTTCATTTTCCTGATCCATCTAAACCCTATCTTCATTGTGATATCTTGTTATTAGTTCCTCTAGTTGTGTCACATGTCTTGTTAGATCAAAATGTATGGCTTGCTCCTCTTCTACCTTCTTCTTTGCCTTACTATTTGCTTCTTTTCTTTCTCAGGACTTCTTTTTGTATAGCTTCTCATAATCATTTCGTTCACTCGTCATGTTTTCCAATTTCTCTGACAAGTCTCGTATCGTCTTACTTGTTCCTCCTTTTTGCTTGGCTTTGTAATCATTATGAATCTCTTGCAACTTCTTTAAATCTTGGCTAATTTTCTTGTTTTGTGCAATTAACTCTTTTTCCTTCCCTTCATGAATGGTCACTTGGTGCTTTGCCATTGTTGTAACACCCCCTACCCAGGTTAGTAGTAACTCGGTTCAGGAGCGTTACTTAGCAAGCAAGCAAAGACAAGACAAGGCATTGCATTCGAACTATACTAGAACATAGACAAGACAAGGACAATACATGCATTACACATTCAAACTTGATTCAATAATCAAGCATTGCATTCGGCATTCAACATCCAAGAAGAAACAATCATTCATACTTGTTTACTTAACTAACATGAAAGTTCACACTTGACTCCTAAATCATCCTAACATTTGAGCTAAGCAAGCAAGGAGGAAGCATGCATTCAAACAAGGCATAAGCAACCATTCATGCATTTCTTCTCATGCAAATAATCTCAAATGTAACTACAATTTTCATCTTAAGCATTTGGCTATACTTATAATACCATTAGATTAAATCCTTTCATGCTTACAATACAAGATACTACTTTCATGGTTCATTTTATGACACTTATATATTGTTACCTTTCTTATTTGAACTACTTAGTATTACATGCTTCCAATTCAATTTGGTGTTCCTTATCTAGTATACAATTAGCCATTTCACTCCTTCAATTACTAAACATAGTTATTGAACCTTTAATAGCTTGTAACTAGTTCCATTCAAGCCTAATTCAATAAACTACTATTCGGCCAATCATACCAAACATATACAAAGCTTAAAACTAGATCATATCAACCTTATCCTACTACAATGCATTCGGCAACATGAATTAAGCACATAAGACCATTCAGCCAAACCTCAAAACCATTACACAACAAATCTTTCAACATGGTAATTTCATACAAAGCATGAAGCATTCAAATGGTTGGTCATACAACATGGTTCATCTTAATCTACATTCGTTTCAAGCATACTCAAAATCATGACAAGGTTATCAATCAATTTCATAGCCAATTAGATCATCATATGATCATTCCATATCATCAAAATATGCGCAGCAAAACATTCAACCATTATAAGTTAATTAAGTTCATTACAAACCTTAAACTATATACATAACATAGATAGGCCATCAAGCATTATATACAATCTTTCAAAATGCATGTTCAAGCTACTTAGATACATCTAGTGCCACCATTCTAGGAGAATACAAGACAAGTATGGAATCATACTTTAACCAAGCTTGTGTAGGAAACTTCTTGCTCAAGGAATCAAGCTTCAAGATCAAGCAATGTTGAATCCTTTAACCTGTAGGTTGGAAAGAATGAAACAAGAATGATAAGTACAAAAATGTACTTAGTGAGGTAGTAACTAGTCTATCCATTTTGTTATTTCATATTTCATGTCTTTTAGATCAAGTGTAGACCTATCTAAGGCTTACAAGCATTAGGGTAGACTTATCTAGTCTTTTAAGTATTAAGAGTGACCTTATCTAGTCTTCCAAATATCAAGAATATCCTATCTAGGATAACATGCATCCGGCCATCAAGATTAGGCATCAAGAAATCATAATTCATGAATCAAGCAACATGCTTGCAAAACAAGTAACCAAGGAGTCATGCTTCCAAATCAAGCAACATACATTTCATGACATACAAGACAAGTATCGTGTATAATTGAATCTTATTTCATTTGTTATTTCATTAAACAACCCCCTTGGTACTTAGTTCGTACAACCAACTGTCGCCACAATATGCACCGTAGTGTTGGTCAACCCTCCTACTGTCACCAAAGGCCACATATGTACCCTCTGTCTGTCGCCAAATAGGGGCCTTAGCCCTGAACCGTAGTCCACCCGTACACAATGAGCTATAGACTCTAAGGCGTGCCTTTCTACCTAATCCAACTAGCTGCCAAGGTTGTTCGGATTACCATTTATTCAAGTTATCAAGTTTAAGATCATGTTCATGTCAATCAAGATCATTTCATGTTAAGCCCTTAGGCTATTGAGCCTTAGCTCACAAGTCAAGTGGTTTCAAGATTCATTTCATCAAATGAGATAACATCATATCTCAAACAAGTCATTAGCATTCAACCATGTTGCATCATAGCACATACAAGCATTCAAGCTATCATCAATCATGCTTAGCAATTCGCAATAGACATGTACATAAGACTAGGATCATGTTTCATGTGTTTCTTTAATCATCCTTCCCTTATTAAGTCAAGTTAAATATTAGATTCATTTACATGTCAAGATTGAAACAAGAATGCATATGTTAGGACCTAGTCCTAACCCTAGAAGTCCTAACCCTAGAAATAACTACACTCACAATACAATCCAAACAAGCTAGCAATTGTCTTGTATGGTTATCCCCTTGTTCTTAGCCCTTGAATGATTTCCTTTTTCTTCCTCCAACAAGTTCAAAGTTGGTTCTAAAACATTATACAAGCATATGCATATTAAAACAAGTCTTACATGACCATTCAAGCAAGGCAATATTGCTAGTACTTATCATACACAATTCTGGCAGCAAGATTATGTTCATATAAGTACAATTCAATCAAAATTTCATTAAACAAAGCTAGGAAGAATTCATTTATCCCAAACCGTTACAAAACAGTCCAATAAAAATGTGCACAAAACAGTTTTCAACTAGCTTAAGTGCTGCTGCCTGGCAGCTTGCACACTACATGCTTAAACAGGCATATCCTTCAATTCCTATATCGGAATTTTGATTACTTTATACCGTTGGAAAGCTAACAAAATTTTCTTTAAAGACATAATAGGCTTGCATTTTAGTTCTTAGCAAATTAATACAGTTTATTGTTCAAAGACAGGGCATTTTACACTCCCTAGACAGTTTGCACTGTCCAGCTATTTCTATTTACAGTTTCTAGTA
This sequence comes from Hibiscus mutabilis, assembly GCA_019671005.1. NCBI lineage: Eukaryota > Viridiplantae > Streptophyta > Magnoliopsida > Malvales > Malvaceae > Hibiscus > Hibiscus mutabilis. The sequence goes on from CM033716.1 coordinate 65,472,186, forward strand.
TAGGACCCCGTTTTCGGTTCTGTTTTATCCTAATGAAATTAGACATACAAAGGATCATGTCATTAAAATTTCATCCCTGAATTTGATCTCTACAATTTTTGGTGAATTTTCAAAGTGACTGCCCAGAACAGAGCAATTCTGGGCAGCTTACTCTAGGTTGCAATTCTAGTTCTTTATTTCATTCTAGCAAGGTCCTAACATGACAATTTCATTCATGATCATGTTCATCATATTTAGGCCATCTTAATTCACTTAACAATGTTCTCAAAACAGGGCATGGTCATGTTGAACCTAGTTTAATCCATTTGATCACAATTACACATCAATTCATCAACTAGGCAGTCCATTACCTAATTTACTAGTTCAATTAGGTGTAGTCATTTTTCCAGCAAGTTACCAATTCAATTAAATCTCCATTTTACCTATCAACATGTTCAAAACAGAGTTTTAAGCTCATTTAGCATGCTCACACAATTTTTCAATCAAAACAGTCCCCTAATCTAAATTGTTTTGAACCATGTTCATGTTTCTAAATTTTCCAGCAATTACACATGAGTTTCACTAGCCATTTGATTACTAGAAATAAATTTCCAGGTTCTAATTGCACATAGCATGATCTTAACACATAAAGGAATCATCTAATTCATCAATACAACCAAGAACATCATCAAAAAATCATTCAATCAGGCTATAACATGTTCATCACATTTCCCAGCATCTATCCACTTCAATTCACATTTCCATTTCAATTCAAACATGAAATTTACAAAGGAAACAAGTAATTACCTTAATCACTAAGCTATCTAGATTTAATTTGGAGCTAATTCAATATTGTAGAGGATGGATTCAAGCTTTCTCCCTCAAGCTTTCTTTCTAACTTTTTCTCTAGTGATTTTCGGCTAGATTGGATAATGGAGAAGATGACAGCATCTAATCCATGTTATTGGATTTGTGCAAAGTCTAAAATGTCCCTTAATTTATCCTTAATATTAACTTAATCAAGGGCATTTAAGAGATGTAGGAATTTTAGCATGCATTCCTTGAAATTACTAGAGTTTACAAGTTGGTCATCTTAATTTGGTCACTTGTTCTTTCATTCATTCAATTAGACCCTTGTCTAATTAATTTAGCTTAATTTCGAGATTCAATTAAGCTATCAACTTAAGCATTTGATTTCAATACTTCTAGGCTAAGATTTAGGGTGTTACAATTGTCAGCTCTTTTGTAAGGTCATTGATCCCTTTCTCGTATTTCCACAGGTCTAATTCTCGATCATGCTTGAGTTTCTCTAGCTCTGACGATGCTTCTATAACTGGTCGAACGGACGGTCCTACATTCTCTAGCATCTTCTGAAACGTTGTATCATTCACCCTTTGCGTTCTCCACTCCTCATATCCCGCCATCATTTCTATCTCCTGATATGGATGAACCCTTCTTGGTTTTTCCCATGCCTTCCCTGTCTGTACTACAGTCCCTTAGTAGTCATTGGGTTTGTGAGCATACTCGAATCTTGCCATTCTTGTTGTACCCGGTATAAACTGCCTCGAACCGAATTGTCTTGATACCAACAAAGGACAATAGGTCGTTCCTCCCCAAATTCCATGTAATGGGACCCAATCCCTATCTCCACATCTATACAACAAAGGACAATATGATATGTGTTGTCACAGTTGGCAATTTTCATATCCCACCACTCCTTTGTCTTTCTTGTAATCAATGCTAACTTCTTAAAACCGAACTGTTTACAGGTCTCATGTATATCTTGTCACTCTAAACAGTTTGACAATTAACCAGTACCTCATATTATTCAAGAGTGGGCGTCATATCAGCTCGGCCGAATGTGAAGCAATTGTATGCGGGCGTCATATTCTTCAAGATAGGAAAAAAACACAAGAATTTAGAGTGGTTTGGCTTTCTAACCAAAGCCTACATCCACTACCTTAGCTTCCCCACTAAGGATTTCCAAATTCACTAGAATTTCCTCCCCTTTTCAAGGCTTAAGAGGCAGCCGTTACAACCTAGACTTAAACCACTAAGTCTAGCATCTAAAGCTTTCTACCCAAAGCTTTGGGAACCCCTCTTTACAAGAAAACTGAAGCAAACTGAAATCTCTCTCACAAGGTATATGTTTTCACTCTAAAGCTCTCACCCATCCTAATACACTTGAGCATATATTGAAATTTTAGCTCACAAGTATTTGTCTATAAAAAATGTAGAATTTTGAGCACTAAGACATTTTACGATCAATGGAATGTTGGCTTGTAGATCATTAGTAGATTATGGTGCTTGAAGGTCCCTTCTATACTCCCAAATGTGATTCTAGCCGTTGGTGACCGTTGGGGATGAATTGGAGCCGTTGGGGATGATTCCCATGTTGTATTTTCCAATTTGGTGCAGTTGGTATCAGTACACAGGGCACATGTATCGATACGACCCTATTTGGGAAATAGTCATTAGAGCAGTTAAAGCATAGGGTATCGATACGCTTTGAGGCGTATCGGTACGACCCCCTCCGTATCGATATGGCTAAGTCTGTACCGATACGGGTTTTTGCTACTGGAATTTGCCTGTAGCTGAAACCCTAAAAGGTATCGCTACGGTGTTGTACTGTGTCGGTACGAGGCTGAAAAAATGGCTAGTTTGGCTATATAAAATCCTTTAAAAATATGTCAAAAGCTTTAGAAACATTTTCAAACCTATTTTCAAGTTGTTTGAACTTTAATACAAGTTTGCAAATATTCAAACAAGTCCAAAAATATTTTTTAAATTATTATATCAAAACAAATATCCTAACAAATTAGTTTCCTTAAATACATGTTTCCTAAAAATAACAATTAACCTTAAAAAATTCACCCATAAAAATTTTAAAAATATATAAAATGTCAATAAAAAAAGATTTTCTTGCATCATGAAAAAATGAAATATTTTCTTAAATAGGGTTTATTTGGTCTTCTCCTAACAGTTGGGGAACGGTCGAAACTTCTATGCGAGACTATATTTCTGGATTTTTTTGGGATTAATGCCTTTTTCCATTTGTGTCTAAAATTGGTCGGAATTTCCTCAGCCGTGAGCAAATTCGGGTCACTTTTAGAACTCTGTGAATTTTTACATTAATCTTTGCACGCATTTATCTAGATTACATAGAAAATATTAGTGATCAAGTAAGCGTCGTTTTTACAGGCGTTGTGGGGTGCTAATCATTTCTCACACATAACCGTACCCCTAAACCCTTTAGATTTCGTAATCTCTTATTTATTTTTAAGTTTTCGGTCCGCCTAATACAATAAAAGAGACGAGTGACGATTCCATTATCACATATACTCCCAAATTATCGTGGAAACAGATAGTAGGGAAGCTTATGAATCTATGGTGTATGATAATCCGAATAATATAGAAACTTTGCTTTGAACGCACTTTCCGGCATTATTGAGTAGAGATTGGGAGGTCCGTTTCAGATGGGTGGGGAGGGAATGTAATTTGGTTGCGAAAAGCTGGCTAAGATGGCGTGGTGGCTTCCTTTTCATTATCATAGATTCTTAGATCCACCGGCCTCGCTCATGGAGGCGTTTCATCATGATATCACTACTGGATAAAGTAATTAGCTAGCTTGTAGTTTTGTTTTTCTATAAAAAGGCATAAAATCAAAAAATACTTTTAATATTTAATTGAATAGATATTTTGACTTCTATTTTTTAAGTTATTTAATTTTTAATATTTTATTTTAGGTTAAAAATTGATCATTTGCAGATAAAAATCATTAGTCAACTAACGCTAAACAGATTGAAATGACTTGATAGAATAACACATCAATAGAAAAAAATATTTTATATAATTTTAAAAAATTAGTTTTTGACTGATGTGATATTCTTTCAAATCAGCACATTTGTCTATAAGATATTATCGTGCCAGTGTGCACTGTCATATATGTTTGTCATATCATTTCAAATCATTTATTGTTAGTTGACAAACAATATTCATCCGCAGATATGTCATTTTGACCCAAACTAAAACATTCAGTGTTAAATTGCTTCAAAAAATAACATAAACCAAAATGATTATTCAATCAAACATTAGAGAGATTTTGTTTGCTTTATGCCTAAAAGATCAAAAAATTCACATGAAAGTCTTGAACGATTGATGATATATTTTAGACTCAATGATGTACTTTTAAAAAGGCATAAAGCCCAAAAAAATACCCTAATGTTTGATCGAATAGTTATTTTGGCCCTTATTTTTTGAAGTAATTTAATCCTCAACGTTTTATTTTAGGTCAAAAAGGTCTCTCAACATATTAAAACTGTTAATCAACTAGCGGTAAACAGCTTGAAATGACTTAATAGAATGGCATGCCGACAGAAAAATAATTTTATAAAATTATATAAAATATAAAACTATTTTTTGATTGATGTGACATTTTTTAAGTCAATACATTTGTCTATTCGATATTGTCATGTCAGTATTATTGTCATGTGAGTTTGTCACATCATTTTTGTTCTTTAACAATTTTCATCCGCAGAGGGTCACTAAAATGAAACATTGAGTGTTAAATTGCTTAAAAAATATGGGGCAAAATGATTATTTAGTCAAACATTAGAGACATTTTTCTAGCATTATGTCTAAAAAATCAACTAAGCTTTTAAATCTCATAATTTCAACAATTCACTCTTTTAATTAACATTTTTTGATCAAGTAGAGTAGTATTTACATTCTTAAGAAAAATATTAAGAGCCAAATTAAACAAAACAGAATAACATAAGTATTTTTAATCACTCAATCAATTATTAGATCTCACGACAAATATTGATTATTAACTTTGGCGACCTTTAATCATTTGTGCTACATTTCGTGGCACGGTCTAGTCCCGTGATATTTTTAATTTTCTTAAAAAAAATGAGATTTTATGAAACACCCAATACTTTTTTTTTATGAAATGAAACACCCAATACTTGACTTAGACACTACAATCGAATACAATATATCACAACTGTCACTAAAGTAATATTATAATATTTAGTTAAAAACAAATAGAAATAAACGTAGATAACCGTACATTTAATACATGAAAATACAAAATAAATTAAGTATTGTCCTTCGATTCTTCAAATGTTAAATCGGATTTTAATCCCTTAAGAAGTTTGAAAGGGAAGGGAAGGAAAGAAATGAGATGAGCGGAAGGCTTAGAGTAGTCTGAAGACAAACAGACGACGATCAAAATCATAAAGAAGATATAAGAACAAGGATTCTATAGCAGTCAAACAAAATATATGATTGACAGACACCAAGTCAAGAAATTATTATAACAAGAGTGTTGACAACACAATGCACTTATGCATGAGCAACAATATAACTAGTACAAATAGTGTCCCTCAGACACCGTAGCAGTTACATGCCAAAAATAGTTTAGGATTTTAAAAGCTTTTGTATCAATCTTTTTCTCTTAAATTTATCTATAAAAACTATGCCGGCAAACCCAACAAATCTTTTAAAAATTTTAGTTGAACTTTAAACTTTTACCCAAGTGTCACTGCTAGTGTTACTCTGCCAAACCTAGTTCACTCCCAAGCACATTTCGATCAACGTCTGCCACTTTAAAGCTTTCAATATCATCGTGTGAACTTCGGTCCTCGTTCTACACACCAAATTTGCATCAACAATCTTTATTAATCAGAATTCCAGAGAGGGAAACGGGCGTTGTTCAGCTTCAAAGTCAAAGATAGCGAGTTTGGGTTACTGATCTTATCTTCTACGATGACGAGCCACTACAAAAAATGTACATATACCGACGCCTAGTTATACCGACGGACAAAAGTCGTCGGTATAGACATTATATACCGACAGAAAATAAAACAATCGGTAAAGTACTGATGCATACCGACGGATATGGTATTTGTCGGTATAGATGTAATATATACCGACGGGGGACAGAAATGCGTCGGTATAGATGTAATTTATACCGACGATTTATTGGGACAGTCGGTATAGGTAAACCATATACCGATAGTTTTTGTGTGTGTCGGTATAGGTGTAGTTTATGCCGACGATTATTTATGACTGTAGGTATAGGTAAACCGGTGTGTCGATATAGGTAAACTTGTGTGACGGTATAGGTAAAATATATACCAACGGTATTTTCCGTCGTCGGTATAGTTAGGTTAAATTTTTTTTAGGTTTAATTATTTTCTCGATATAGGATTTCCCAAAAGTTGAAATCCCTATAATTAGAAATTCACCCACTCTCTCGCGCTCGTCGACGGTCGTGGCTTCGATCGCCGATCTTGGCTCCAAGCCTCCACAGTATGAGTCATTTATGTTCATTTCTAGGTATAATCTGCTAGAGTTCTTTATTAATTTGCTTCCGTTTCATTCTTACCCTAAACTGAAACATGTAAGTTGTAAAATACAATGCCGATACTATCAGAGATGGAGCCGAATTGGTGTAATTGAAACCTAAGTTTTTCTCATCTTCTGTTTTAGTCTCTCTGTGATTATTACTCTTTGCTTTGTTAACCCGACACTGTTCATCCAGTTGTCGCAGCATCTTGCGCCATCGCTGGTTTTGGTGAATGTTCCTTTCTAAAATTTCAATCTGAAATTTTGAACTTTGCTACTGGAATTGATCGGAAGTTAGATATAACCTTGCTCACCTTTTAAACCTTGATGGACTTTTTGCCGGTGAATGTTACGCTGACTGTTAGTTTTATCTATGTCTATATAATATTTTTTGTTTTGCTCTATTGTTGTTAATCATTATTGTCTGGTGTGCCCTTTTCATACATAATTTGAATGCATCAATTACCTTGATTTTATATACACACATAGTTATATGTGTGTGTATATGTATATAAATCTATATTATTTGTTGAGGAGAAATACAATGGGAAAATGTAATGGCAAAGCAAATATATTTCTAGTTATATCAAGTGAATTTTGTAATGGCTAGAAATATTATTATTTACCATCAATTAAACTCAAACAGATGCCATTCATATTAGAGCTAAACTATTGATAAAAAAGTTATTAATTAGATCTGGATTGAAAAGGGTGAAAGGTTCACTTTAGACATTGAAACCATTATATTGCTTGAGACATAAGATGCAAAAATTGTGCTCACTTAGCAAGAGCGTGATATGTATGTGTGTCTATCATAATGATGATGATGGTGATGATTTTTATGCTTTATTGTTGTGTTGGTGTTAAGTGTTTGAGAGAATTTATTAAAGCTTAAATGGTTTATATGATTTTCAGATTTCATTTTCCATCTCAAAATTCATAGCTGACAGAGTTCGTGTGTGTGTTCCTACTGCACAACTGCTTAGAAGTCTTTTTCTCTCACTTTTGGTTCCTTTGATATTAGGGAAGGTAACATTTCTATTTAGGCATTTATCGTTTCTTAACTGTAATGTGTGCTGCCCAATTACAGGTTTTACGAGAATCTGTCAGAGGTGAGCCTTTCTCATGAGAATTCCTCCTTTTTCCTTGTAAGCAGGTTCTGGTTTACATTTCTGTTATGGCATCCTTGTCAACACTAATACACCAGCTTTGATACCTCATATCATAATGTTTTAACTGCAATAAATAATATGATGGCTGATTGAAATAAATAGCGAGCACAGAGATTGTCCATTTTTAGTACATTTTTTAAAATTATCTGAAATTTCTTACATGGGATTCTTTCAATTTTTTGTTTCATTACAGGAATCAAATTTAAATGCTTCAGCTTTTATGAGTTGTTTTGGACGATGTACTTTTTTTCTTTTCTACAAATTTATGTCCTTTTGACTATGTCATTGCAAACACTGTTGGAATTTCTGAAACTTAGTTTATAAATTATTATCGAATGTATGATATGTACTATATATCAATGATACAAAGGATTCTAAATATGAAACAATTCATAAAGTGGGTATATTCTATGTTCGATATCAATGTGGTTGAAGTAATGATGTCTCATAATCAAAAGAATGGTGGTAAATGTAAATGTGGTTTTAGGGGAACTAATAGTTGAGACTCGAGTATTTACAAAGTTGCTAGCCTGAATCTATCTGAAGAGAGAAATAATATTTTGTTTCATCATTCCTTTTTCTTTGTTCTATTAAGTTTGGCTTTGAATTCTCGTTAGTTTATCCCTTCGTTGAGAAATATTTTGTTGCAGGTCTCTTCCTACCAGCTGTTGTAAGGCCCATTCTAGATTCCTTGGAATCATCTAAGCAAGTCCCTCAGCCTGTTTTAAAAGATGATAGTTTAGCACTTAACAATATAGGTCATTTTTAAAGCCTTTACAATATATTTTTTGAGAAAGAAATTTTGGGATTATTTTCATGTGTGAGTGTGTGTCAGAGAAGGGTATTATCTAATTGTGATCCTAGTATTGGGTAATTTTTTATGACACAGAAAATTCTCATCCATGGCTGCAATTTGTCACCACTATTTTTGAAAATGGTGGATAATTTGAACAATTAGTGATCTCGTATATCAGTTACTTGAAATTTGCAAATAACAAGGGAGGGTTTACCGATTCATGGATTACTTGAAAAGAGACTACTTGCTCTAAACTAGGTGGCCTTTCTGAGTTTTATTTCTATTTGATTTATCAAGAAGTTATCACCATATTAAACAAAGTTACTTGCTCTAAACAGTTCTGTTACATGTTGTAATTAAATTAAATATTTTTATATTGTAATTTATTTTCTTTATCTAGGCCTAGTATTCTTGTATGTATAGTATGCTTCCTTGGTAAATAAAACAAGTAAATTTCCCCATTATTTTTGGCAGTAACAAGTTCAAATAATCAGTTAGCATATCTATATGTCTGCATTGTTGTTCTTTTTGGCTGCTGAGAGTGTTGATCTTCCATGTTACAGCACCATAAAGGTACATATGCCTGATATGGATGCTTTGCTTCGGATGGTTGATACAGAGGTATAAAAAATATTTTACTTTGTTATTACTTCATTCATTTTTCTTATTTAAAGTCGTTATTTTTATTGCTTTTAATAGGCAACTCATGATGCTGGTAGTGCTTCAGCAACAATTAATTGTACCAGTCGATCATTGCCTTCAACATATCAACAGAATACATATGGAAATGATCTGAGCACACAGTAGAGGAGGATCTTCAAATTATTTTTAGCTTTTATTATGTACGTTATTTTCTTGCACATTTCTTTTCCTTTTAATAGACTCGTACATGTTTTACTGATTATGTGTTACATACTTATTTGATTTGAAGATTAAATTGGATATTTTTTCCTTTAAAAAATCAAACAATTTTTGTTATAATAGTATTAGTAATTTTAATAATTAAAATAAAAAATAACAATAATAATTATTAATATTTCAAATAAAAAATAAATGTCAATTAAACATATACCGACGGACCCAACCATCGGTATAAGCATTGTATACAAATCTACATGAGACCTATACCGGCGGTTGTGTCTGTCGGTATAGGTATCTTATACCGATGGCCACAACCGTCGCTAAAAGTCTGAACCAATTGCGGCGAACAAACCGTTGCTAAAACCGTCGCTAAAAGTCTAAACCTATACTGACGGATTAAGTGCGTCGTAATAGATACACTAATGGGTAGTCCATACTTATACCGACGGTTTAACCGTCTGTAAGTTCCCAACATTTAGACCGACGGTTTTTACCGTCGGTATAAATCTATACCGACTAGCGTACTTCCGACGGTCTTTTGTCTGCCGGAATTTTCATTTTGTCCGTTGGTACAGAGTTTTAGATCATATACCGTCGGATTTTAGGCTTTTTACCGACGGTTTCTTGTCCGACGCTATATATCATTTTTTGTAGTTAGCCCAGCCGCCCTTTCTTCATTTGCACATAACGTAGGGACAAAGTTTTATCAATGGCCGATGCCAGCTACGTATATACAAAATTAGCTTCTCAAATCTCACGGTTTTGAGCAATTAATATAGGTATTTAGTTTCCGCTTCTTATGTTTATCTCCATAACCAGATATAGAGCCCGGAACTGCATGCATATATATAATATGGAGTCTTACTCCCAAGTTCCATCACATATATAAATTTAAATAGTCCCATCATCCCATTTTCTTTGCTTGTTGAATTCCCAAATATGAGAAAACAAAAGGAATTGAAGCTTGATTTATTGGGAATTTTCAGCGGTAGACTAATTAAATTCCAATCAAGTTGTTAATCATCTGTACGGAAACTAATTGTATTTATTGAAGGAGGACAGTAAATGATGAATGAACGAGTTGAAAATAAGGTTGGTGATGAGACCCCGTCCCCATACATTAAGCTAGTTTTGTGTTCACATAGGAGGAGGGTAAAGAGCTTTTAAGCACAATTATTGAAAAAGTTAAAAAGCTGGTATCAGTGGCCGGTGGGGTTTGATCCGATATGTTAGTCGGTGCTTTGTCTCTTCATACTGTTGTGGCTAAGGAGAAAAGCTTTGATTTGACACCTGAATTTGGGCATGGGATTAGATTACAAGGTAGAAACGCCTTGTGAACCTAATATTTAACCCAACTTTATTTTTATTTTATCCTATCCCTACAATACGTGTTTTAAACTCGTTAACCCCAAGCTACCATACTTTAAACTCAAAAGTTAAATGACATGTCCAGCGTTGGGTAGATTCGGGTTTGTACGTGTCGACTTCTTCGAATTTTCTTAGAAAAGACGTAACCTTTAATTAACATTGAATCTGTAAATCAGACATCTAATGAAGGGATGAACCGACGGGCTCAAAAGAAGTAGTTGTTTATTTTTATATGAACTAACGAAATATAAAAAATAATTATTAGATTCGTTCTGGTGAATACATTCGAAAACAAAAAATTGTCAAATTCAAAATTTAAGCTTACTTGAACTGATTTTTATGATTTATATTTTTAAAAGAAAAAATTAATTTAGATAGATTTGAGATTAAAGACTTTAATATATGAAGTGTGGAATATAATATATGAAAAAAGAAAACACATGTTGTGTAATTACCAATTATATATTTATGCTAGCAATTTTCTATTTAATAGATTCACATATTAATATAATTTTACATAAGATTGTTTTTTTTTCTTTTGCACATGCATAAAATTGTTTTCTTTAATGGAGATCGGTTATTTGATTTAATAAGATATTGTATAATAATTGATTAAATGTCATATCTATGTAATTATCCTAAATTTGATTATAATTTTTTAATTAATGATTATTAAACTATTTTATGAATCTAAAATTTTCCATCCATTAATGTCAAATTTATTTAATTTGTAGTCTTTGAAGATAATTTTTTTTTATCAGAAGATGATATTTTTCAAATAAAGATTAAAGCATAAAAGAAATATTTAGATGTGTTTGGATATTACTGTATAGTTATAATGGATTTTGATTTTTTTTCGGACATGTAACATCCCGATCCCACCAAATCCGAGACACTATATTCGGGTCACCTTTAACTCGAACCGTAAAATCTCGTTCAATTTAAAAACTCAGGTTTTGCCATAAAACACAGTTAATTCAAGTTATTAAATAAGAGTTTCATAAATAGTTTCAAATCTAAAATATAATGGAGCTTTGTACGAATAAACATTGTATTTCAAAATAAAGTGAAAATAGAGTTACAGACCAACTAACATAAAGTTCTATGGATACATAGCCCTACTACTAAAATCAAGGTATTGTACTCGAGTTGAATCGGTGTTGGGAAATTCTCGTCGATGTGCTCCTCCAAGCGAGTAACTTGTAAACCTATGCACGGAAAACAACAATGTGCACGTTGAGCTAACAAAGCTCAGTGGTACATGTCTACTCTACTATACTTCATGACGTTCATAAAAGTAAGCATGCAATATAAGAAATGAGTACGTGGCATGAATAAGCAAATCAATCATCAATTACCATCAAAAGGGTAGTCAAACATGTTTAGCCCAGGATCACCTAGCATCAGGCTAATCACACATGTACTCGGGATCACCTAGTATCACGTACTACAAATGACTATTAGGGATCACCTAACATCGAATATTGTATCATATCACCCACCTGAGATCACCTAGATATCTGGTGGTGCTTATCACATACTCAGGATCACCTAGCATCAAGCTGTAAGTGCCACTCGATATCACCTAGCATCAAGTGCATGGACGTAGAACACAAGTACTGCAGTACGTACCTTTGGGTATCCATATCCCATATCAACAAAACATGAAATAAATCCAAAGCTCACAAGGCCAATAAATAATAATAGATAAGGAAATGTCATTCATTAAGAGCACCAAAGTCATAGTTCAACCAAAGGCTCATTATTACAAGTCATCATATTCAATTTTGTTTCAATAAAGCCCTTACCAAACCCCATGTTAAACCTTTATTAAAAACATCACAATTGGGCAGTGGCAACAATAGGTACCGGAACGGCTCAGTGAGTACCGATACTTAGCTTACGGGTATAGGTACTCGATTTCCTGTACCGATACCAAAATATGCTACTAGAATTTGACAAAGCCATCATGTATCAGTACTGAATAAATCATATCGATACTCGGAGCTCGGGTACCGTACTTTACCCATCGTACCTATACCAAAACTCGTTATTAAAATCTTGCAAAACCTACAAGTACCGGTACGGGTCAACTATACCGATACTGCTTGAGTGGTGTATCGGTACTGATTAAAGCCCGTACTAGTACACTACACTCAATTCATCCTTGTTCTTTGAGTTTAACAATGGGGTACTAGTATGAGCCTCATGCGTATATGTATTGAAGCCTAGAAATGGCTTCCTAAGCTACAAAATTCAACTTAGAACCCTCAAATTTGACCCATATAGGTAGTTTCATGCTTCCTAAAGCCTATTAGGATTTTTATTAGCATTCTATGACCATTTAATCACATTTTTAACAACATGAACAATAATCTCAAGAGAAAGCATGGCCAACATGCTAAACACCCAACAACTCATCAAATGCTTAAACATGTAAAGCAATCACAATTATGAAAAGCATGAAGCACTTCAAAGTTTGAGATGTACAAACCTTAGGTAGAATCCCGAAATGCTACTCTAGATAGACTTCTTTCCACTTTCCATCTTCTTCAATTGAATGAGAAATTTCTCCAAATTTCTTGCACAAACCAACCAAGTGCAAAACGAATTACTATCGTTCTAAAAGATTAGTAAAGGTAATTAAACAAATTTAATTAACCATACTAAGCTTGTATCCATATTAAAAAATAATTCTCTTAGAAACCCAAAATAAGCTCTCTTAAGAATCTCCATGAAGCATTTTTATCTAAAACCCAACTCAATTTTCATCATCTTATTCCAATCATCTTTATTTTTACCATTACTACAAATATTATAAGCTTTCTTCATGGAGATTTTAGGGTTTACTCAAACCCAAAAAATAACCCTCAATATTATACTCATCTTAAAGAGAAATATGAAATAAACAACTTTGCATTTCATACTTGAAGTCTAAATCTAACTAGAAATGAAGAAAATGGAGATTAAAGTTTGAAACTTTTTACCTTTCTCTTTCTTGTTGCTATCCATGTTTGGGGGAGGTGACTTGTGCATCTTTTCTCTCTCCCTCTTATTTCATATTTAATATCTCATTTCTAATTTTAAAATCTCATTAAATATCCACCACACATTTTACTTTAAAACCAATTACTAAGATTTAGAATGGAAAATCTCATCTCATCCAAAGGTTATAATTTATTCTAGATAAAGTATCTCATAAATTTTGGGTAATATACTTCATTAAAGAGTCCAACTCTTCCCATATTTACTTCAAGCCCAAAACTTTAACTTATGTTCATTTCGGTCCCCAATTTCTTTTAAATTGAATTTCTAGGTTCCAAAATCTCTTAATTCTATCCAAACTATAATATATTTAAAATCCAAATTTAAGACTCAAGTTACTAACCCAAAATTCCGGTCATTACAAGACATGTTTGAATGATATAAGGTAATTATATCTTAATTTCCTAGATCATGTTTGACTATTACAAAGTAATTGCACAATTTTTTGAACAAAAACAACTGGATTTTATTAAAAATCAATGGAAGGTATTACAATAAAACACACCCAGAAAAGAGAAAAAATGGGGGACTATGTCCACAAAAAAAACTCATTCAAAAATAAAACATAAAACTCAAATTTGCAAAGAAAAATAATCATTCTATTGAGATTGGCGTACAATGTCAAAAAACCTAGAAACCTTCATGATACTCCTTGTCTCTATCAAAATGAGACGCGTTACAAGGTGAAAAAAGAGGGGTGAGCGAATCAAACTATCAGGCTAGTTGCTCCACTATACAAATATGATTACATCGGCAAACAACCACAAAAAATGATCAAACTTCTATGATCGTCGACAAACCAAATCAGAAAACAAGCGTCGTGGGGATCTTCTACGAGCACTAAATAACTGCTAAAGTATGAAAAAAATTGTGTCAAATGGCAGAGGAAATGTACCATAAAAGCAAAAAAAGTTCCACAATGATAAAGGAAAAACGTGCCACAATAGCATAGATTCTTATTAAGAATTGAGGAAACTCAAGAAAAAAATAAAAACAAGATATGAAAAAGTAAGAAAAATAATGAACATCGGCGGTCAGCAACCAGCACTAGGTTTGGTGCCACCTTCGATCAAACAAAAAGAGATTAAAAGAACCTTGCGGCTAGGTTATCAAAAGAAAACCAAGTTTTCTTTTTTGAGTTAGACAAAAGTAAGGAATGTGATTTACTTGTATATGTACACTAATTTTTACTACTCTTATGAGATTTGAAGAGTGTGATTGGAAACTTCTAATTACACTTAATTGAACAAGATATATAAATTAAATAGTTCTTTTAATTGTCTGGTGTGATTACAAGATAATATCTATTCATGAATCATAACCTTTTAATAATGTACACATTGTGCACACAAACTACTTGAACCCGAATCACTTATGAATAATGTTGATGCTGATTTTGGGTGACACCAAATAAGGAGGTAGAGATGGCGTCGAAGGGAAGTTTGAGGACGACGATGGGTGGTTCACTCTACTTTGGGTGAGCCGAGAGCTACAAAGGACTATGGTTGGTCGTTGAATCAAGCGGTTCACCCCGGGTTGACTTAAGGCCGAGAACCACAAAAAGTGTAGGATTAGGGGTCGAGAGGTTATTATTAACAGTTGGTGGTGGTTCATCCATTTCGATGTGGGCGAAGAGTCACTGGTGGTGAGAGAGTAGAGTGGATGGATCAATGTTGGATATGTGTGATAACCCTTGTAGAGAGTTGTAAGAGTGTTTGAGGTCTTCCCTTTTTGTCTTCGATCTTAGGGGTATTTATATCCCCTTAGGGTTGTAGATGGAATGATGTTTGATGAGACTGTGCCAGACCTAGCGATGGCTACTAATGGGCTGGTAGGTGGTAGCTTCCATAAGGCTGCAAGCTCAGTCAAATTTGATAATTGTCTTATCATGACGTATTGGTCGAGCGTTGGAGTCTTCAGAGGCTGATGGGTCCCGATGTGTAGAAGTGTTTGAGTAAGGAGCTTCTGGCTCCGTGGTGTTTGGGGCATAGCGTAGCTCTATGCTTGTAACACCCCAAAAATAAGGCTAGACATTTTGCGGTTATATCGGGTAAGGTTCGACTCGGTCGAACTAGATTCGTCGATTAAATAAGTTTTGGGGAAGTTGGTTTGATTTACCAAAAAAGTTTAAATATATTATCAAGTGTTTTGGTAACTAATTTGGGAGTTAATTAAATGGTTTCAAGTGACATTGTGATTTAGTGACTAAATTGTAAAAAGTGCAAAACTGTTTTTAATGACTATTTAGTAAATGGGCCAATACTAAGAATCTTTAGAGAGCTATATTTTGTAAATATTTCAATCTAAAACTACCACCTTAATTGAGTAAGGAGTTGACGATTAATTGTTTTTGAAAATCATTGTTTCATATTACCTTAATTTTCCTTTATTTTCCCTCATTTTCCATTTCAATTTCCAAACAAGATTCTCTAAAATTCTTTGCTGATTTTCAATAGAGAATTTATCATTTTATTCTACCTTTGTTTATTAACAAAATCCCACAAGATTTTCTCGAGGATTTTATCGATTTCACAAGTTGAGTTCCAAAGAAAATCTTACGTCAATTTTGGTGGGAGCTTCTTCAAATATTAATTTCTTTTCCTCTCTTTAAACTAATGTTCTTTATGGATTGATATTAACATAGTTTTGCAATGGATTTCAAGATTTGAGCTATTAATGGTGATTTTGATGATTTGCTTAAAGATTTGTTTAACTTGATGAAACCTGAAGATTTTAATTAGGTTATTTCATGTTTTGATAAGGCAATCATAATGTGAAATGAGATTATGAGAATAAATCCCGAATTTATTTAATTGGCTAATTTTTAGATGAGTTTTTAGTGGTTTTTGGGGTTGTTCTATGTGTTCTTGTGTTGCTGGACACATAAGGATGTTTAGAAGGTGTTTATGGATATTTTTTGATATAGACTGAATGTTATAATTTCTGGTTTGAAGTTAGGAGTTGATAGAGCGAAGATTGGTGTTGTTTTTGGTAGTTTCAGCTAGTTTTTGGAAGGTTAATGTTTTGCATACAGGGGATCATTGTTTAGCAACGAGTTGAATGCATAATAATGCATTTTCCTTCTAGTTTTATGTGGTTAAAATAGGGGACGATCAAGGCAGAGTTGCCTAGTTGCGTACGTTGCTTACCGGTGGCTCAATTCACGTTGGCGAGCAAGGTGAGGTGTATCGACGAGTGTATAAATACGTTAAAGCTCTTTAAAGGTTTAATGATCATGGGGGTTTATTTATAGCCTAACAAGCTTAACTAAGCTCAAGCATAAGTATCTCTTATTTTGCTTGGTTATCAGCTTTGATATGGGCTTGGGGATTTCATGTTTTGGGATTAAATATGGTTTGGATTACTTGTTGTAAATGCGTCGTTTTAGATTAATAAGCAATGTTTAAATAAAGTAATGAATACCTATGAGCATTGAGATTTGTTCCTTGAAGAGAATGTGTTATTGCCTTTGGCAATGTAGTATTGCATATGAAACGTTTTGAGAAATGCATTGGAAAACAGTAAGTAAATGTATTTGATAATAATATATTGGCTATGTAACGTATTGTGAAAGTATCAAATATAGTTGGCTAGCCATAAAATGTAAAATCGATTGTGTGAAATTCTTCGGTTACACAATAGGGGTAGTGTTATTGTGAAGTGATAGGGGTAGTGCTATCACAACGGGATAAGGATAGTTCTATTCTTGACCGAAGTGAGATATGGTAGAGGCAGTATCGCCATGAGACTTGATGGGGGTAGTACCATCAAGGGAATTCGTGTATCCAAACATGTAGGGATATGGGTAGTGTTATCCATGGATAGAGGTAAGTCTATCCGGGTCACTCTAAATGCCAATATATGAGAATATATGTGATAAAGAGTTCATAAATGATTATGATGCATATGGTTGCTATGCATGATTTGTTTGGAAACAAATGATAAAATGCTTGGCTAGTTAAACATGTTTTGAAAACAAGATGGTTTATCGTTTTCAAATGGATTTTCAATCAAATGTAAAATGCTTAGGTAGTTAAGTATGAGTTGATAACTAAACAATTGTGTTAATACTTGGTTTTCAATTGCATCAATGTTGTATATGAGCATCATCACTAAGCAAATGTGCTTACACTCTCTTTTTTCCCATTGATGCAGAGCAATAGAGTTAAAGGGCAACATTGGTTTGGCAATGAAGGTCCAAGATCAAGATATTTACTTGAGTATGGGAACTTGGTTTTAAATTCGGTAAATAAGGCAATGTGTTACCATGTTTTGGGGATTTGTAATTAGGATTTTTGGTTGATTTGTGATGGTTTAATTGTTGTGGTGTGATGGCTTTTGTGGTTGGATTTGAGGCATGATCGTTGATGACTTTGCGAGCACGAGTTTATGCTTTGTGGTTTTTCCTTAGTATGCATATTTGTCGGAAATGCTTATGATCATGCCTCTATGATGCTAGCATACTTTAAATGTTGCTAAAAGTTTGTTGATGCCATGCCTATGATGAAATGTGCCTTGAATCTCTTTTTGAATGTTGAGTTGGATGGTTCATAGGAAACATGCCTCTAGAATTTTGATTGAAGTATCTCTTCATGTTTTGATTATGTTACCTTGTGTATAAAGCATGGTTGATCATTGATTTAGTTGTATGTGTGATTATGTTGAGTTAAGGCATGTTTGAATCCATATTCGTGAGAAAAACTAACAATTTTAGACATTACAAGTCCAGGCGTACAGATACGAAGAGCCTCGTATCGGTACGAGTATGTTTTAATTGTGGCCTCGTACCGGTACACGGGGTAGTGTATCGGTACGCTTTTGAGCTATTAAATTATATTTGTTAGAAAATGAAGCTCGCGTATTGATACTCCTAGGGACCGTATCAGTACAGATGGATGTTATGTTAGTTGATGGAGATTTTGTCTTGAGATTATTCTATTTTGGTCCCTAGTTCTTATGTATGCAATTGATTGGGTTTGGCTGATTATTTTAAGTTATTTTTTGACAATAAATCATGTAACTTGACTAATTGAGGAATGGTAACTTTGAAATCTACTAAGTACTCGTAATTTTCTAGATTTGCAATTTGGTCCCTAAATTGCAACTACACACAATTAGATGTCGATTCGATGCGCGGTTTAGTTGAGTTTTCACCCGCTGCTAGCGTGTTCACCATAGGTCTTAATGTTTCATCTAAACAAGATAAAAAGAAAAATGGACCTAAGATTAGTTTATCATAACAGGTTTTGTTTTGGTAAAACCAATGTAGCTCACTCGGTTCGATATGACGACTAGGTTGGGTCGAGGGGGTTACAGTGCTACTCGGAGCGTGGTGCAGGGATGATGGTGTTGTCTTCGAAGGTAGAGTTTTCCAGAGATGTTTGGCGGAGGTACAACACTAGTCCCTCATTTAGTTGAGAGAGTGCTATAAAGTGGCACGAGCTGTGACTTTGTTTACGGATTTCTTCCATCAACTGGTTTGGGAGCGTGGGTGTCGTGTCCTTAGTAAAAAGTCTTAACGTTTAGTGGATCCTATCGAATAATGCTTCCAAAATAGTTGGTTGAATGAGCCATCATGGTTCACCCCTGGTTGACTTAGGGTCATGAATCGCGATTCAAGTAGAGAGACTACATGTCAAGTGGAGGGCTCAATTCTGGACAATATTAGGGGTGAGTGAGCAAATGGTTTGACTCTGGTAACTCATTGGAGGGGGGAAATGAGTGACTCGATCTTAAAAGGGAGGAAGTGAACTCATCTACGAAAAATCATTGGAGGATAAAAGGAATTACTCGACCTTTAAGGGGAGTAAATGTGCAAGCACGACTTGACCCCGTTGGAGGAGTGAGTGAATGGCTTAACCTTGGGACAATGTCAATGGAGTGAATAAATGACTCGACTCTAAGAAATCATCAGATGAGTGAGTAGGTTTGTATCCTTTTGTGCTATCAGAGGGTTTCTCTTAGGACGCGCAGAGATGCTCTCTCAGGATCATTCGTGCTCCCAGACTGTCGGTCTTTGGTAGTGGAAGATTGACATGTTATGTGTCGTAGTTTATATTCGCATCTTATTTTAGAAGACGAGCGTATTTCGGCAAACTCTTGATACCGAGTTATGCCTTGTTTTGAAGTTGTCTCTGTGTGAACCTTAAGAGTTTTCTCAATGTTTTGAAGTAGATAGTCGTGTACCAAGCGGAGATGGTTCAACTCTTTGAAAAAAAAACACTGATATGAGTTGAGTGGATGTGACTCAACGCTCTTGGAGGGACGATCATTAACGTAAATTAAGATAAAGTAACTCGAATCTCTTGGAAAAACGATTATATTATGGGCAGAGCTTATCTCGACACCCTCGTGAGTATAAATTTGGTAGGGGTTTCTCTATGTGCAAGCATCCCTTACGCTTGTAAATACAATTTTTAGTTGAGGAAACTCCATATTCTCAGAGAAACAATGATATTGTGAGAATAGATTATTTCGACGCTTTTAGGGGATACGTGTTGTTAAAAGTAGTGGAGATTATCTCAATACTCTTGTGGATTATGTATTGTATGCGTGGGACTCATCTCAAAACCCTTGTAGAAATAGTCATAAATATCAATTGAGCGAAAGTAACTCGACGCTCTTTGGAGAAATAAACTTATTATGGACAGAGCTTATCTTGACACATTTGGAGAAACAAATGTCATATGGGCGGAGCCTTGCTCGACACCCTTTGAAATCAAATATTATGCGCGCGGATCCTTGCTCATCGCCCTTGGGTAATCAAATATCAAATGGGTAGAGCCTTGCTCGACGCCCTCGAAGAAATAAATGTTATATGGGTGAAGCCTTACTCGATGCCCTTGGAGAATCAAATGTCATATGGGAAAACCCTTGCTTGACGCCCTTGGAGAAATAAATATCATATGGGCGGATCCTTGCTCAGCACCCTTGAAGGATCAAATATTATCTGTGCAAAGCCTTGCTCGACGCCCTTCGAGAATCAACATATAATGGGCGGAACCTTGCTCAATGCCCGTTGGAGAAACAATCTGTAGAGTCAATCATCTCATTGCCATTTGTAGAATCAATTGTAAGTAGGGGTGGAGGCATCTCGCACCCTTAGAGAGTCAATTACATTTTTTGTTAGAGGCATCAGCCCTAATATTCGTAGAAATGCTTGAAGTATTCGGTATTGTAGAACCAATCGAAGTGTCGGAGGCATCAACCCTAATATCTGTAGAAACAGTCAAAATGTAAGGCGAGTGGAGCCGTTTTAATCCATTCAACGAAGTTTATTGCATGCCCAAGTGCACTTATTGGTGTTATCATTCATCCATTCATTCAATATGCATGCGCTCTATAACACCCTAAACCCAGCTTAGTAGTAAACTGAGCCTAGAGTGTTAAAAGCAAACACACAAAGGTAACTTGACTTACAAGTTAAAGCTTGTTTACCCAAAATTTAAAACTTTTTTCAAATTAGACAAGGCAGGTTAACAATAATCTTTTTTCCTTATTTTATCGCAATTAAAACAACTTAATACCAATCACTTCTCCATGCTAAGACAAACATCATATAAGAAATCCATTTACAACAGTGGTAACCAAACAAAGCTTTGAAACTTTTACTTAACACCCAAGGTTTTACAACAAACAAAATTCAACTTAAACCTTAGACAATTGATTTTATTACTATCATCTTAGAACTCTAGATGAACTTGACTTACGTCTTAAAACCAATCATAAAGGAAAGATTTAATTCAGGATAACATTTACACTCAACCATTCGAAAATTCTTTAGAGCTATAGTTATTAATCAAACATAAATTGATTTTTACTAGATGTTTAATACTTAAATCATTATCAAGTTTAACCATTTAACTCTAACCTATCCATGACATGCTCATATGACTTCCATATTATACCAATGGATCCTTTGATCAAGCACTCTACTTTTCAGCTTATTTACACTAGAAGTTTGCATAACTTTAATCGAGCTTATATAGATCATGATCTAGCTTTCGAATCTCTTCTCTAAACCTAGAAGTTATTTCGACCAACATTAACGACACAACTCAATTTATAGCAACAAATTTTAACATCATTTTCCAATTTGTTCAATGCCATTTTAAAACTTTCCTTAGCATACGAATATGATTAAACTACTTAGAGCACAAAAGACCCTTCAAACTCTTCAAGAACTTAAGGATAACATATTTGTTCACTCTTTACCAATACTATTTCTTATCCAAAAATTCATTCCAAATTGGTTACAACATATATACATACAAACTTTAGGCCAAACATAGTTCCGGTGTAAAACCAAATATATAACAAGACCAATTTAATCTTTGTTTTTATGACAATTTCATTTATACTTATAAATATCATTTTACAAGTGACCAAACCAAATGGAGGGCAGTTAATTCTTTTGATTTTGCTAATAGGTATAATGTTCACAATTAAGTCACTTAGTCACAATTAACCATTTCGTAATACTACTAATATTTCTATCACATATCATCAAGACATTCAGGCACATGATCGCATCATCTACTAGAACATGTTCTATGCATCCAACCAAATCGAAACATGGTATTAGGTGACTCATACATGGATAAACTTATTATTTACATACCAAATAGGATAATTATATGCTTATACAAAATCAATGGTTCCACCATCCTAGGAGTTATACTAAGGAACAAGACAATGTACAAAGTCTTGGAGTGTTACTTGTCACCCTTGAACACGATCAAACACAAGCTTCTAACATAGCCTGCAATGCATGATAATGAATGCATTAGGCTTATATAGCCTAAGTGAGGTAGTGATGACAAAGTACAATAGTACTATTCATGATCTTTGAATGAAAACCAAGTAATTTCAAGTGTACAAAAACAAGGGATTTCATACAATTTAAGTTAGCTTGAACTTTACTTGTTTGTTAGAAGCTTATTAGAGTTTCCATGTTTATTCGAGATTTCCTTCAAGAATTAAGCCTTGTTCCTTTATATGCTCACCAAGAGCTTTACAATACATATGCTTCGTAACTCATTCAAGGTTCTTTTTTGAATTTCTTATTCGATTTCACATCATGTACATGTCTTTTAAAATGTTTTCCTTGGATGAAACTTGGTTATGAATAACATTGGTCCGTGTTTGACCGTATTGGTCCAAGTGATACATAGTCTAAAGCACATAGCAATGGCTAGTATCGGAAACATATCAATCCTAACTTCTCAACTATCCAACCAATTGTCGCCAATTCTCTGTACATCTCCCCTATTACCTCCTACTGTCGCCAATATACATATCACATATAAATGGGGCGTCCCCTGAGCCGTAGCTCATGGACCGTAGTCCCAAAGTATACCATGTATCATACTAAAGTGTCCAAGGACTTTCATTGTAAAGGCAACTTAGATATCTTTTCCTACATTTAAGATTGGGAGAGAATCTTATGGAACAAGTAATCTTGCTTAATATCTTTTAACTTGCATTGAGCTTTTAGCTCCTTAGACTTATGAGTTTGTAAGTTGTAATGTTAGGAATAATTGTTCATCTTTAAGTCTTATGGCAACAGAAACCATTAGCTAGCTTCAAAAATTATTACAAGATATACATAGCCATCCATTACAAACATAGAAAGGCACAAGGTACTTACGTAATATATATATATATATAATCAAATGCTTTCAAGAATGTCGTGCTATGAATGAGTGCCCCTCCCCGATTTGCTCTATTTGATCCTTATACAAAATGTGTATGATCAATGTAACACAACCACAAGCATTCAACATCTCAGTCGTACTCAATCAATAAAATTGAGATGACACTGTATCATCTGAAACATAACAACTACACTCACCTGATATTCCAATGTTATAGAATACCTGAACCACAATTACTCCTAGCTTCCTTTAACTCTTATCTTCTAGTCAATCGAATCATGATATGTACCTCAAGTAAAAAAATAACAAAGCATTACAATCCATCCAACATCAATCAGCTTATAAACATCCCCCAAAAGTGCATATATACATTCAAGCAGTCCAACCAACCTCACAACTGTCCTAAACAACCCTATACTCATAATCACATAAAGAATTATACTTATAACAGCCCATTTACATTTACTTAAACACGATTCAGTCCTTTAACAAGCAGAATTTTACATATAAATTCATGAAACAAATTACACATTGATATACTTAGTTATTCACATCATAATAGCCCTCGAAACACTTGTATATGCATTTTACTACCATGATCAGCCTTTAACTCATTCATTTACTTAAAAATGGTTCCTTAATTATCCTCACATATGCAAAACTGTAGCGATGTCCTTTTCTCGCTAAAAAACATATTTTCGAAGTGTTTGTGATTTTTCGGGTATTTAAAATATTCATTTTGTGGGGTTTTAAAAATACCGTATTTTATTTAAAGAAAAGGAGTCACCACCGGCCACTGGGGTAGGCCGGACACCATAAAACCAGAGAGTTGAAAACTATTGGGTTCGGGAGTCGGTTACGGATGGGGAAGGATTAGCACCCCATACCGCCCAAAATTGGTACTTTAATAATTACCGCTTTATTAATATTAGATTTTTCGGATTAAAGTGACGATTAGTTTAAAATTCGGTTATAATTGCGAATAAATTTTAAGGGCCCCGTTATCCGAGAGTAAACGCCCAACCACTATCACTACGTCTGATACTGGCCTCGTTTACGCTCGGATAAAAGGGCACCGCATTGACAATTTATATTCCATTATGCAACATTAAAAAACCAATAAAAACATACATCCACATTGACATGATACTAAAACATGAATATTACAATGTTAAACAAAAGTATTGAAATACGTAAAAACATAACCCATCATAATATAAAACAAGGTAAACATGAACGAGAGAAACGTGCTTCAAGATTAAATTCTAATTGTATCACGCTTGCATATATAAAAAATCATAGATAGTATGCATGACATATACATAAAAAGGGTACGAAATTAACGAGTCAACAACACCACAAAAACGTGCTAAAACCTTATCAATGACATAATTAACATGTAAAAATAACAACAAAGACATTACATATAACAAACAATATCATACTATCAAGTAACCTACAAAGAAGCGAAATGGACATAAAAACATCGTATTTATGAGACCAAACATGCCATAAATTAATATACATCCTAATGTACAAAACGAACATAATAAGCTAACGTGTAAACATGATATGCACATTAAGTTAAATGTAACAACAAAAGACATATGTAATACGAACGATCAAATTAAAACACAAAAATGATATAATACACGATAAAACATAAATAGACAAGGCGTGAATGAAACATATGTAAATATGATGTGCAACATAACACACTAAAAAAATAGATAAAAGGAATAAAAGACATAAAAGTTTAAAGCATCAGAAGGACTAAAATGAAAAAGAAACAAAACCTAAAAACAGAAGTTAAATAGACAAAAGACGTAATTAGGGACTTGATTAAAAACTTAACTAAACTAAAAAGGACCTATCGAGTAATAAACCCATGCGGCAAGCTCAAAGTGTAAGAAACAGAAACGCGGAAGGACTTTGAAGGTATTTATGCCATTTAAGATATGGTCCAATTTAATTTTGGGATTGAATTGAATGAAAGTCAAATGGAGATGCTGATTTGAAATAAAAAAGGGATGCAAAAGCATGCGGTAACAGAGATCAGGGATTGAAAATGCAATTATCCCATGACCAAAAATAAAAGCGGAAAAGGGTAAGATGACTTCTCATGTAATTAGACCATTTAAACGCCAAAGGGTTATTATTTGTTTTATAACCGGTAGAATATTAAACCTAAACCTAAAAACTCAGCCTCCATCCTTTTCTCTCAACAAATTCGACATCGCCGCCCACCCCTTTTGTCTCCGATGTCGTCCCCGGCGGTGGCGGAGCCCAAACCAGCTTAAAAAAACACTTCCCTCTCTCTAAAACCTGAGTATAATCTTAGACTTTAGAGAAAACACTCCGATTTGCCTAGATCTGAAAAACCCGAAGCCCTTGAAAGAAAAAAAATCACTCCTTTTCACAACCCCGACATCTCTCCTCTCGACCGATTCACCCTAGGAATGGGCTTATCACCGATGTGAAGAAGGATCGACGGTCTTGGTAAGTACCTTGTTGGTTTATTGTTCCCCTTTTTTTTATGAAAATAATACATGCATAGTAAAAAGAAAGTTCGATCATTACCACTAGAAACTCAGAGCCTCTTTCTCTTTTTTTTTGTATTTCTGGAACATGGAAAAACTATCCCCTTTGCAAATTTTTGATACATATATATTCTGCTCTCTATTTGGTAGAAGATATGACATAAAATACATATTTTCTGTGATTTGGTCACTGACATGATCTCTATTTTTCTGTGTTTTCTGGTGAAATCCTGAGCACGGTGGTTGGTACGGCGGAGTGGTGCCGGCGTGGAGAGAGTATGACAGCATCTTCTTCGGCCAGATTCACTCACGGCCGTTGGATCAGATCTGTTCCAACGGCTATGATTACATGGGGAATGAACGACCTAGATCGACCCTTGAAATGAGCGAAGCTACATCTGATCTTGACGCGTGGCAGAGGGGGAATGAGCGGTCTAGCGCGTGCGTTGCACGCGCGAGTGGGAGACGAGCAGTCCCGGAGTGAATTACACGCGCGCCAGCTGGATCATCTTGGACTGATCTAGACCGTTGGATCAAATCTTGATCCAACGGCTGGGATGGTGACGGCTGTAAGAAAGAGATAGGATATTAGATAGGGTTTTAGGGTTTTTTCAATATTGGGCTAGGCCAAAATGGGTTATGTAATTTATTTAAGTTGGGTTTTACATTTGTATTGAGGACTGGACCCTTATAATAATATTGACTAGGTTTTTATATTAAGATCTGTTTCTTTCAATTTAGCCAATATAGAATAATAATAATAATAATAATAATATACATTCGTACACGTATACCTACAATGTACATTATGTACATATATAAAGACATACATATATTGCGTATATATTAATAACACGTATATAATAAGCACATATGATAATATAATATATGTATACACGTAATAATAATATATTAATTATTAAGCTAATATTAACATACTACTTACAAACCGGATAAAAATGAGTGATTACAGTTGCCCATCTTTGCTTGTTCTTGTGAAACGAGAATAAAGCAAAGACCGAAAGCACCTGCTCACGACTTCGGAATCACGTGTTCTTCTGGAACTCTCCACTTTTCCTTGGTCAGATCTTCAGGCTCGTAAGTTCTCCCTGTATAGAACTTCTTCACCTTTGGTTATTTTTTTGAGATTCTGGAGTTAGGGCTCTTCCTATATTGAACCTTTCATTGGGGCTCGAAAATGTAGGCTTCTCCTTTATATAACCTTTGTCTTAGATTTTTCTTTCCTCTTTTTCTTTTTCTTCTTTTTCGTTTCTTCTGTTTCCTTCTTTCTCTGTTCTTTTTCTTTTTTTTTTTCTACTTTTTCTTTTTTCTCTGTTCTTTTCTTTTTTCTTTCTTTTTTTTTCTTTTTCTACTTTTTCATTTTCTTTTTTCCTCTTTTTTCTCTTCTTTTTCTGTTTTTTCCTTTTTTTCTCTGTTCTTTTCCCCTTTTTTCTCATTTTCTTCTTTTTCTACTTTTTCCTTTTTTACGAGGCTATTGACATTTTTGGACCTACGCTACTAAGGCTGTTGCATCATGCTCGAAGGACTTATTGATGGCCCGAAGGACTTATCACCATGCTCGAAAGACTTACTGATGGCCCGAAAGACTTAACATCGTGCCCGAAGGACTTACCGATGACCTGAAGGATTTAACATCTGGGCCTCACGCCGCTATGGCTGCCGATCTTTCTGGACTCACGCTACTCATGCTGCCGCATCATGCCTGAAGGACTTACTGATGGCCCGAAGGACTTATCACCATGCTCGAAATACTTATTGGTGGCCCGAAGGACTTAACATCGTGCCCGAAGGACTTACCGATGACCCGAAGGTTTTAACATCTGGGCCTCACGCCACTATGGCTGCCGATCTTTCTGGACTCACGCTACTCATGCTGGCGCATCATGCCCGAAGGACTTACTGATGGCCCGAAGGACTTATCACCATGCTCGAAAGACTTATTGGTGGCCCAAAGGACTTAACATCGTGCCCGAAGTACTTACCGATGACCTGAAGGTTTTAACATCTGGGCCTCAGGCCGCTATGGCTGCCGATCTTTCTGGACTCACGCTACTCATGCTGGCGCATCATGCCCGAAGGACTTACTGATGGCCCGAAAGACTTATCACCATGCTCGAAAGACTCATTGGTGGCCCGAAGGACTTAACATCGTACCCGAAGGACTTACCGATGACCCGAAGGTTTTAATATCTGGGTCTCACGCTGCTATGGCTGCCGATCTTTCTGGACTCACGCTACTCATGCTGCCGCATCATGCCCGAAGGACTTACTGATGGCCCGAAGGACTTATCACCATGCTCGAAAGACTTATTGGTGGCCCGAAGGACTTAACATCGTGCCCGAAGGACTTACCGATGACCCAAAGGTTTTAACATCTGGGCCTCACGCCGCTATGGCTGCCGATCTTTCTTTTCTTTAGTAAATTCTTTGACGATTCTTCAAATACTTGTCTAGGAACAAGCAAAAATTGACATGCCTCTATCTATATGATGCATGCAATGTCGTGCTTTCTTCTTCTTCTTCTTCTTTTTTCTTTTTCTTATTTCTTTTTCTTTTTTTTTCTTTTTTGTTTTTTCTTTTTTCTTCTCTTTTTCATCTTTTTTATCATCATTTTCTCTCACTCTCTTTTCTTTTTTTCTTATTTCTTTTTATTGTTAGACTTGTTTTAAAATCTTATGTCCTGAAAAGTTATTTTTCGGATTTCTCTGTTTCCTTTCTTTTGCGGTATGCTCAGTTTTGATCTTCATTTCTGTCAAATTTTGTTAAATGAGTATTCGCTCTTGTTCTTTTGCACGAGCACTTACCTTTCTTCTTCGGGGTCTCTGCCCGCTTCACCAACAAACTCTATATCATGCATGTGCAGAGATTCTTACCATTTTTTCTGTTCTGCATTGCCCCACTCGATCGTGCTCGGCTACCTTCCAATTCTTTTGACCCAACATTCTGAGTATTTTTTAGTTTCGTCATTGGGGTGAGTAAAATGCTTCTTAACCTCAATCTTCTTATTGCCTCTTGACGGGCACCATTCATCGATCTCTGTACTTTAATTCTTTGGAGACTCGATGTTTACCTCTTACCGTCCCCGTATTTTATAATCCCATTCTCGTCCTGGTTCGTCTTTCACTTTCTTGAACAAACCAAGGCATCGTATCTGAAACCCGCTTCTTGTTCTTGAGCTGTCTGACACATACGCTCTTATCATCACCTTCATCTTATACATTGTGGGGGTCGTTTCTAGTTAGGTGCTCCAATAATATCCGTAACCTTGTGTTCTGGATCTTATCTCTGAAATAATACATGGGAATCTTTGTTACTTTAACTTGTCAATTTGTTGATTGGTATTCCAGTGAAGGGTATCATTTAGATTAACATACATGATCTTGAAAACACAGGATAGAAGCTCCGGATATCAAGTGCAAGAGCGGCTTAGATTCAACCACTCAGTAATTCAAGGATGTGAAGTCTTCCCTGGTGACTCGGTTTATCCTCGTGATTACCGCGTTGCTGCAGAATACTACTCTTTCTCAATTCTCATTATCTACTCCCCCCCCAAAAAGGGTGGGCTTGTATGACCACTCGAGCACAGAAATATTACTCTAGGAATAGAATTCTGGGTGGTGTGAGTCTTAATTTTTCCTATAATATCGTCTATTTTCTCTCTTTTCTTTTCTCTTCCTTTCTCCTTCTTTTTCTTTTTCCTTTTTTCTTCCTTTTTTTCTCTTTCTTTTTCTTCTTTTCTTCTTTTTTCATATTTATCTTCCTTTTTTGTTTGTTTGTTTTTTGTTTGTTTTTTGTTTTTTTTGTTTTTCGCTTTTATCATTATTTGAGGAAATCAATTCGTCACAGTCCTTTGTCTTGAGGACAACGATGGAGCAAACAACACTGCCCCAAGTTACTCGGCATAGTCACGATTTGAAAATATTACCATCACTCATGAAGCTAAGGTTTCTTGAATTGGATGATGTGTCTCCACCTTATCGCCTCAGTGGAGTGCCCCAAAATTCCCACACTCTTTTCCGAACAAGCCTATTACCAGGTTCCGAACATAGAAGTGCTTTTTATTATTTTCTCTTTCTTTCTTTTTTCTTCAATTCTTTCTCTTTTAATTCTTATTTTTACTTATTTACTACCTAGAAGATTATGCCTAGAGTTTCAATTTCAAGCGACTCTACATGGTTGACATTTGGAGCTTTTTCGTCCTTGAACATCACCGAGAGAGTAGTAGTCTCGCTTTGCTGACCAGAGTCTGGTGGGGAAGATTATACCCCACCACTGTCAAAACATCTATCTAATGTCACATCTTGCAATTGATATCCAGTGTCCTACAACGGTGAGAAAATATATATCTATGTACTTTCAAGAACATTATATGTTAAGCGAAATGTGTTCTTCATTAGAATAAAAATCAACAAACATGCCCCATCACAAAAGATCTTTACCACATGTGGGCCACATGTAGTAAAGTTGATTTCTTGTATTACTTTAGGAAGGTCTTTTAATGTAGAGACATCTCTGGCTTCTTCAGCACTATGCAGACTTGCCCCTCATCCATGGTCCTCCACTGCTGGATCAACTCTCGTGTCAGATTTCCATCGTTGATCAGCTTCTTGATTTCCCGCAATAAAGGTCTACATTTCCTGGTGGGATGCCCCGGTGCCCCCAAATGAAATTCGCATGTGCTACTCGAGTCAAAACTATGGGCTAACGGATTAGGTGCAATCTTCATCGGCCTAGGAGCAAGATAGTGACCCCCTACCAGATAAGGCCAAATGTCTGAGATAAATGTTCCAAACACTTCCAAATTTGTGCTCGTCCGAGGAATTTTCCTTGATGACCCCGACGTGTCAGTTTGTCTCCTTCTTTTACGGCCACGCGAACCCTGGAGACGACACTCATTTACCTCTCCTTCTTTATTTATCTTATCTTCGATTTGGTCCTTAGACTTAGACCCCAATTTTCCTTCTTTGATTGCATATTCTATCATTTCTCCAATCGTCATGAAATCTTTGAATCTGTTTCTCGATTTCTCCAACATCACATCGAAGAAAGGAGAGGGAAGTGTTGCATGGAACAGGGGAGTCAACTCTTCTTCCACTATAGGAGGCTGGACTTGGGTCGCCAAACATCGCCACCTTAGTGCATATTCCCTGAACATTTCACTTGGCCTCATTTTCTCATTCTGAAGAAACTGGCGACAGGGTGCTAAATCTAAAGCATATTTGTATTGACTCAAGAAAGCATTAGCGAGATCACCCCATGACCTAACTTGGTTTTTGTTCAAACGGTTATACCACACTACTGCGGGTCCCGTCAGGCTATCATGGAAGTGGTGGATCAACAACTCTTCATTCTTCATGTATCCTTCCATTTTCTATAGAACATGGTTAAGTGAATCTTCGGGCAGCTGGTTCCGTCATACTGCGCAAATTTGGGAACCTTGAAATCCAGAGGAATGACCAAATCAGGGACTAGGCAGAGTCCCCTCGTATTGAAAACATTTATCTTTTCTTTCTTCTTAAGCTCTTTCTCGATTTTTTTTCTAGCTGGTCAAGCCTCGACTCTTCGGTTCGTTCTATTTTCCAACTAATTCTGCCATCGAACCTCAAGTATTAAGTGATGAAGTGCCATGCGATGATAAAATTATTAAACAATGTAAAGGACGTGATGCAAATGCAATGCATGAATGCAATAAAGCATCGATTCCGCAAGTGATTTGTCCCTATAGGATATCTTTCATTCAGACGAAAAGGTTTTACAGATAGCGGTGAGCCCTGGCACCTAATGTCTTGACCTCATTCAACAGTCCTGTCAGCTTTCCTTCGCGGTCCAACGCTGGATCCATATTCTGGCTTAATGGTGCTGCTGCATCGGCTAAATCTACTACCTGTTGAGCTACTTATCGGGCTTGAGTCGTAACCATCTTCATGTCCCGGTCTTTCTCTCGTATTGTTTGCTCGGCCTTTTGTAGCTGAACGGTCATTGCCCCAGCACGGATCTCACTGGTACGTAAAGAAGTCTCGAGCCTCGCTACATGTTCTTTGAGTGTTGCGTTTTCCATTTGAAAGGCTTGTGATTCATTCCTTTCCTGCTGCAGACTTGATTTCAGGATATCTTCCATGGCCAGACTGCTTTCTAACTCACTTTGGAGGCCCTCAGCTTCTGTGATAATGATCTGACTTTATTCTTACTATTCTTGCATTTCTGCTTCCAGCGTTCTGAACCGTTCTTCAGCTGAATCATACCATTGACCCACTCTTCCACGGTGTCACCCAGACCGACATTCTTGAATTCAAAGTGCAGCTTCTGGTACTCGTCTTGTACACTCTTTAATTTCATGTTCAGATCGTGCCTCTCATGCTCAAGCTGGCCGTACTTGCATGCAAGTTCATCTTCTGAGACGCTTTTATTCTTGACTCCTAAATTTATCCCGCTTGAGTGGCCCACTTCTGTGTTACCCGAACCTTGGGCTGGGTATTGACCCTCCTTCGACTTTGCCCCTCGGGCAACGGCTGGCTCACTGTAAAATCGGGGTTGTCCGTGTTCGAAACCCAAAAATCTCATTCTGATAAGACCTTGAACTCTGTCCTTCAGGGCCCTACAATTTTCAGTGCGATGACTCGAATCGCCTATGTGGTAGCTGCACCAGACACGACTGTTGTAATCCTTCGGATAAGGAGGTTTTCTTGGTACAGACTTCACTGGTATGATAAGGCTCCTTTCGGCAAGCAACGGAAGTAACTCGGTGTATCTCATGGGTATAGGATAATGCCTTCTGATGTCATTAGATTCTCGAGCTTCCCCTGGTTTTGCCTTTGTTCCCTTGGTATCTACCCCAGATATGCTACTTGTCTGCTTTTTGAGATTGATCACAAATGGATTCGATTTGTCATATTTAACGGTGTTGACTGTCTCGACATTCTGACCATTCTGTTCCACATTCTGATCCTCGATCGAATCTTTTCTGAGTTCGACATGCTTCTTGCCTTCATCATAGCATTCATCTGGTCCATCATCTCGGACATCTGCTTCTTTAGTTCTTGTATTTCATCTTGTTTGTCACCAGAATTGACACTGCTTACTGAATCTGTTATGGAGTCCTTGAATGATTCTTCTTCGGCTGTCCCTGGCCAAGTCTCGGGATGGAACTCTGGAATTGGACCCCCTTCCTTCATGTCAAAGAACCTTTGGTCCATCATGAACAATCTTCTATTATGGGAGAAATCACTCGGGAATCAATGCCCTGTGTGATGCGAATGCGATGATATGCAAAAACAAAGCAAAAAGAAAACAAGTCAGTACCGGACAAAAATGATAAGTACGTAATAAAATGGCAAATTAAATGCGATAAGCAAATAAGGCAATCCTATTTACATTCCATCTAAGACACCTAGGTTATCCGCATGGCTCTAACAGAGAGGGTTTCTATGTGTTCTCTATATGCAGTTTTGGTTCTAGGAGGTACCCGAATTGTCCTCACTATCATTTACTAAGAGTAGCAAGGCCCCCGATCATCACCCATTATAGGCTCCTTTCAAACGGGTTCAATTCAGGGGGACCCATTCGCTTATGCCCGTACGAAGGAACGATATCCTTACGAAAGCATAAGGTACTCGAGCCCCGAAGGTACTTGCTAGGCCCATACGGGAGAACGATATCTCCACGAAAGCATTAGCGTTTTCCCCTCACTAAAAAAGGGTTTATATGTCATATTTTAAATGCTTTAAAATAAACGCGCAATTATAACCAAATGTTAATTTAATAGTCACTTTAACCCGGAATTTTTAATATTAGTAAAGCAGTAATTATTTAAAAAGCTTGACTCTCATTTGTTTTTGAAAAAAACAAAAAAATGTCCCCAGCGGAGTCATCATCTGTAGCGATGTCCTTTTCTCGCTAAAAAACATGTTTTCGAAGTGTTTGTGGTTTTTCGGGTATTTAAAATATTCATTCCCTAGGGTTTTAAAAATACCATATTTTATTTAAAGAAAAGGAGTTGCCACCGGCCACTGGGGTAGGCCGGACACCATAAAACTAGAGAGTTGAAAACTATTGGGTTCGGGAGTCGGTTACGGATGGGGAAGGATTAGCACCCCCATACCGCCCAAAATTGGTACTTTAATAATTACCGCTTTATTAATATTAGATTTTCCGGATTAAAGTGACGATTAGTTTAAAATTCAGTTATAATTGCGAATAAATTTTAAGGGCCCTGTTATCCGAGAGTAAATGCCCAACCACTATCACTACGCCTGATACTGGCCCCGTTTACGCTCGGATAAAAGGGCACCGCATTGACAATTTATATTCCATTATGCAACATTAAAAAACCAATAAAAACATACATCCACATTGACATTATACTAAAACATGAATATTACAATGTTAAACAAAAGTATTGAAATACGTAAAAACATAACCCATCATAATATAAAACAAGGTAAACATGAACGAGAGAAACGTGCTTCAAGATTAAATTCTAATTGTATCACGTTTGCGCATATAAAAAATCATAGATAGTATGCATGACATATACATAAAAAGGGTACAAAATTAACGAGTCAACAACACCACAAAAACGTGCTAAAACCTTATCAATGGCATAATTAACATGTAAAAATAACAACAAAGACATTACATATAACAAACAATATCATACTATCAAGTAACCTACAAAGAAGCGAAATGGACATAAAAACATGGTATTTATGAGACCAAACACGCCATAAATTAATATACATCCTAATGTACAAAACGAACATAATAAGCTAACGTGTAAACATGATATGCACATTAAGTTAAATGTAACAACAAAAGACATATGTAATACAAACGATCAAATTAAAACACAAAAATGATATAATACACGATAAAACATAAATAGACAAGGCGTGAATGAAACATATGTAAATATGATGTGCAACATAACACACTAAAAAATAGATAAAAGGAATAAAAGACATAAAAGTTTAAAGCATCAGAAGGACTACAATGAAAAAGAAACAAAACCTAAAAACAGAAGTTAAATAGACAAAAGACGTAATTAGGGACTTGATTAAAAACTGAATTAAACTCCAAAGGACCTATCGAGTAATAAACCCATGCGGCAAGCTCAAAGTGCAAGAAACAGAAACGCGGAAGGACTTTGAAGGTATTTATGCCATTTAAGATATGGTCCAATTTAATTTCGGGATTGAATTGAATGAAAGTGAAATGGAGATGCTGATTTGAAATAAAAAAAGGGATGCAAAAGCATGCGGTAACAGAGATCAGGGATTGAAAATGCAATTATCCCATGACCAAAAATAAAAGCGGAAAAGGGTAAGATGACTTCTCATGTAATTAGACCATTTAAATGCCAAAGGGTTATTATTTGTTTTATAACCGGTAGAATATTAAACCTAAACCTAAAAACTCAACCTTCATCCTTTTCTCTCAACAAACTCGACATCGCCGCTCACCCCTTTTGTCTCCGGTGTCATCCCCGGCGGTGGCGGAGCCCAAACCAGCTTCAAAAAAACTCTCCCCTCTCTCTAAAACCCGAGTATACACTTAGACTTTAGAGAAAACACTCCGATTTGCCTAGATCTGAAAACCCCGAAGCCCTTGAAAGAAAAAATCACTCCTTTTCACAACCCCGACATCTCTCCTCTCGATCGATTCACCCTATGAGTGGGCTTATCACCGATGTGAAGGAGGATCGAAGGTCAGGGTAAGTACCTTGTTGGTTTATTGTTCCCCTTTTTTTGATGAAAATAATACATGCATAGTAAAAAGAAAGTTTGATCATTACCACTAAAAACTCTGAGCCTCTTTCTCTTTTTTTTGTATTTCTGGAATATGGAAAAACTATTCTCTCTACAAATTTTTGATACATATATATTCTGCTCTCTATTTGGTAGAAGATATGACATAAAATACATATTTTCTGTGATTTGGTCACTGACATGATCTCTATTTTTCTGTGCTTTCTGGTGAAATCCTGAGCACGGTGGTTGGTACGGCGGAGTGGTGCTGGCGTAGAGAGAGTATGGCAGCATCGTCTTCGGCCATATTCACTCACGGCCGTTGGATCAAATCTAATCCAATGGCTGTGATTACATGGGGAATGAACGGCCTAGATCGAACCTTGAAATGAGCGAAGCTACATCTAAGCTTGACGCGTGGTAGAGGGGGAATGAACGGTCTAGCGCGTGCGTTGCACGCGCGAGTGGGAGACGAGCAGTCCCGGAGTGAATTACATGCGGGCCAGCTGGATCATCTTGGACTGATCTGGACCGTTGGATCAAATCTTGATCCAAAGGTTGGGAGGGTGACGGCTGTAAGAAAGATATAGGATATTAGATAGGTTTTAGGGTTTTTTCAATATTAGGTCAGGCCAAAATGGGCTATGTAATTTATTTAAGTTGGCTTTTACATTTGTATTGAGGACTGGACCCTTATAATAATATTGACTAGGTTTTTATATTAAGATCTGTTTTTTTCAATTTAGCCCATTTAGCATAATAATAATAATAATAATAATAATAATAATAATAATATACATTCGTACACGTATAAACATACCTACAATGTACATTATGCACATATATAAACGCATACATATATTGCGTATATATTAATAACACGTATATAATAAGCACATATGATAATATAATATATGTATACACGCAATAATAATATATTAATTATTAAGCTAATATTAACATACTACTTACAAACCGGATAAAAATGAGTAATTACAAAAACAACACCTAAATCTTATATAACATTTTAAGCAGTCCACAAGCCTATAGATTCATGACAAAAATAGTCCCAATTTGATACATATACTCTTACATATTCACTAATCAGCCCTCAAACTTTCATTTATATTCAAACAACACTTGAATCAATTAAAATAATTCTCCCCTGTTTTAACTTATTAATTCAGCCCCTCTACTTTTATAATTCTGTTCTTAAGCTTTCAATGATATTTTAAGTCACCTATAGAGCTGCTGGCAGGTAGGTTGTGCACTATTCAATTTAAAAATTCATATCTTCTATTTAGTATGTCGGAATTTCAAAATGTTTACACTGTTAAAAAGGTGATCCAAATACCTTTCTAATCATATAAGCCTAGTATTTTTACTCATTATGAATTAATACAGATTTTAGTCTAAAGATACGCCCAATTCTGCCACCGGGCAAATTACACTGTCCCTAAAGAATCATCTCTATAAACTGTTATATAGCTCGAAATTCAGTTTCGTTTGTTTAAAATGAAACTACATGAGATAAGCTTTCTAACCATATAAATTATAGCTTCCAATTTAACAAGTACAATTTATAGTAAATTTTCAAAGTTACTACTAATGTAGATTTTCAGAACAGTTAGCTGCCCAAATTCTAACCTTCCTATACTCAAAAACTCATATCTTTTGATATATAATTCGAAATCGTTCACCGTTTATTGCAAAAGAAACTACATTCATATAAGGTTCTTTACACATAAATTTTATTCTCTAATTCATTTTATAGAATTTCTAGTGATTTACTGAACTTACTGCCCAGTACGGAATTTCTGGATAGATTTCAATGCCTAAACAATTTCCCTTGTTTTCTTTCAAACTAACCACGAAAACATAACATATCATATTACTTAAAAGTCACATTCAACTTCTTTTAGGTTAAAACCTTTTTATTCATTACAAAATAAAACCTAATTAAACATAAACAACCCTTAAATGATTTATTTTAGTCTAATTTTAATCTAAAATTCCTTCTTAACGCATCATGGCAGCCACATTCAACTCAATCTACCTCAATATCCTAGAACTCGAAGTCCAACAATTGAACATCTCGAATTACATAACCGATTCTCAAAGAAAACACATAGCAAATGGACATGTATTCCATCCATAACAACTACAAGAATTTGCTAACATAAATTGTCCTTCAAACAAATCTAACTATCAAGATGTCATGAAGAGATATTATAATCTTATTTGACTACTTAATCATTAAATCAAAAAGGAAAGGAAGGTTTTCTTACCCCTTTTCTTGAGTTGTTCGACTTGAGTCTAAGGAAATGAAACAATGACAAAGCAAAATTTTGTTTAAGCTTTCTAGCCTCTCCCATGGTGAATCGGTTCTTCTTTCAAGAGAAAGAATATGAAGATGGATTATCTCCTTCAATGTCATGGCCCCTCACTCATACACATGTCCTTGCTAAGAGATAACATATGTACAAGTCCTTAAGTTTAATTATTTTTAACATGCAACTTTCTAATTTTAGAACAATTTGGTTTTAGTCCTTCCTAACATTAGCTATTCATCTTTTCTTTGTTTTAGTTTAATCCTTAATCCATTTAATTATTAATGCTAAAGATATCATTAATCTAATTGAAACACAATCAAAGTTGTAACATACTTCTAGGCTATATTTTGGGATATTACACACTCAATTATTCTATCATCTATTATTCAAGTAAGTATGTAGACTCTCAAACATTCGTAGATTCAAGTGGTTCGAATATTGTTTTAAGACTGTACCAAGTTCCAGGGTTGTTCAAATAATATGGGGTATTCCCTTGTACCTGAAGGTTTGGAGCAGAGAATATTTGTAGTAGAGACATTTGATAGAGAAAAACATTGGTGTAGAGATTATTATTGCGCAAATCTCACTTTTCATTCCATTTATTGGGGGTCTTCGAAGTTCCTTGAGCCTACACACATTAACAGCTCAAAGGAAGAGATTACCTTTTCACTCATTTGTTGTTACATGTGTCTAGGAGGATATATGCTCCGGAGGTGCTAAGGTCCTAAAACTACCTATATTAGCGGACACTATCTATACACAAAATGAATAGGACAAGGAGATGCTAAACTTTTAGCGCTTCTCGTGCGTGTCAAGCCTGGCTGCTTGCGGATCTCCCAACTGTCGGATAGATCTTTACAACTTCTATTGATGTTCCTCCATCCCTACGCTAGGGATGCCTTTCATGAGGTATAGGGTCAGCTCTCTTTTTTACTTTTTCCCCACACACTCATAGCATGGGCTGCTAGTGAGTGTGTGCGAGGTACCGCCACTTGCTTTTGCTGGCAAAAGTATTGGAATGTTGGCTTTGTGGGGTTGGCCGAAAGGCATAGCTTTTTAAGCTTTTCTCTCCCACTTAGTTTGGGTGGTCCCAAACTTTCACTGAATAATGGGCTCTCACTGGCGCTCAGCTTATCGCCATCAACATGCTTGATGAGGAGTTATCGTCCTATCGGTTCCATGGTGTCTGCCTTGAATGTTGATGGTGAGAGATCGCTGATCCATTCACTTCGTTATTTTTTCCTTGACATTACCAACACTACTACTAGAAAAGGTTGGCGACAGCAGGAACGTCATCGAAAGATGTGAGGGGTTGTTAGGAACAGGAAATTGTTATGACTGATTCTCTTGGTCGAAAAGTTCTCTATGCTCACCCCACCAATTGTTAATGCTGATTTTAGGCGACACCAAACATAAAGGTGGAGATAGCGGTTGAAAGAAAGTTTAGGGATGACAACGGGTGGTTCACTCATCGTGGAATGAGCCGAGAGCCACAAAGGAACATGGTTGGTCGTTGAGTCAAACGGTTTACTCTTGGTTGACTTGGGGTCGAGAGTCGCATATTGTGTAGGGTCGATGGCCAGGCGGTGGTTGTCGATAGTCGATGGTGGTTCATCCATTCTGATGTGGGCGGAGAGCCACTGGTAGTGAGAGAGGGGAATGGATGGATTAATGTTGGATAGGCGTG
Source organism: Hibiscus mutabilis (assembly GCA_019671005.1). Taxonomy (NCBI): domain Eukaryota; kingdom Viridiplantae; phylum Streptophyta; class Magnoliopsida; order Malvales; family Malvaceae; genus Hibiscus; species Hibiscus mutabilis. The sequence continues at coordinate 65,511,738 of CM033716.1, forward strand.
ATAGCCCTTGTAGAGAGTTGTAGGAGTGTTCGAGGTCGTCCCCTTTTGTCTTTGATTTTAGGGGTATTTATATCCCCTTGAGGTTGTAGATGGATGTTTGATGAGACCATGCCAGGCCTAGCAATGGCTACTGATGGGCTGGCAGGTAGTAGCTCAACTGTTAGAATGCAAGCTCAGTCGAACTTGTTATCTGTCTTGTCATGGCGTATTGGCCGAGCGTGGGAGTCTCTAAAGGCTGATGAGTCCGGATGTGTAGAAATGTTCGGGGAAGAAGCTCATGACTCTATGGTGTTTGGGGTATAGCACGGCTTCGTGCTGCTCGGAGCGTGGTGCAAGGACATTGATGTTGTCTTTGAAGATAAAGTTTTCTGGAGATGTTTGGCAGAGGTACAACAAATAACAATATTTCTCTACTACTAAAACTATTTGATAGAGCTGAGCATGGTTAACCGCAAAACTGAAAGCTGATCTGAACTAAGGCGTTTGGACGGTTTATGGTTCATAAGTTTACGAACCGTGGTTAACCAAATCAAACTGAACTGAACCAAATTTAGTTTTTTATTTAATTTATAATTATTATTATTATAATGTAAAAATAAGTTTTTTATACTTAGAATACTATAAATGTATTTTTAATTATTATTTTTTACTTAGAAATTAAGTTTTTAATAAATATTTATGAAAAATAATTTAAAACTTTACTTTTTAATGTTTAAAAGTCATGAAATAAAGCTATTTTGTCAAAATAAAATATAAAATTTAAAAATTAACGTTAATATAGAAAAACTGAAAATCGAGGTTAACCGAACCGAAAATCGGTGGTTACTAAAATAGTTTGCCGAATTAAACCGAAATAGAACCATATACACCCTTACTATTTGACGGGTTTAATTATAATAATTTTTAAAATATAGTATAATTATGTAATTATACTCAAATCCCTTTAAATTGTTTTTCAAAAAAGGTCATTACACGAAATATTTATAATTTTTTAATAGTATAAAAGTAATTATAAAATAATATTTTTTTATTCATATTTATAATGACATTGCACAAACTTTATAGATAAAACGATTTAAACCCAAATTTTTTAGGATGCACATCATCTTTTTTTCTAATAAACCACTTGTTAGATTCGAATTATTTGTAAAACTAGAAATAGTTGTTTATGCTTTGATAAGTTACATATTTAAAGGTATTTAGATTTCAATACAAGTCAAATTTAGTCAAACCTAAAAAATTCATATTCAAAGGTTTAACTAGAATCCAAATAAATCTATGGGCGGATCCATCAATAGGACAACCCTTTTCCAAATGATCTTCAGCAGAAAATCTTATCTTATTTCATCATTAAGTTATTTTATTGATTAATCAATTCTATATCAAACAATTCTTTTTATTAAAAAAATGTTTTAAGAAATAAGAATTGAAATTTCCAAAGCCGAATTCAACAGCACGCATGGCACAAATGTTATATTCAACGAAAATGAAAGCTAAATTCGACAAAACAACATTGTAAGATTCTCGAACATAGAATATAAGAAAAAGTGAAACTAGCCCCCACGCGCTTCCCCCATTCCCAGTTCCCACGTTCTTTATTTAAACCCCCAAAAAAGATATTAAAAAATCTGCGTATTATTTTTAATTTGTTCATAGAGGAAAAGAGAAAAAAAAAACTGTGTATTATATTCTCTATGAAATACGACAAATCATAAACATAACGTAATCCAAACTCCCTTTTTAGCTTTTTCCTTTTCGTCCTCAATTTCTTATCTCTTATCTCTCTTATTTCAAAGTAAATCAGCTGAATGAACTATGCTGTTTAATATTTTCCATTATCGAAACTAATCAAAAGGTAATTCCTTTATTCATTCCCGTTTTCTTATTTCTTTTGGCGTCGGTGATTTATTGTCAGTTTTCGGGGAGAGAATATAATAAAGAAAGATTAATTCTGAAATCTTCAAAACCGTTTCTTTCTTTTTCTTTTCTTTTTGGCTAGGAATCTGAAAAGTCTATTAGCTATCTGTTTCGAGTGAAGAAGAACAAAAAGAAGATTACAGTAAGAATCGTTGAAAAGGGTATTAACTAGAAGGCGAGAAAAAGATGGGCGAAACAGAGAATCATCATCACCACCACCCACCGCCACCGCAAGTGGCCGCACCACCGGCTGCACCTCCGAATTTCGCTCTCTCAAGGGGGCCTACTTGGACTCCAGCTGAGCAACTACATCAGCTTCAATACTGCATCCACTCCAATCCTTCATGGCGTCAGTTTTTTTCCCCCTGTGGTCAAAATTTTCCCTTTTAATTTAATAAGGAAGCTGACCAAAGTTGAAGATTTTATGTTAAAGTTGATTGCTTTTTAGTTGGTATATCCTTTATTTTTCTTTTCTTTTGCATGTTTGTACTTCGATTGTGATGTTAGACAATCCAGGAGATCTCTCTTAAGATTTCTCATTTTTTTAAGAAAAAGGTTCTCAAGTCACTTTTGAATGGTTCTTTTCTTTCGATTTCTTTTTATTAAGTAGAGAGAGCCGGAATTCGAATCCATACAAGATGCTAAAATATGATATTTTCTTTCATTTCTTTAAAAGGAACTTAAAACACCTCACTCCCTTTTTTGTACATTTCTGTACTCTTTTTCAACTAAGTTAGGAAGAAATCTGTTTTTTTATAGTAGCTGAATATTGGCTTAAATTCAACCATTCTGAGGATTGTTATCTTTTGCAACGAATCTCACAGTATCAACTTGTTGAACAGCTCAAGCGCTTTTACTGGCTTTCCAGCACTTCATTGTGAATCTTGGTACTACAGTCTTAATTGCAAGTACTATGGTCCCTCGGATGGGTGGGAATCATGTATGTTATATGACCGTATAGATAAGTTCAATTACTACAGTTTTTTATGGGATTGATGCATTTTAACATCTCAACCCTTTCTTTGCTATGAACAGGGTGATAAAGCCCGGGTTATTCAAGTGTTGCTGTTTATGTCAGGCATCAATACACTGCTTCAAACGCTTATTGGCTCAAGGCTTCCCGCGGTGATGGGTGTATCATTTGCATATATGTTGCCATTGTTGTCGATAATTAATGATTACACCGATGAGGCCTTTGCAACTGAGCATGATGTATGTAAACTTTAGTATGATATATGTGAAACAAATAGGAAGTTATGAATCATAAAGTTCTTTGCATTTGATTTAAGTTCCGGGAATATTCATCTCTCAGTAGGTAGATGTGATATAAATTTTGCTGTTAGGTGACACTGAGCCTATCCCTTGACACAACTACACTCACCTCGACAACCTGACATTTTTAAGACTTTCGGATAACGACACCTTTATTCTTGGCTTTCAGAAGAGATGACGGTTGTTCTGTATCAACCCCCTTGAGCCAATCAATAGCAGGGACTCAAATTTATCGAACCGAAAAACACGGGCTTACCAACCTATCACTGGACCAATTTATTTGTTTCTTATATTTTTTCCTTTCCTTGCGCACACCCTCTCCCCCTATTTATACTTCAAATGCCATGCATTCTTCTTGCTCCACATAAGTGGGGCCTAATGGCTGATCCGGGTGCTTGCTTGCTTGCAGCGGTTTGTTCGTGGTATAAGAACTGTTCAGGGATCGTTAATTGTTTCTTCCTTCGTTAACATAATCCTTGGGTATGGCAGGGCATGGGGAGAGCTGACAAGGTATTTTGACTATCAATTCGTGCATCTATCTTATTTATCTCATGCAGCTCATTGCCTGCTTGTCATTCATGGTTTGAGATGTTTGGTCAGTAAATTTTCAAGTTTTCACAGCTAATTTCCAAGAGTTTTCTCATTAACCTCTTTCTCTCTAGATTCTTTACTCCCATAGTCATGGTACCAGTGGTTTGTCTCGTTGGACTTGGTCTGTTTGCAAGAGGCTTCCCATTGGTAATTCTCTTTGAATACTTCAATGCTTGGTTGGGACCAATAATATGCTGATGTAAGGCACTCTTTTAATGCAATTAACTTAATGATACAGCTCGGTAATTGTGTGGAAATTGGCCTGCCTATGCTCATTTTACTGGTTATTTCCCAACAGGTACATAAGCCACTCTGACAATAACCTCATTTTGTGCTATCGTTCTTCTTCATTAATTTGACAACAGAACTTGTTTGCTGCAGTACCTGAAGCGTGTCCATTCGAGGGCCCATCTAATACTTGAGAGATTTGCATTGCTTTTGTGCATCGGAATTATCTGGGCTTTTGCTGCCATCCTCACCGTCTCTGGTGCTTACAACAATGTCAAGACTGCCACTAAACTGAGTTGTCGCACGGATCGATCTTACCTAATATCTTCTGCTCCTTGGTATGGTCATAATGTGCTGCTCTGCTTGTTCAATTGAGTTCTAACTGATCTTCCAAAAGTGTTCTTTATGATTCCTTATTCCATGTCATTGTTTCTAGGATTAAAATTCCTTACCCGTTTCAGTGGGGTATGCCTATATTCAGAGCTAGCCATGTGTTTGGGATGATAGGTGCTGCACTTGTTTCATCTGCAGAGGTCTAGTCGCTATTTTGACAATGTCAATTCTATATAGTAACTTTACTTTCTAAGTTTAATGCTTTAGTTTCATTTGATCCAATTTGAATCATTAGTCTGCTCTTCTATGCATTTTCTTGGAGAAATAGAGAAATCAGTTGATAATCGAACTTGATTTTATGTGCAGTCCACTGCAACTTTTTTTGCTGCAGCTCGGCTTTCAGGTGCAACAGCCCCTCCTGCACATGTACTAAGCAGAAGTATTGGGTTACAGGTCCTTTCCTGAACTACCTTGTATCGTTTTTTGTGTAACTTTTTCGTCAATGTTTCTGCTAAATCGGTAAACATTAGTCCCAAATCCCATGATATTATTTTGTCATTGGTGAAGATTACTTACTCATCTTGCCTGCAAATGCAGGGCATTGGTATGTTACTTGAAGGGCTTTTTGGTTCTCTTGTTGGTACTACTGCATCTGTGTAAGGCAGAACGGCTTTTTGAAAAAGAAGTCCCATTCTTTATATACTGGTTATTAACTGTAAAATGCCATAACTGATAGGGTGCAGTATATTTCAGAAATTTATTTCAGCTTTCGTTTAAATGATATTGCAGTGAAAATGTTGGCCTTCTCGGACTTACGCATATAGGAAGCAGAAGGGTGGTGCAGATTTCTACCGGCTTCATGATATTTTTCTCCATATTCGGTTTGTTTTTTATACTTGTTCATTAATTGTATTGAAAATTTTGTCCTATATTTGTTATGTTCGGACTTGATTGTGTCGCCATACATTCTTTCAGGGAAATTTGGAGCATTTTTTGCCTCTATTCCATTGCCAATATTTGCTGCCATATACTGTATTTTATTGGGCATTGTCGGTGAGCGACTCAACAGTCATGATCGTTTTTGCACCTGATATCTATTGCTTCTTTAACCGGGCATTCCACTCATTTCTTTCCTCACGATGCAGCCTCATCTGGGATCACATTCATACAGTTTGCAAATAGCAACTCCATGAGAAACATCTATGTTTTGGGCGTCTCCCTATTCCTCGGACTATCAATTCCTCAATATTTTGTAATGAACACAACCGGTGACGGTCACGGACCGGTTAGAACAAATGCTGGATGGGTAAGATCATAATGTGATTGCTTTATTTCTCCATACTGCTAATATGTGGAATAAGGCTTGACAAGGTACACATTACTGCCTGCATAATATTTACTGGCTTAGATTCAGGTTCCTAGCTGAAGGTCTTTTACCGTAATGAATTACGATAATTGTTCAAAATGTTGGTCCGTTTCCATTAGTTTACCTGATATTGATCTTTGCTTCATTGGTCTGACACATTTGATTTCAATTTCCAACGCATGCAGTTCAACAATATATTGAACACGATCTTCTCATCACCTGCAACTGTGGCCATCATCGTCGGGACTGTGCTCGATAACACATTAGAAGCAAATCATGTGGATGATAGAGGAATTCCGTGGTGGAAACCATTCCAGCACAGCAAAGGAGATGCTAGAACCGAGGAGTTCTATAGCTATCCGCTAAGAATAAACGAATATATCCCCTCCAGGTTTCTGTAACATTGGTTGTATATTAGGTACAATTCGGGCATATTGTATGTTTATATGCATGAGGCATGTGTTGAATCGTTTACAAAAACAGTCGGTACTGGCCGGTGAATGCGCGGAATTTTTATCAATTCTACAGGCTCTTAAAAGTCTCCGTGTCGCATTTCAAGGTAGGCAACTAGTTAAAGCTATACTTAATGTATCTGCCTCTGGTGGTATTTGAGCAAAGAACAGTTGATTTGGTTAATTTTGCAATCTTTGATATTGTTCGTCCTGGGGATAACAATTAAGCCCTTTTATTAGTTTAAGCATAATTTGAAAAGAATTTAATGTTAATCATATTTAATAAACGATTTAAATTCGTAGAATATGATTACTTCGAATTTATCTTTTTCTTGAAAAAAGTTCTAAATTTTGATAATACCAATTTTTTTACACGTCGAACCTAGTTTATTAATATAGTGGGTATAAATACATGTGAAATTTGATCAATATATGAACTTAAGGAGTGGTCTTGAAAAAGAAAATGCTGATTATCATAGGAGATTTGTAATCAAATTCTCTTATCTGTTAGGTGTGCATTGATCAATATATTTTAAATATGTTCCGTATCAAATCAAAATTAGATATTAGAATTTAATATTCAAGACAATTGAATTAATAAAATATTTAATTATTATAGTATTAATACTTTTTGAAGAATACAATATTAATATTTTAAATTTTAAAATTAATTTAAATCATAAATTAATAGTATCGGATAAAATTAATTCAATCACAAGGAAAAGCCAAGGTGGTTCAAAGAAATTAATGATCATATCTATAGTTTTGCTTCCTATATGAGCATAGGTTTTACAAATATTTTTAATTTTTTTAATATATTTGTATGTAGGGTAATTTAAGGGACTAGTAATAGATTTGAGATTGATTCGGTTAGAACAAGTTTTTCAGATTTTTAAAATCATCCATGATAATTTGATTTTTATTTTTCATATTAAATTTTTTAGGTTTTAAATATTATTTGGTGAGATTTTAAAGCCTTTTTCACTGTTTGGGTTTGGTTCGGGTTGGCCCTGAGATTTTGGTGGTCCGAAGTGAACCGAAAAATTAGGCTCCTAATAATATGTATTGCAAAATTAAATTTTAAGATAGTTTCATAATAATAAATACTCGAAAAATAAATTTTAAAAGTAGGCTCCTAATAACAAATATTGGCGGGGATGGCAACGGGGCGAGTTTTTGGCCGCCCCGAACCCAACCCAACCCAAAAATTTAAAGTTTTGACTCGACCCTACCGACCTGAGTTTAATATATATTTATCCCGAACTTGATATAATAAAACTATAATCTGACCCCGACCCATCAAAATTTTAATAATAAATTCGATTAAACTTGACATGCTCCAAAGAAAATTAATAAAATATATATATATATATATATATATATAGCTATAGTTATAAATAAATCGGGGCGAAACAGGTCGGGAAATTTCCGTCCTAAACCCAAACTCGACTCAAACTTTTTTAAAATCTAATCCGACCCGAAAATTGAAAATTCAAAAATAAAAACTCAACCCTACCGGATACGAATGTTTTTGCCATCCCTGTTTAACCCTCTTGGTTAATGATAATATTACAACTTTAGTTCTTCAAAATTTGATTAGTTCAATTTAATCTCTATTAACCCCTTAATTAGATGAAACTTACTTTTGATTTTTCAATAATTAACATTTCAATTCAAGACATTTTAACACAACAATTTAACCTCACATTTTTTTTTATCTTTTTCATGGTCTCTAAAATTAAATTTTCAACTTCAACCATGATCGAATTTGGATGTAAGAATATAATAAATAAGATAAGCTTTATATATTGTTTCAATCACCCTAAGAATATAAAATATTTTATTTTATTTTGAACAATTTCTACCTAGGGCATAGGAAGAGAAATTTGCTTCTATTGAACTCAAAACTTAGGAGAAAAGATCAAATGAAAACTTTTAACCATATGTTCTAGAGATAATTGACAGATATAAACATTTTAAATTTTATTTAATGTTGGAAAAACATTATTGTCTTCCAACTTACAAATCAAATCCTGGGATTAAAAGGTTCACATTATTTTGTAGACATATGATAATTTATGCGTAAATTCAAATTCACTTCGTTAATGGTTGGATGTCAATTTATGACACATAACTACTTTGTTTTTTGAACAATTATGATACATAACTATTCAATGAATATAGTTTTCGTTCATTGCATCAAATATTCTAAAATTTCAAAACCTTATAATTGGATATATATATATATATAAAGTAATTAATCATATATCTTCCTTAACCTAATATCATATTAGGTATTAAATGCTATGATCAGAAAAATATATTAAATATTAAATGCCATCTTAAATATGACATGAAGTATATTTAAAATACATAGATTAAATTTAAAATTCGTGTATACATATTGTTTTGATAGCGTGGATCTGACGTGTTGAAAAGTATAGTATCATTAAATTTAGGCTTAAAGGTCAAATTGACCTTCAACGAAAATAAAAAGAAACCAATTAAGCCTTTATAAAAAATTTGCACCCAATTTAACCCTCATAATTCAAATTACACCCAATTTGGCCATTCCGTTAGTTTGACCGTCAACGGCCTCTAACGGTTAAAATATAGGACACGCCACGTCACCCAAATTGATTTTTTTTTAAATCTAAAAAATCTACAAAATTATAAAGAATTTATAAAAATTCATAAAAAAATTGTAAACATTAAAAATATTAAATTATTTTTTCTTATTTTCCTTTATTTTTTATAAAACATAAAACATTTTTTTTTCTAAAAACCCCAAAGTTTCATTTCTTTCAAAAAAGCCTCATGAATATTTTTTTCTAAAACCCCCAAAGTTTCATTTTTAAAAATACCTAAATCAAGCATTAGCACCGATTCAACCACCGATCACTCCCCGTCGTAAGAAAACTCCCGTTCTCCCTCAATATTTTTTCTCACTAGCACCATCGTCTGCCATAGTACCAACAACTTCCATCGTCGATTAAACTAATTTGAGGACTTGAGAATGTAGGGTTAGGGATTTGAAAATTTTGGGCATTTTGAAAATTTTTGAAATTTTGAGATTTTATAATTAAAAATACATTTTTAAAAAAGATACAATTTTTAAATATTATTTCATTATAAATATTTATATATTTTTTAATAATTATTACTATTATTTTATATTTTATATTTTAAGTAAAAATATTTTTATGATTTTATACATGCTTTTAATTTTTTTACACATTTAAAATTTTTTTAGATTTTTCTTGAATTTTTTAAATATTTTTGTTTTAAATTTTTCTATAATTTTAAATATTTTTTCAGATTTTTAATATTTTTTTAAAATTTGAAAATATATTATTTTATAATTCAAATATTTTTTAAAATTTTAAATGATTATTTACAGTTTTGATGATGTGGCACGTCCATAGTGTGACATGTGTCACTATCATAATAACTACTTTTGAGTTAACGGTCAATTTAATGATCAACTTAATGGAAGAGTTAAATTGATTGCAATTTGAAATTTGAGGGTTTGATCGATTGTAATTTAAATTTTGAGGGCTCAATTGAGTGAAAATTTTTCATAAGGGCTTAATTGGTTTTTTAATTTTTCGTTGAGGGCCAATTTGACCTTTAAGTCAAATTTAGGATGATTATTTATTTTATTTACTAGATAAAATCTAAGTTGTTCATGCAATAAATAAAAAAATATTTAAACTTTCATCAACGTATTTTAAATATGTTTCGCGTTAGATTTGTGTTAACATTCAACACATAAAGCTGACGGCTAGAGTGTGGAAATTCAAATACTGTGAGAATTCAACTAGGGGGATAATAATTCAAAATATTAACCATAGTTTAGGAACGTCTACTTGAATTAACCCACATATTCAATGAGGAACATGCATGTGATTCTTACCGTATCACTGATGATTTGAAAATGCAGAAGGCAGTAGTCGTTTATTTGGGAAATGGTTCTGCAATTTTAAGGAACCTATGAGCAGAGCCATTTAATGTTTTGCTCAAACAAAGAATAGGTTAGAAATTCTGCAAATAGTTTGAAATTTGAAGTTGGATCGGTTGATTTTGCAAAATATAAAGAGCTTGGCATGCATTACTGTGAACAAGGGTCGGTGAAATGGTTATGAAAGAGGTAAAGCTTATAAATATGAGTAGTTGCCATTATAAGATCTTTGACTCCAATATTATTACAGGTTTTTCAACAGAGCTCAGCTACCATGCACAAATACATTTGAGATTGAGATCCCCACTACATACATACATACATACTCATCTCTTTGTCGGTTGAAGCAACCATCTACCCAGTTATTTGTTTGGTGTTATGCTGATTTCTGAGGAGGTATTAGCATGCACTCTAACCCTTTTTCAGATGTTGGAAAAGAGCCTGCCCTACCTCATTCATTGTTGATAATAATGAATGATATATAGCACGGATGGTGGCGAATTCCAATGCTATTTTCTTACATCTTGAAATCAAGAAGAGATAAAATCAAATACCCTTTTTCAGAAATGTACATTTGTAAAGGTTGATTTCCATTGTTTCTTAAACTAGTGCAAGCGTTTTTCCACTTTTTAACCTTACCCTGTTCATAGTCCTTAGATTCCCTCTGCTTCTGCCTCTACATTTTTTGTGGTTGCACACTCGCAGTATGCCCTTTCTTTTGTCCCTCTGGCCTCTACGTCTCCTTGGCTGTATTCTCCATGTGAAAATTATATATACTACTGATTTGTGTATGGTCAGGAATAGACGCAAAATTTTATGTTAGGGACGAACTTATAAATTTTTAGAGGGCAAACTTATAAAATTTTAAGAGAAGCAAAAATAAATTTTTAACAAAAAATACATAGAAATTTTTTAAAAATTTTTAAATCATATAAAATTTTAAATTTTTAAGGGGCGACCGCCCCTCTAATTCCATCCCTATATATGGTAACGAAACTACCCAACTTTTCCATTGGTCATCACTCTCCAATCGGCAGTAGTCGGTTCAGTGGCCATGAGCTGATCTATGATACTTCATTCACTCCAATCTTTTTTTTTCTTCAAATTTTACATTTATTCATCCTCCTACTTTTACAACAAATAAGCTCACATTATTAATTAAATAAATTATTTCTGCCAATGGACTAGGGTGAAATTTTTAAATTAATCTTTCAGGTTTACTTGTTCTATTTTAATGAGAAATCAGTATAACATCCTATTATAAGATTATTATAATCACCAAATTAGAGTACGGGCAAATTGAAATCATGGTATAAGTACGGGTCTTAAAATTAATATGATTTAATCTTGAAAATCTGGATATTTTCATAACCCCCCCCCCCTGAAAAAGTCATGATATTTAAGTTGACCAGTTACTACTGTTTTTGTATGTACTCAGATGAGGTTCCGTTTCCCATTTTTTTCTCCCTTCTGCATTTCAACACACATTACATACGTGTAAGCTCTTGTTTCTATTTAATACCTCAAACCATTTTCAACAAAACCAAGTCCTTACTCCTTTTTCTACTTCTGGGTCAGTGCTGAAATGTCAATGACGGTAGTTCAGCAGCCACCACCGGCGATGGCTGTAACGGAGGAACCATTTTACAACTCTCACACCACTCATGCTTCTATTGCTCCTCTTATAGCTGTTCTTTCGGTGATCATTATCTTAGGCATTGTGGCTGGCATGATCGGACGGCTATGCACCGGCCGGAAAGTCATGGGCGTTGGTCAGTTCGACATCGAAAGTTGGATTGAAACAAAGTGTTCTTCTTACATTGATGGTAGGATATATCCTCCCCCGTCACCACCAAGGTCTAATGCTTCTTCAGCTACCTCTGTTTTAACACCAATTGAACGCCAACCACAGCAAGAAGATCAATCCCCTCAAACACCCACCACTTGACGTTGATTCTTAAACTTGGGTTCTTTGCATATGTACAAGTTGTGTTTTTTGCTAGATTTTTGTCAACTTTGTTGTTGGCATTGCTAGTTTATTAGTATGAGCTGCAAGCGCAATTGGAGATGATTCTGTTGTGGGTTAGGGAGCTGCTAAACTTTGAAACATGTTTTCTTTTATTTTTCAATTGAAATGTTTTGTCAATCCTGAACTTGATTTTAGGTCTCTCATATCTAATAATCACATTAGACACTGATTACGAGTTGAAACTCAAACAAGACCTCATGGTGAAGAAATTGCATATAATTGAGCCTTCTAACAACATCCAATCCAACACTACATAGCAAACGTAGAAAACAACTCTTTTATCTCCAACTCTGTTAACCGGCAATATCCCTCAATCAGCACTGATAGGCGAGTTTCTAGTTCATAAGATGCCATTGCAATGGCAAATGTCGATCACCATTTCTTACATCCATGGACCATCCTCCTCCATGTAACTGTTTGTTTTTTCCTTTGTCCTGTCGGTTAAAAAGTAAATAAAGATCGAATACCCGTATGGTGGTCACTAGCTTCTTTTTTGTTGTTGTTGCATGTAGGGAGGAGAAAAGGCAGATTAAACTATCACCAGAAAGGTTTTGCATCATTTACATCTCCAAAGGCCAAATACTAGCATTTTATTCATTGCTCCACAGTAAAATATCATGAATCAACCCCCTACATAAGGTAAAAGTTCAGTATAATCTGTAACAGAAAGAGGAAAATCCCCCACAAGTCCCAGGAGTGAAACATGGCCAGCGAGTTGCAGTCGAAGGGGAGGGGGGACCTTGTTCAACAAAATATTCATTTGCAATTTGGCTAAGCAAGTAATCATACTGCACATTGAACAACATGCGTGTTAAGTGTAAAAAAGTACTATATTTTATATTTTTTTTACTCATATTATTGTTTAGACATAGGCTCATTTAGTTGCATTTGTAGTAATTCATGCATAAGTTCATAGTCCTTTTGTTTATTGGGCTTAGCCTTTCATTTAGTTGTTTTTTGGAAAAAAAAATGTTGTTGTTTTGCTTTCTTTTGTGTAGGTATGAATTGCCGAGCAATTGCCAAGGCAAGTCGGAAATAAAATTTAGAATTTTTCAAGATTTATCCTTATCACATAGGATAAAGCCCATATTCAATTTATGAGCTGTTGAAGATAAAGATGAGAGAATCTTGGAGCCGTTAATCATAATTTATCTTCTCTTAGATGGGATGATGTGCAAATAAGGATAGTAAATAAAGCCTGAATCATTTCCTTGTCTAACCATATCTTTAGATAAGGAAATAAAGCCTAATTTCTCTTATCAAGATATATGGATAAACCTCATCTTTGAAATTCAGATGGAGCTCTACCCTCCTATAAAAGGCTGATCGCAGAAACAATGAAGGAAATGATGAGAGAAATCGAGGCTAGAGGGAGATCATGAAGAAAGAGGATCGGTTCTTGAAGGAGCTCGTCTTCTCCAGATTTTATTTCTTTTATCTTTTGGAATACCCAATGTTTGGGTTTTATCCTTTGTTGACTTTTTTCAACCTAGACATGAACTAAAATAAATTGGCTTGGGTTATTGGGTTTTGGTTTTTGTTATCGGATGATAGTTTTTAGTTTTTAATTCAATAAATAGTTGTTTATTCATTCATGGTTCGTCATTTAATTCCAAGTGAACTTGAGAGAGTGACTTGGATGAATCCATTTATCTAGACTCGAGAGACTTAGATTTACGAAATAAATTGGATACAATTTCCATTTAAAGAGTTGTTGGTGGAAGCTAATTCATCTTAGAGATAAGGAAGTGAATTTCAATGACTACGAAGAGTACACTGATCGATGATGTCCACTCAAGGTTAACGCAGAGATGTATCATCTACGCATGCACAATCATTAGTTCTTCAGTTAGAGATGATTCGAGGGCATTGGAGAACACTCTGTCGAACATCGATACGGTAATTAATTGCCACGACAACTCATCCGACAACTACACCTTTACGCTCAATAACTCAGCCTAATCTCCCAAACTGGTTTCCCCTTTCATTTATTTAAATTCCTTTAGACTTAGTTTATTTTACTTATCATTTTCTATCACCATCAACTTATTTCTTTTATAGTGCAATAACTTAAGCAAAGTGGCCCAAACTAATCATTGTGGAGACGATACTTGATAAATCACTTCATTACTTGCGACGTGTATACTTGCACCATTGAGTAGCACTTAAATCACGCAACAAATTTTTGACATCGTTGTCGGGGATTGGCAATTTGTGGTAGTTGTTTTTGTTATTGCATTTTTTTATTAATTTTGTACCGGCTTTTCTCTTTGTTTGTTTTATCAAAAAAGCCCAAAGGGAAATCAACATGTGAGGAAATAAAATTCGATCTATTCGAGAATTAATGTGTGAAGATAGGAATCAATCCACTCAAGAATTTCTTACACCCACCGATGATTACCCATACCAACCGAGAAAATCCCAAAGAGTTCATATCATGGAAAACTCTTGCGCTTGTTGTGGAAAACATAAAGTGTTTGAAAATTGCCCTTACAATCCCGATGCATATGGCTACTTAGAGGACCATAGATGGAATCGTCAGCAAAATCCTTCATGGTTTGCTCAAAAAGCTCAATTTTTTTACCATGACAGTTTTACCACGGCAACAGACATGCCTTGGCAATGTAGTCCTTATCAACAACCAAGTTTCTTGGCAACAAATATGCCATGGCAATGTAGTCCTTATCAAGAGCATTCAAATTTCCTGGAGGAAACATTTCAAGATTTCATGGATAGACCTGACTCTCTCATGAATACAATAAATTGTCGGAGCAATGTGGTAACATTCAAGAGCTATCAAATTCCATGGATGCGAGGATAGCTAGGATGATTGTACTCTTGAGAGATTCAAAAGATCAATTGGAGAGATTCACATATGCCATGGATAACATGCCCCAACAATTAATTCCTAGGGATACTGAAATCCTAAGGCAAGAGGACAAGGAAGAATGCAAAGAGAGCTCTACGATGTGTGAGGAACAACTAAAACCTCCAAGTTGAGAGCATTCCAATGAGAAAGACTGCCCAACACTTGATGAGCCTAAGCAACGAATTGCCACGACAAAGATTGAGGAGCCTAAACAGAGCAATGACGTGACAACACTCAGTGAGGCTGAGAAGAGGAATGCAACAACAAATTCTGAGGAATGTGATACCTAGAATGTTACAACGTTGATGCTAAAGCAAGAATATGAAGATTGCTCTGATCCATATTTACCACGGCAATTGCACGACCACATGTATGATCATCAAGATGGCGATACGTTGCTAATGAAATATGAGCATGTGAAGGTTGAACCTTTTGAATTCTTTAAAAAATCACCTCGTCTATTGCATGTATTTCTTGAGGAACCAACCATGTTAGTTGTGAAGCCATCAAAAGTAGCATATGATTGTTTGGGAGATGACACTCTTAGTGATACACTAACATCTCTATTGATGGAGATGTTTGAAAAGTGTAAATAAAGCATTAGTTGGATGGCTGGAGATTTTTAGAAAGTTGGCCATTCTCCTGACTTACACCAAATTTTGGCAGATAATTTCCACAGCCATTGGCTGGCGCAACAATTGCCATGACAATGAAGGCTACATCCAACCATGACGGATTTTGACGAGAATGAGGTAATCAACTGGTTGGGTGTTGATATAATTTTTCTAATAATATATTCATGCTTTTTAAGAACAGTAGTAATGTGGAAGGTATGCATGAACTACAAAGGAACAAAAAAAAAGACACCTCTACCAAGGTAACGCAAATGGGAGTGGTTGTGAACATAGTGGCCCAACTCTTTTTGGGTAATATTGTCACTCGATGGAGGGTGCGTGTGGATAATAAGAAGTATCAGAAATGACCCTCATCAAGCTTTCTTTAAGGCAACCCTATTCCCTTCAACTTTTATTTTATGTCTATTTTGATTTTAGTCTTTGTTTTGTTTTCTATATTAATAAGATTAGGGTATTGAAAGAAGTTCAAACAATCAGACTTGTCATAACAAAAGAACATACCATGGCAACTGCCCCAATCCTAGAAGAATTCTTGAGCCCACTGTTGAATCTATTGGAGTAGATTGAGGCAGAGCACAGCTATTGTGGCACTACAACAACACCCATTGAGTGCTTCATATTGGAGGATAATCTGAATTGCAGTGTATCTTTTCCAAGGTTCCCTGTCGAGTTACTTGCCCCAAAAACTACTATTGACAATTATATGCCAGTTATGAGTGACATTGCCGTGACAACCCCCATAGCGCACAAGGGTAAAAAAACCAACTCAGGATCCGCAATGTGCTGACTTTTTTCATGATTTTTTAAATCCTAAAGACACCACCTCTACACCGTTGAAGCCCCCACCTCCGAATGTGCCATCAAAGGAAATAATGAAGAGTCCAAATTTACCACTAGATAGAGCTGAGAAGGAATGTGAGTTGGTTGAGAAGGTCAAGGAAATTGCAGACAATGATCATGCACCAACTCCACCACCACCAGCAAGGCGAGGCAGCAAACACCTCAAGCAAATAGCCCAAAGGGCACTACGAATTTAAGGTGACAACCTTTTTGATTAACTCATTTGCATTTCATTTCATTTTCTTTTTTGTTTGTTTATTTTTGCATGCATTGAGGAAAATGCTTCTCTCGAGTTTGGGGGGTTTGTCTTGTTTTTATTTTTATTTATTTTTTGTCTGTCTCATTGTAGTTTGCATATATTACTTGCCATGATAATTTCCTGTTAAATTGCTAAAACATGTTGTGATATTCCGTGACATGTTAATTGCCACGACATTTAGATAAGAGAACCTTAGACTTCAGGATTGACATAAAATTAACTTGAAAATCTACTATAATGTTGTTATATTTACACTATTGTGACTTATTGATCTAGGGAAACCCAGTAAATGTTAGGTTATTAAAATATGGACAAAATGTGCTAGAGGTGCCTATATGGATCTAGTTTTTAAATATTGGAATTGCTAGATGTTCCTATCTGGATTTAGTCGAAAAAAAGAGAGATGAAAGAATTCGCTAGAGGTGCATATCTGGCTCTAGTTGAATAAATTGCCTCGACAATCTAATAAAAACTGAGGTTTGCTTGGAATCCTGTTGATTGACTTGTACACAACTATGCATACACATGTTCACCAGTATTGTAGTTTATTTTTGAGTAACTTTTTGTGCTTTCCGAAGGTCGAAAGGAAATCAATTCTTTGTTGCCACAATTATGAGGATTGAAGTCAGGTTTAAAGCATGATTTTATGGTAAATGCCTTGGCAGATGATTATTAGTTTTTGCATTGCTTGACGAAAATCAATAGTTCGAGTTTGGGGGTGTGTTAAGTGTGAAAAAGTACTATATTTTATACCATTTTTACTCATATTATTGTTTAGACTTAGGCCCATTTAGTTGCATTTGTAGTAATTTATGCATAAATTCGTAATCATTTTGTTTATTGGGTTTAACCTTGCATTTAGTTGTTTTTGTGGAGAAAATGCTGCTGTTTTGCTTTCTTTTGTACATATACAAATTGCCAAGCGGTTGCCAGGGCAAGTCAGAAATAAAATTTAGAATTTTTCAAGATTTATCCTTATCGCATAGGATAAAGCCCAGATTCAATTTTTGAGCTATTGAAGATGAAGATGAGAGAATCTTGGAGCCATTAATCCTAATTTATCTCTTCTAAAATGGGATAATGTTCAAATAAGGATAGGAAATAAAGCTTGAATTATTTCCTTGTCTAACCATATATTTAGAAAAGAAAATAAAGCCTAATTTCTCTCCTCAAGATATATGGATAAACCTCATCTTTAAAATTTAGATGGAGCACTTCCCTTCTATAAAAGGCTGATTACAGAAACAATGAAGGAAGAGAGGAGATATATTAAGTCTAGATGGAGATCGTGAAGAAGGAGGACCGGATCTTGGAGAAGCTCGTCTCCTCCAAATTTATTTCTTTTCTTTTGTCTTTTGGAATACCCATGTTTGGGTTTTATCCTTTGTTGATTTCTTTTAACCTAGCCATGAACTAAATTAAATTGGCTTGGGTTATTAGGTTTTGGTGTTTGTGATCGAATAATATTTTTTGGTTTTTAATTCAATAAATCGATGTTTATCCGCTTTTGGTTCATCATTTAATTCCAAGTGAACTCGAGAGAGGGACTTGGATGAATCTATTTATCTAGACTCGAGAGAGTTAGATTCACAAAATGAATTGGATATTGTTTCCATTTAAACAGTCATTGGTGGAAGCTAATTCGCCTTAGAGATAAGGAAGTGAGTTTCAGCGACTAAGAAGAGTGCATTGATCGATGATGCCTACTCAAGGTTAACGCAAAGATGTATCATTTAGGCATGCACAATCTTTAGTTCTTTAGTTAGAGATGATTCAAGGGCATCGGAAAATACTCTATCGAACATTGATACAGCAAATAATTGTCACGGCAACTGCATCTTTACGCTCAATAACCCGACCTAATATCTCAAATCGGTTTCCTCTTTCATTTATTTAAATTCCTTTAGACTTAGTTTATTTTACTTATCATTATCTATCATCACCAACTTATTTCTTTTGTAGTGCAATATCTTAAGTAAAGTGGCCCAAACCAATCCCTGTGGAGACGATACTTGATACCTCACTTTATTACTTGCGAAGTGTAAACTTGTACCATTGCGTAGCACTTAAATCACGCAACAATGTGTTCATTCCTATTTATCTTCTCAAATGTCGATCCAACAACGCAAGTAGTCAGACCAACAGATTTGTTAGCAAGAGACAACACTACATAACAAGCACAATGCTAACATACATTGAGGTCCCAAATATAATGGTTAACATACGTTGAGGTCCCCAAATATAACATCAAGAAGTGTTAAAGATAGTTGGTTAATGTATTTTAGTTAGTTGTTTATTCGGTGGTTGTAGTTAGAGTTTGTTACAATTATTTACAGATTGTATAAAAATAGTCTTCTACATTTCATAATAATTGAATGGAAGATGAATATTTCACATGTATTGAGTGATTTTAAGATGGTATCACATGCCATTTTTTCTGATCCACATATTTCTCTTCCATTTTTTCCTTTGGGCCTTTTTTCACACAGTTGAGGGGTTGGGATTTGTTTCCTTTTGCCCCTTCTGATTCATCCGTGAGATTTAGGGTTAGTATCGTCCCTAATTTCTGGTTTTCATTCTCCGATTCATGTTCTTTCATTCTCTTGTCAATGGCGATTCTGACAATCGATTTCAATCACCCTCTCTTCCTTCATCCTTCCGATACGCCCATTGTTCTCATCTCACATCAACTCCTTGGCGTTCAGAACTACAACATTTGGAGCAGATCAACGCATATCGCGTTACTTGCCAAAAATAAACTTGGTTTCATCGATGGTAGTTGCCAGAAAGATATCTATCTTTAGAATTTGCATTCACAATGGGAGCGTTGCAATGCAAGTGTTTTGTCCTGGATCTTGAATACGGTGAGCAAATAGCTCTCTGCCGGGATTGTTTTTGCTTCTGATGCAACGTTCATTTGGAAGGACCTCAAGGAGAGGTTAGAAAAGGTGGATGGTTCGCGAATTTACAGCCTTCATTGGGAAATTGCTTTACTGAGTTAAGGTGATGCCTCTGTTTCTTCTTACTTTACGCGTCTCAAACTCTTTTGGGATGAGTATGGTGCTTTGGTGCCTTTGGCATCCTGTAATTGTGATGATGCTCAACGTAGTGCTCAACATTTGACTCGACAGAGGTTGTTTCGATTTCTCATGGGTCTTAACGAGACCTATGCTGCAATTAGAAGCCAAATTCTTTTAATGCAAACACTTCGTGTCGTAAATCAGGCGTATTCCATGGTTGTGTAAGAGGAATCTCAATGATTACATTTATCATACATTTCTTCCAATTCTCTTCTTGATGTTACTGCTATGCATTCCAATTCTTCTAGAAATTTGCCTCGAAGACAATTTAATGGCATATGTGATCGCTGTAAGATTAAAGGCCACAAAAGTGAAAATTGCTACAGGCTAGTGGGTTTTCCTGCGGATTTTCATTTTAACAGGAGGAAAGGTCCACTCCGGGCAGCCAATATGAGCCTGACTAATGCTACTGAGGTCGATTTAGGATCTCCTACTTCTATTACTTCTACTGCAGCCCCAACGTTTACACAGGAGTAGTATGATCAGATTCTTTCTCTTTTGCACAAGGTGTCTGTAACTAATTCGGTTGCAATCATGGCAGGTATGATTCCTAGTGGTTCACCTTCATCTACTGGTTCCCTTATATGGATTTTGGATACAAGAGCTACAGATCACAAGTTATTTGATTTTAATAGTTTGATATCTCCAATTTCATGTGCTTCAGGATCTAGAATTGTGCGTTTACCTAATGGCTAAACTACTCCCATAACACACACTGCTTCTTATCGTTTTCAATTCTTATACCATCATATCTGATGTTTAGTTTGTTCCACAATTCACACATAACCTTCTATTTGTTTCTAAGCTTACCAATGAGCTTTTTTGTTCCATTATTTTCTCCTAATTTTTGTATTCTACAGGATCTCTCAAGTGGAAGGACGAATGGGATTGGTAAAATGTGTCAAGGGCTTTATTTTTTCTGATTCTAGCAGCTTAGATTCCGGTTTGCTTTCTTCAATTTCATGTAATTTTGCTTCTTTTCATGCTTCAAAATTGTCATTATCATCAACTTGTTTGAACTTTTCTGTTAATAAAACCGCTTTATGGCATGCTCGATTGGGCCATGTTGCTTTACCTACTCTCCATAAAATACACAATTTGTTTCCTAAATTGTCTACCGCTAGTTTAGATCCTTGCTCTGTTTGTCCCTTGGCTAAGAAAACTAGATTACCTTTTTCTACTAGCTCTAATAGGTCTACTATACCTTTTCACTTGATTCACGTAGATCTTCGCGTAATATCCTCAAAACTAGTATAAAGGAAGTTACTACAACGCTTTCATTAAATCTCTAATTGATTGAAAGTAAGGTACTAGGTCTAATTAATAAGGACTAGAATGCTATAAATGAAAAAGTGGTAACCTAAATTATAAGTGACCAAACCGAAACAAATAACAAAATGAAGGGATGCATGCTAAATTCCTATATTCCTAAATGCCCCTATACATGTCATTAATTAGTGGATAATCAAGGGCAAATTAGTCATTTTGGGAGAGTTAATTGATGATCCATTATCATCTTCTTCTCCCTAGTGCCGAATGGATGAACCAATTTAGAGAGAAAGGAAATGAGTGAGAAAACTCCATGTTCATAGATTCAAGCTTTGGAATTGTGTTCAATTTTAAGGTAATGTTTAGTGTTCATGAATTCCTCTTTGATTTTGTGATTATAACAACTTGTTTGGCTTGAGAAATGTTAGATTGATTGCTGGAAATTGGGAATTGATTAAGAGTTTTGTATGTGTTCTTATATTGAATCAATTGGTATATATGTCTAGTGAGAACAAATTAGAATCGAATGGCCTTTGAAATTGATGTTGTCATTAACTAAATTTATGGTGAATTGTTATGTTTGTTGCTGGAAAAACTTAGAAGATAATCAGAATGGATGATTGATATGTGAATTGAAATTCTTGTTGCTGGAAATTCTAGGGAGATGATGTCTTATTGAACCAATTTGAAAAATTTTGCTCAATTGCCCTGTTTTTATATGTTTGACACATAATTGGACTGACTTAGACATGAATGAATGAGTATATATGTTGAACAATCATGTTAGAATCCTTGTATAAGTGATTAATGAAGCTAGAATCTAGCTAATGGAAATCTGTCCAGAAGACTCTGTTTCGGGCAGTGAGTTTAAAAATTTGTAGAAAATCACATAGACCAAACTAGGGGGTAAATCTTATATGTACAGAATCAAGAGTATGTCTAGTTTCTTATACAACAAACAGAATGGAATTCCGAGTTATAAAACAGTTTGTAGAGATTAATCTCTAAGGACTGTGCAAACTGTCCAATGGCATAAGTTGGTCTGCCTTTAAATAAAAAACTGTATTAATTCACAATGAATAAAAATGTAAGGCCTATATGGTTATAAGGAAAATTAAGTTAGCTTTCTAACGGTGTAAACGGTTCAAAATTTCGACGTATGGAATAAAAGATATGAGCAATTAAGCAAGTAGTGCACATGCTGTCAGACAGTAACAGTCTTGATGTTTTGAATTGAATGCTTGAATGTATGGAGTCATATAATGACTTAAATGGTTGCTGGATTCTCCTAATACTATGCATTATATGTAATGATAGATCAAGTGGAAATTGAGGAAAAAAGGGCTCGCATAGATCAACAAGCTAGTAGAGGGGAAGGGATTTCAATTCGGGATCGACAATAGCTCGGAAAATTCATGTGAGTGTAGTTTAAAGTTTTGGAAAGGGCGGTAACCTTTCCAAGTATTTATTGATTTAAATTGCTTGTTGATTTCTAGTTTGAATGGTATAATGCGCATGCTCTTAAGCATTTGTAAGGTAAGTGTTCCTTTGAGGAACATTGGTGTGTTTACTTGATTGAAGCAATTGAATGATTACTTGATTGATAAGCATGCTTCCTTGATTAAATTAATTGTTGTAGCATGAAATTTGCTAACTTGATTTCCATTGTATTGAAGCATGCTAGTTGTTAACTTAAAGACAACTCAATCTATTGATCTAATGACTTATTGATAGATATGCATTCATTGATTGTAAAATATTGATCATTGAGCAATTGGTATTGTGATTGGTATTGAACCCTATTCGATTGAAAGAGGATATTGACACTAAATGTGCACATTGAATCGAATCATACTTCTAACTGAATGAAAGTGATAACAATTGTAAGCCTTGGTCTCGAGTCGGTCATAGATATAGTTGGCATGCCATAGAGTCCATAGAGCTCATTATCGGGGTGGACTACGGTCCGGGACATTGGTCCCTAATTGGCGACAGTAGGAGGGAAGTATTGTTATTGGTCATTGGCGACAGTAGGAGGGATTTGACCGGTATTTTGTACCATATTGATTATTGTTATTGGCGACAGTTTGGTTGGGGACTCGAGTATCTAGACTGAGTAATCGATTCTCAAGGCTATACTTAAAATGAATTCATACCTCATGTACATTGAATCTATTGCTCCATTGAATTGCATTGTTTGGTAGTAAAGGAAAATTGAATGCTATGAGCTATTGATATTGAGTCATTGCTTGAACATTGCTTATATGAGATTGCTTGAGTTTTGAGACATTGATTGTGTTCAAATGACATGTTATGCTTATTGTTATTCTAATTGGATGATTGAGCATGTCTAAATTTCAAGCCTTGTATTGATATTGGATTGAAAATTAAGCTAATGCATCTAGTATTGTTTACATAGTTATTCGAATGGTTCTTTATTGATGGGGGAACCATACCATCTATTAGATGGTTCGTAGTTGAGACTTATTGTATTGATTGCCTTGTAACTTGAACTCACTCACTAAGCTTTGCTTAATCAAGTCTCTTTACTACGAAACATGTTGACATTGGATCCTATTCCGAAGTCTAAGCTCGTACAAGTCATATTTTGCTTGAAAGAGTATGTTTCCATCTTGTTATAGTTCTCCTAGGATGGTGGCACCTAAGACATGTATATTCATGATCACTTAGTAATGATTTGTATATATTAACTTCATCTATGTCCTATAAAGAGTATTGTATGTAAGTATGGGTATGTATACACTTAATTGAACTTGAATGCTTGTTAGCCTAATGTTAGATTCTCATGGTTGGTTTATGCATGTAATGGTTTGAGTAGACCTATTAAAGTTGGCTAGTTAACAACAAATAAATGTAGTAGCCTTCCTGTTTAAACATGGACTACTTTGGTCATTTATTGTGCTAGTCGAATGAAGAATATAACATTGAAAGCATGAATGTTTGATTATGGTCACATAGGTAAATGATGTAAATCACCTATTGGTATGCATATTAGCTATGTTGAACACTGAAATTCCTATTGTGTTCTCCAACCATTCGAATGGTTGCTTGAAGAACAAGTAAGTCCTAATTGGTGTTGATCATGATAACTAATTGCATTATTGGTCCTAATATATCTAGTAGGTGTATCATGCATTGTCTATTGAATCCTCACCTATTCAAATTGTTACTTAATGTGCAAGAAAGGCTTAAAACCAATTGAACTCACTAGCTTTAATTGAATGGATTATTGATTGTAATTGTGGTACCTTACCTAATCTTACTAAGGTGGTTAGAGTATGTTACAGAATGGTAATCAGAGCTTTAAGGTTGCATGATTCTAGGGTCTATTGCATGAATAAGGTATTGTTATTGATGACTTAGGTGCCACCTAGGAGTTATGTGAACATTGATTGGATTGTGACTTGAGCTTGACTATCTTTTACTTCTTATACATAGAATGTCTGAAACGAGGTTAGGCAAAGATAATAAAAGCCCGACCGGCTCCTCTAATGAGGGAGGGAGTGTGAGGATGGAGCAAAATCCTCAAGAATCGGCTGGACCTCAACAAGTTCAGCAGGAAGCTCCTGCAATTCATCCTATACAACGGGAATGCTTCTCCAGTCTCAAGGAGATGTTTGATCAGATTATTGTCTCTATGAGACATAATCCTCCAACTCTTCCTGACCTTCCGGTAGCAAAACCGGCAAAAGCTCCAATTGATAAGTTAGCTCAACACCGAGCTTACACCTTCACTAGAACAAGTGAAGACAAGTCAGAAGAAGCGGAGTACTGGCTGGAGAATACGACAAGAATCTTGTCTAAGCAACTGCAGTGCTCAGATGAACACAAACTGGAGTGTGCAGTAGCTTTGTTGGCCGAGGAGGCACTGAATTGGTGGGAGACTACTACCTTGGCAGCACCTGAAGAAGTTGTCACTTGGGAATTCTTCCTCAAAGAATTCAAAAAGAAGTATATTAGTGATCAGTATCTTGCGTACCGCAAAAAGAAATTCCTATATCTGAAACAAGGAGGGAAGCCTATCGAGCAATATGTCAGCGAATTATGCAAATATTGCAAATACGGCTCGGAATTCATAAAGAAAGAGGAAGACAAGTGTAGAATGTTCATCGACGGTCTTAATGACGAGTTAGGCCCCATGTTCACTGCTTTGGGGATTACTGACTTCCAAGAACTAGTCAACCGAGTCATAGCTACCGAAGCCAAGATGAAGACTTCAGCAAAACGATCGGAGAATCAGTCCCGAGATAACAAAAGATCGAGGGATGATCGTAAGTCTCATTGGCGCAATAAGAAACAAAAGCACCAAGGAGGAAATTCTTCCAATCAAGGAAATTTCTCTAAGGGTAGCTATATACCTAAGCCACAAGCTATGTCCAGAGCCTCAACACCTATGGTGTCCTTGGATAGCATCGGGAATACCGGGAGGGAGACCCAAATCCCTGCTTGCAAGACTTGTCAAAAGAATCATACTGGAGTATGCAAAAAGCTAACTAATGTTTGCTACTTTTGCGGTGAAATGACTCACTATGTCAAAGATTGCCCCCAAAATCTGAACAAGTTGCCTTCTCATAATCAAGCTCCTTCCCCCAGAGGAAAGGGTTCGAAGCAAGCCAACTCAGGCAACTACGGAAAGAGCAAAGGTCAAGGGTCCAATACTACGTATCAGGAGTCTTGGGTGCCTGCTCGAGTCTATCATATCCGAGATCGGGAGGAGGAAGAATCTCCTGACGTAATTGCAGGTACAATCTACCTCGATACTTACCTTATTTATGCTTTATTTGATACGAGATCAACCCATTCATTCATAAGATCTCCTTTAATTGAAAAGCTTAAATTGAAGCATGAATATGTTAGTAGTAGCTTAATTGCTACTAATCCTTTAGGGGACAATGTGGTAGTGAACCAAATATGTAAGGATTTCCCTTTGTTTATTCAGGGTATCCCGTTCCTAGCCGACTTGTTATTGTTGTCATTTGTTGAATTCGACCTCATTTTGGGGTTAGATTGGTTAGGAAGGCATCAAGCCTGGGTAGATTGTCAAAAGAGGAAACTTTTTCTCCATGGCTTAAGAGAAAAATCCATTACCTTGATCGATAAGAAACCTATTAGCATCCTTGTTGCTATGATTAAACAAGATGAAATTGAATTCGGTGTGAAATCGTTCCCTGTTGTTTCTGACTTCCCTAATGTTTTTCTTGAGGAATTGCCGGGATTGCCCCCTATTCGGGAAGTCGAATTCAAAATTGAAGTCCAACCCGGAAGTGATCCAGTGTCTACTGCTCTATATCGAATGGCCCCTATTGAACTCAAAGTGCTTAAGCAACAATTGCAAGAGCTTCAAGACAAGGGCTTCATCCGACCCAGCTCTTCACCCTGGGGAGCACCCGTATTGTTCGTTAAGAAGAAGGACGGGTCGATGAGGCTATGTATACCGGCTCACTATCAAGAACAAGTATCCATTGCCGAGGATTGAGGACTTGTTTGATTAATTCAAGGATGCCAAAGTCTTTTCCAAGATCGATTTGCGATAGGGGTACTATTAGATGAGAATACAAGACTTGGATGTACCCAAAACGGCTTTCAGGACTCGTTATGGTCACTACGAGTTCCTAGTTATGCCCTTCGGGCTAACCAATGCTCCAGCGGCTTTCATGGACTTAATGAACCGAGTGTTCAAACCCTATTTGGACAAATTCGTGGTTGTCTTTATCGACGATATTCTCGTCTAGTTGAAGGACAAGGAAGAACATGCTAATCACCTTCGAATTGTACTCCAAACATCGAGAGAGAATCGGCTATATGCCAAATTGAGCAAATGTGAGTTATGGCTTTCGGAAGTATCCTTCCTTGGCCACGATATCTCGGCCGAAGGGATAAAAGTAGATCCTAAGAAAATTCAATCTTTCATCAAATGGAGACCTCCAAGAAATGTTAGCGAGGTTAGGAGTTTTCTTGGTTTAGCCGAATTCTATCGAAGATTCGTGAAAGGGTTCTCGACTCTTGCAGCTCTATTGACTCGATTTCTCCGAAAGAATGTTTCATTTAAATGGTCCGAGGACCAGCAAATGAGCTTCGATCAATTGAAGCAAGTCCTAACTCAGGCCCCTATTCTAATCCAACCTGAATCGGGGAAAGACTTTACGGTCTTCAGTGATGCTTCGCACCTCGGTTTAGGGTGTGTATTGATGCAAGACAACAAGGTCATTACTTATGCTTCTCAGCAACTCAAACCTCATGAATTGAACTATCCAACGCACGACATGGAACTAGCTGCGGTTTTGTTTGCTTTAAAGATCTGGAGACATTATCTATATGGAGAGAAATGTCGATTATTTATGGATCATCAGAGTTTAAAATACATCTAACTCAGAAGGAGTTAAATCTTCGACAACGAAGATGGGTGGAACTACTAAAAGACTATGACATTATCTATGGTTTTGCTATGTGTTTAGGCAACTAGATGTTGCGCCAGTATTGTTATTTATACCATGATGTCATTCTTAGCTACTTGCTCAAATTATGATTTGTATGATGCATGGTTGAGTAAAAGTGTATCCGCTGAGCTTCTTTAACTCAGCATTCAGAATTGTTTTTTCTATTTGTATGTTAGTAGATTGGCGTGCATCGTCAGAACACCATCAGAGTAGGACTTTAGCATCGACTTGTGTCCGAGTATAGTACTTAGATATTTGGGCTATGCATTTGTAGGACCCTATGTTTGTATTGTAACTCTTATTTTGGGTATTTTAACTTGCAAGTCGAATGCTTTTATTTATGTATTTTTAAATGGAGCTCCCATGTAACATTTTAATTGCTTTAACTACTCTTAAATATTCAAACTTAATGGATTTTATGAATGACTGTATTTTAGGCTAAATCTAGTTGCAAACATTTATGTTTTGGATTGAGCTTGAGGCCCAATTTGTGACATCCGGGTTATGGGTGTTACAACTGTAATATCCTCAAAACTAGAATAAAAGAAGTTACTACAATGCCTTCATTTGATCTCTAATTGATTGAAAACAAGATACTAGATCTAATTAATAAGGACTAGAATGTTATAAATGAAAAAATAGTAACCTAATGTATAAGTGACCAAACCAAAACAAACAACAAATTGAAGGAATGCATGCAAAATTTATACATTCCTAAAATGCCCCTACACGTCATTAATTAGTGGATAATTAAGGATAAATTAGACATTTTAGGAGGAGATAATTGATGAACCATTGTCATCCTCCTTGAGGCTGAACAAGAGGAACAAAATAGAGAGGAAATGGTTTGAGAGAGAAAACTCCATGGTCATTGATGTAAGCTTGAAATTTGGAGAAATTGGAGTTGCTAGCATTTATATTATCTTGTTAGGAAGGTAAAATCTCTTCCTTAATGCATTATAGATTCAAATGCTGTATGTAGATTTAGGGTTCTTGCTTGAATTACATGAATCTGATGAATGGTTAGTGAATTGATGCTATGAACTAGTTAAGAAGTTCAATTGATT
This sequence comes from Hibiscus mutabilis, assembly GCA_019671005.1. Lineage (NCBI taxonomy): Eukaryota > Viridiplantae > Streptophyta > Magnoliopsida > Malvales > Malvaceae > Hibiscus > Hibiscus mutabilis. Next base: position 65,540,364 of record CM033716.1, read on the forward strand.
GATTGATTCATGAAATTGATATGCCATTCGAATGAGTAGGAGAAATTGATGTTGTCAATAGCCAAATTGATGGTGAAATGTTATGCTAGTTGCTGGAAAATTTGGATGATGATTAGAATGGATGATTGATATGTGAATTGAAATTGTGGTTGCTGGAAATTCTAGTGAATTGATGTCTTAATGAATCAAATTGAAAATATTGTTCAATTGCCCTGTTTTTATAGGTTTGACACATAATTGGACTGACTTAGACATGTATGAATGAGTTTATATATTGAACAATCATGTTAGGATCCTTGTCTAAGTGATTAAAGAAGCTAGAATCTAGCTAATGGAGAGATGTCCAGAATACTCTGTTTTGGACAGTGAGTTTGAAAAATTGTAGAAAATCACATAAACCAAATTAGGGAGTAAATCTTATATGAACAGAATCATGTGTATGTCTAGTTTCGTATGCAACAAACGGAATCGAATTCCGAGTTATAAAACAGTTTGTAGAGACTAATCTCTAAGGATAGTGCAAATTGTCCAGTGACACAATTTGGGCTGTCTTTAAGTAAAAAATTGTATTAATTCACAATGAATAAAAATTTAAGGCTTATATGGTTAGAAGGACAATTAAGTTAGCTTTCTAACGGTGTAAACGGTTCGAAATTTCGACGTACGGAATAAAAGATATGAGCATTCAAACAAGTAGTGCACATGCTGCCAGGTAGCAACAATCTTGATGTTTGTATTGAATTGAATGCTTGAGTATATGGAGTCACATGACTCAATTGGCTGATGGATTGTATCTAATACACTATGTATTGTATGAATGTTAGATCAAGTGGAAATTGAGGAAAAAGGGGCTCACTTAGATCAGCAAACTAGTAGAGGGAAGGGGATTACAATCCGGGATCGACAATAGCTCGGAAAATTCCTGTGAGTGTAGTTTAAAGTTTGGAGAGGGCGGTAACCTCTCCAAGTCTAATTCTGATTTGTATTTCTTATTGATTCTTAAGTATAAATTGTATAATGAGCTTGCTATGGAGCATTAGCAAGGTAAATGCTCTTTTGAGTGGTTACTTGATTTTGAAGTATGTTTGAATTGCTATTGATGTCATGATATGCTTATTGCCTAATTGAAATATATTGAAATGAAGCATGATGTTATAGTTTAAATAACTGAATTCGTTGTTTAATGACATATTGATTGACACACCTTCATTGACTATTGAAACATTGATATTGGTATTGGCTTGAACCCTATTCGATTGAAAGGGGATATTGGCACAAAATGTGCACATTGAATTGAATCATGCTTCTAATTGGTTGAAAGTGATAACTATTGTAAGCCTTGGTCTCGAGTCGGTCTTAGATATAGTTGGCATGCCATAGAGTCTATAGAGCTCATTATCGGGGTGGACTACGGCCCGGGACATTGATCCCTAATTGGCGACAGTAGGAGGGAAGTATTGTTATTGGTCATTGGCGACAGTAGGAGAGATTTGACCAGGTACTTGGTACCATATTGACTATTGTTATCGGCGACAGTTTAGTTGGAGACTCGAGTATCTAGATTGAGTAATCGATTCTCAAGGCTATACCTAAAATGAACTAATAACTCATGTACATTGAACCTATTGCTACATTGAATTGCATTGATTGATAGTAAAGGAAAACATCAAATGCCATGAACTATTGAACATTGCTTATGAGATTGCTTGATTGTAAAGAAAACATCAAATGCCATGAACTATTGAACATTGCTTATGAGATTGTTTGATTGTAAAGAAAATATCCAATGCAATGAACTATTGAACATTGCTCATGAGATTGCTTGATTCTAAAGAAAACATCAAATGCCATGAACTATTGAACACTGCTTACGAGATTGCTTGATTGTAAAGAAAACATCAAATGCCATGAACTATTGAACACTGCTTATGAGATTACTTGATTGTAAAGAAAACATCAAATGCCATGAAATATTGAACATTGCTTATGAGATTGCTTGATTGTAAAGAAAACATCAAATGCCATGAACTATTGAACATTGCTTAAGAGATTGCTTGTGTATTGAAACATTGATTGTGTTCAAAGAATATGTTATGCCTAAAGTAGCCGAATTGGATGATTAAGCATGTCTAAACTTCAAGCCTTGTATTGATATTGGATTGGAAATTAAGCAATGCACCTAGTATTGTTTGCCTAGTTCGAATGGTTCCTTATTGATGGGGGAACCATACCATCTATTTGATGGTTCGTAGTTGAGATTTTTTGTATTGATTGCCTTGTAACTTTAACTCACTCACTAACCTTTGCTTATTCAAGTCTCATTTCTACGATACAGGTTAATATTGGATACTATCCCAAAGTCTAAGCTCGTACAAGTCACATTTTGCTTAAAAGAGTATGTTTCCATCTTGTTATAGTTCTTTTAGGATGGTGGCACCTAAGGCATGTATATTCATGGTCACTTAGTTATGGTTTGTATAAATTAATTCCATCTATGATCTATAAGGAGTTTGGTATGTATATATGAGCATGTATGCACTTTATTGAACTTGTATGCTTGTTAGACTAATGATAGATTCCCATGGTTAGATTATGTAAGTAATTAATAAATAGATCTATTGAAATTGGCTAGTTAACAATAAGGGAATGAAGTAATCCACATGTTTAAACTTGAACCACCTTGATAACTTATGGTACTAGCCGAATGATGTATATAACATTGTAAGCCTATATGTTTGATTATGGTCACTTAAGTAAATCATGTAAATCACCTATTGTTATGCTTAATAGCTACATTGAATGGAAATTATCTATTAGGCTTCTCATTTAGTTCGAATGGTTGTTGGGAGATCAAGTAAGTCTTAAATGATTTTGATTATGATAACATATTGCATTATGGGTCCTAATATATCTAATAGGTGCATCATGCATTGTTTAGTTTATTGGTCCTCTCCTATTCGAACACTTGCTTAATGAGTAAGAAAGACTTAAAACGAATTGAACTCACTACCTTAAATTGAATGAATCATTGATTGCAATTGTAATAACTTACCTAATCCTACTAGGGTGGTTAGAATATGTTACAACAACAGGAGTATCATAGCCTATGTTTAGTTGGTTCTAGGAAGCCCCAGGGTTGTTTAGAGAGTGTTGTATAGGTGTTTAGCGAATATGTTGCCCATAAGTCAAGTCGTACTTGTTTAAGTTGAATATTCGATGGTGTAACCTTATTTGTTTGCTTGTGCAAAAAGAAATCATGCCAAGGAGAGGGCATGAACGTGAGGAGAGTTAGGGCTCTCGAGAAGGGAGTTGTAACACCCTCAAAACCGGGTTAGTAATTTTACCCCTTTTAAGAGATCAATCAGTAAAGAAATGTCTTGTTGAATTTGAAATTTGAAGCAATAATAGTATGCTTCAATGGACCACTAACTAAATTGCTATTGAATTATCATCTATTAGACTAATTAAGTAAGTTGTGACCAAACGGGAATAAAAGAAGATTTGATGGCCAAGTTGCGAGGACCTAAACCGCATGTTTTGTTTATTTAAGGAATTGCATGTAAACTTTAAGATAGTGCAAGGATTTGCACATGTGTCATAAGCTTAGACATGGCATTTGTAGGGGTCTCAGTTTTGTGAACCAAAAATAACAAAATGGCTTCACCCTCTTCTTCTTCCAAAAAAAGGACGAAAACCTCCAAGACTTGGGAGAGAAAGAAATTGAGAGAAAATGAAAGAATTTCTCCATCTTAACTAGATTTCTTGAAGCTATGTTCATCTAAGCTTGGGGAAGAAAGTGATGTTGCTCCTCTTCTCTTTAAACTTGATTTAAATTTAATTAGATTGGATTGTTCATAGCTATTCTAGAATCATGTAGATATTGGAAATGATAGAGAACGAAGTTCATGATATGCATTTCTTAGTGTCTTGAGTACTAAATGGTTGTGATGCTCGTTGAAATGATTATGGTTAGAGCATGAGGGCCTTGCGAATGGTACCTTTGGTAAATTGATGAATACACGAAATTTTACATGATATTTAAGGTGTTATTCGATCAATAATGAATCTTTAGTGATTGAATAAGATGAAGCAATCGATTAGTACCTTGATGTATATGAAAAACTATGTTTGAAATCGGTTGGATTACATTGATTAATAAAGGCAGCTAAGGGACTGTTTGTAAACTTGAAACAAGGGTGGGGACTGTTTTGATCACATATATGAATACACATGAATTTTGGGCTGTTTTGAATATATTTGAATACATGCTGAACTGTTTTGATCACATGTGCATACACACAAATTTTGGACTGTTTTGAATATATTTGAATACATGTTGGACTGTTTTGATCACATATATGAATACAGGTGAATTTTGGGCTGTTTTGAATATATTTGAATACATGCTGAACTATTTTGATCACATATATGTATACACATGAATTTTGGGTTGTTTTGAATATATTTGAAGACATGTTGGACTGGTTTGATCACATATATGAATACACGTGAATTTTGGGCTGTTTTGAATATATTTGAATACATGCTGGACTGTTTTGAAAAATATCAATAGGCAATAGGATATTTGTATCTAAAAATATCAAATTTAATATTTGAACCATGGAACCATGGCATATATGTTTGGAATAGATTCTGTTTTGAGAGAGTTGAAAAAGCACCATCTCATTGAAATGTTCTATACATCCACCTTTCCCCATTTCTTCAACGACTATTTTTCTTTGGTAAAAAGACATGGAGTGTGAATCAAACCCATGTTTGAATTGAAATTGAGAATGATGCAAGTTCTTCAGAACTGAATCAGATGGATTCATATCAAAGGTTGACAATAAGTTCTTTCAAAATTGACTAAATAGCTCTGTTAGAGGTGTTCCAGAAATGTTCGATCGAGTAAATAGCTCTCTGAACTAATGGATGGGCTGTTTTGAATATATTTGAATACATGCTGGACTGTTTTGATTAAATATATGAATACACATGAATGTTGGGCTGTTTTGAATATATTTGAATACATGTTGGACTGTTTTGATTACATATATGAATACACATGAATTTTGGGCTATTTTGAATATATTTGATTACATGCTGAACTGTTTTGATCACATATATGTATACACATGAATTTTGGACTATTTTGAATATATTTGAATACATGCAGGACTGTTTTGATCACATATATGAATACACATGAATTTTGGGCTTTTTTTGAATATATTTGAATACATGCTGAACTGTTTTGATCACATATATGTATAAACATGAATTTTGGATTGTTTTGAATGTATTTGTATACATGCTGGACTGTTCTGATCACATATATGAATACACATGAATTTTGGGCTGTTTTGAATATATTTGAATACAAGCTGAACTGTTTTGATCACATATATGTATACACATGAATTTTGGACTGTTTTGAATATATTTGAATACATGCTGGACTGTTTTGATTACATATATGTATACACATGAATTTTGGGCTATTTTGAATATATTTGAATACACGCTGGACTGTTTTAATGGATAGAATATGTATACAAGTGTATTGGACTGTAGGATAATACGATATGTATAGAGTTGTATGTAATGTAAAAGTCTTGTAAGTCATGTAAAAGATCAAGAGTTATCTATTAGTAGGATAAGGATTAAGAGTTATCTAAGAAGTCTTCTATTGTTAGGAGTCCTAGTTAGAGTTAAATCCTCAAGGACTCTATAAAAGAGTTCTATGTTGTAACCTTTTATTCATTCGAAAAGAAACAGAAACTTTCTCTTCTGTTTTCACAAACTTTCTCTTCTGTTTTTACTACTCTCTACATGGTATCACTGGGTTTCGATCCTCTAAATAAAACCCTAGTCGATGGCCAATTCTTCTTCTTCTTCCTCGATTGAAATTACTTCTTCACGTATTTTTTTTTAAGTTCGATGATCTCAATGAAACTTCCGGCCTTGTTATTACTTGTCATCGATTGAATGGCAATAATTATTTGGAATGGTCTCAATCTGTCAAGATTTTTATCTCGGGGCGAGGCAAATTGGGCTATCTCACGGGGAGATTGAAGCGACCCTACGACCCCTTCTTCTTTGGTTATACCAAATGGATGCGGGAAAATAGCCGTGTGATGTCTGGTTGCTCAATTCTATGACCCCTAGTGTGGCGGAACTTTCTTCTTTACCAAACAAAGATTTGAAATGCGGAGGGTGTCCAAGAAACATATTCGATCTGAGATAACATCTCGTAATTGTATGGGATTGAAGGTCGCCGGTTCTCAAACAAGAAGGAATGTCAGTCACTCTATACTACAACACACTAAATGATTTTTGGCGGCAAATAGATCTTTATGAAGCAGAATGAATGGGAGACACCAAGAGATCTTTGCTCTGTACAAGAAAAAATTACTGCGAATTTTCCGATTTCTTCATGGATTAAATAAAGAATTAGATGCGATTCGTAGTAGGATTCTTTGGCTCCCTCTTCCTTCGATTAGAAGTTTTTTGCAGATTAAGAAGGAGGAAGCGGCGTAATGTGATGCTCCCGAATATTCTTCCCATGAAGGATCTGCTCTTCTCACTCAAACAACTTCTACTAGAAAAAGACAGGCCCACAAGTGTGAGCATTGCAAGAAACTTTGGCCATTCCAAGGAGAAGTCTTTGGAAGCTTCATGGTAAACGGTCGATTGGAAGCCAAGGTCTTCTAGAGACACCTGATCCCCATCGGCTTACGCCTCGAGTGTCACAAGTTTTACCAAGGAACAGATCGAAGACCTCTAGAAATTGTTTGGAAAGTTTACAAGCCCTGGTGAGGCAAATCTGCCATGAAAGAAACGAAGGTAACTCCTTTCCTCTGACCCTATTATCCACACAACTTACTCCAATGTGGATTATCGACTGGGGCATCGACCATATGGTGGTAACAAGGAATTGTTCCTTCAATACACAAACATCTTCTTACGGTAGATCGATTAAAAGCTGGCGATGGCTCACTTTCTCTAATTGGTGTGGTTCTATTAGTATTAATGATAATCTATTGCTCCATGATGTCTTATTTGTTCCCAATCTTGCTCGCTTTGATATCTGTTAGCAAGCTTTTCATGATTTAAATTGTTCCACAATTTTTAATGCTTACAGTTGTGTTTTGCGAGGCAATGGAGTCGAAGACAATGATTGGCAATGCTAGATTGCGAGAATGGCCTCTATGTTCTTCATGGCAATCCACCCTCTTCTATCTCTCAATCTCCTTGTTCCTTTCTGACCTTAGGACAAAGTAATGATGTTTTATTGTGGCAATTTAGGTTAGGTCATCCTAGTTTTCAATATCTTGCAAAATTGTACCCTTCCTTATTCATCAATAAAAAGCCAAGCTTATTTAAATGCCATATCTCGCCTCTTGCTAAACAAACCAAAGCATCCTATTTGCCATCTACTTATAAACCATCTCACCCTTTTTCTTTGATCCATAGTGATGTGTGGGGCCCTTCTAGAGTGAAGAATGCTTGATGGTTGTAAGTGGTTTATTACTTTTATTGATGATCATAGTAGGACTACTTGGACTTATTTGATGAAAGAAAAATCTGAAACTGAAAGCATCTTTGAGAAATTTTACACCATGGTCATTACCCAATTCCATACTAAAATCCAATTGTTTAAGTCTGATAATGGCAGTGAATTTTTTGCTAGGTCTTTGGGTGATTCCTTTGAAAAAAAAAAGGGGATAGTTGATTAGTTCTGTGTTGACACTCCCCAACAGAATGGAGTAGCAGAAAGAAAGAATAGACACCTTCTTGAAGTCACTCGATCCCTCTTATTTACCAATAATGTTCCTAAGTACTTGTGGGGAGTGTGAGTTATCCGAGAGAAATTTCAGCCTTTGTAAATAATGTAGTAATTATCCTACTTAAAGTTTATCTCCCTAATAGATTAGATTTATCCTTAGTAGGACTCCTTATTGTAGTTAGAGTCTATCAACTTAGTAGATTAGAACTAAAAGTTATCTTGAGAAAGTCTTCTTAATGTACTAAAAGACCTAGAGCCTATATAAGTGTGTATCGAGAGATGTAATTTTGATTGAGCAATAACAAAATACGAGAATATAAAATTACATTTCTTCTGTTCTGTCAACTTACATGGTATCGGTCTAATTTCGATCCTATCATAATTTTTCTTCTCACGGAAAATCATCCTCAATCAACATCGAGTGAGATGCAGTTCTCCTCAACCTCGATTGTCAAGTATGGCGATTTTTTGAAATAATGAGTTCTCTTGTTATTTCTAATCAACAAAGTGGCTTTACAAAACAATGAGATCTTTGGAACTGCAAAGAATCGTCAAACAAATTTAATGGCGTGCAGTGAAGGAAATCTAGCCCTAGTACATGATGGTGTCCAAAGACAAAGCCTCCTCCCTTTGCTCTTGTTTCTACCAGTCTGCAGCAAATTGGATCTCACCCTCCTTCTCGTAAGTTTTTTGTCTCTTTGGATCTCACTTTCTTTGAGCAGTACCTTATTTTCCTAAGATGAAAATCGGGAGTGTTGGGATAATTTCAGTCTCCTAACAGTCAGAGTTCCTTCTTTTTCACCTTCTTTACCTATAGCTCCTTTGTTTGTGAAGCCTCGTAATTTTTTAAAACACGATACCCCTGTTTCTAACACTACACCTCTACATACTTCACCTAAATCAACTATTCAGCCCACTAACCGATTCTGGTATATACGAGAAAAAAGAAAGCCATTCCAGAGATGTGTTTGCAATCGACACTGCCGAGAATTGGACTTTAGTCCGGTGCTGTGAGGATAAAGGAGGTAATGATGTTGAAATTTCTCCTCATTTACTTGAACCTGAAATTCTGCGCCTATTGCTAAAAGGAAAGGGGTAAGACAGTGTACAAAGCATCCTATTCAGAGATATGTTGCTTATAGCAATCTGATGCCCTCTTTTAAAGCTTTTACTGACTTGTCTAGATGAAGAACAGATTCCCAAGACTATTGAAGAAGCCTTAAGAGACTCCAAGTGGAAGAAAGTCATTGAGGAGGAGATTACAAAGACTAGAAAAAAATGGCACTTGGACCATAACTCGATCTTCCACAAGGCAAGAAACAGTGGGATGCAAATGGGTGTTTGCTATCAAATACAATTCGGATGGGAGTGTGCACAGGTACAAAGCAAGATTGGTGGCCAAGGGTTTTACACGGACCTTTGGAATAGACTATAAGGAAACTTTTGCTCGGTTGCTAAGTTGAACACCGTCAGAGTCTGTTGAGTTTGGTCATTAATTCAGATTTGAAACTTCATCAACTTGACATTAAGAATGCATTTCTTAATGGGAAACTAGAAGAAGAAGTTTTTATGAAGATTCCTCTGGTTTAGAGTCCAAGAGAATAGGCGAGAAAGTTTGCAAAGCTGGACAGATCACTTTATGGGTTAAAAGCAATCACCAAGAGCCTGGTTTGATAGGTTCACTAGAGTAATTTCGGAAAATGGATACAAACAGTCTCTAGCAGATCATACCTTGTTTTCTAAGGTAACTCCAAAAAACAAGAAAGTTCTTTTGATAGTATACGTGGATGACATTATTGTGATTTGGAGATGATGAAGAAGAAATAAGCCACTTAAAATCTCTTTTGAATAAAGAATTGAGATGAAGGACCTAGGAAAGCTTAGATATTTCCTAGGCATGGAGGTGGCTAGATCAAGCAAAGGTCAGTAATCAACCAAAGGAAGTATGTTCTTGACTTACTCACAGAGGCGGGAATGTTGGGTCAGTAAACCAACCGATACTCCTATGGACACGAGCCTAAAGTTTAGCAAAGATGGGTCTAGTCCAAAGGCGGACAAGGGACTTTTTCAGAGATTAGTTGGAAAATTGATTTATCTATCCACGACTGGGCGGATATAACCTTTCTTTGTGAATATTATCGGTCAACACATGACAAATCCGAGACAAGAGCATATGGAAGCAGCTACCGGGATACTAAGGTATCTAAAGGGTACACCAGGACATGGTTTAATATTTAAAAAGACCCTTGATAAAACAGTCAAGGTTTATTCGGACTCAAATTTGGGCAAGTGAATTGGTGATAGAAGGTCAACAAGTGGTTATTGTTCTTTTGTGTGGGGTAATCTTGTGACTTGGAAGAGCAAAAAGCAAACTGTTGTATCAAGGAGTAGTGCGAAGCGAGAATCTGAGCTTTAGCTCTTGGAATTTGTGAAGGAATCGGCTAATGAAGCTTCTAAAAGAGCTAGGCATGGTTCAAAACGAGAAGTTTGAAGTGTTCTGTGATAACCAATCTACAATTGATTGCCAGAAATCCAATTCAACATGACAGGACCAAGCATGTTGAGATCGACAGACACTTTATTGCGAAAAGCTTACAAGTGGAGTAGCTTTAACCTATGTTCCTCTGAGAAGAACAAGTGGCGGACATCCTTACGAAAGCCCCGCCAAAAGCTCTCTTTGATAAGTTCTTATTCAAGCCGGGACTATACAATGTATATTCTCCGACTTGAGGGGGAGTGTGAGTTATCCGAGAGAAATTTCAGCCTTTGTAAATAATGTAGTAATTATCCTACTTAAAGTTTATCTCCCTAATAGATTAGATTTATCCTTAGTAGGACTCCTTATTGTAGTTAGAGTCTATCAACTTAGTAGATTAGAACTAAAAGTTATCTTGAGAAGGTCTTCTTAATGTACTAAAAGACCTAGAGCCTATATAAGTGTGTATCGAGAGATGTAATTTTGATTGAGCAATAACAAAATACAGAATATAAAATTATGTTTCTTCCTGTTCTGTCAACTTACAAGGAGAAGCCTTGTTAACTGCCACATACTTGATCAATCGCATGCCCAGTAAGGTTTTGAAATTTAAAACCCCTCAATCCATTTTCTTGGACAAATATCCCCACTTTAAGCCCCTTTCTTGTACATTACCTCCTAAGATCTTTGGGTGTACAGTTTTTATTCATAATTCAGCCAGTAATAGGTCCAAGTTAGATCCTAGATCTGTAAAGTGTGTGCTAGTAGGGTATTCTTCACTTAAGAAGGGTTATAAGTGCTATCATCCACCATCTCGAAAATTCTTTGTTACTATGGATCTTACCTTTTTTGAACAGGACCCTTACTTTACTACTACTGCAACTCGGGGAGAATTGGGATGATCTTGACCTTCCTACCAACATCAGGTAATCTCTCATATTGTTTCTATACCTTGATTTTTCATCCACTCACTCCACAAATCCGTCCCTTGTTGCCAACAACACCCCTCGATTTTCACATGTATCTCCTTTACAAACACCAACAACTTCTCAATATCCTTCCAAAACACCTACTCCTCCCAAACAACTTTTGACCTATACAAGGAGAAAGAAAACTATATACTGAGGCCATCTTGCAATCGACACTTGCCGAGAATTGGATTTGAGTCAAATTGCCCATATGGAAGATGAAGGAAATGTAATCGTAAGTCTACTACTCCTAATCAATGATTTTCCTATTGCTATTAGAAAAGGAGTTAGGCGATTGCACTAAACATCCTATCCGAAGTTTGTTGCTTACTGACTCATTGATGCCATCCTTTAAAGCTTTTTACAAACAAGTTTAGATGAAAAAGAAGTTCCTACAACTATTGATGAGGCACTAAAGCATCCTAAGTGGAGAAGGGTTGTTGAAGAAGAAATTAGTGCACTTGAGAAAAATGGTACTGGACAATAATGGATCTTCCCAAGGTAAAAAACACATCGGTTGTAAATGGGTTTTTTCGTGAAATATAACTCGATGGCGGTTTTTGAGAGATATAAAGCAAGGATCGTGGCTAAAGGATATACACAGACCTATGGGATTGATTATCTTTGAAACCTTTGCTCGGTGGCAAAACTCAACACTATTCGAGTTTTGTTAAGTATTCTTTATCAACAATGATTGGAATCTACACCAACTGGATGTCAAGAATGCATTTCTTAATGGGAAGTTAGAAGAGGAAGTTTATATGAAGATCCCACAGGTCCGAAATCGTTGAGGGAAATCGAGAAAATTTGTAAACTCAACAAGTCACTTTATGGCCTAAAGCAATCTCCTCGAGCTTGGTTTGACAGGTTTACCAAGGTTATTCGAAGAATGGATACAGCAAATCACTAGCTGATCATACACTCTTTATTAAGGTAACTTCAAAAAATAAAAGGGTTATCTTAATTGTTTATGTGGATGACATAATCTTGACAGGGGATGATGATGAAGAAATTAGTCGCTTGAAGAATCTTTGAATAGAGAGTTTGAAACAAAAGACTTGGGAAGCTTAGATACTTTTTGGGCATGGAGGTTGCAAGGTCAAGTAAGGGTTGGTGATAAATCGGAGGAAGTATGTCCTTGATCTACTAGATGAAGTGGAATGCTAAGGTGTAAACCAGAGAGATACACCAATGGAGGCGAGCTTGAAATTTACTAATGAAACAGCTCTTTAGTTGACAAAGAAAGGTTTGAGAGATTAGTGGGAAAATTGATCTATCTATCACTCACCGGGCCGGACATTGCTTTTCCGAGTTAATGTGATCACAAAGATATGAACAATCCAAATGAAGAACACATGACAAAGAACAAGCAGAATCCTCGGTACTTGAAGAAGACTCGGACATGGTTTATTGTTTAAAAAGACACGAGATAGATCTGTGAAAGTATTCACCGACTCTAGTGGGTGGAGAACTCACCGAAAGAAGATCAACCGGTAGCTCTTGTACTTTTGTTTGGGGAAATCTCAGTAACTTGGAGGAGTAAGAAGCAATCGATTGTCTCGAAGCGGTGCAGAGGCGAAGTCTCGAGCTTTGGCACTGGGAATGTGAAGGAATTTGGCTACTTAAGCTCGAGGGAGTTAAACACAGACCAAGAAAATAAGTTTGAGATCTTGTGTGATAATCAATCGCAATTCAAATTGCTAGGAATCCGATTCAACATGACAGAACAAAACATATTGAAATAGACAAGCATTTTATTTTGGAAAAGGTTAACAATGGGATAGCTTCTTTGTTATATACTCCTCTGGAAGGACAGCTAGGTGATGTACTTACAAAAGCTTTACCCAAATCAATTTTTGATGAGTTCTTATCCAAGTTGGGACTATACAACGTATACTCTCCGACTTGAGGGGGTGTAGGATAATACGATATGTATAGAGTTGTATGTAATGTAAAAGTCTTGTAAGTCATGTAAAAGATCAAGAGTTATCTATTAGTAGGATAAGGATTAAGAGTTATCTAAGAAGTCTTCTATTGTTAGGAGTCCTAGTTAGAGTTAAATCCTCAAGGACTCTATAAAAGAGTTCTATGTTGTAACCTATTATTCATTCGAAAAGAAACAGAAACTTTCTCTTCTGTTTTCACAAACTTTCTCTTCTGTTTTTACTACTCTCTACATGGACAATTTAGAAATATGCAGTTTTAATGCTTTAAAAGGGTACAATTTGAACATTGTTTTATATATTTAAATAATGCAGTATGTAATTAGTGAAAATGCAGTATTAGTATGTATGCAATGAAGTATTTATGCAGTTTTGGATAAAATACAGAACAAAGTATGGATGTAGTACAGTTTAAAGTATGAAATGTATTAAAAGCTTAATTTGTTTAGTTGATAATAATATGATGTAAATGAAGATTTTGATATGAATATAGTTTGAAATTTAGTCTCTGATTGATAGTTAAGTAGCTAAATCTTGAATGGAGGAAAATTTGTGTAAACTCTTTGAATGAATATGGCTGTTATAGTATTATATGAGTGATGTAATTCTGAATTGTAATGAATTGAATTGTTTTTGTATTGCACAACAAATTGGTGGATGTGGTTAAGATGAGAAAGAGAGTTGAAAGCAGAACGGGTAGATAACTAAGCAAGATATGTTTGTGGTTTAGGTATTCCATAATTTTGGAATATAAGATGAGTGTAGTTACTTTTGTCTCAGATGACACAGAGTCATTCCAGCCTTTGTTATTATGTGTCTAATGTATAAAACGTTTAAGTTTTGAATGCACATTATCATTTCTGCATAAGGCTCACATAGAGCTCTTGGGATGGTTACATTCATAGCATGACACCTGTGATAAGCTCATTGTTTATGTTGCATCATTTATGCATCTTTTGCCTTGCTATGCTATGTTTTGTAGTGGAAGATAGTACTAACTTTGATCAAGCTTAGATATAAATCTATTAATCACACGTCATAAGATACTAAGCTATAAAGAATAATTCATAATGTTATAAACCATTGAATATCTAAGTTTTTTGGATCTATTAAGCTCACCTGTACCATAAGAATTATTAAAGAAAAAAAGAAATAGGTTTACTTGTGTCATAAGATATCCTTACTAAATTTTACAACATAAAATATTTAAGTTGCCTAATCAATGGAAGCCCTTGGACACTTTGGCATGGTACAAGGGTATAATTTGGGACTATAGTCCATGAGCTATGACTCAAGGGTGATGACCCCGTATATGTGACATATTGGCGACAATAGGAGGTGACGGGGGAGATGGTAAGGAGATTGGCGATAATTGGGTGGATAGAGAAGAGAAGCTAGGTTTGTTTTGCTAAATTAGCCATTTCTTTGTGCTAAGTGAATCTTAGACCAATGCTACATATGTTCAAATATGATCCAAGGCAAACGTTTTAAAAGACATAAATTTTGTAAGAATCTGATAAGAACTTTGAAAGCTCCGATAAGAACTCTGAAAGCTATGATAAGAACTCTGAAAGCTATGATAAGAGCTTCGATGAGCCTTGTCAAGACTCTAATAAGATAAGTTATGAACTCCGATAAAGCTTCCAATAAACAAGTCACGTATAAGCTAAGATTAAGACATAAATACTTATTGCTAACTTATGCTTGTATTCCTTGAATTTTTCATCCATTATTCTTAGCATCATGCTTTGTTATTTTAAGGTCACTACCTCACTTAGGCTATAAAAGCCTAATACATTCATCCCTCATACATTTCCAGGGTATAGAAGCTTCTAATGATATATCGCGGTTGGAACTTGCAAGTCACTCCTCTAATCATCTGAGAATGTTTATGTTTTTCCTTGAAACTCCTAAAATGGTGGCATATCAACAAGTAGTTCTAATTTGTATATGATAGCATTGTTGGTTTTTAAGAGTGTTCAAGTAATCGATTTTGGTACAAGGTCTTTGATAATGTTATTTGTAACATCCCCTTCCCCGATGGTGGAGAATCGGGTCGGAATATGCTACCGATGAATAAAACGATAATTGGTGTAATAATTTTAAACAAAATTCAGTAATTTAACAAAGAAATTATTTTCAATGATACGACATCGATTCAATAAGCTTAATAACTCAATACAATACTATGATTGTCGGTCTCGGACCAATTTTAGACTTTTACAAGTTTTAGGGACTAATCAGTGAATTCAATATTTTAGAGGTCTTTTTCAAAATTAATCTTACTATACTAAAATCCATCCTATATTCAATGATCATACGAATTTTCAAGATAATCTGAGTCCAATTACCTCTTCAATTTAACTATACAATGTTCAGTGACCAATATACAATGTTCCAAACTTATTCCAAATAACTTTTAACAGATTTACCTATATTGGTATCAGTACTCGAGAGGCCATACCGATACACCTGTGTCATGACCATTAAAACGGTTAAGGATCAAGGAGTCTGTATCGATACGGAGACCATCCGTTTCTATACACAATGCATGTCTTATGATTATCAGATTCAAATGTTCATTACTCGTATCAATACGGTTGGGAACCGTATCGGCACGTGTTGACTCGTAACGGTACGCCCCTGAATCGTACCGATGCAATTAATTTCTCAGATTCTAGTGTTGACTTTTCATACCAATATGCCTTTGACGTATCGATACGCCATGGGTGACCTGTGCTTGACAAGACCAAAAATGCATAGCCGTACCGAAACACTTGCACCCGTATCGGTATGCCCTGCACTATAATGACAGATTTTATCTGGTTTTTACTCAATTTGACATATTGAACAATGTCTAAATCCAATGAAATTTTACCAGCAAGTTTATAACACTATAGTCTACTAGCATGCCAAATTTTATAGTCATCCGAATCCATTTACTACGTTTTCACCTTTTGATGCCAAGTATTCAGTTTTGGTCACTTTTAAGCCATTCAAAAGGGGTCATTTAGGGCCTAAGGCATAATTACAAATCAAGGGCAATATGTATATACCAAAAGACCATAAGTGACTAGTCTAACTACTTTACCAACATACTAGGAGTTCATAGGTTTCGATATACATTACTTTAGATTGGTTGTGACTTGCCAAAATCTTCCAACTCCTCTGATCTCCAACAACAAACTTCTTAACCTAAAATGTATCAAATGAAATGCATTAGTGAGGTAGTCACGGACAATAATGATAACAATGAAATGCATTCCAAGTCATGTTTTAGCAATAACAATGCAATGAATCGATGATGACAATGCAATATTCATAGTCAATAGCAATTATATCATATTTCAACAATAACCCTTGGATCGATTCGGGATAGTGGATACGCAAATTCCTGCGCCTCGCCAATCAATGAATGGTCTAGTCCTTCCGCCTCACCAATATGACCAATAACACAAACATCTCTCCGCCTCGCCACAATATAGGTCGTAATCCAAGGACCATAGTCCACTCGTACATTGAGCTCATAAATTCTATGGCATGCCAATTGTATCCAATATCCTTTCGAGTCCAAGGTCCGGTGACAATATCAATAATCAATGTTCAACAACAATAGCAATGTTCAATGTTTCCAATGTCCTTATCAATAAGCAATGTTCCAATACCAATGTTCGATGACAATAACAATATCGACAGCAATGTTCAATGATCTCAATAACAATGTCAATGGGTGATGCTTCAATATCAATGTATCGATAATAATAACTACGCCTATATCAATGCTCAATGACAATGATTATAACAATGACTATGACAATGTTCAATGACCGATGTCCTAGGTAACTATAATTCGATGGCAATAACGATTGCGATATCAATATCATTGCTTGATGGCGATGACAATATCGATATCCGATATTCAATACAAATCATAGCGATACTTACCAATGATGCCTCCTAAGAGGTTCGATGCAATATCCTTTATCAAAAGGGTTAGCAATACTAAATTCAATAACAATGAAATCGGGAAAAGTACCTAGACTAATCCCGAGACTCCGACTACACTTACCTCAATAATCTGAAGCTCCTACGACTCTCGGATGACAACTTCCTTGTTCTCGAGCCAATCAATAACCACTAATCGATATCAATAAATCGAAGGAAAATCAAGCTTCACAAAACTCAACAATAGAGGTGTGTGCTTTCTAGAAGAAGATGATGAGATACATATGCTTGCTTCCTCATAATTCGAGTAAGGTTCTATTTTTTTTCATTTCCTTTACTCTTATTTTAATTAGGAGCTTTCCTTCAAGTGAAGGAATTCTTTCAGACAATCCCACGTATGTGGTGATTATAATTGAAGAGGGGTTAATCGCAAGGTTAGCCTATCGACTCTCTACATTCTATTTTTTTACCCCTAAGTTTTTTATTTCTATGATTTAGTCACTAAATAACTTTCAATGTATTCGATAAAGTCCTTAATCAACAAATTGACCCAATTAGAGTCCAATATTAATAGAATTGACCATATGTTAACCTTGTAAAAATGATACATTTCATGCATTTTTACTTAGGTTATTGCTTAGCTTCAAGTTCATTTCATTGTATATAGTTGCATTTAAATCATATACTTGCGCAAGGTGATGTTTTCTTGGTTGTTTTTATTTATTTATGAAATTGGTGTTGCTTGGGAGAGGTTTGTTTTGGTGTGGTGATGTGTAGGGAAGCTGGGGAGTATTTCTGGGCAGAGGGAAAAATGCCACAACATTTTGGATGGCATTTCTAGGCGCACTAGAAGACAAAGGAATGAAGATATTTTGCATCTCCCACACGTGATTCCACTAGCCAGCTGTGCCCCTACATGTGAAGGGAATATTCCCTAGGATACACAAAGAATTAAGGGCACAAAACCCTAGGAGCCCCCACTATATAAAGAAAAGGACACCCATATTAAAAGGGGCTGAAAAAGAGCTTTGTGAGCTAAGAAAAAGAGAAAGGAAGAGGCGGCCATTCTTCTTCTTCTTCTTCATTGCATCCTCCATTGTTGAAGCTCTAAAGGGAGGATCTTACTAGCCTTTGAGAGAAGCAGCAAGTTTAGAGTGGTTCACGACAGTCTACGGCGGCTTGGGAGTTTCCTTCACTCTTAGCTATTCTTTGTTGTTGCATTTTTATTTTGGAATTGGTTGTTTAAAATGGTTGATTATGGATGATGTTTGCCCAGCCATGAACTAACTCTAAGTGGCTTGAGCTTGTTTTGGGATACTTATGTTTTAAGTTGAATGAATGTTTGGTTTGCTTTCTTGCCCTTTACATGCTTTGTCCATTGTTTTGTATGGCTTAAGCTTGTAAGAGCTTTCGAGAGTTAGCCTTTGCTTAGGTGTTGGAAAGATTAACATTCGAGAGAGTTAGGCTTAGATCTACGTGGACAATGGGGTTTGATGCTGAGTGGCAAAATCCTAACTCACCTTAGAGATAAGTGTAGAGTTTCAACGACTAAAAGGAGTAGAAGTTCAAGGATATTAGCTTGCTAGGGTTCACGCCGAGAGGTATTGTCATAGCATTCTGGCTGTCAGGTTTCTTGCTAGAGATAGTTTAGAAACACCTTAGTAAACTCTGTCGAGCATGATATGAGAAAGTTAGAGCTAAAAGTTCTTGAGACTTAGACATATGAGTCCTTGATAAGCCCAGCCCGTCATCCCAATAGAGAGTTTCGTACACGTAAGAGGACGTTTGGAATATCCTTGTTTCAACCTAGTTTATATTACAATTGTTTGCTACAACATTTCTTAATCTGTTCCCACTTGCAATTGCATTTACTTTCAGTTTGTGTGCTTCAGCTTAACTCAATTTACCTTCAATCCCTGTGGAGATGATACTGACTCATCACTTTACTACTTGTTCGATGTGTATACTTGCACTATTTGTGTATCATTTTTAGTACATCACAACACGCAACAAGTTTTTGGCGCCGTTGCTGAGGATTGACAATTGGTTATTTTGAATTTAGTTTTTGCACCATTTTATTTCTTCTTTTTGTATAGATTTATTTGCTGTTTGTGTTTACCTTTTTCAGGTGTTGTGCTGTTACATGACCTGAAGAAGACCCGAGGAACCATTACTCCCTTTTGAAGTTGAGATTGAAAGATTATTTCATCGAAGAAGACATGTTCCAAGAACTATACACGGAGTTCAAAATCCAGTTGAAGACCCTGCAGATCAAAATGCTGCAGCAATTTGCAATGTTGGAGTTGTAGCTCGACCAAGACCTATTAAAGATTATTTAGCACCCATCTTGGATGATCTCAACCTTGGGATTATAGCTCTCGAGTTTCAGGCAGCCCACTTTGAGCTCAAACCGGTGATGTTCAACATGTTGAACTCTATTGGACAGTTTGGTGGTGTGCCTCATGAGGACGCAAGGCAACATATAAGTGTTTTTTTGGAGGTGTGTGACTCTTTTCAACAGCAAGGTGTGAATGACGGTGTGCTGAAATTTAAGTTATTCACATACTCATTGAAAGATCGAGCAAGGGCGTGGCTTAGTGGAGTACCTTTCGGCTCGATGAAAGCATGGACAGACCTATGCAAGAGCTTTTTGCTGTGGTATAATCCACCCAACATGAACGCCCAACTAAGGAATGATATTTCTTTCTTTCATCAAGTTGATGACGAGTCGATGTTCAAGTGCTGGGATAGATATAAGGGACTACTTCGCAAATGTACAAATCATGGTTTCCACGATTGGATGCAAGTTGTGATCTTCTACAAAGGTGTCAATGCTCTCACGAGGATGATGCTAGATGCTTCAGCAAATGGAACTTTGCTGGACAAGTTGCCCGTAGAAGAATTTGGTATCCTTGATAGAATAGCATACAATGATTGTCACTTCCCTTCTTCGAGACTAGGAACGGGGAGGAAGACTCAAGAGACATTTGATCTTGATGCTAAGGATTCTGTTTCAGCTCAATTGTCAGCCATTACAAACATGTTGAAGAATCTCCAACGTTCTAGTGAAGTGAAGGAAGTCAAGGTTGCAAGCTCTTCTTGTGCACTTTGCCATGTCATTCATCATGTGAGCAAGTGCCCTGAAAACCACAAGTCTACCAACTATGTGTGGAATAGGAGCAACAACAACCCATATTTGAACACTTATAACCCAGGATGGAGTCAGCATCCTAATTTTTCTTGGGGGAATCAAGGAATCAACAATACCGGTAGCTCGAACCGGCAACAAAATCTGACTGCACCCCTAGGTTTTCAACAAAATATGTCGTGGCAAAATACTAACAAGGGTTTAGCATCTTCATCGAACACTAACTCTTTGGAAGCTAATTTCTAAGACTTTTTGACGACTACGAAGGCTGTATTTCAAAAACAAGCTGCATCTATTAAGAGCCAATGAGCATTTCTACAGTCACAGTTAGTCTTTGAAAGCTTTGGAAACTCAAGTGGGTCAAATTGCTCAAGCATTACATGCACGCCCACAAGGCAGTCTACCAAGTGATACTGAAGTCACTAAAGCTCAAGGCAAGGAGCAATGTAGTGCATTCACCTTACGGAGTGGCACCCAGATCACCAAGAAAGCTAAGTTGTAATACCCCTTTCCCGTATTCATAGCTGAATACGAGTAAGAGATATCACAAAACATTTGTAAAACCCTCTACATTTGTAACTCGGTAAAAATTTTGATTCTTCTAAAAATATTACAATATATTTAGTTTCTATTTACAAATGTAGTTAATCGCGTAAAGTTTAAATATAATATTTTAATATTCAAATCGAGTTTAATTTCAGGCAGCAACTTATTAATTTAATTTAACTTTATATAATTAATAAAACTGTCTAAAAACTGTATGATTTAAAATTCATCCAGATACCACATAAAATACAAATTCTATCAGAGCAGTCATATCATTTTAATATACATGCCAACTAGTAAATATTAAACAGTGTCAAAAGATATCTTACTGATACCGATGTACCTGTTATTGATTGATGATGTCCGTTTATGCTCCTTACTCCAACCATTTCTTATTTCTTACGTGTAAAACAGTTACACGGTAAGTATTTACTTAGTGAGACAATAATTCGAATTCTAGTGCAATTGTCATAATATCAATATTAATGATTAACAATGCATATGATCACCTTACCATTATATGCTCGTTAACATAAATAAATATGTATATCAAAGTGATAAGATTAGATCTTACCAGTACCGTTGCCATTCCATCTGTAAGCTTTCAATGTTTACCAATACCTTTTTTCCATTTCTATCTGCAAGCTTTCAAGCTTATCTTCCTGTTTCTTTTTTATTCTTTCAATTTATTTAGCCCAATGTATCGAATTAAGAGATCCTATGTACACGAGTCATCCCCCCATACCCAACCTTTCTTGATTATGTATATTATTTGCACTCTACCGGGAGTGCTTAGCACCGAAGTCCTTCTGTATACTTACCGAAGTATACAATATATCCCTAATTGAGTTTTTATGAAATTACACCGAAGTGTTTAGCACCTGTAGTAAGTCCGTATACTCAAACCATGCATGAGTATACTCCTCAATGAGTATTTATAATATTTGCACTTTACCTGAAGTACTTAGAATATTTATACAGCTGTTTATGACCCTATGGATATCCAACTATACCATCGAACCTCTATATCATACATTGGGCTTTATTTCATCATTTAAGTCATCAATGGCAACATATATCAATATATATCAACATTTAACAGTTCATAGCCGAAATAACATTCATATTATACCATCATCAATAACTAGTGATCAATGCATTTATTTTCAACCTTTGACATATTTAAAATATGTCAAATATATGATCAATGACATAAATATCATGACAATATATAAACTAGGTAGACTCATCGCAAGTCCTACCGGTGATGTATGAAACATCCATGTATAATGTTATGTATGCATTGCACTCACCTGGGCCATTTATTAGTATGCCTCACTAAGTCCTCTTTGATCATTTCCTTCATTGTACCTCGAACCTCCCTTGATTCGAACTTAACTTCATAATTCAAATAAGTAAAATATTTGTTAGATCCCAATCTAACAATATCTTAGACATATTGTCCAAAATAATCATTCGAATAGAAAATCTCCAAATGTTTTCCTTTCTTCCTGTAATCACTCATTTTTATCCGGTTTGTAAATATTGTTAATATATTAGCATAATAATTAACAAGGTATTATTATTGCACGTATACATGTTATATTATATGTTTACTATATATGTGATTAATGTGTACAAAATATGTGTGTGATATATGTAAGCGCATGCGTATTATACATACTATGTGCGGTGTATGTGTGTCACATGTCACGTACGTTTTAATAGTTTATATATGTACTATGGTGTATTTGGTTATACTTATTTTGTGTATAAGATGCATGTATGTGTGTGCTTGGGTGTATGTGATATATATGTGGTTTGCATGTGCATGTACTATGTATGTTTGTAGTATGTATAATGTTTGTATACTTACATTAATTAAGTGTGTGAGCAAATATATGTATATGTGTGTTCGAATGTTATATGGTATATGTTAATTTGCATGTATGGTTATATGTACATAAATTATATATGTGTATATGTTATTATTATTATTATTATTATTATTAATATTATTATTATTATTATTATTGTTGTTGTTGTTGGACTAATGTAAAGTAAAATCCAAAACATAAAACCCAAATATTATAATAACAGTCCAAGTCCATATTATTACAAAAAAACAAAAAAATATAATAATACAAGGCCCGGTTGGCCTAAGCCCAAAACCCCATTTAACCCTAATTATTCTATCTTTGCGCAGATGACTAGGAGCCGTTGGATCGAGATGTGGATCCAACAGCCACGATCAAGGAAGGGTAAATATCTAGCTAGCCGCGTGAACTACACGTCTGGACAGTTCTAATGCCACGCGCGCGTGCGGTCCACGCGCGAACTCTTCGATATCCCACGCGTGCGTGAGTCCTACGCGCTATAACCCCTCGACTGCTGAGCCCCACGTGTCACGATCTGGAGCCGTTTCACCGATCGAGGTTTTATCTGGGTCGTTCATCCTTCAAGCCATCCCGACCGTTAGATCGGATCTGATCCAACGGCCGAGAACGCCTCAGGCCGAAGACAACTCCCCCACACCGCCACCATGCTTCCACCATGTCGGTCTCCAACCACCGCGCTCAGGCATATCAGAACAACACAAAAAAAGAGAGACTATGTCAGTGTCAGTCCAGATCTAAAAATATATTACATTATTTGCTACCAAACCAAAGAGACAAGGATATATGTATGAAACAAGTAATTGTAAGGAGCCTAGTGGTAATCGAAAAGAAAAAAAATAACAAAAAAAGGCAACAAGTTTTCAGTGGTAACGCTCTTCTCTTTTTCTTACTTCTTTACATGCATAAAAGAAAATATACGTAGTGATAACACAAAAAAGGGGATTTAGAGCTATTACCCTCGTCGTCTGTGGATCTCCCCTCACTAGTGACAAGCCTCTTCGGCTTTCCGAAGCGGAACATGGTGAACTGAAGGGAGCGGGAGGTCCCTTTTGGTTTCATTTTGGTCAAACGTAAACAAAAAAAATTTCTTGTTTTGTATTTACTTAGATCTAGGCAAAAGGGTGAGTCTTAGCGTAGATCTAAGTTCATATACGGGTTCGGTTTAGAAAGAGGCTGGTTTTGGGGGATTCTTTTAGTTCGCCGGCGCCGGTTAGCGGCGGCCGGCGGCGGAAGGGATGGCGAAAAGTTGCTGGTTTCTGGGTTCTTCATAGGTTCAAGGGGGACGGTTGAGAGCAAAATGAGAGAGACGCTTATTATAAAACTGGGATTGAATGAAAAATGGGGAAAAATTTGAGTTTGGGCCGAAGAAGAGGGTTTTATAGGTATTTTTATTTTGTGAAATGGCAAAACTCCGTAATAAGTCCCCCCGCGTTTTCGATATTTTCGTTTTTGTCTCGCCACAAGGGATATTTACAACTCTGGTCCCCTCATATTTCGAAATCTTGCAATCCAGTCCCTAAATTAAATTGAATCAGTTTTTAAATGGCAAAATTACCTCACTAGTCCCACCGCGTTTTTGAAATTTTCACTTCGGGTCTGCCCCTTGGTCCAATTACAGTTTCAGTCCTTCAAAGTTCGGTCCTGCTTGCATTTTCGTCCCTAAATCGCATATTATTGTCCTTTAATTTTTGTTCCTTATGTTTATTTCTTTTCATTTCAGTCATGATTCCATGTAAATATTTATGTTCGTTTATTATAATCGTGTATGTTGATGTAGCCTTTTGCCTTTTCATATATCTCTCGTATATGCTTTGTATTTTCATGTTTACATGTATATGTGTGTTAAGTTTATGGTGATTATGTATCTTTATGCGTTCGTTCGGTTATTCGTATCACACGTATTAGATTGATATTTGAGTTGGCTCGAACACAACCTGTTTTATATTTTCAGCATGTATTGCATGTTTTCTTTGCTTTTAGGCTATGTGTTGATATATTTTCTTGGTCATGTATAATGCTATATTTTACGTACGTTACAATGTGTCTTATGGTAATATGTACATTTTTGTAATATGTGTTTTTGTTCCATGCCTTGTAATTGTGACATGTTAGGTTTATTTTTAGTCATGATTAGGGATAATTTGTATGCATATATGTTTTAGATTAGTATTTTATTTATGTTCTGTTAATAGTTTATTATGTGAATATTTACTGTATTTAAATTATTGGTCATGCTTAATATTTTGTTCACTAAGGTTGCATAATGGAATATAAATTGTCAATGCGGTGTCCTTTTATCCGAGCGTAAACGGGGCCAGTATCAGGCGTAGTGATAGTGGTTGGGCGTTTATTCTCGGATAACGGGGCCTTTAAAATTTATTCGCAATTATAACCGAATTTTAAACTAATCGTCACTTTAACCCGGAAAATTCAATATTAATAAAGCGGTAATTATTAAAGTACCAATTTTGGGTGGCGTGGGGGTGCTAATCCTTCCCCATCCGTAACCGACTCCCGAACCCAACAGTTTTTAAATCTCTGGTTTTATGGTGTCCGGCCTACCTAAGTGGCCGGTGGCGACTCCAATTTTTAATAAAATGCGTTCTTTCTTAAACCCCATGGAATAAACGTTTTATATCCGAAAAATTACAAACACACCGAAAACACCTATTTTTAGAGCGAAAAAAGACATCGCTACACTTCCTTGTATTGTTCAAAAATTCATTATGGTCCTTAGTAACCACTTTGAACTTCCATTAACCCCTTTCAAGCTTACTAATCAACCTTAGATATAAAGTGTATCAATTCTCATTTTCTGGCAGTTTGCAGTACCTCCAAAGAAATATTTCTATAAAATAATCTATAACTCAGAATTTGACTCCATTTGTTCTGAAAGAAACTAGATTTGATAAGCTTTTCAACCATATAAATTAATAGCCCAAATTCAACTTTTATGATTTATGGCGAATTTTCAAAGCCATTTACAGTGCTGAAATTCGGAACAGACTGGTGTTCTATTTTCTGACCTTTCCTCACTTAAAAATTCATATCTTTTGACTCGGAACTCGAAATAAGATTCCGTTTGTTGGAAACGAAACTAGACGAACAAATATTTACATCGGTATAAAATTCACCATCTAACCATTTTTGTAGAATTTATGGTGAATTTTCAAAGTTACTGCCATAAACCAGTTTTTCTACACAGCTTCCATAAACAACTTCAACTTTTATACTAACTTCTCCTTACTTTTATACTTTTCAATTTAGTCCAATCACTAGCTTTAAACCACCAACTCATCACATTCTTCACCAAATAATTATTCACAATAATTCTCCTTAATTTTCCTTCTTTACCGAAATAGTCACTAAAATGCAAAGATAAGGATTCAAGCTTCTTAACTTTACAATTTGGTCCACAATTCAACATTAATACCTTAATTCCATTATTGCAACTAAAAATCAGATTTAATCCCCATACAAAACTTCAATTTTGATTTGGTCACTTAACTTTAACAAATTGTCAAAATGGTCACTAATTCAATTCAACATCAATTTGGCATTCTAACTTCATTTTCTTATCTCTAAAATCATTAATAACACAAATACACTCCAAATTCTAAAAATTTAGATTTGTTCCTTCAACTTTTCAAGTTGCTGAAATGGTCCCTACACAATTTAACTTAGGATTTTGCTTCCAAACAACAATTCAAGCTTACTAGATCATTATTTCAACATCACAAACCCTAAATTAAACTTCAATCCATAAACCCTAATCATCTTCATAGAAATCAAAACATGTAAAACTTAAATCCCAACTCAGTATCATGATTTTAACATCATACTAGCTTGATTTCAACTTAAATTCAATCATGGAATCATAAAATCTCAAAAGCCCCAATTTGATCCATAAACCCTAATTTCTTTCTCATGTAAATTCTCATGAATCAAGCATGGATTCCATGAATTATTGATATCAAAAGATAGAGCTTGAAGAGTAGAACAACTTTGTAGTTGAAGAGATTACCTGAAAACTGAGTTTCAGAGCTTGAATCGGGTTTGGAAAATTTTTTCTCTTTCTTTCCCTAGCCCTCACGTTTGTTGCTGGAAAAGATGAACAAAATCTTCATCTTTTCACCATTATTTTACACATATATCTATTAAATGAATATTAAATTCATTTAATAGTGAAATTACAATTTTGCCCTTTTTATCCAATAGTTGAGATTGATTTTATCATCAATCAAGGGCCAAGATTTAATCTTCCATTTTATCTTTCCAAAATTGCCCTTATAACTTTTTAAATATTTCAAAATTGCCATTGGGGCCAAATTACCAATTTGCCCTCCAACTTGTCTTTATTTACTAGTTTGTTTCCAAATTGTCATTCCATTAAAATCTAACTAAATCTAGTTAGAATTCAACCAACCATAATAAAATATTCATAAAATAACATTTTATGACTTTTCCATAGCTTTTGGATTAGTCTCCAAAATTTCCATTCGATCTAATATACCGATAAATAATCCTTTACTCATAAATAAACTATAGGATTCATCTTGAATCAAACTAAAAATATTTCCAACACTTGGAAATGACTTTTATAACCTTTCTCTATCATATGGAAAAATTTCAAAATTTTCCAGTTCGATCCAGGTATCCGAATTCCACTTAAACTTTAACTGCGATTTTCCCAATAATCGAAGTATTAGGTCGAACCAATAATACCGCATTCGATTCACACTCTTAGGTGATATGTTTATTTATGAAATGAAAACCTTAACTTTTTGGAAATTACAACTTTAGTCCCCAAACTTTTCCAAAGTTTATACTTTAACCATAAAATTTTCAAAATTTACATTTTGGTCACTACCTTTTTAAACTTCAATTCCCATTCCAATTTTCCTTGGAATTCAACAAACTTTAAGATACCTTATTCAATTCACTATCTATCACATGAGACTTTAAACCTTAGAAATTTCCTTTCCAAAACCCATAATTAAAGAAATCCTAACTTTCGATTTTTTGTCATTTTAGTCACTAAGTTAGCTTTTAAGCTATTATCTTAGTGCTAAATGACCCTTAATAAACTTAGTAAATTTTGAGGTATTACAATTCTCTCCCCTTAAAAAAATTCGTCCTCGAATTTTCAACACGCACCTGATTCAAAAGGCGAGGAAACTATTTTCTTATATTTTCTTCTTATTTCTCTCAAATCTTTTCTTTAACCTTGTGATTTTTGTCAAAAAACTTTAACAAATGGGATTGTCTTGTTTTCCTAGTTCTTTGACTCCATGTGCTAGGATCTTTACCAGTTTTTTTTCATAGTTTAAATCCGACTGAATCTCTATTTTCTCGAGAGTAACAACATGTGAGGGGTCTAATCAATAATTCCTGAGCATCGATACATTATGAATCTTGTCCATTTCCAAAGATAAAGCTGGCCATTAAGCTTAACTATTAGACTAACTTTTTTCACGATTTCTTATAGCCCAATAAATCTTAAAGCCTTTTATTGTAAGCTCCACAAGAAATATAAGCAGTTTTTTCCCCCGACAATTATCAGTTTAATTTTGACAAAAAGATTAATATCTATTTAATAAAATATTAACTTTTTTATAAAATGCTGAATTTTATTAGGAAAAAAAAAAGAAAACATGCGTATACATAAGAGTGAGTATTCGATTGAATCGAGTTAAAAAATTTCAAGTTAGTCAAGTTGAAGAGTCATATTTTATAGGCATAAAGCCAAAACTAGCCCCTAACGTTTGACCTTTTGGTCATTTCAACCCATATTCTTTTTTTGTGCAAACAAACACTTAATGTCTCATTTCCGTTTAAAAATAAACCTCGTTAAATAAAAGCCGTTAGTTAATTAACGTTTCATTTTCGTAGCACTATAACACATCAGCAATTTTTTTTAATTAATTATATATTTATTTTTATTGAATTATTACAATCAATCAAATGGGACATTGTCATCATTTGATTAGTTTAAAATTAAAGGAATCAATAATACCTTTGGAGGCGCTTAACCACTAAGCTGGGTGGTAACCTTTGTTATTTTTTAGATACTCTAATATATAAACCCTTTTTCAATTGAACAAATCTCGGTTCTCGTGAGTAACAAAACAACTGACAAAATCTGCAAATATGTAAAAAAATCTAAGAATCGAGAGCTTGGTTTCTTCACGTCAACGATCACATAAAATCTTTTGCATCACATTATAAGCCATACAAAAACACCATCATCACGAGAATAAAAAAGAAAAAGAAAAAGAAAAAGAAAAAGAAAACCAGGATATACAGTAGCAAAGTGGTTAGCTAAGAAACCATTTTTTAGAGCAAAAGCTGCGAGAGGGTTACCTGGACCATTAAGAGCATATGGGCTCTTAGCAACCGATTTTTCAAAAACTGCTAGCATTTCTTCTTCTTTTTGTCCCCATTGTTTGCAAAGATCCAAAACTTCAATAGAAACAAATACCAAGAGAAAATGGTTCTTGATGTCCTTTGATTGATAAATTTCGATGAAATTTTGTGATGTTGCGTATATACAAAGAAGAAGATTGTGGGGAATTCTTTAGTTCTTGTATATAAGCAGTTTAAGGCAGCGAGAAATGAAAATAAGTTGTTTTGATTTCACCTCCATCTGAGTCAGGTGATTTTGGAACCAAAACTTGACTTGGTAAGGATATAATAGATAATCTAAAAACCCAACAAGGGTTACCGCCCAGATCAGTGGTTAAGCGTCTGGTGTCTTTTACCTTTCAAGTCTTTAGTTCAAGTCCCTCCAAAGACGTTCTTTGATTCATTTATTTTTATACTAATCATATAATGTCACGCAATCATCATTTGATTGGTTGTAATAATTCAATAAAAACATATATAATTTTTTGCTGATGTATTATAGTACCACGTCAACATCTCTGTACATATGGCACTGTCATATCATCACAGAGCGTTGACCGTTAGTTGACTAACGGTTTCTATCCAACGATTGACATTTTTGAACAAAAATGAAACTTTAAGAGTTTATTTGCACTAAAAAAAGAATATAGGCTAAAGTGACCAGAAGGTCAAACGTTGAGGGTTATTTTTAACTTTATAACATTTTATAACTCAATTTTATTTTGAATTTTTTTTCTAATTTAAACTGTTTTCTATAACCATATACAATATATATATTTCTTCATAATTTTTTCATATGTAATACATATATATGTTAGGGATAATAGATATACTCGACTCAAACTTGAAAATTAACCACTAATTATTAAAATTTTTGAGTTATTCGAATTTTTATTTTATAACTCAAACTTTATTTGAAGTTTTTTCAAGTCGAGTCCAGTTTATAAAATTACAAGCCGAGTCAAGATGAATTGTGTATGTTTGCATTAAATCGAGTTGAATAATTCAATTTTTTTTTAAATCAAGTGGGGTTTTGTCAACCCTACATATACACACCCTAAGATACATAGAATCTTAAAAACAAAGTTAAAAAAAAAAAAACTCATTAAGAAATATGAAAACAAACAACAACAAAATACACGACAACATGAAAAGTAAATGACAACTCTTTCCTTGCATTCTCATCCTTCTTACATTTATTTTATTTATAATGTTTTGATTGAAACATTTAATCTAAAATATCATCTAGCTAAAATAATTAATAATTTATATATATATATATAAACAAGTAACTCAAATTGTTAAAATTTAATGCAAATCAATTAAAACTTAGCCTAACCGTCAAGTAAGTGTCTGAACTATACCCTTTTTCTAGTTAGGTGTTCAAATTATATTTTGGGTTAAATAGGTGTCTAACGTTTCATTCCGTGACCTATTTAAGGTTTGACCGTGATGGACGTTAATTTTTTTTCGTTATCCAATAAAAAAGAACATGTGGCAATATTAAACATTTTCTAAATTTTATTTTTTTAAAAAATGAAACAGATTTTTTTTAAATATTTTAAATTTTTCAAATAATCATATAATAGTCCCCAAATCCTTAAACCACCAAATCCGGCCACTTTCACCGACGTTAGTCACGTTTCTGGCGACAAAATGAAGCACCCTTCCTTTGCCAAACGACTCACACACCGTTCATCTTCCGTTATGCCGTCATTCATCGTAAATCATTCAAATGAACTATTCGACCATTTCGGCGTTTCGCGTAAATCGATTTCCAACAACGAGGTGGTGGGACAAATGACCATGATGGTTCAGCAACGGATGTGATGGGCGTCAAATCGAGATTTGGGTGTTAGGAATTTCAAAATTTGGGACTATTTTGTAAAATTTGAGGTTATTTTGTATTATTTTTATTTATTTTTAAATATAATTTCGGATATTTAAGAAGATGACACATGTCAGATAACGGTGAAAATTAACAGACACTAACGGCGGGCACCAATTTGGCCCAAAACAAAGTTTAGGCATCTAACTGGAAAAAAAGATATAGTTTGGCACTTATTTGACTGTTAAGCCTTAAAACTTTTACTAAATTTTTTTATCAGAATAGTATGGTTTTATTAGCACAAAAAATCATACAAACGACATTATCACATGCCTCATTAAAAACCTTCTTAAACTTAAATTAGAGAAAAAGAATATATGATGATGTATGAGGACGAACCATAACACCCTATTCTAAAAACGAAACCACACACTCTGAAAAAAAAATATAACCCGATCATACAAGACATAAAGCAACTATGCCTTCACTCACTCACTCACTCACTCACTCCCCTACTCTAGGAACAAAATGTGGGATATAAAACCAACACCGCATTCGTATGGAAGCATTGAATCGACCTCAAACCTCACAATACTACATTGTACCACCCAAACCCCCCACACAAATATTATATCCACCTTCCTTAACACTCTAAGCTGTGCACTATAAAAATTTCAAATTATAACTCGAAACTTAGATGTAAGATCGAAATTCAATTGAACCAAATTCGAATCGATATTTCTTGAGCACCCATGTCTCTCACTTGTCGATGTTACCACATTAAACATCTCCCTTAAACACCATGCATGGCTAAAACAAATTAATCTCTTGCAAAAATACCATATCGCAACGATACTGACATAACAAGATCTAAATCGCTTTTCTTTTTGACGCTGAACCATACCACAAATGTTCGACGACAACACTTTCATCTCGCCCTATGCCTTTTGTTCCTATCTATCAAGCAATCGAGCAATACCTTTGATGACATCCTCTTCTCTTCCAATCGTTCGTGCCCACAACAGATTTCCAGTTCTACCATTGCCCGAGCTTCTTTCAACAAAGCTTGTTGTTGTGCTATGAAATTCGAATCCCATTCGCAATTTTTGGCTTAGATTGTGTTTTTTCTTAGTTTTTTTACCCAATTTCTTTGCTGCCACGACACGTTCAGATGTTGATAAAACCTGTTAAATACTCTCCAAACTTGTCTAATTTTCGTAGGGTCCCCATTATACTGCATGACTTCAACTGTAGTTTCATGAGGCCCTTCCACACAACGTCCAACTCTCACCTCTCCTAAAGACTTGTCCACTGGAAAGTACTTCACAGTACAGTCTACAAGCCTCTACAATAAGTTTAGCTGAATTTTTTAAAATTTTAAAATATACAATATGTATAAATATAAATTTATTTTTTATGAGAAAAGATACTTTCCCCCATCCTTTACAACCCTCTTTTTATAAGGAACTCGAGTTTGAAAGGTGTCTCAGAAAATTTAGGAAAAACTACACGGGTGGTCACTCAACTATCACATTTTTTATTTTAGTCACTTAATTAATTTTTTCGTCAAAACCATCCCTCACGTTAGATACCTTTCCTATTTTGGTCCCTTTCCGTTAAAAAACTAACAATAATGCTGATGTAGAATTTTTTTAAAAAATAATACATTGGTGATGCCGTTGGTTTTTTAACGGAGATGGACCAAAATAGAAAAGGTATCTAACGTAGGGACGATTTTGACGGAAAAATTAATTGAGTGACCAAAACAAGAAAATGATGATAGTTGGGTGTCCACCCGTGTAGTTTTCCCAAAAACTTAACATGGAGTACTTTCTAATAAATCAGTATGTGCAAGCAATTATAAAAGAAAAATCATTTGTTCAAGTAACGTCAATACTCTGATTTTTTTTTTTTTGGTATTTTACGTAATTCTACGTTTCCAAAACGACCTATATTAGGGTCACTGCCCTGATCCTCATGGCAATGGCTTTAAGTCCGTTTTCATTGTCATCACAGCAGAGCAGAGGGTAACATGGAGAAATGAATGAAGTATTAAATGTACCAGAACCACCATGAAAACTAAAGGCTTCACTGCTTTAGAATTTGCTATGGCCACCTAGCAAATGCTGTAATGTCCTTTGCTCCATATAAGCTTTATATTAGCTGATGCATGTAGTCCACATGTGGGGTTTTCTAACTTGAGACGGCTAAAATGAGATTATACAAAAATGCTTAAAAAATAGTAAGAATTTGTGTATCAATTGGTAAGGATTTCTGTAGGTACATAATAAGTACATAAAAATTAATAAGCATTTGTATATATACCGAAATTCTTATTATTTTTGTAAGAATCTCTGTAGGTACATAAGAACTGATACACAATTCTTATCGTTTTTTAAATATTTCTGTGCAGCTTCATTTTAATTTTATTTAACATGTCTCACCCTAGAATCGTTCAGAGGCAGAAATTAGGACCACTTTGTTTTGACATTAAATTGTTTTGAGCCCAAGACAAAGTTTCGATCCCATCATACCCTTCTTTTCGGGGCTTCTTAACAGTTGGACGGCACTGGTTTATGATAATTAAAACCCTCGGCTAGCTTTGTCATATTCCAACTACAATCTTTATGTGAACGACATATTCTTAGTACCTTTATTTATGCTCCACACTAGTAATTAAGTTTAGGGTTTGAGGTTTAAGGTTATAATATATATTTTAAGAAATTTAAAATAAGGTATAATTTTTAGTGGGTAGATGTAGGATTTAGAATTTATAGTCAGAGATCAAAATATAACTTTTTAATATTTTTTAGTGTTGAGACCATTTTTTTGTCGAATTATAACTTAAAGTTGGTATCTTCTCTTTTGCCAAAAAATAGTTGTCAAAACATATCAGAGTGGGTCCAGCAGGGGCTAGCATAAAAAAAGGGTGTTTAACATGCCTTGCGTTGATTTTAACATGGAAAATAAATAAATAAAAACTGGCCTGCTTCTTATGGACCAACTTGCGGATATCTGCATCAGGATCAGTAGCTTTCCTTGGATGCAAGGCTTCATAATGTTAGTTTGAACTTCTGTAGTTCTGCTCAGTTTCTCCATTAAAAGGGGCATGCACACTAATCGACTTATGCAATATTTCTCTTGAATGAAACTTCACATTCTTAATTATCATTGTCAAGTAGTCCATGGACCATAGTTCCCCTCTTTTCAATGATATGGCTTAAACTAGGCATCATGTGATATTCGTTTGCGGCATCGATCCATAAAAGTAGGCTCGAATCAGAAAAAGACTGGATTTAGTTATTGTTCTTCCCCAAACTTTTTATTAATTACATGTAGAAATGCACAACTACTTACAATTATTCTACACTTGGTATTTGATCTAAGACTGTACAAAAGCAACACAGCAAACACCCTTGGAACTGTGTAAGCAAAATTCTAAGTGAATGCCAAAATGATTTATTTATGTACATAAAAGGTACCTAAAGCTGAATTCATACGGTATAATTTGAATAAACTGTAAGAGAGACTCACTTTGGGCTCTTTCGAGATACTTAAGTGCTTCTTTTTCTAGCTCACTAGGTAATTGAAGGCAAATCCAATCGAGCAAGGAATCCAAGTCCTTGGCAAAGTCAAGCAAGTACCAATCCAACAGCTTTGGGATTGCAAACTTTGTTGATGAGATTCCAACTGCAGCCTGCAAGTACTCTCTCTTTGCCACTTCCAATTCGTTCTCAACTTGAGAAGCGGTATATACTCGAACCTTCAGTTGACAAGTCAATAATCAGTTTTATGTGATAACTAGTAAGGTGCTTCAGACCTAAAATATAAAGGAGAAAGAAGAAGAAAATAATAGCAATGGCATTAAAACCGGGTGACAACGATATATGGAGTCAATTATTAAGGACCGTTGAGAGTAGGTGATGACTAACTCTGATACAAAGATGAAAACTTACAGCAGGAGAGGACCAGCTTCCACATGCAAGGGCAAATGTCACCAATGGTTCAGACAGTTCCAGTCCGAACATGCTCCTGGCAGTCATCTCATCATTCTTGGCACCCTTTGGAAATGTATGACCAAGACTCAAGATATATGACAAGGAAGACTTCATTATCAAATTCAAACTGACAAGGGAAAGAAAAGATAAGATTGCAAAGTAAAATGAGGTACCACTTACAAATTTCGAGTGGTAGGGCAATCTGAGAATGAAATGTTCTATAGTTATTGCATTCAGCAGGTGTCCCCCAACATTTATGGTTGCCTGTTGTTACATAAAACAGGCAATTGAATTGCTGTTAGGCCAAGGTGGTTGTATTAATATGCAACAATGTTGTGACAAAATCATGTTTCTGGGACATCCTTACCTTTCTCATCATTCCCACAACCATCTCTGGACTCTCTGGTACTCCTTGTTCTAAGAATGTCTGAATCAATATCAAGTGTTAAAACTGATTCAATCTACTGGAGTAAACCAAGTATAATAGCAGAAACTAAATGCATTGAAATATGAAGTACCATCATAAAGACAATGTGGGGTATGGGAGCCACGGTTTAAACTTGTATCGATCTTTATATAGAAGTTAAGTCACTAGTTCAAATATGAAATACAAGCCTAATTGTTTAATTGTTTTCGGTTTATATTCACGAATCGATCCTTCACTTACATTCATCATGCAGGAATTGTAGGTATTGATCCAAAATGCAAGCTTCTCTTGATGGTT
The DNA here is from genome assembly GCA_019671005.1 of Hibiscus mutabilis. NCBI lineage: Eukaryota > Viridiplantae > Streptophyta > Magnoliopsida > Malvales > Malvaceae > Hibiscus > Hibiscus mutabilis. The sequence continues at coordinate 65,576,032 of CM033716.1, forward strand.
AAGGTTCTGCAAGTTCAAGGAGGCAAGTTTTGCAAGGAGGAGTCTGAGAAATGCAGCACAAAAAACCATCGCAATTCTTTAGAATTTTGATAGGCACTAGAAAATACATCAACTGAACAAAGAAAAGATGACTTACTTCAATCTGTGCAACAGAAATAAAGAATTTGAAGTTCGATTTAGATTGATTGAGTTATCACCAATTGAAACTAAATGCTTGTATGGGCCAATATCTCTCCTTCCAGAAATTGAACAAATACCATAAGGATCCCGAAATCCGGTTTCTTCACTGCTTTCTTGGGACCCAAACAATGATAATGAAGGGAATGTTTTTTCAGTAGGGTTTCTCTTTACAGAGCTCATTCTCAAGAAAATGCTGGACAAACATTTTACAAGTTCCTCCGAAACCTTGTTGGGTCCATCGTCTCTTGACAGTCTCTCGTCCGTGATGCTTATATTTCTTGCTTCTCCATTGCCTTGGTCCCTCACTCTGCATTCTATCTGAAAATGTAAAGCATGTCATACACACTTAGCTGCAAATCAGTATTGCTATAACTCAAATGAAATGAAACTGGTTCATGCCTGCGATCTTGGAGGATCTAAGCGTTTCTCTGCTGGCTTCGAGTCGATCAAAGGTCTCTTCAAAGGAGTTCCAACAGATTGGCTTTTAGGTACCAAGGGTCCTTTATTGTTCTTTGTGGAGTTAGTGCAAGACTGATTCTCTTTTTCTGTTTTATCATCTGAAACAGCAATGAAGAATAAAGTTCAATGGCATTGATATGACTCTTGAAACATTAGAAAAACCATAAAACTCACCCGAGAAGGATCGCAGATGACTTGCGGTCGATGTATTTCGAATTAAAGTTTTCGATTGCTGATGTCTAGGATTATCCAGGCAAGCCTCGCTCAAATCAGCTGGATTCTCCGTGTTTCTTTTCGAAGATGATGTATAGACAGCTTCTCGATACAAGTCTTGTCTGAAGTGTACAACTTGTTGCTCGAGCCGGACAATCTCCTCTTCGAGTACCGCCACTTCGGCTAAAAGCTCCAATGTCTACAAAATCAAAACCCAAAGAACGAACAATTTTAATCACTTCCTCAACTTATTCCTTCAAGGTTCTCAAGTTTTTGAAGGGAAGAACAATAACTGAAGGAGGGAGATAGGGAGGAAGACGAGGTAAAGCTCCCAAAGGTCTATTAAAAGCTCTCTCCAAAGCTCTATGGATGTTCTCTTCTTGTCTAAGCTTCTTCTTCAGTTTATCAACCTGATAAAATATTAAAGCTTTCAAATTTCATTACAATCAACAAAAGAGAGAAGAAAATGAAATCCAAACTTGCAACTCAGTCTGGGAAAAGAAATCTATACATCTTGTTGAAGGGCCATTTTTCTCTCATTGGTCAAGGCTCGTCGGGTTTTAATTGCCTTTGTGGCGACTGTTGGCTGCATTTCTGCCTTCTCCTTCAAAGAGAAAAAGAGTTGAGACACAATCAGCTTTATTAAGCCTATAAAGTTTACATTTTCCGGGAAAATCCACCTGGGGTTGAAATGAAAGATGCATAGTAACTATGATTAGTGATTACTTTTTCATGCTTCAATGGAACTTTCCTTGACTGCAGAGACATCCTGGCTCTGGTATTCGTATTCATCTTTTCGACACTCAACCTCTACTACCTTATCTGCAACAACAAAAACCAAATTCAAAAAACTTCAACAGAAAGATCACTTGAAGTTTAAACAACAAGAAGCTGGGGAATTCAGAACTTCACCGCCAGTAAAACAGAGGACTGATCAGATTCAGACCCTTCTAAGAGAGAAAAGAGTTGAAAACCTCCCTCCGACCTCCAAGCAAGTAAAGGACAATAATGTTAGAACTTATGAATTTAAAGCAGCAGAGACGGAGAGGAGGAGGGTGGAGGTTTGCAGAAGGCAAAAAAAAAACATGGGCATCTCAGGAACAAGAAAGAGCCGTACATAAACTCCACGAACAAACACTCCCTTGCTTGTGTTGTGTCATCATGAATCAACGTGGCTCTTCTCTTTTTTTCTTCCACTTTGCTAACTACTAAATACTAAATAATAATACATTCTTCTTCGGTTATGTGTTTTTTTACCCACAGGCCCCCACCTCTTTCTTTTTTAAAGATTCTATGAACTGCATGATTTTGTTCTTGTTTAAATCTCTTATTTTTCAAAATATGGTAATGAATATTATGATTGGTTATTGGAATGTTGGTTTTGGGTTAATAAATTGGAAAAGCTGCAGATTTCACATGTTTGCCAACTAAACATTTTTTTAATAAAAATAATTATTTATTGTATGTTTTTTTATTAATGTAACATAAATTAACAGAATCATTCCTTATAAAATTATGTATGTATATATTTAGGGTAAATTCCAGACTTTTCAAAACAAATAATTAACATAAAACTAAAACAGAACACCAATCCTTGAAACAGGACATATGCATTGCAATTACACTTTATTTTAAGAAATACATTTGACCTATATACTATTTTTAAAGACACTTAAATTTAATTGAAATTAGGATCAACCTCCTCAAGGGTGAATATTCGAACGAGTTGAGTTAAAAAAAATAGAGTTAGTCAAGTTGACGAGTTCTATTTTTAACTCAAATTTTGAATTTTTTTGAGTTGAGTAGAATTTACGAACTTCGAGTCGAGTTGTTCAAGTTTTTGTTTAAATTTAATTGTGAATATTTATAATATTATGGGTACTAATTGGTTCTAATTTAAACGGCTTTCTATAATCATATATGATATACATATATATTTCTTCATATTTTTTCATATGTGATATACATATATCAGACAGAGTTCGGAGACTAAACTCAAACTTAAAAATCGAGCCATTAATTACTAAAAATTTTGAGTTATTTGAGTCTTATTTTATCTCAAACTTTATTTTAAAAAATTTCCGAGTCGAATTTATGAAATTACGGTTCAAGACAAGTTTTCGTGTCGAGTCTAGTCAAAAAATTTGATTTTTTTTAGTCAAGTTTTACTCACCCGTAAACTTCCTTTTGTTATTTTTAGGCCTAAAGAGTATCATAAGCCTTTGAATTTTTGAAGAAAAAAAATAATTACTCCTATGAATTTTTTATACCCTATTAAGCCCTTATACTCTAAATCAATTCAACTATTTGACCAATATTGACCGTTAAATCTAATAATTTTTTATATTAGTTGATTCAGCATATCATGTTACAGTGTCGTCACTTGACATTTTTAATTTTTTATTTTATTTTAAAAAACTATTTAACAGTTCTAAACATTATAAAATACTTATAAAAATAAAATCTATAAATGTCACGTGACAAACTATAGTGTGTCACATAGAAGTAATATCTCAATAAAAAACTCATCAAAAATTGATGGTTAAAATTAATCAAAAAATTTAATTGATTCGATTTATTAGTTCGGATACTTAATTAGATGAAAAAAATAAGAACTTACTTGATCTCTTTTCAAAAGTTCAAAGGATGGGCTTTAAGCAACTTAAGCATTATTTTTATTGAAGGATATGCTTTTAAATTTTATGCCATTTAACGGTTTATACTTGTTTTTTTCTTTTTCTAAATAATCCATCAAACATGATAATGTTTAAATAAACATCCATCGGTTATTTGAGTATTTATCAATGTTTTTTTTTTCTTAAACAATTCTTATTTAGGGGAGAAGACGGGAAATTTACTCCTAATAGGTCACAATTTAAGGAAAGAAAAAAGAGAAAGGTGTTAATTGAGAGCTTTTAATCACTCGCTCTAAAGGTTGTTGACGAGTATTTATCAATATTAGTTGAGTATTTATCAATTAATAATTATATACATATAAAAGTCCATTTACTGAATATACGTGGATTATTGGTGCTTTAATTGGGTTTATGTGTGGATTTTTGTAGTTTATATTAATGTAACTTTTTAATGATATAGATATTTGGTGTGCTTGTATTTATTATTTAAAATTTAAATTACTGAGCAAGCATGGTTCATAACTCTTCTACAACTATCACAGCAAAAGAGATGGAAAAAAAATCAATCCATTAAACACGATAATGTTAAATAAAATCCATTGGTTATTTGAGTATTTATCAATTAATATTTATATACATATAAAAATCCATTTACTGAATATAATAATTATATGATGAAAGGTGAGGTATGAGATAATCAAACGTATTTATTTGAATTTTGTGTTATAAATGAAATGGACGCTCCACCCATAAGCCTGTGACGGCGACTCTAGAACTAAAACCACCATACCCTTTTAATTTAATTTAATTTCTTCTATTCCAATCATTAGCTGTTGAGAATTCAGCCAATTATCTAACACTTTTTTAGTTATGGATAGAGTGAGTAAAATTCCGTTTTACACGGATTTTTTTTAATTTTGAGTTTTTTCGGTTCGATTCGAGTTTAAATTTGAATCACATGCTCTTCAACTACTTTATAATACTTATGAAACTTCAATTTATTTTCATGAAAATAAATTTCCTCTTTTTTCAATTAGTCCCTCGATTAGGGTGAGTATTCGATCGAGTCAAGTAAAAAAATTGAGTAAGTCGAGTTGACAAGTAGGAGTATAAATGAATAGAGCGTTCGACGAACTGTTCGTATAACGTTCGTTTATTAAGCTAAATAAACGAGTATGAACAAAATTTTTATGTTCTCTTAATAAACAAACGAACACGAACAGAGGTGTATTCGGTTCGTTTATGTTCACGAACAAACTCGTTTATAAGCTCGATTATAGGCTAGTTTATAAGCTCATTTATAGGCTCGTTTATAGACTCATTTATAGGCTCGTTTATTGGATGAAAATGATTGTAGATGTATCTAAATACAACTTTTTGTTGTCGCTAAGGATGTTACATAAGTTCATGTGAAATGTAAGTTTTATTTTGTTACTTTTGGTTTATTTATTTATTTATTGTAAATTTAGTTAATATTTCTGATCATATAAACGAATATGTCCGTGAACGAATAAACGAACACGTTCGCAAACACTTAAATTATCATGTTCGCGAACACTTAAATGATCACGTCCGCGAACACTTAAATGAACATGTTCGCAAACACTTAAATGCAGGGATGGAGCCAGGATTTGTAGCTAGGGGCAAAACATAAATGTTTGAAAGTGGAGGGGGCAAATTCTGAAATAAACCAATTTTTAAAACACTTTATATAAGAGGGCAAAAGTAAAAAAATAAAATTTTTCAGAATGAACATATTTGTGAACACTTAAGCAAACACTTTAACAAACATGTTCGCGAAAGGTTAGTAGTAGTAATGACTCTTTTGTCTTTGACATTTACAAAGAGTTGTAAATTATAAAAAACGCGTTTTTTTGAGCTTTTTGGATTGGTGAATTAGATATAAGAGTTGTAATGATTTTTTTGTCCTTAACATTTACAAAGAGTATTCTCCAAATAACCTAAATCTAGAAAAATAATTTTATAAATAAAAAAATTAATACATACACTTCAATGTAATAATTAAAAATTATATTAAAAGATTATTTCATAAATAAAAAATGAATGTATATATCCTTCAAATACTCTCCACAAAAAACTTAATACAATCAACTATCAACTATCCATTAACTATCAAACAGAATTTACATGTTTTAAAATAATTAATTTAAACATTAGATTAATATGTAAAAATTCATTTAAAACATTAGTCTCTTAACAATGATCACACACAAAATTTTCCCTACAAAAAAATAAAAATACCATTCAAAATTTTAATTTTTATTTATACATACAATAATTTTATGCATATCATGGATATAAAAAAATTATTTTTATATAAAATATACATGTGAGATATAAAAAAGTAACTCGATTTAGATTCTAATTTGATAGCAAACTTTTCTATTTTTTTTAAACTTATAGTTATGAACCAAATGATAAAATGATTACATTGCTCTGGTACATTTTGTACCATTACTATATCATAATATATAGTAATAATTAAAGACTTTAAAGGAGGGGTTCATTGATATTAAGTTAACGTGGTTAATAAGTTACCAACAAAGTGGTGAAAGAAGTTCAATTAAAATGGTTGAGTGGCAGCTCACTCTTATTAATAGCATGGTTTCAAAATGATGCCTAATTATTATCCCCTCCCAACACGAAAAAAAAATCAAGTCTAATTTTTTTATTAAAAGAGATAAATGTCAAAATTCGAACTCATATAAGAAATGATTATATGAATATTCTTGATCACTCAGTCATTTAGTACTAAAAAAACAAGTCTAATTAAAATACCTCAATAACAGCTCATTCATAATATACGAGTTCACAATTCAAAACTATATACTAGACTTCTTAACACTTTAAAAACTCTCGCGAAAATTTAAATATAATTCAACTTATAAAATCAAGTGTTTGATTCTTAACGAATCGAGTCAAAACTTCAAATCCTACTCAATATCATGAAAATCGATAAATGTAGAGAGAAAGTAACTTGTGGTTATCAGCTAACTGGTAGCCTAGATAGGGCCACTTGAACAGCGGGGGCTGGTTGACCAGTCTCACCAGATGATGAAATGTCAATCTCAAATAATGTAATCAGATTGAAATTAGTATGCTATCAAATTAATGTTTGATTAAACTGAGGCGTTTACATCATATCTCCATAATACAAGAAAAACAAGGCTAACGGATTACATTATCAACTAAACAATCGCACAGAAATCACAATTATTAATAGATTTCTCCTTTGATTATATTATCAATTAAACAGTAGCACAGAAACCACAATTATTAGTAGAGTTCTCCTCTGATTATGTCCCCAAATCCTTATCAATTCAATCACATTCAACCAACTTGCTCTGAAACTGAAACATCTTATGCAAATCCAATGGCTCGGAGGAGAGGAAATTCCATTGTTAAAGCAGTGTGGGGTTTAGAGGTGGGGGATTGGTCATTTGGGTCGATTTTGGTTTGAGTCATTTCGAGTATGTTACTTTTGGTTTGGTTCGGTTTGGGTCTAGTTCAGCTTTAGTTCGAGTATGTGGTGATTCGATTTGGGTTGGGTTAACGTGAGATCGATCGATTTTAGTTGGGTTTTCAGGCCATGTCAAGTTTTACACCACTATATGGCTTTATAAAGCCATTATATTTGACTTTTTGGTGAGTTGTGCAACAGTTCACATCTTGTCTTTCTTTATTTCATTTAATATCTTTTTTTACTTCAGGTTGCCTTCGGTTTAGGTGAAATCAGTTTAGGTTCATTCAATTCGATTGAAAATCGATTTGGGTCTATTTTAGTTCAACTAAAATTCACGTTGATTTGGGTTCAGATCGATTTATTTCAAGTTAAAATCAAATTCGGATCATCATGTTTAGGTTGATATAAGGTTTGGAATCGAATAATTAATTCGATTCTCATGTCAAATTTGTCAAGTCTAAGGGTAACGGTGGAAACTTGAAATGTTGAAACAGCTTATTCTTCAACATCATTGGATGAATTTGTTACCAAACATTACTTTTTTCATTATGAAACAAGGACATCAGGTCCTACCAAATTTCCACCATCTCGTTTCTCTATCATATAAATATGCATATATACATATATATATTCAATGTTTGTAATTAGTTGACAAGTCACAGTTCAGCAATTCTTGCATGGCTTTCTGCTAAAAAATTAGCTTTAAATTATTGTTTTAATTTGACCGACGGAGTTAATTAAACAAGTTTTATGAATAATGTTGAGGAGAAGAAGGGAGGTTGTAGGGTGATGATTGATGAGTAGTTGGTAATAAAAGCATGAACAAGTTTTGGAGAATGCGTGGAATGGAAGTGTAAGAAGGTAGGGCAATGTTGAGCCCCCCAAAAGGGAAAGAAGATGAGGATGGTAGTGGATTGAGAGACAAGGGGAATCATGACTCGGTAATCAACAATGTGACTCCTCAGTTGTCCATTGGATTGGATTGGATTGGATTGGATTAGTAGGGTTTTGTTTTGGGCGACTTATACAAATGCCCCAACACACCTGCCTCTATACAACTCATAATATATGGCCTTGAACCTCTAGTGAAAGAGGTACAATGATTTTAGAGGCATGCCACAATGTTGTTATTACACATGAGCATGGAAAATGTTAAGCTTTGTTTGGTTGAGTGGAAGCATGGAAGGAGAGGAGGGAAAAATGGAAAGAAAATAAAATTTGGGTGTGTTTGGTAAGAAAGAAAAGTGAGAGGAAAGAAAATTAGAGGATAATCATTTTCCATGCTCATGTGTAAAAATAAATCATCACAAAATTAGAAGGAAAGGGGGAGTAAAAGTGTGAGCGAGAGATGTGAGTTGGTTTGAAATTTGAATTTGTCAAAGCTTAAGCGTGTGTTTGGTTCTAGAGAATATAGTCTGTTTTTATTTTTATTTTTATTTTCTTGAAAAATGATGAAGAAAACGTGTTACATTGTAAAAAAAATTAGAAAATGAAAATAAAAATAAGAAATTTGAAAACATAACAAAGATGTTTTCATTGTTTTTATTAAAAATATTTTTTTAAAAAAATATGAAAATAAGGGATTTTTAATTTTAACCCGAGTTCGAATCCTTCTAATGTCATTTTTTTAAAATTTTGATTTATTTACTTATATTTTATTTATTATTATTATTATAATACTCTCTAACTATATTATATTTCAAATATTTAATAATTATTTTTCATTTCTATTTTGAAAAACTATATACCAAACACATTTTCACTATTTTCATTTTTGAAAATAATTTTCCATCTCTATTAACCAAACGTGTTTTTTTAATTTTTAGAAAATTGAAAATAAAAATTATTTTTGAAAATAAAAACAGAAAATTAAAATAGAAAATATTTTTTAAAACCAAACGAAACATAATTTTCTTTCCTTCTAATTTCAAACTCTACCAAGCAATGAACGAAAAAAAAAATACAGTTACAGAAAGAAAAAATTAATTTTCATCTTTCCACTTTTCTACTCATTAAATTTTTTCATCCTTTCAATTTTCTTTCCACCCTACCATACAAAGCCTTAATTTCCTTCATCATATGATCATGCATTTTATGTTAGCCTCAACTCTTTTTTGATGAAACATTTTCTAACATTTAATATACAATGACTAAATTGATTACTTTTATAGTAGTGACCAACCTACTCCTAAGCAATGTGTTGATGGGTTGAAGACATCAAGGACAAAAGGTATAGGCATCAAAGGCAGTGGTCCATCCATGGTTTATGGGGGGGAGTGGCCGAAAGTGATAAAAGGTTGGTATTGGGGCTCAAAAGTGAGTTTAAGCATGATTACTTTTACACGGCCCTACCTCCGTACTTCATTAACATCACAAGCGACATTCACAAATCTCCATTATTGATTATTGAATCATGGAGTTTGATCATATTGCGATTGCAGACAGGAAATTGAAAAACTAACTGGTTAAAAAGGAAACACACTGTCATTTCATAGAGGTAGAGAGGTGGCATCAGCTTGCGTCTGGTTTTTGGCTTTGGGAATGCTGAACTGAACCAGTCCCTTTGTCTAGTTTGACTTCAGCCATTTTAGATATTGCTCTCTCCTTCACTTCACATGCCCATTTTGTACTCCAATGAGATGTATTGAAATCATCAAAAGTGATAAGATTGTTCTGGAATTGATTGCTGTTTTTCCATTAAGAAGCAAACATCCACATCCAAGCTTTAATTATTAGCTTGTAGATAAACCTCTCAATTCTTATCTTAGTTTGAGAATATACATACACACCCAAACTCAATCTACATTAAAAACGAACAAACACAAACATCGATAAGAATGTAGAATCATATTAATATTTCCAATTTATATAAATATGCATGATTAATACATGACAAATGCACAACCAGATTACAGGTCTACGGAATATAACTTCAAAGATGTTATTTATTTTAAATGTGGAAGATACTGGCCTACAAAAAGCTTAAACGCAATCCATGCTACTAAAATGGTGATCCGACAACTAGTGTGAAAATATGTATAGCAGCAAGCAAGGAATAATTTCTTATTTATGAAATGTAACTGATTATTCATGAAGCACACTATCACCACACACGTCAGCCAAGTCATATATTCCAATCAATAAGTTTCCCTTTAACTCGTCACATAAAATTAAATAATGAATCCAATCCCTAAGTAAACTACTTAAACAAGGGGTCAAAATTCAATTCCACTCCCCATTTGGAGGGATTTATGTAAGAATTCTACAGAACCCAGAGTGGTATGGAGCAACAACTAACAAGGCAGTCCACCTCTAACCCCTCACCCCCTCCCTTTTTCCCTAGTTTGAGATTACTTAGTAGAGCTACAACTCTCTCCCTGCTGTTATTATTTCAGCTTACCTGCTGCTGATGATTACCATAGAAGGGATAAGCCCCATATGCGGTGGCTGCAGCTGCGTACATGCCTCCACCATTGGGTGGTGGCAAGGCATAGCCATAACCATCATAGACCTGCCCTCCATAGTAAGCTCCACCCCATTGGTTGCCATAATCAGCCCTAAACTGCATTATCCCAAAATAATAGATTAAATAGAAATAGTTCAACCTCTGTTAAAGCATATAGTAACAGCTTTCTTAATGCTCTGTCTGCATTGAACATGAATGGGAGAATGAAGGGAGTATGGAAAGAGAATAGAGACCTGCTTATTTGCTGGGTTGCGACCCCAAGAAAGGCGCACTGTTTGCTTGCCGATATTAGTCTCGTTCAACTTCTGCAATGCCTCCTCAGCATTGTCCCTGGTGACACTCAAGAAATTACATCAAGGTCGTACTAACTCTAGAATAACAAGATTATACCTTCAATTATTTAGTATATCAGTCTTTTACCAGGCAAAAGCAAAATATAGCCAAAACTTTACCTGTTGGCAAATCGTACAAACCCACATCCTTTTCCAACAGGTATCTTAACAGAAACTAATTCACCATACTGAGAGAAAGGTTGCCTGAGATCTTCCTCAGTGACATTAGGGTCAAGTCCTCCGACAAATATCTATAATAAACTTTGATTAGACAAGAGAGGCACAAATATTGATGCTCCTAAGAGCCAAAAGGAGCTGAAAAACTTACTGTTGTGTTTGAAGAATCTCCATCAGATTGGGTTGAAGCACCATTTGATGCATAGCTCCCTTCCAAAATACGAAAGAAGACAAATGTATCAAGCAAATTCTGATGGCTTTAAACTGTATCAATTAAATTTGTTTTGAGGTGTCAAAAAAAGATGGAACAAGAATGAACATCAGCGACAAAAGCTAATCCTTTGCATGGTTGCAGTTATAAAACCAAGTGAATAAGCATTCAAACTTGGAAACTATCTGAGCATTGAATTCCTTCACAATGCCAATCATTAAATCGCCTCAAAAGCCAAACTTAGGTTTTATTGAAAAAAAAATTATAGAAATTCTCAATCACATAATTGAGATAAAACAAAATTATATTGTTGTTTCAATCTAAATAATCAAGTGTAGCTCAGAAACTTTTAACAATTCTCATGCTATTTTATTGCTCATAAAAGAAAACAGGGATTGTCCCTCTTTAAATTCATACACGACAAGTTAAGATGTTATTTTATGTTGCATAATAAGAGGAAGGAACTTGAATATAGCAAAGTTAAAAGACATAAACCCCCATCAAAAGAAGATAAATCTAGTTTCCCAACAGAAAAGGGAAAGCGTGATATGAAAGAACTTCGTTACACACAAACAGAAATCTAGCATTTTGTTGCCCAACAAAGCGACTATTTGATTCCAACATAATCTAAAAACTAAAAGAAAGGCAGCCCACCAACAAAAGAGAAACAGCATAGACAATTATAGTGTGTCAAAAGGAACCCCTGATCGGCCCAGTGTGAAAATTTAAGTCAACGTAAGAGATGCAGCACCAAATTTGTTTAGCAAATGTTTTAAAGGATCAAGACTCAAGTTAACTTTTTATATCTAAAACTGCAAAGCATCCTCAAAGAAAAAACAAATTAAAACAAGTGACTGAAGAGGTAAAAGATAAGCACTTCAGCAATAAACATAAACCGTTGAATAAAATTTTAAGATGTATCAATGTTATAAAGCTTAAACCAAATGACTGAAGGAAAGCATGTTAGATAATCAAATACCTTGTGAAGAATATTGTTGTTGATACCCTGATGACTTCCTGGGAGTTGCAGCACCAATACGCATAGGCCTGCTTGAACAATATGCACCATTCATTTCAGTCATGGCTTGCGACCTTTCAGTATCATTCCCAAACCTCACAAAACCATAACCCTTTGATCGACCAGTGTTAGCATCAATTACAACTTTTGCAGCTTTAACAGAAGGATATTTACTGGCAAAAGTTTCATGCAATAGGCTATCAGTAACATCCGCAGCTAAATCTCCTACAAAAATAGAAAGATCGGGACCATTTTCTGAGCGCTTCTCTCCTGTGCTAAAAGTTGCCCAATTCAGGCGGAAAGGTTGTTCCATATTAGGCATCAAAATGCCACTATAATTTTGAAGAACTTTTTCGGCAGTTGCATGCGAAAAAAATTCCACAAATCCATATCCTTCTGATAAACCATTTTGCTTATTGCGAATGACCTTAATGGAAACAATCTGCTCAAATAAATTCCAAATATAAATTAAAATTAGTCAACCAATTAAAACCCTTAAACCAGATTTCTATGTTTCTTTGAACTATTTTTCATTGCAAGTATATCTCTGCTTTCTCAAATCAATCATACTTAATTTGAACAATACGTGTAAGATTACAATTTTCAGAAATAGTAGTCAATGGATATGCATTTAATTTGAACAATTTCCATAAATAGTACTAAATAAGTGCTCTTATATCACTCCCACGGGCGTTTTACATAGACACGACACAAGCATATTAATCGATGATCCATACAAAATGCAACAGACAGTGACATAACTGCAGATTTCACTGATCACAAATAATAATGAATGAATATGAACATTAGCAAACTATTCCATTAAAAATAAGCATCTAAATTAAGAAAATTAAATGTAATTATGAGAATTTGTTCAACCTCGCCAGTGGAAGCGAAACAGCTATGAAGATAGTTCTCGTCCATCCAATGATGCAAATCACCAACCCAAACGGTTTTGTTCTCGCCGCCACCGCTGGATCCTTGCTGCTGTTGCTGCGCGTGACCGTGGTGGTGCTGGCACTGGTGGGGGTGATAAGGCATGTAGTGCTGAGGTGGAGGAGGCGGCGCCACGAAATGCTGCGGCTGCATCATTTGATGCTGCATTACCATACCAGCCGCCGGATACTGCATCGCCACCCACTGAGGCTGAGGTTGCGGCGGCGGTTGTCGAGGACGTTGGGTTTGTTCCTGCGACAATTGCGCTTGCGGTTGCGAATCCGAACCACTGTTCTGCTGCATCCTTATCTTTTTATTCCTATCGTTATTATCTCTTAGTTTCTTCAAAAAATTTATAATGAAAGAATGAATCTGATTTTTCTTTTGGGAAATAAAGAAAATTTTCTCTTTTTAAGGCTGAGTCTGAGTATTTTCAGGAGAAGAGAAAAAAATAGAAGAGAAAAGAGAGAATACGGCACGGCTAGGCTAGGCTAGGCTAAGGTCTAATTCTAACTCCAAGCAGAGGATTTAAGCTAAGGGTGACGAGGAGCATGAGACGTGGACCTTGATTGGCCGTTGGATGATTGAGGCGATGATGAATGTCAACCGTTGATGCTTTGCATAATGGGGTGAGGTATGCACGTGATGCCGTCACTCTCACCCTAGATCCGCCGCCAGCTACCTTGTTTTGTTAACCCTTTCTCCTTTTGTATTTTGTTGATTTGATGAAATTTTATGGTTTAAGATTGTGATATTAAAATTCCTTATCGAGTTTATAATTACTTGATTTAGTCGGTTCAGTTTAACATTTTTAATAATTGCTCAATTCAATTAGTTAGCCGGCTTAACCCCCAAGTACCGAATATTAATGGTTTAATTTTTTGGCTTAACTATAAAATATATAGCTAAATTTTATTTTTAATAAGTATTTAAAGTGTTTTTTTCAAATAAGTATTTAAAATCTTATTCAGTTATTATTTTAAAATAATATGCTTAAAAAATATATCATTCAGTCAGAACTTGACTTGTGTGTTTATTTTAATTTATTTATTATTTTCAAAAAATTTAAAAAATTTAAAAATCAGAACATCTCACAATCTCAAAAAAAAAAAGTCTTAAATCCCTAAAACTCAAAATCTTAAAATTAACGTCGTTGTCGCCGCCGATAACCTCGTTACACTCTACCATCAATGTTGTCTGAGGCCTCCGTTCATTCCCCCAATCATCCATCGTCGATAACTGGCGAGAGGCGTGCCAATCGAACGGTTGAAATCTTTTGCGTTAGCCGTTCGACGTCTGATTGGCGCACCTCTCATCGTTTATCGGCGATAGGTGGTTGGAAAAAATAAGAGAGGGCCTATGACGACAGCGATGATAAGGTCCAGTGAGACTATCGATGACGGCAACAACGAAAATTTTGAGATTTCTGGATTTTGGGTTTTAGAGATTTGTGATTGTTTTGTAATTTTTGAAAATTTTGAGTTATATTTTAGTTTAGTTTATTATTAAAAATATAAAATAAAAGCCACATGTCAAGCTATAATTTGATGGTCAATTTTCTTAACAGATTTACTTTAAAACAAACCAATATAAAATGTTAGACACCTATTTCAACCTAAAAATTCTTTAGGCACCTATTGCAAAAAAAATGTAAAGTTTGGACACATATTTTATAGTTAAGCCTAATTTTTTATATAGGTCATGTTTGTCAATTAGCGGATAGATAATAGCAGATTATATTAATTTGTAGTTGCTTGCTTATTGCATTAGTTGATTTGAGTAACGGATTACATTAGTTAATTATATAAAATTATTTGGTAAAATTAACTTATAGCTTATAGATGTTTGATTATTTAAATAAACAAAGGACGTGATTATATTCAATACTTATTTAAATAATTTATTATATTCAAAACTATTTGGTAAAATTAATTTTTTTAATATAACATTATAAAATATATTTAAAAGATCTATATATTAATTTATTATTTGTATAATTATTTTTAATATAACTTAATTAATTATTAAATTTAATTAATACTAAAGCATATTTATTAATTTAGAGACTTTTTAATTGTCAGGAGTAAAAGAGTTTTTACAATTCGTATGGCAAAACCTCTAAATCTAAAAAACTTTTATTACTATCATTTTCAAATTGAGACTTTGAGAGTTTCATCTCAATCTGCTCTTATAAATCTCTATTTACAAAACATCCAAATTAACAGATTTGACGGTTAAACCTCTAAAAATGGCTCAAACCTTTAATTTTGACTCAAAAAGTTGTTTATCAAACATGGCCATAAATGTTAAAGTTGATTTATTTAAGTTTGGACATATTATATTAGAAATACTTTGATACACATGCTTGTGTAAAACTCCTTTCAATTTTAAGGATTAGAGATTTAGGTTATGATTTAGGGTTTAGAGGTTTAGGTTGTAGGTATAGAATTTAAGGTTCATAGTTAGAGTTTAGGGTAAGGGTGTTCGGGCTAGGGATTTAAGTTATAGATTTTATGGCTTAAATATGAAGGGTTGTGTATCAAAATATAAGCCTATTATATTTTTGCTTTTTGAAATGTTATTTTTTTGTTGACAAATCTTATCTAATCCTAATCCTACTTATAACGGAGGAGAAGGGGCTCTAGGGGAAAGAATATGGTATATTGGTATTACTGATAGGTCTAGAACTCATAACTTAAGAGAAATAACGAGAAAAATAGATAACTTGGCCAACTGGTCAAACGTGTTTGCTCAATGTTAATTATTTGAGTTGAAAAGATAATGTATTTTTTAATACAATTAGTGAAATATTCGAAATCTATTTTATAAATTAAAAAAGTAACACGTGTTTAAAAAATAATTGAGTCCGTGTATTATGATAATAATTATACTAAACAGACTCATTCGATTTCGAAAATATATTTTAACAGATTTTGAAGAATGTATTTTAAATATATAAATTTAACATATTCATATGCAACTAATTCATTTGGTTATTAATATAAAACCGATAATAGACCGATTTTAACCGACATGAAATATTTAAAACGAAATTAAATATATTAATTAATTCGACTAAACTTGATTTAACCTTTTTTAAGGCTGAATCTGAATATTTTAACATATTAATGGTTTATTTTTATATAAATGTTAAAGTTAATTGATTTACGTTTGGACATTTTATTTTGCTTGTTGAAATTTTAATTTATTTGAGTTGAAAGGATATACTAGCAATTAGCGGATAGTGGATAGCGGATTACATTAACTGACAGCGGATAACATTAGGCGATTTGACTAGCAGATTACACTAGCTGGTTGTGTAAAAGTGTTTGGTAAAATTTATTGATAGCTGATAGTTATTTGATTATTTGAACAAGCAAAATGACGTATATAGACATGATTATATTTGATACTTGTTTGAATAATTTATTAGTTATTAACATTTTCTACTTATTAATATTAAGGGTTATATTTTGATACACAAGGTGTGTAAAAAAATTTACACAACCCTTTTATAAAATTTAAAACTTAAATCTCAAACCCTAGCACCTTAAAACCTAAACTTTAAACCTTAAACTCTAAATTTTAACCATAAACCTTAAATTCCACAACCTACACACTAAACCCCTAAACCCTAACCTAAAACCCTAAACCCTAAAATAAAAGGCTTGTGTAAACTAACTTGTGTATCAAAGTATTTTTTAATATTAATTAGATTGTGAAAATTATTTTTTAAAATCATTCCTGAGCATATACGAAGATGTACATATTAATTTTTTATTTGTGGAATTATATTTTTAGTATAGTTTTAATAATTATTAAATTTAGATGTATATATTAGTTTCTTATCTATGAAATTATATTTTTGAATATAATTTTATTAATTATTAAAATTATATGTATTTATTAATTTATATATTAATTTCTTATTTATAAATTATTTTTTAATTTTTATTAGTTAATCAAATTTATGTTATTTAGAGAAATTTTTATAATTATCAAGAATAAAATAATCTTTACAAATCTTTTATCAAACTTCGAACTCAAAAAGCTCCTAAAAAGGAGCTTTTTTCAAAATAAAGAATTTTATCTCAATCCGCTATTACAATCCTCTATTTATCAAATATAAAAAATAGCAGATTTGATTGGTCAAACTTATTAATACAATAAATACCTAATAGGAGCAAAATTTTCTTCCCCTTCTCAGAAATTATTCAAAAAATCTATTCCATTTATAAATCGAAATAACATGTGTTTAATAACAATTGAGTCCATGTCTTTTTAAATATTACGATAATAATTATAGTAACTGAACTTAGAGATGGTCATTTGATCCAAATTTAATGAGTTTTGACCCGACCTAATCTTATAGGGTTAGGGTTTAAAAAAATAGGTATGGTTTGAGTTTTGGGTTGATTTTTTAGGATAAGGTTGAGTTCGGTTTTAGGGTAAAAATATTCAATTTGACCCGAAATAATAGTTTAATTTTATTTTAAATATTTAGGTATAATTACTATAATGCTCGTCTCTTCATATATATGTGTGTGTATTTTCAATTATTTCTCGATTTTGTCTAATAAAAATAAAATAATTATTATAAATCTCCCTCTTTATTTGTATTTTTTTAATTAATTCTTTATTTAATTGAATAAAAATGAAACAAATTATTTTTGTAAGATCGAGTCAAGTTCAAACTTTTACTCAAATTTTGAAATAATTTCAAGTTAAGTGGATCATCATAAAATATCGAATCGGATCGTATTCGGATGAATGTGTTAGATTTTCGGGTCATATATGGATTGACCCAAAATCCAACCCAACATGACTCATGACCATCTCTAACCAAACTCATTTGATTTAGAAAATATATTTTTAGATTGGGAAAAAAGAAAAAAATATTTTTAAGCAGAATTTGAAGAATGTGTTTTAAATATATAAATTTAGTATGTTTATATAAAACTAATCCATTTAGTTATTGGCTATGTTTGGTAAACAGCTTTTTGAGTTAAAATTAGAGGTTTAAAGCATTTTTAAAGGTTTGACCAGTCAAATCCTCTAATTTAGAGGTTTGGTAAATAGATGATTATAATAGCGGATTAGGGTGAGACCTCTCATTTTGAAAAAGTTTCTTTTAGGAGCTTTTTGAGTTAGAAATTTGAATAAAAGACTTGTAAACAACTCTTTTGTCCTTGGTAATTATAATTTTTTCTAAATAACATAAATTTGAATAACTAATAAAATAAAAAAATCATAAATAAGAAATTAATATATATAAATATAAATTTAATAATTAATAAATTATATTCAAAATATAATTTCATAAATAAAAAATTAACATATACATCAAATTTTAATAATTATTAAAATTATATTAAAAAAATAATTTCATAAAAAAATTAATATATACATTCTTTATATTTACTTAGTAACAATATTAAAAAAATATTTTTTATAATCTAATTAATATTAACGTATACAAAATATAAATAACTAATAAATGATTCAAACAAATATTGAATATAATCATGTCCTTATATGTCATTTTGCTTGTTCAAATAATCAAACAGCTATCAGTTAATTTTTACCAAGCACTTCTATTAATTCGCTAGTCAAATCAATTAATGTAATCAGCTATCCGTTATCAGCTAATGTAATTCGTTATCAACTATCAGCTATCCGTTAATTGCCAAACAATGCCATAAATATAAAAACGATAATAGACCGATTTTAACTGACATGAAAAATTTAAAACGAAATTAATTAATTCGGCCAAACTCGATTTAACCATTCACTGAATCACCTTTTAACTTTAGGCATGTTCTGTTTTGAAACAATAATCAAAAAATAATGAAGGGTGGCGGCCCAATGATAAGACTTTAAGGCAAAGATATAACTGCTTGGGCCCAATTGTCAAATCGACACGGAAACGCATATTCATTGATCCACACATTGCCATACTGGAGACAAAATCACATTTAATTAAATGATTTTTTTCTTCTTCTCAGCAATAAGTTATTATTATTAGTAAAACCACATAAGTGGTTGAATACATCAAAATGATTTAACACCAAAAACGATACATTTAGTTAAATGATAGTATATATTTTTCAAAGAGTAAAAAAATCATTAAAATAACTATATTTTATTTACTTTGAGTTAGTTAAAATTTTATTATTAATATTAAACTAAAAGATTGAAAGAGTTATAAAGGATGGACCGATGGGTGTTAGAGACAGTCGCATCATCTGACATTTTATGTTTTTATATATTTTAGAATTTTTATATTATAGATTGATGATATAATTTTGTACTCTTAGAATTGCCAGATTTATATATAATTCGTACTCTTAACATAAAACTTTACATCCGTACATACCGTAATGCAAACGATATTACCCACGTCCAAGTTGGCGAAACCTTATAAATTAAAAGATGTACGAAGCTATACAATATTTAAAATAACAATACTCATAAAACTAAGTTATTTTTATTCACTTACAAATGAGATGCATTTTTCGTGTAACTAATACTTTGCAAACCTAATTATCAAATGTTGCTACATGACAAATCATCGTACTCAAATAACCTAATACATAATCATATATATAACACTATTACATGCAACTGAAATATTTAATAAAAGATTCATATTTGATGCATTAACCGTATATACATTTATGCATAAACAATTAACGCATCAAATATAAATTTATATAATATTCCTACCGATACATAGAGAGAAAACAATATTATTATGAGTGTGATAAATCTAGTTATTATCATCACTGCTTGGACCAGTAGAGTGACCGGCGCCGGGACTGTGACCGGGAGTCGTGGGGCGGAAATCATCGGTGTCATATGCAGTGACATTTTCCGCAGCTAATACTTTATGATCTGCTTCTAAAAGCCTTTCCTCGGTAAATGCGACTCCATAGGCAAACACTAACACAATGAGAAGGGCACCGGCTAAAGCGAGGTTGTTTTTGGCCATGGAAACGATTTGAGAAATGAAAAACTAAGAGTATGAATTAGAAAGATGAAAAAGAAAGTGAGAACTGTGATGAGATGGCCTTAAGCTTTGGGTTCTATGGGTATTTATAGAGTTTAGGAGCCAAACTATTGAAAAGTGAAACGTTCACGATCGTTGAAACCGAGTCTGAGGGGTTATTATGATGGATATCCCCACTTGGATTCCTTTTTGAAAGGACAGGTTCAGTATATTGTAATGTTTGTTGAAAATCTAATGTGCTGCTTGTATTGCTGTTTTCTGCATGTTCCATGCAGCTGTTGCTCCCCATTGTTTCTATATTTTTGAATTGTTGGAGAGCAGAAAAAAACACTTACATGTAAGGTGGAGGTGGAAACTTACACGCATTTGCTAGCTAATGGAGACTTTTTCTTTTTTCTGGTATAAAACCATTATGTACTCTTTGCTTTAATTTGGTCCTTGAATCTGCCTTCAAAAGTTCCTGGAACTATTGTTCCTTCATCATGTACTACCACGTGCTAGGCAGAAGATATACAGGCATGTGAATTCTGAGTGTAACCCAGAATTCCGATTAATTCCAATACAACTGTGATACAATTCGATTTGTTTATAAAAAGTCATCAACTAAAACATGTCTTAACTTGAACATAACCAAATTAACATTGCTTTTAGAAAGTGCGGTGAGAAAGTATTTTTGAAAAATTGTTTTTGAACTATGTTTGGTATTGCTGTCAAAAAGTACTTTTAAATAGATGAAATGTCTATTTTAAACACTTGCCTTAACTATAAAATAGGTGACCAAACTATACTTCTTATTTACAATAGGTGACTAAAGTATTTTTTTGGCTAAAATAAGTTCCTAACGTTTCTTTTTTTGTCTAAAATATGTGTCTAAAGTTTCATTCCCGTTACTTGTTTAAGGTAAAGCGGTTAAATTTTTAACACCCAACTAGAAATTGTCACTTTTTTTTTAATTTTTTTCAAAAATAGAAAAAATATAAAAAACTAAAACTTCTCAAAATTTTCAAAACAATCCCAAATTCTAAAATTGGCGTCATTGTCGTCGCCGATAGCCTCTTCGAACTTCACTCTTGCCGTCGCCAGAGTCTCCCACCCATTTCCTCCAACCACCTATCGCTGGTAACCGACGAGAGGCGTGTCAATCGGACGTCGAACGGTTAAAATCTTTCGCGTTCGTTATTCGATTGACGCGTCTCCCGCCGGTTACCGGCGATGGGTGGTTGAATAAATGGGCGGGGGACTCCAATGACGACGGTAGTGGGGTCAGACGAGGCTATCGGCGGCGATAATGACGTAAATTTTTGGTTTTGGGTTTTTGGGATTGGGGTTGTTTTGTGATTTTTAAAATTTTGAGATATTTTTAATTTATTTTTATTTTCAGTTTGTTTTTGAAAATAAAAAAATAAAAAAGTCACGTGTCAAGCTATAATTGGACGTGACAGATTAACCTTAAAACGGGCAAAAATAAAACGTTAGACAACTATTTCAGTCAAAAATACTTTAGGCACATATTACAAAAAAGTGACAAAGTTTGGACACCTGTTTTATAGTTAAGCATAAAAATATATAAGTATTGGTGATATAAACACAAATATATAAATAACTTTACTCAAAAGTACTTTTAGAAAAGTTAAAAAATTAAAAATTTCAGTTTTTAAAAAGTATTTTTCATATTAAATTAAAAAATACTTGTCAGCCTAAACACTTACATGTTCTGCATTGCTTTTGATTTGAAAGGTGATTTTGATTATAAAAATTAATTTGAAAAACAATGAAGAGCATGCCCTTAAATTGATATGAACTCTAAAAAATCAACCAACGAAATTGACAGGTAAAGTCCAAATCATCTAAAATTCAAACACGATTAAGATTCGTGTAATAGTTATTGAATGGTTCTCCAAAAACGATTCCCAAACGAATAATATAAGAAAGAAAATGAACATAAAGTTGAATCTTCAAAGATTCTTGGTGTAATAATTAGTTTCCAAATTTAGATGCAATTTTCTTTCATGTGGTAACTGAGGAATGGCCATGAGAAGTATCAAAATTGATACCGACCTGTTTTTCTTTTGTTCCCAAGAACAGAAAGTGGGATACCTACCTGCTTTTCTTTGGCTCCCAAAGAACATAAAGTGGGAAACCGAGTGTCTTCCAATGTTGCTTGTGCCCCTCAAACATTTCCAAGCCTTCTCTACCATTCTTAATATTTCAATGAATCATTACATTACCTTATTTGACTTGAGGATTGTTGGCTCAACATTTGATGGTTGAAATACCATCTACTCTTTATTTTTCCTACTGCCATACAACTCTCTTTATAAAATTCACTTATGTTACGTGACAAGCTGGTGCAGTCTATTTCTGTGAAATGTGTCAGTTATTATGATAAGAATCTAACAAGGATTTTGTGTGGCTCGTATATTTGGAGAATCTTCTTTCGTGAACAGTTAATTAGATGTTAACAATCTTTAGAGCGAGGGATTAAAAGCTCTCGGTTGACATCTACTTTTCTTTAGGTTGTGAGTTCAATACTCATTAAGAACAATTTACCCTTTCTTCTCTCTTAGATAGAAACTGTTCAAAAAAAAGTGACAAGGGTTTGATTTTCGGTCAAGTAATTTGTGGATCGTATCAATATACTTTTTAAAATTTGTGTCATTTTGATGTGATTTTAATTTGAATTTTATAATTTTAGATTTAAATTATTTAGATTCGAGTCATTCGAGTTTGGAGATTTCAAATTCGAGACAATTCCATATTTAAGTAAATTCTAGTTTGGATTGTACGAGTTCAAGTTATTAACATTTTGTAGTCTAAAGAATCGGTAGAATTGAACTTTAGAGACGAGTTAATGTAACGTTGAAATAACCATTGATACAATAACTTGAACTCTTAATTTATGTAATCTGATTTTCATCTGTTAAAAAAAGTAATCTGATTTCATGCTAATCCAACTGATAATCCTCCTTTAAAATATCTGCCTAAGTGGTTTAAGTATGTAACTATCGAATATAAATCATTTGTTTTTTCTGGTGTCTCTATTTAGGGGAGCATTCGATGGAGTCGAGTCGAGTCAAAAAAATTATTTATTCGAGCTGACGCATCATATTTTACAACTCGAATTTTATTTTAAATTTTTCCGATTAGAGTCAAGTCGAGTTTTCGAGTTCCTATACAAATTTAACTGTAATTATTTATCATGTTATAGCACAATTTGATTCTAATTTAAACGGCTTTCTCTAATCATATAAAATATGCATATATATGTATATTTCTTCATTTTTTTTTCACATGTGGCATATATTTCTTCATATTTTTTATATCAATATATATAAGTTAAAATTGAGGAAATCAACTTGAACTTAAAAATCAATTCAAGAATTACTAAAAATTTCGAGTTATTCAAGTTATTCGAATTTCCATTTTACAACTCAAACTTTATTTAAAATTTTTTCAAGTCAAGCCGAGTCGAGTTTATGAAATTTTGAGTTGAATCGAAAAGTTCAAATTTTTTGAGTCGAGTTTTGCTCACCCAACCTCTGTTTATGCCCTCACAATAAAAAATAGGCTTATGGTTTAAGGTTAAGGTTTAGAGTTAGGGTTTAGGATTAAGGTTTAAGGAATTAGTGTATTTTTATTGTTTATTGTTTAGAATTTAAAATTAAAGGTTAGGGTTAAAATTTAATTGTTTAGTGCGTTAGTGCATAGAAAGGGGCATCGAAATGGGGCAGTAGATTTTTGTTTGTAACTATCATTCTGGGATAAAATTCCTCTGTACTTTTTGGTGCCCTTTTTTATGCCCTAACATTAAAATTAAATTATAAGTTCTAACTCTAAACCATAAATTATAAACTCTAAACACTAAATACAACATACGGGAGATTCTAGGGAACGACCCTTAATTGAAGGCTAAATGAAGGCCAACCGGTTAATCGGGTAAAATGTATGTACATAAATTCTTACGATGTCTGTACATAATTCCTTACAAAAATTGTAAGAAAAACGGTATATACATAAAATGTTAAAACGTAAGGATTTGTGTATATACATAATTCCTAACAAAAACTGTAAGAAAAAAGGTATATACATAAAATGTTACAACGTAAGAATTTGTGTACATACATAATCTACTACGAGAAAACATAAATTGGAACAAGAAATGTAAGGATTTGTGTATGTACACAAATTACTACAAAGTATACACAAATCCTTACAAAAGATGTAAGAAAAACGGTATGTACCGAATTCCTTACAAAATTTCACAAGCCACAAATGGGCTCAATTTACTGTAAGGATTTGTGTACATACATAATTTCCTACGAGAAAACATAATATGGTACAAGAAATGTAAGGATTTGTGTATGTACACAAATTACTACAAAGTATACACAAATCCTTACAAAAGTTGTAAGAAAAACGGTATGTACCGAATTCCTTACAAAATTTCACCAAGGACCATAGGGGCTCAATTAGTGTAAGGATTTGTGTACATACATAATTTCAAACTAGAAAACATAATTTGGTACAAGAAATGTAAGAATTTGTGTATGTACACAAATTACTACAAAGTATACACAAATCCTTACAAAAGTTGTAAGAAAAACGGTATGTACCAAATTCCTTACAAAATTTCACCAAGGCCCAAAGGGGCTCAACTTAGTGTAAGGATTTGTGTACATACATAATTTCCTACTAGAAAACATAATTTGGTACAAGAAATGTAAGGATTTGTTTATGTACACAAATTACTACAAAGTATACACAAATCCTTACAAAAGTTGTAAGAAAAAAGGTATGTACCGAATTCCTTACAAAATTTCACCAAGGCCATATAATTTGCTACAAGAAATGTAAGGATTTGTGCATGTACAAAAATTACTGCAAAGTATACACAAATCCTTACAAAAGTTGTAAGAAAAACAGTATGTACCGAATTCCTCACAAAATTTCACCAAGGCCCAAAGGGGCTCAACTTAGTGTAATGATTTGTGTACATACATAATTTCCTACTAGAAAACATAATTTTGTACAAGAAATGTAAGGATTTGTGTATGTACACAAATTACTGCAAAGTATACACAAATCCTTAAAAAAGTTGTAAGAAAAATGGCATGTACCGAATTCCTTACAAAATTTCACCAAGGCCCAAAGGGGCTCAACTTATTGTAAGGATTTGTGTACATACATAATTTCCTATTAGAAAACATAATTTGATACAAGAAATGTAAGGATTTGTGTATGTACACAAATTACTACAAAGTATACACAAATCCTTACAAAAGTTGTAAGAAAAACTGTATGTACCGAATTCCTTACAAAATTTCACCAAGACCCAAAGGGGCTCAACTTAGTGTAAGGATTTATGTACATACATAATTTCCTACGAGAAAACATAATTTGCTACAAGAAATGTAAGGATTTGTGTATGTACACAAATTACTACAAAGTATACACAAAACCTTACAAAAGTTGTAAGAAAAATAGTATGTACCGAATTCCTTACAAAATTTCACCAAGGCCCAAAGGGGCTCAACTTAGTGTAAGGATTTGTGTACATACATAATTTCCTACGAGAAAACATAATTTGCTACAAGAAATGTAAGGATTTGTGTATCTTAGTGTAAGGATTTGTGTACATACATAATTTCCTAAGAGAAAACATAATATGGTACAAGAAATGTAAGGATTTGTGTATGCACACAAATTACTACAAACTATACATAAATCCTTACAAAAGTTGTAAGAAAAACGGTATGTACCGAATTCCTTACAAAATTTCACCAAGGCCCAAAGGGGCTCAACTTAGTGTAAGGATTTGTGTACATACATAATTTCCTACGAGAAAACATAATTTTGTACAAGAAATGTAAGGATTTGTGTATGTACACAAATTACTAAAAAGTATACACAAATCCTTACAAAAGTTGTAGAAAAAATGGTATGTACCGAATTCCTTACAAAATTTCACCAAGGCCCAAAAGGGCTCAACTTAGTGTAAGGATTTGTGTACATACATAATTTCCTACGAGAAAACATAATATGGTACAAGAAATGTAAGGATTTATGTATGTACACATATTACTACAAAATATACTTAAATCCTTACAAAAGTTGTAAGAAAAATGGTATGTACCGAATTCCTTACAAAATTTCACCAAGGCCCCAAGGGGCTCAACTTAGTGTAAGGATTTGTGTACATACATAATTTCCTACTAGAAAACATAATTTGGTACAAGAAATGTAAGGATTTGTGTATGTACACAAATCACTACAAAGTATACACAAATCCTTATAATAGTTGTAAGAAAAAAAGGTATGTACCGATTCCTTAAAAATTTCACCAAGGCCCAAAGGGGCTCAACTTAGTGTAAGGATTTGTGTACATACATAATTTCCTACGAGAAAACATAATTTGATACAAGAAATTTAAGGATTTGTGTATGTACACAAATTACTACAAAGTATACACTTTTTCTTACAAAAGTTGTAAGAAAAACGGTATGTACCGAATTCCTTACAAAATTTCACCAAGGCCCAAAGGGCTCAACTTAGTGTAAGGATTTGCGTACATACATAATTTCCTACGAGAAAACATAATATGGTACAAGAAATGTAATGATTTTTGTATGTACACAAATTACTACAAAGAATACACAAATCCTTACAAAATTTGTAAGAAAAAAGGTATGTACCGAATTCCTTACAAAATTTCACCAAGGCCCAAAGGGGCTTAACTTAGTGTAAGTATTTGTGTACATACATAATTTCCTACGAGAAAACATAATATGCTACAAGAAATGCAAGGATTTGTGTATGTACACAATTTACTACAAAGAATACACAAATCTTTTCAAAAGTTGTAAGAAAAACGGTATGTACCAAATTCCTTACAAAATTTCAACAAGGCCCAAAGGGCTCAACTTAGTGTAAGGATTTGTGTACATACATAATTTCCTACGAGAAAACATAAGATGGTACAAGAAATGTAAGGATTTGTGTATGTACACAAATTACTACAAAATATGCATTTTTTCTTACAAAAGTTGTAAGAAAAACGGTATGTATCGAATTTCTTACAAACTTAGTGTAGGGTTTTCGAAACCCTTCACTCTCGGTATCGAAACCTTTTTGGCAGCTGCTTTTGGAAGCCACCAGTTCATTTGAAAACTATAATTACCCCTTTACATAGCTGCACAACGTGAAAACCCTAAAGAGAACCCAAAAATTTAAAACTCCTTGCATAGTTGCACAACGTGCAAACCCTGCTTTTGGAAACATCTAGCATCTTGCTTGCAAATCAAAATCCGCACAAAAAGTCTGGAGATCCATTCTCAAGTGTAGCAAACCAATTTACCTCATTGGGCTGCTTCATCGTCTTTTTTAATTTCTGAGGGTAAGTTTATCTACTTCGCACGTTAAAAATCTTTAATAGGATTAGGATTTTTTGGTTGATTTTGTTTCCCAAAGAGGATTTTATGAACATTTTGAATTTTTGACTACCTACATGTTTCTGGCTATTTCAAAAATCATATAAATTTTTAAAAATTTATGCTTGAAATTGATGAATGGTGATTGATTTATGTTGGTAATTGTTTTTTGTCTTGCAGAAGGTTTTACTGGATTATTCTTAGTACCATTAGAGAACTTAGTTTTTCTTTCCCACCAAGTATTTGCTTAAATTCCTATCCCAAAATATTCACCTTCAAACCTCTGTTATTGACATGGCTCCAAGAGCTAAACGTCCGCGTAGAGAAACGAGTAAATCCTCTCATGCCATTCCAGCACAACTTCAAAACCCAAATTTGTTGAATCTTCATTTTAAAGATGATGAAAATCTTGCTCGTTTTCATCAAATCTACGAGGCCAAAGACATTAGAGCCCAGTGAACTATAGATCTAGACTTTTTAACCTCTGAGCTCTATAATTTTGAATTCTTTCCTTTGTTTGTGGAATGGGGATGGATGGAGTTTCTAGATATTAAACCTCGTGTCTTTCATAACCTAGTTGAAATGTTTTATGCCAATGCTAGGCTTGTGAAGGGCAAGTACAATGAGGTTATCTTTATTGATTCGTATCTTATGGAAACCGAAATTGAAATCACACCATAATGTATAGCGGAACATCTTGGTGTCCCTAACAGTGGTGCTTGTAAAGAGTCAGAAAGTGTTCCTATCAAGTTTGACGATGATAGTCCTACTCACCTTCACATCAATGATAGGCTTCATTATTCACCACTTGGTTTTTTCGACCTTCCGGTGGAAGACGCACTCGCATGCGGCATACAGACTACTGGTGGTTACATCAACTTCATACTGTAAATCGTCCGAATGTTTCCCAAATCATCTTTGACTCGCTTGTTAAAATCATTCGCAGACCCTGTAGATCTCTCAATTATGAATGTGTTCTAAGTCACATCTTTGAGAAGCTAAACATTAATACCTCCCTTAATCCTGCCATTCCTCTTAAGAGTAAGATTAATCAGACAACAACTAAGAAGGCCGGATAGAGGTTTATTCATGAGGAGTGGGTTCACAAAAAAGATAAAGATGAAGTTTGTGTTGCTCTTGGGAATGTTGATGTATCGGATGGTCCACCTCCAATGCCATTGAATCCATCTATGCGACCATGATTAGTTGTTTTGACAACATTGATTCCTTTCTTCGTATATCGCATGAGGAGTCTACCGCCATGATTCGTAGCTTTGATGTTCGGGGTCATCTTTTCCCACCAGCATTGCATTCGGATGCACCGGATTAGGCTTAGGACTTCTGTTCTGTTATAGTTTCAATGGATTTATGCAATGGTATTTTGGACATTTGTTGACTTTGGTTATTGAATTTAATTTCATTAACTTTGTCGGATACTTTTAATTTATGGCTATGGTTTTAGGGTCCATTATATATTGAGTTGTTATATGCTCTCTCAATTATGGATGATTTGTTGCATAGGTAGATATAGTTTATGATAGGCAAGCATATTGTGTAGCCAATTACGTCACACGTGAACAAATTTTTAAACTGTTGCTGATATAAGTATAACATGGTAGTGCTTTATATTGCGTTAAGCATTATGCTTGTATGATGTCCCTCAATAGAAGGAATACCCTTAACTTTTTTGAAACTTAATATATCATATTACAACGTGAAGGAACTTTTGTTAATTTGGAAATGACAAAACGTTTCTTACCTATTCTTCTTAAAGTGTATACTGTATTCTACTAAAAAAACGGCTTCGTTCATATTACATATTAAAATTCTTGCTATTAGTTTCGGTACTAGTGAGGCAGATCGCCTAGAAAATGAAATTCATTAGGGGGTTTTGAAACCCTTAATCATGGTTTTCGGTACTTGTAAGGCAAATTGGACAAAAATTGGGATAGCTTTAGGGGTTTTGAAACCACCTATAATGGTTTCAAAACTGGTAAGATAGATTGGCCTAAAATTAAATTTCCAGTGTGGGTTTGGAAACCCTAAATCCTGGTTTCAGTACTAGAGAGGTAGATTGGACAAAAATTGGGATGGCTTATGGGGTTTCGAAACCACCGATAATGGTTTCGAAACTAGTAAGGCAGATTGGCCTGAAATTAAATTTCCAGTGTGGGTTTCGAAACCCTCAATCCTGGTTTCAGAACTGGTAAGGCAGATTGGCCTGAAATTGAATTTCTAGTGTGGGTTTCAAAACACTCAATCTTGGTTTCGGTACTAGTAAGGCATTTTGGCCTAAAATTGAATTTCCAGTATGGGTTTCGAAACCCTCAATCCTAGTTTCAGAACTGGTAAGGCATATTGGACAGAAATTGGGATGGTTTAAGGGGTTTCGAAACCACATATAATGGTTTCAAAACTGGTAAGGTAGATTGGCCTGAAATTGAATTTCCAGTGTGGGTTTCGAAACCCTTAATCCTGGTTTCGGTACAAGTGAGGCAGATTGGACTGAAATTGGGATGGCTTTAAGGGTTTCGAAACCACCTATAACGGTTTAGAAACTGGTAGGGCTAATTTGCCTAAAATTTCCAGTGTGGGTTTCGAAACCCTCTATGCTGGACTAATAAGGGTTAAGGGGACTAGTTAAAAAATGGGTTAGAGGTATCGAAACAGAGTAAAATGGTAGGAACTCCACCAGTAATGGCTATAGTTCATTTATTTATTTGTTGTGCAACCAACCTATTTATTGCTATAGTGAATGCACGTACCAACCTTTTTTTGGTTATACAAAGACCAAACTTTGGGTTGGTGAGAGAAACTTCTCTGCATCAGCTGGACTCCATCGTATAGGTGGGAAAAAGTAGGAAAATTAAGGTTATCTCCAATATTCCCAGCCAACATCTATTTTCACAGAATCTTAACTGACTTTCTTGTACGACCACAAGTAAATAGAAGGTACGTTGAATGTTTCCACTTTTATGAACTTTGTAGTAAAAAGATCTATGTTTTTAGTATCATACGCCATGTTATGATTTCGATTTTTGTAGGACCTGCGCATCGTCAATTTGTTACATGGCTGACACAGTTGGTGAAAACTATGTGGTTGATGACTCCACAACAAAGGAAACTGTTATTCCTGAGAATTTAGTAGGTATGGTTTTCAACTCTCGTGATGATTCATGGGAGTTTTACAGGGATTTGGCAAAAAATAGTGGGTTCAGTGTTTGTCGCTCAACAGCTAGGCATGCTGGGCTCGGTGATGTCAAAGCACAACAATTTTGTTGTACACGAGGAGGCATACAGAGATCAACTGTTAATGATTCGGAACGGAAACGTGCGCCCCGTGCAATCACACACATTGGGTGCAAGGGAAAAGTTATTGTTAAGTGTACCGATTCCGGTAAATGGTGGATAACATTTTGTCATACTGAACATAATCACTCCTTGTGCCTACTTATAATGCATCCGTTTCTTCGGTCGAGTAGACAAGTTGATGATACAGATATCGTTGAGGCACGGGCATTGAAAAATGTGGGGGTCAGAACGTCACAAGTAATGAATTATTTCACGCAACAGTAAGGTGGTTTCCATAATGTTGGTTTCATAAGGAAAGACTTGTACAACTCATTACAAAAATTCGAGGCAGTTGAAATTCATGATGGTGATGTAAATGCCCCACTCGCTTACTTTGACTTCAAGAAAGAGCAAGATACTGGGTTGTACATGCAGTACAATGTTGATGAATCAAGGGGATTGCATAATCAATTTTGGTGTGATTCAACATCGAGGTCTGACTACGTATGCTTCAGTGATGTCATTGTATTTGACACAACGTACAAGGGAAATGTGTATGGGCGGCCTCTAATGCCTATAGTTGGTGTGAATCACCACCATCAAACCACTATCTTCGGTGTTGCACTTCTAGCTGACGAGACTACCAATACTTTTGAATGGGTACTGAGGGAATTTTTAGAGGCTATGTGTAACAAGGCTACTGTCTCATGCGTAACAAACGGTGATAGGGCCATGCACAGGACTATAAAAACGGTGTTCACGCTTGCTAAACATCTCATATGTTCGTGGCATCTGTCTCGAAATGCTCAGGCAAACATAGGTGATAAAAACTTTACTTCCGCATTTACTAGATGTATGTCATCTTGGTGGACAATTGACGAATTTGATCGACAGTTGAAATCAGTTGTTCAACAGTTTAACGTCCAAGAACATCCGTGGGTTGTAGAAAAGGACCAGACCCAAAGTATGTGGGCCTAAGCCTATCTTACAGGATATTTCTTTGCCAATGTTCGCTCAACACAAAGGTGTGAAGCTATGAATGTTGTGCGTGCTATTATACTGAAATCTAAGAAGACATATATAGAGTGGGTTCGTGCCATTGAAAATGGGATTAATGAGATGTGAATTAAAGAGTTGAAGGAAGATTCCTTCACTTCACATTCGAAGCCTTTCCCGATGACGAAATTGAATGACCTTGAAGGGAATGCGGTTGACCTATATACCCGAGCATCCTTCGAAATAGTTTAGACGGAACTTAAACATAAGACATTGTATCGTCATATACATCCAATTGTTGAAGTAGGAGGATCGCAGACATATCGTTTAACCAAGTATAGGGATCCTAACAAAATGTATGAGGTGGTGCTTGATGCCGCAACGCATAA
This sequence comes from Hibiscus mutabilis, assembly GCA_019671005.1. Taxonomy (NCBI): domain Eukaryota; kingdom Viridiplantae; phylum Streptophyta; class Magnoliopsida; order Malvales; family Malvaceae; genus Hibiscus; species Hibiscus mutabilis. Next base: position 65,608,256 of record CM033716.1, read on the forward strand.
CGTAACATGTTCTTGCAGGAAATTTGAGACAGTGAGCCTGCCATGTCGCCATCAACTGCACGTTCTTAAGTTGGAAGACTTATTAGAGATCCCAAAATTTTTAATACTCTCAGCTCCATCATTTGTAGACTTCAACGTACCTCCCGAATTGAAACAAATGTCTCGATTCGCCTCTCTCCGATCACTGTCCTCGCGATTATGCTACTTTGCATCGCAAACTGACGAAACTTTTCGAAGCACAAAGGATAAGATACTTAAATTAACTGCTGAATTTGATGAGGCCAATATGTTGAAGGAGTCATCATCCAAGAAGGAAAGCAAGCACAACGTTCGAGACCCGCAAAAGAAAGAAGCGAAACGGAAACCGAATTTGAAAAAGCAAGTCCCAACGTCACGAACCTATCACTGTTCTTTTTGCAATATTGAGGGACATAACAAAAACACATGCCCACGTTTGAAGTTGAAACTTCCAACCCCGACATTTGGGATAACTTAAACTTTTTTCCAAGACGACATAACAAAAACTCATGCATAATTTCATGAACCAACGGTGAGTCAATATTCATTTAGTCTCATATGTGTGCAAAAATAAAAGTTAACACATGTTTGGTTATGCGTTTCAATTAGGACCGCCCACATCATTGAAATGCAGACACTAATGTTTTCAATATATCTCCGACTGCGACATCCACAACAATAAATCATATTACAACTTCAAGTTATTATACGATTATCTATATATTCAGTACGAAATTGTTCCTTCCTCCCCTACAGTAAATAACATGATTATCTATACGAAGGTTTTCTATACCGACCAACGTCTTTCCAATGCCAAATATTGCATACCCATAGCGAATAACATATATGTCCATTTAAATTTTTACAGCTTTGGTCTCACATAACATATACGGTTAAAACATTCATATGCTCAATTTATACAATGGAATATAATATACAACTTGTACTCCACATACAATATGATTTCCTAACATATATTGCAACTTTCCAATGGCATTCCTATACTTACATAACCTGTTTCGGATTGTGAAACCCTCTAATGTATAAATTGCTGTACATGTTCACAAAATGCAAATTTTTGTCGAAAACATTTTGCTTCTATTGATGCCCATTCAAAAAAAGAACAATGACATTAGCAATTTTTTTCCCAAAAAATAAGAGCATAAATACATACCTGGGTTCGACCCATACAAAAAGAGGGGCAAAAATACGTCATGCCAGGCTCACACAAAAAAAATTCATTGTCGGAGATCCTACTCCAATGCCAATCTGTTCATTAGCAACAAAGATTTCGCAAAGTTACGAACATTAACTTGAACATAATAATTATTTAAAAAATATAAGGTTTGTACCTACGTAATTACTCACTTACCATTTTGGCCGACGAATGTTTGCACGATTTACGAATAGATGTGAGTTTAGCTGTATAACATGTGCCTTAACAACACCTGAAATTTCCTGCCTTCTTGTATTTCGATCATTATTCACGAGATCATATAGAACAAATATTCGGTCCCAATCTCCAACAGTATAGTAAGACAAATGTTAGCAATAGATGCATTCATTAATGATTGTTTATTTCTATAAATGGACCAGTAATTAACGTGTAATGAACAACGGCTGCACGTACCACATCCTCTACACGCTTCCTATGCCAAAGCTGCATCCATTTAATGCAAAACATCCCACAATCGTCTATGTTCGAAGACATATTTATTTAAACATCAAATTACTAGTAATAGTATGCAAATGGTACTAGCAAGATAACACATATCTACAGTTTAACAACTATGTACCCATTGTCTTGATGTTTGACTTTAGCCACCATTACGCGGACTTCGGCAGCGGCCTAGATGGTGAGCCAAACACTTCTACGAACTTTGCATCCAAAAAACATTCACCTAACCTTTTAAGCTAGATGCACAGACACTAAGATTTTTACATACTGTGTGACATCAGTAAAGATTGTTGAATAGTTCTAGGTTTATGCTTATTACCAACTTCTTAACAGCAGACACTCTTGCAGCATTGCCTATAGTTGTGGGCAAGCTGTCTAGTATCTTCGCTTCCCCACGATCAATATCCAATACACATGTATACCAATGATTCCCGTTGTCATTAATAGGGATAAAGATCTGCGCAAAATATTCCACTACTGCCATTCAATAAACGATACCCATGTAATATACCTATGTACTAAATTGCAAATGCTTTGTAAAAAATTTCAGTTTGTTCATACCATTTTCCAGTCCCTAATTTTACCGAATGGTTTAAAAGTGAAACGCCAGTACTCCACAATCTGCGCACAATCCACTACGCCTCGTAAAAGCTGATCCTACAAGACAAACATTATTATTCAGCATGATTCCCAAACTGCATATGTTTATTCTTAATATACACTAACTTTTTCCATATTTAACATACACTTAATGCGCAAGGTAGATACCCTCTCTTTGCTTTACATTCCGTCATACTATCGTCAATAATAATCCCCCACCCAACAGCATCAATAACCTAAATTTTACAAGAAAAAACACATGAACTATTTCACTAAATTTCATTAATTAAGTTAATGACTTTATTGCTTACGGGAAAATGTAAAGTATACTAACCATTGAACCGACCCAACTTCCTGGTCGTAACGTATCGGCATCACTTACAGTCATATACATGTGGCCAAAATCTACGAGGATTTCGCTGCACACATACAAATACTTGTAAGTTATATTAAACCGAACTACATTGTAGCATCATTATGGACTGCTTACCCTTCAGGCAAAGACATATTCCATATATAGTCACATGTGCCTTTGGCTGCCGCCCCTACTCTATCGGGTATTTCAACATACGGCAGCACCTACAACGATTAAACATTTGATGTGAAATATTTCTTAAGTATTACACATTCTACAAATTTATATATAATGTCAAACATATGTAATTAAAGAACCCATACGAAGAATCCTTACAAACGATTTACGTTCTAAACGAACGTCAACGAGATAATCCATCCATATCCATATCATGTTCTAATCAAATGGTTAAGGTCATTCAAAGTAAATCACCAAGTTCACAATACAATCACTCAAGTTTTTTTCTCCCTACATAAACCAGAAGAAGCTCCACACGACACTTCTTTGAAATAATGACTTATTTCATGTTTCGAGTTTTCATTCGTACTCGAATCCCTTTGCCACTAACCTTACACACAGCTTCCACCGTTGGCTTACCCTACAAGTTAACATCAACTTTGTCAACAACAAAAATCTCGTACGTTAACTTAATTCCATGTTGATCAAAATTTAAACATTTTACTGATTTTACCTTTTTCTTTTTCCCGCCCACAACAACGTTCTCTTCCTGCAACAGGGTGACATCCTCTACCAGCGCTTCAGCATCAACATTAAGTCCATCTTTTGGGTTGGACTCTTCGAATTCTGCTTTCTCCTCCATTGTTTCCTCTTCCTCAAGGCCAATGCCAAATTTTGCATCGATTATACGCAAAGCCTTCTTCATATACATCATATTTGCACCCAAATCCGCAACTTGGTCAACAAAGTTCTTATATTCCTCCTTTAGAGTCTCCAAACTCTCTTCTATTTTATTCTCCTTCTCTACACGAGCTTCGAGACTCTGTTTGATTTCAGCCATTTCTGAAATTACCTTCTCCAACAGCTCCGTAATAATATCATTACTACCATTCATCCTGCCACCTTCTTCAGTCCCTTCATAGCATTCATCATCAAACCCAAGTACCTGCACATATCATCATTAATTCATTTCATGTCATTACAACCCCCTATAGAATACAAAATTTATTAACCTACTTACTTTCACTTTTTTGGCAGGTCGTTCTCACTTTAGCCGATTTACAGTCCTACCTATGTCCTTCTTCCCCCACGCATGAATTTGAGCACGACCATCAGCGGAAGCATATCCTTTGCTCGGAATTCCACTCCAATAATCGAATAACCTCACCTACATTTTACATTAATCATACGATTATAATAAAAATAAAACTTGGGTGAATAAAGTACTACATCAGAACGAAACATAATTTTAATAATACATTACCTCTAGGATAGCAATGCATCCTGTCATATAAGCCAACCCAACACGAACTTTACATTTGGTTACTCCATCAAGTAACCTCTCGTACGCATATTTACACCAGTTCAATTTCCTGCACAACCCAACTGAGCACAATAACTTAAAATGTTCCATGGAAGGCAGAAGGTTGGCGTTTGGACTTAAGAACACACCAACAATGTACAACAGTACATGTGCTTTCAACTTATCCCCCTCATAAGCTCCACTTAGTATCTCCCCGGCAAGTTGTTGATATGTAGCCTTCATACTGATTTTGTACTTCATCGCTTGTTCTTTTCCACTCAATTTTCCCGTGGCCTGTTTAACATCCAGACCTTCGTTCTTCAAGCCCAAAACAGCTTCCATATCTTCTAGCAGAACAGAAATTTTGTGCCCACTAAATTCCATCGTTGAGCTTTCCACATCAAACTTCTCCGTTAACTCGTGACATAGGTCGCGATGAATTGCTCGCGATTTCAATCCAAATAAAGAGCAAAACCCTAAATCTTTAACAACACTGTCAATCTTCAGCTTTTGCATCTCTTTAAACATATTTGACAGTTTCTTCATGCTACATCTCGATGACATCTCCTACAATGTTTAATAGAACAATAATTATTTTTATGTTACGCTTCAATATATTCTATTACGACATGTTTGAACCCTAACCACTTTCTCTAACAAGAAATATAAACATTCACTTACCTTTTTTTACTTCTTCCTTCTTCACTATTTCCTTCCCCTTGCCTTTTGATATCCATTCCGATTGAGCCTGCTTTTGCTCCTCGTACAAATTAATATAAGGCTTCTTTTCTGCATCAGTCATTTCATCCCATCTCAAACCTAGAGCTTTTCTCGCATGTATCACTCCCACACTTATTAAATTTGAATGATATGTACACATTACAAACTAATACACAACACACAATCGTATTTCTTTTTCTCACTTACACTATTGTTCATTTTCTTTTTAGCACCCTTTAGTCGTGTACACTCACTTATACTGTACAAAAATCATTTCAGAGTTAGACTACGCAATACATTACGCTAACCAACTAACAATTTCAACAATGCCATATACATTCAACTTTAACTTACTAGAAGTGGAGATATGGTGTCAATGTTTTAGGTGCCCCGTGTACGGCTTCTACGTCCGGCTCGCCAATCTGAAAAGGTAAGGTAAGGTAAGGATGGAAAGAATTAATGATGACAAAGATACTTACTGCATTAACAAAACTTTCATTCTTAGGATGGATCATTTGAACAAAAGTTCACCTATACGTGACACTAAAAATTTCATGTGCTTATTAGACCATTCATTCCATTACTAAGGTTATTATCATTACATAAACCAATTTAACCTACATTCTCGCTATCATACTCTAGGATACAATCTCATGGTTAAATTTCTAATTAACCTTTAACTCAGTCACCTGGTTACTTTATAAGATTATATATATATATATATATATATATGAGATAAGCTTGTTACAACCATTAAAATAGAAGGAACAACAATCATATACCTATTTCCTAAAGGTTTTTCGCACCACAACATCTTAACCACAAACATAGAAGCATAACATGTTGTTCCAACCATATACCACATAAGCATACCATTCTAATTCAACCACATTCAAAGATGTATACCAAGTTACCATGCTCACCTAAATATCTTACTTAATTATTTACATAACATACAAAGATAACAAAAATGATGTGAGCCAAACTAATATATACTTGCGCCAACTTCTACGAGTTGTAAGATATATTCAGAACTTACATTTATCTTGCTTCTGATCTTGCTTGTCCCCTGAACTCGATTAAATCAGTCTAACCTGATAAATAACAAGGTGAGTCATTAGTAAGATACACATCATGCGCAACTACAACTAATTAACAAACATAGATTCATTTTATCTCACTTTCAAGCATACTTAATTGTTTCCCAACCATCAAACCCTATACTATTCACTAAGTGCATAGTAATTATCCATGTGATCATCATGCTATCAATTCATTCCAATGATACAATAACAATACATGACTGATTTGCATAACAATTTCATAACAAAGGTTACTATCCAAGAAGGTTTACATCTTATACTTCACTATTTACATACATATCATGGCAAAAGATCAGTACAATTAATGATTTACTTTGGTTCCTTCTTCAACCAGCCCTTTTTGCTCTAACAATTTACAACAAATGATTGCTATTTTAGAACCATATTTACTCTATACCATATACAAGATTTGGAGGAATAGGATTGCATGACTATACATTCAAGGCAGCACATATTAATTAAAAGAAAGCAATTCATTGGCATATTTCTTCCATAATTAAACAAGAAGATTACATTCATACCGATATGCATGTATTTTCTGTATCATAAAGATTAAAACAAGATACTTTTTAATCAATGCTTACAATAATTTAAGTTAGATACAATTATGTTCCTATTTTCACAGTGACCATCTTTGAAAGAGTCTATATGTGTCCAAGCATGCAACTGAGCTGACAGGACATGTATTGCTTCTAACTAAAACATTTTTAAATAACACTAACAATCTTTTAAGAAAAAGAAAATAGAACCAGAAATACTAACACAAGATTCTACATCAAAGGAAAAACAACTATGAACTACATTGCCACATACAGGCAAAAGACTAATACTTAAAAGTACACTACATATTATCTATCTAATAACCCTAAAAATATCAATCGATTCACATCAAGTAAATGGTGTCTCCTACAACAAACCCTAAAATTCTCTATACCACAAAGAGGAAAATGCATTATAGGTCAAACATTTATAAGCATTTAGATTTTATAACAACCTGCATCATCCAAATAGTGGATTTTACTCAATACATAGACCATTAACCCATAGTGTACAATTCTGACATATAATACTAGAGCTGAGCTAATTACATATAAGTTTCTGGACAAATGTGATACAAATTACAAGTTCTTTTAACAAAACAACTTTAAAATAGGAATAAATCAGATAAACAATAAGCTAGAAAGAACAAACTTTCATCAAATACACCACCTCAAAGATGAGTTTTATGGATAAAAAAATCCAACATAATAATGAAAATTAAAAAAATCAAACTTAATAAAAAACAAGGTAAAATCCAAGTGAATAAAATGATGACCAGGGTTAAAAAATGATATTTACAAATATGGGGAAGTTCCAATAAAATTCAGAGATATGTGACCCCAGCCAACGCAGTCAAATGAAAATCAAGTACAATTCAAAAGATAAAATAAGATTGAAAAGATTAAATATTTAAACAATAAGTCAAATTAAGAACCAAGAACTATAATATCCATGTTTACTATTGACCAAGTGGGAAGATCAACAGAAATAGAAACATCATGTAAATAAATATTAAATCAAGGTGATCTTGATGGCCAACCACCCATATATATATATATATAAGAAGAAAAATTGACATTTATTTCAATACATTGATTTACAAACAATGATGCTCCATCATCGTCTCATAACAAGTTAAGGAACTATCTACCATATAAGCATACATTTGGTTGAGAGAATGACTATATTCTTAATACAATCCTTAAACACTTGTACAACTCATGAGTATAAAAGCTTCCCCACTCCAACAATAATGTCTGGAATTTAATCCACATGATAAGGAAGAGATTAATTCCTAAGAATTTATATCTTCCTCTCCAAATCATATCTACCTCTCCATGACTTATTTAGGCTACTACAGTAATTTCATCTTTAGTTCTTAATGACAGTATCCATGCTAAGACTAACCCATGGCTGCACCTAGTTGCAAAATTAGTGATAGAAAGTAGGATAAGAATGATGTATACCATAAATTTATCTCATATTGTAAATTTTATATCCCGCACCAGTATATGAGCACTTCTTTACCTTTCGCATTTTATTTTCATAATAATTATTATTCAAGTGTAGTGGTAATCATGTATAAGCTCTCTGAAGTATAGTAACTCTCTCCACTCTCTTCTACTTTCCTCACATTTCCACTGGTATGTTTAACTCTTTCACCTTCAAACTTGAAACACAGTTCTACAAACTTATGCAGATTAAGACAAGAATACCACCAAATCACTTCTTTTCTAGACCTTGTTATTGTTCTGCCATCATTTAAGCCTCAAGACAGATTATGACCGGAAAAAAACCAAGACCACTGATTCAATTTGTCATTTTTAGTGCTTAAAAATTTATTTATCAGAAAAGAAAAACCAATTCAACATACACCAAAGCAAACGCAAAAAAATGGAGATACAAATAAGTGATAACCCAACAAGAATTCTAAATTTCGAACCATTACTTCCTTCAAAACCCTAGAAAATCCTAAACATTATGAACCTAAACCCTAATCCCCAATTTCGAACCCAAAACCCACCATTACTTCCTTCAACATTTCCAACTCAAATCACAAAACCCACCATTACAAAACTCCCTCCTTCAAAACCATACAATAATCGCGCAAAATCTCCCTAAATTTTGAACCCAAAATAACAACATCTATCTTACCTCAAAACTTTTTTTCCTTTCTCGCGATTGATCCTCAAAAGCTTTCTTCCTCAGCCGTCAATGTGTGTGTCAATATGAGAAAGTCTAAAAACTAGCGATTGAACCAAAAAATAGCGATATCGGTTGTGTTTTCCCACTCCTTGTATATCACCCTTACCTTTTTTTTCTTTTTTACCTAGCCAACCGGTAACCCTTATCTTTTTTTCATCCAACGGTTGAGATAAATTTCGCTTCATCCAAGGGTTTAGGCCATGAGGCCTGTTTTTAGTCCTCGTTTAAGCCGTTTGTTTTTAGACTTTCCCACAACATACCCCTAATTTTTTAAACTCTAATCTTAAATCTAATTTTTAGTGTGTGGGAAAAAATAGAAGCACCGAAAACAAAGGATTTGTATTCATCATTCTGTTTGGTTAAGATTAGACTTGGCAAACTTGACCCGAGACCCGAAAACCGAACCGATTTACTCGAACCGAGACCCGAAATCGACCCGAACACGATGACCCAATTTTGATCCGAAACCCAAAATAAACCGAACCGAACCGATTTCACCCGAACCGAAAACAACCCAAATCGAAGGCAACCCGAAATAAAAAATATATGAAAATAAATAAATAAATATGAGATTTGAATTGTCGCACAACATGCCAAAAAGCTAAATATACATGCTATATAAAGTCATATATAGGGTGGAAAAACCTAACATGAGCTGAAAACCCGATTAAAACAATCGATCTCCTATTAACCCGATATTGACCCGACCCGAAATCAACCAACCCGAATCAACCGAACCGAAATCAACCGAACCGAAAGTTAACCGAACCGAAAATCAACCGAACTAAAGTCTTGACCTGATACCCGAACCAAAATCACCATAGACCCGAACTAAAACCGAACCAGACCCGAACCGAATTTGAACCGAATTTAAACCGAATGTAGTCAGACCCGAAATAAACCGAACCGAAATGACCCGAACCGAATGACCCATTTGCCACCTCTAGTTAAGATATGCAAGTACGTTTCCATAAAAAAAGATACATAAGTACACAGCTCTTAAATTAATGATCAAGATTATGCTATCTTGCATATTATTTTAGGGTTTATGTTTAATATTTATATTTATTCTGTCAATGATATCATGTCTAAGATTATTATCAAATGCGTTGAACTTGATAGCTCGAGTTTACAACCTAAGCAAAGACATTAAGGTGGCCGAAAACTGGCGAGGACAATAAGGGACGAAGCTACGAAAATGTTTGGGGACTGCATCCCCAAATTTTTTATACTAAAAATACAATGGAATTTTTACGTATTTGGATCTTTAATTTTTGAACTTTTTATAATTAATTATATTTTGTCCCCTACTCTTAATTCTCGATTTCATCACCGAAAACAATTATGCCTAGACTTAGAACATTGCATACTATTTGTACTTTAAAATGACATTATATGATCCTCTTATTTGTACTGATATTATACATTAGTAATCGTGGAAGACAGTCCATTTTTTTTTTTTTCCAAAAGTGAAACGAAACAAGAACCCCTCTTTCATTTATCCGGTGAAATTATAAGTTTTTTTTTTCTCTCTCAACAATCATAATTTTATTAGTAAAAGGTTTAAAAAAATCAATTTCAAATTGTATACCTCATTAAAAACCTTACTAAATTTATAATGAGAAAAAGAACAATCCGGATATACTTAGAGGTTACATAGTGTCACGGGGCCATTACCCTCTTCCCAAAAGACATGTCTAATAGGATGTGCAGCGCCACCGTATTTATATCCCAAGACCTCCCTTTTACTTTCCGATGTGGGATTAATGACCCCGCCTCTTTTCAGGCGTGACATTCTCCCCCACTCAACTTCGTGACGCCCTCGTCACGAGTTTCCGCTCTCGTGATGGGCTACCTTGTCACAGTTGTCCACCCTGCCTACCCCACTCATGGGCACTCGGCGTGAAATCGGGCAGTCAAAGGGTGACTCTGATACCACTTGTCACGGGGCCATTACCCTCTTCCCAAAAGACATGTCTGATAGGATGTGCAGCGCCACCGTATTTATATCCCAAGACCTCCCTTTTATTTTCCGATGTAGGATTAATGATCCCGCCTCTTTTCAGGCGTGACAATAGCAGACACCTATAAAAAAAGACGAATCAGATACAGACCAATACTTCCAAATCAAACACGCAAACACCTAACTCCACCATTCAAATGACACTGCCCCTGACCCACCTTTTAATCTAAAACGCCTAGAAAAAAATCATTTTTCACTCATTTATTCAAGTTAATCTCGTGATTTAGATTTAAAAAAAATCATATTATTCGCTATTGATTTCTTTTAATTTGGTACTTCAAAATGAAAGATTACGATAAGAATCAAATTGTGTACAAGGATTACGATAAAAATCATATTATTCCTCAAACTGAATATAATATAAGATAAAAAAAACCATAATTTGCACTAAATAAATCAACCAAAAGATTTAAATTAACAGAGTAGGAGCAAGAGAGTTAGGGTTCGTTCGGTGCAACTTTTCCTCCTAGCTCTTAGAGAACTCAGCTTTTGCATCTCTTCACCCAACTTTTAGGCCGAATTTGGTCTCCAAACGTGGCTTTTTGGGAAATATAAAAATTTCAGCTTTTCCCCAAACACTACTTCACCCAAACTAAGATTTTATCAGCTCTGCAAAACGGAGTATCTCTGAGATTCAGAGGAGAATAGTTCATGCAAGTGCCCCAGTATGCAATTATTAGGCAAAGCACTTAGGAGCAGCATGAGGAGACATTTTTCTACCAACAAAAGAGTGGGAGTGATGGAGGACAAGTGCTTTTACCCGTAAAAGCTAAAAAGGTTTGAGTCCCACGGAAATCGAAAAGGACCCCTAATGGAATGTATCCATCGGTGTAGGAAGATTGCACTGGAGTCGAAGGAATCTAATGATGTCGCACAGTGGCATGAGCTTCCACTATAATGTCAGATTCACTCTTGGAATTTGTACAGTGGGTAAAGCCTATTTAGCTCCTGGAGTTGAGGAAGTTGTTATTATCCAATGAGGTAAGTTTTTGATAATGGAGAAATGAGCTCCGTTAGTTGCTAAGTCTGACCACTATTTGATGAACTTGCGATGGGGATTTGAGTTTTGACTTTTGAGCTACAACTAGGTGGAGTTCCGCTGCTTGTTCTTGACAACTTTTGAGATCAAACACTGTTTTTCTTTTTTATCTGTAAAAATGACTTTTATTGGAGCAAAAGTCATTCGACCAGCAGAAGAGCAAACTTGCGATCCCTCTTATCCGAACACTTGGAACCACGATGTTCGTTCCACCCCACTCTTTGCTAAAGCATTTGCAAGGCTATTCGCTTCACAGAAAACATTATGGAAGCATATACATGGCAACTCGCACAGGCCGCGTCTATTTGTTTGAATCAAACACTGTTTTTCGCTGAAAAAGATAATGCTTAAAATATGTTTGCTTAGGGTTTTAAAATCAATATTTGTGGTTATTTTTAAGATTAGTGACATCATGACTACATTCTCCTTTCTATTCATCTAAATAGAAAATATCTAACTACAGTTTAAACAATTAGGGTTTGATAAATCTAACTAAAAGATTGAGATAATGGTGTTTTTATGAGTTTTAACTCTTACAAGTTGAATTTATAAAAATAATAGTTTTATATCTTTCATATTCATTTCACTGTTATATTCAAAATTTACTAGAAAATCAACTTCGTTTTGCAAAGCTGTCAAATCCTAGTCACTCAACATTTTGCAAAGCTGCATAAGTCAAAGGAATCTCGGAGCCTTTGAGCAAGATTTGATGGTAATGGAGTACTTGGAAGGAGTTGTAAGAAAATCTAGGGGAGATCATCGGGAATTAGGGATGGCAAATTTATTAGTCTCCGATATGTTCTAATCCGATCTGATCTTGTAAGAACACATTTTTATTTTGGAAAATTAGGTTCAAGACAGTATAGGCGGGTTTTAAAAATAGTGTCGGATTTGGGGTGAAAGTGATTTTTTTTTTAGATTTGAATTTGATTTTTTTGTTTACATGTATATTTTAAATTTGTTGTTCTGGTTTAAAGGGTTTGATGTTGGATTTTTAAATTTTCATTTGCAATACTATGTTTGGTTGCTAAGATAACTTAATATAAGGTGAGAAAGTGTAAGAAAATTTTTAAAAAGTTTGATTGGTGAGACTAACGGGACAAATTAGGTGGGGATGAATTTTCATCTTAAAATTCGGGACGGGTGAAATATTACAGAAATCAAGATCAAGTCAGGTTGATACCTCCACTTCTTGAGTCAAATCGATTAAAAACCCGTCCCGCTTTATTGTCGTCCTATCGGGCTATCAGGAAAATGAATGGGGTTTGAAACTAATTGACAAAACAGTGAAGTGGCCATTAATTTTTTAAGTCACTGTTTAATTGCCTTCTCTACTTCATTTATTGCTTAGTGAAGTTAATGATATTATTTGATATTTATATTTCTCAAATATTATATATTTGTTATTTATAAATTTTATAAATAATAATAGTTAGTTTTATTAAATAAATAAGAAATACTCTAAAATTGTAAGACGAGTCTACAAAATAATAATAGATTAGTTGAGATATTTTTTTTAAAATCATTATAGTGCACAAACTAGTCACCTAAAAATAAAATAGGATCAAACATAAAAAGAGTTATAAAAACCCAATCAAATAACTCAAACAAATTATTTATTTTAAATGCCAACAAACTATTTATTTGTTACTTATATTCATCAAACATTACCTAGAAATAATAAAATAATTAATTTTATATTAAATTATTTAGTTTAAATGATAATAAACTGTAATGTGGAATCAATTTCATTTTTTCAAACATTTGACATTAATTTAATAAATAAAAGTAACATATGTGTAACATTCGACAATTATAAGTATCAAACTAGCTCAAACACACACGCACAACTTTTGTAAAAGTGACAAATTTGGATATAGAATGTGTAACGTTTAACGAATATACTAAATTGGTTGAGATCCACTAATTGGTCTAGTGGCTAAAGATATTCATATTGTTCCATTTTCTATGTATTCAAATCTCAATATGTGAATGTAATATCTCTTTATTTAATAAAAAAATATTAAATTGGTTAAAAACACAACGGTTATATTTGTAAAAGTGATAAGTTCAAGTGCCGAGTAATATATTAAACCAAAAGTTTAATCACAGTCTTATTTTAAAAGGCAAAATTTTGAGTTTATCCACGTCGATTTAAAACATGAAATATCTATTTTTAAACGTTAAATTTAGGGGGAAACGGTTCAAATTTACTGTTATTTAAGATTTCATCTCAATATCACGAAAATTATAAATTTCTGATACTATGATTTTCAAGGTGTTACATTAATAATTTATTAAATATTATGACATTACAACATGACAAAAATGCCTAACATGTGAAACCCACCCGCATCTTAACTTCTACATGCATATGGTTAGATGTTGTCACCGCGTTGGGATTGTTGATGAGTTAATTGATGTTACGTGTGAACTAAAATTTAAATTGGTAATTAAGTTTAGTTTTATTATATTTTTAGGGGTCAGAAACTATTTTATAATCAAATTTATTGTAAATATTTATATTTATGTAAGAAGTCTTAAGGAATAATGTTTCTTGGTAATCAAGTATTTGGTTTTATAAATATAGAGTGTCTTAACCTTTAGAATCATGAGATATAATTATTTTGGAGAGATTTAATCCTACTGTGATATCTACAACTATTGCAACTATGTTTATAGTGGATATCATGAGATACATTGGGTTTTGAGAAATATAACGAGTTATGATATACATGGGATAACATGTATTTGTACTCTTCAATCTCTAGGTTTATAGTGAACTATTTATTTCTCTCATCCGTAGAAATATGCAAAGTCGAGCTACATTAAATCTCGTTTCTTGGGTATATCTTATTCTATGTCGATCTCATTTTGATTAATTTTTCTTATAAATTCTTAACAAGTGATATCAAAGTTATGATTCAAATTGTTTAATTTCGAAGGAATTTATTGTTGTGGATTTTCTTAGCGAGATAGTAGGCATTTATGAGAAATTTTACTACGAGTTTTCATTTGTAGAGTGAGTAATTTTCAGTCAATCCAACAGTGCTTCAATGAATATTATGTAAGAATTGAAGTTTTTTTTTTTACAAATCTTAATTCTAAATGTAATCCTACCTAGAGGAGAGGGGAAAGAGGACTCTATGGGAAGGAAGAATGTGCTCCTAGTGGGTCTAGAACTCATGACCTAAGGGAATATGAGGTGATGATCGGCTATGAAACATCATAGCAATAGTGCAAGCGTACACGATCGATGCAAATATAGTAGACAGATGCAAATTTGTCGAATATCGATGCCACGAGGAAAGCAATTTTCTGCTTATTGATACTAGTGCAGAAGTTTTGAAAATAAAAGAAAATGTGAGTGGAGTTGTGGGTGCAAAGAAATATAAATACAAAAGATTTCAGAAAGTGATGTGGGTGCAATAGCAACATAGTAGTAAAGGAAAAATATATTCTATAAAAATACTAGATTCCCTCGGTGTAACTTGGTAGATTACCAAATGCTGCAAGGTTATACCATTAGATGATTATAAAACAAGATAAATCAAACTTATCCTACTAACTTTCCTTCAATTCTCAGCTGATGACTTAAACAAACAAATCTACCATAACTTTTGTTGCTGGAAGATATTTCGTGCCCTCGTACGAGTGGACCAACTTTCGTTGCGTCTCCACCCAACTTTCATTGTGATGCTCATTAACTTGAGCAGTCATTGCATCTCTCAATTTCAGTGGCTACAATAAACACTTTAGTGCAAAATAAGATTTAAGCCCAAAAGTCGAAACAAGAAAGAAAGCTCCATAAAATAAGTTGAAGTTCACAATCCAAAATAACTCTCGTTCTTAAGGAAATAAAACAATAAATCATCATCTAAAATATTTACAAAAGAACATGAAAATCACACGGAAACCTCTATTTCTAGTTGAGTCGGCATAATCCACACGTTCCCCTTGCAAAAGGTATCCGAATCCTTTTTGTCACTAAGAGATCTACCTCATTGCCACCTTGGTTCACCAGAAAAGGAGCTCAAGCCACCATGGGATAAGCTTCAAAGGAAAGAGAAAATGATTTTCTCAAAAGATGATGATATGAGCCACCTCTTAAGGGTGAGAAAATATGTGAATATATATCATTTCATCTTCCAATTGGGTGTTCACACGTGTCTTTTAAGATATGAAGCCGTGAAATTCGTGCATGATAGCTGTATTAATGGACAGCTCATAACCCTTTTGATCTTATCCTGACAACTGTTATTGTGGTGACAATGATTGTTTCTATGTGCTGGTATTGCAAAGACAATTGTGCCGACATCGTGTCCAGACAAAAGTTGTTATAACAAATTGCCAGCTCATCGTCCTTTGATTGTATCCTTTCACCGACATCATTTGATCTTATTTTTGACAGTTGTCAATGCAACGACAGTGATTGGTCGCAATAATAAGATGCTTTTATGGCGACATCAAAATTGTAGTAACATATCTGGCTGCAATAAAGAAGGCTTTTTACAGCGACATTAGAATTGCAATGAAAAAACAGAATTTACCAAATTCAGCATAAAACACACAACTATAACTGAGTTAAAGGAAATGCATAATTAAACTAAGAAAATTGTAAGACCCAATATTTATCCGGGTATACCCATATATATACTATATTTCACAATAAATAAAACCAAAATATACAAAAAACAATAAAGAGCCCATAAATAGTCCATATATAGTCTAGAAATATTCATTATACATAAATACAAGGCCTAAATTTCATTCTAAATCCCAAATTATTTTTACAATCCAAAATCTTTTTATAAACAACTTTTCCCTTCCATTTCTAATACGTTTAGCCCAACAAACACATAATTGGATCCAAAATCACTTTTCTTGCCCAAAGAACGCCACGTGGTAGCCTCATATTCGTCCAGACAGATTTCATACGAATAATGGTTTTGTTGAAGACCGTTGGCCGCTAACGTCACCCATGTGACTTTAGCGATGACATCATTTTCCACCATACTATAAATAGAGAAAGTTGTCAGAATTTAATTAGCTATCATTAATAATAATAAATATAATAAAAGAAAAGAGAAAGTGTACCTGGGAGTTTGAATCTTCTTGAGAGCTTGAATTACTTTCGGAGTCACAAACCGCCGCCGAAAAGAAGAACGGATGCTAGAAAGCTGAACGGCCACAGTGGAGTTGAAGATAGCTTCTCGTTTCGAGCTTTAATCTTCAGATCTGCAAAAATAATGAAGTATGTTAGAATCGAAACTGATAAAAAAGGGAAAAAAATAAATAAATCGTTTCATTGCCTTTCGAACCTCACGGTGGCCAGAATTATGAGTACAACGGAGTTGAAGAGGGTTAGGGTTTTAGGTAGTTTAGGCCTTAGGTGGTCGGAGTTGGGAGGCTCTATTGAGTCGGGATTTAGTTTTTAGATCTAGGTTGAAATTTGGAAAATTCTTAAAATTTTAGGATTTTGGAGGCAGAGGTGCGACGACCGAAATTCGAATCCCAATGGTCAGCTAACACGTCAAAACTCGACTATAAGAGGCAAAGCAAGATCACATGGCGAAGTTGATGGCGGTTTGTGGCCGGGGAGTTTGGTGTTCATCCAAATTTGGATGAACATTCAACCTAAAACCCATGTTTTTGATCCTTTTGGTGATGATTTCTGGGAAATGAGGAGTTAGTGCTTAGAGGATTTTAGGTAGAGAGAGGGTAGTGAGAGAGAGTGATTTGAGGCAAATGACCAAGTTGACTTGGTTTAAGGTTATTTATAGCTGAGCCAATACGGTACCGTTTTGGGCACCGAGTTTGGGTAAAACCCGTGAGTTGATATTTGGGTTAGGCAGATGACCCGCGCACTTTCCTAAAAATGGGTTAATTCAAGCTTTAGTCCTTGCAGCTTTGTAATGCAGTTTAATATGGTTCATTTTTCAATAAATTTGAGTTTAAAAGTTTAATTCCTTTCAATTTAGTCCTTTTACAATATTCATTTATTTAATTTAATTGCTTTAAATTATATGCTTGATGCATGTTTTAAATTGGACATTTAGTATATTTGTTAGAAATCTAATCACCTAGATTTAATTAATTAATAGAGTCTTTAGTCTTTTAGGTTCCTTAATTAGGGTTTGATAATTTAATTGGGAAGATTATTATAGCAATTTAATGTTGGTTAAGTGGAAACTTTGGGGCTCAAATTTGGATGGTGTCCTATTGCTTGCAATGAGGTGTTATCTCAACATTGGCTTTGAAGAGGAACACTTAATATTCATTACAACATAGAATAAAATAAATAACCTAGTTAATTAATAGAGCTTTAATTAGGACTATCACTTTAATTAATTAGAATGACAAATTAAATCAGTGAATATTATTTAAATTTAGGGGTTTTAATATGGATGGTGCCCAAGTAATTGGATGTTATATCATGGAAGCCTTTAAACTTAATAATATTCATTTTATTAAACAATTTAATTAATTAGAGCCTTTCTAAGTTAGAACTTAAAATAAACAAGACAATAATAAACCATGCATTAAAACTTTTTATGTTGGAAATATATTTTTTGAATATGAATGATGGTATCTCGTAATGAGGAGTTCCCAATGAGAAGAACTCGCTTGTCCAACACCTTTGCAAAGAGGTGGATTAATATTTCAAAAGTATGTAGAATATTTTTATTCTGGGCTTCACCGTATTTTGGAAGAATGAAGAACTCATAATAAGAAGGGTTCGCATTTTTTTGAAAAATGAGAAGTTCCTAATGAGAAAAGCTTGCCTATTCAACGCCTTTATAGAGAGGCAAATCAACGTTTTCAAAAAGAACGAGGAGTTCCTAATGAGAAGAGCTCGCTTCTTCAATACCTTTGTAAAGAGGTAGATCAACATAAACAAGAGGAATGAATTTGTTCCTAATGAGAAGAACTAGTTCATACTTTACGGTTAGTCTTAGTAGAAGGATTGAGAAGTTCATAATAAGAAGAACTTGTTCAAGCTTTCTAAAGAGGAAGAATGAGTGAAAGTTCGTAATAAGAAGAACTTGTAGCTCAAATGACAGCCAGAAGGTTCAGAAAAATTCATGTCTTTTCAATCTTTGCCCAATTCTCGTTCCACATCAATGAGCAATGAGGGGCAGCTATAAGAAACTAAATTTATCCGGGTATACCCATATATATGCTATATTTCACTATAAATAAAACCAAAATATACAAAAATAACAATAAAGACCCCATAAACAGTCCATATATAGTCTATAAATATCCATTATACATAAATACAAGGCTCAAATTTCATTCTAAAGCCCAAATTATTTTTACAATCCAAAATCCTCTTCTAAACAACTTTTCCCGCCCATTTCTAATAAGTTTAGCCCAACAAACACATAATTGGATCCAAAATTACTCTCCCCGCCCAAAGAACGCCATATGGCAGCCTCTCATTCGTTCAAACAGATTTCACACAGATAATGGTTTTATTGAAGACATCTGCCGCTGACGTCACATGGGTGACGTTAGCGATGACATCATTTTCCACCATAATATAAATAAAGAGAGTTCTCATAATTTAGTTAGCTATCATTAATATCAGATAATAATAATAATAATAATAAAAACTAAAAAGGAGATAGTGTACCTGGGAGTTTGAACCAACTTGAGAGCTGGAACTATCGTCGCCGAAGTCACAAACCGTCGCGGAGAAGAAGATCAAATGATGGGAAGTTGAACGGCCACAGTGGAGTTGGAGGTAACTTCTCATTTCGAGCTTTAATCTTCAAATCTGTAAAAATAAGGAAGCATGTTAGAATTAAAAGTGATAAAAAATAAAGAAATTGTTTCGTTGCCTTTCGAACCTCATGGTAGTCGGAATTAAGAGTGTGGCGGAGATGAAGAGGGTTAGGGTTTTAGGTAGTTTAGGCCTTAGGTGGTCGGAGTTGGAAGGCTCTATCGAGCCGAGATTTAGTTTTTTTAGATCTAGGTTGAAATTTGAAAAATTCTTGAAATTTTAGGATTTTGCCAGCGGAGGTACGATGGTCGAGATTCGAATCCCGGTGGGCGGCTAACATGTCAGAGCTCGGCTGTAGGAGGTGTAGCAAGATCACGCGTCGGAGTTGATGTCGGTTTGTGGCCGGAGAGTTTGGTGCTCATCCCAATTTTGATGAGCACGATGAACATTCAACCTAAACCCCATGTTTTTTATCCGTTTGGGGATGATTTTTGGGAAATGAGGAGTTTGTGCTCAGATGATTTTGGGTAGAGGAACAGTAGTGAGAGAGAATTATTTGAGGCAAATGACCGAGTTGACTCAGTTTAAGGCTATTTATAGCCAAGCCAACACAATACCTTTTTGAGCACCGGGTTAGGGTAAAAATCGGGAGTTGATATCCGGGTCGGCTAGAGGATTACGCGCTTTCCTAAAAATGGGTTAATTAAAGCTTTAGTCTTTGCAACTTTGTAATGCAGTTCAATTTGGTCCCTTTATCAATAAAATAAGTTTAGAATTTCAATTCCTTTCAACTTAGTCCTTTTACAATATTCTTTTATTTAATTTAATTGCTTTAAATTATATGCTTGATGCATGTTTTAAATTGGGCATTTAGTATATTTGTTAGAGAATCTAATCACCTAGATTTAATTAATTAATAGAGCCTTTAGTCTTTTAGGTTCCTTAATTAGGGTTTGATAATTTAATTGGGAAGATCATTGTAGCAATTTAATGTTGGTTAACTGAAAACTTTGGAGCTCAAATTTGGATGGGGTTCTATTGCTCGCAATAGGGTGTTATCTCAACATTGGCTTTGAATAGGGACACTTAATATTCATTGCAACTTAGAATTAAATAAACAACCTAGTTAATTAATAGAGCTTTAATTAGGATTATCACTTTAATTAATTAGAATGACAAATTAAATCAATGAATATTATTTAAATTTAGGGGTTCTAATATGGATGATGCACAAGCAATTGAATTTTATCTCATGGAAGCCTTTAAACTTAATAATATCCATTGTATTAAACAATTTAATTAATTAGAGCATTTTTAAGTTAGAACTTAAAATAAATAAGACAATAATAAATCATGCATTAAAACCTTTTATGTTGGAAATATATTTTTTGAATATGAATTAGGGTGTCTCATAACATGGTGCTTTTAATCTCATGTTCGGATAAAAAATATATTTCCTTATAAAAGGATACCTCCATTTGGAATTTAAATCCAATTAATAATTAAGGGTTAAATTAAATTCAAAATATTATTCTAAATGCCAAAATGTCACGTAAAATTAAAAGGTACAAATAATGGGCGTTTGTGGTGGGTGGTAATCCTTCACCACACGTAACTGACTTTCAAACTCAATTTTAAAAGGAATGAATCTCTAGTTGTTTTATGGTGTTTGGTTTACCTCAAAGTGATCGGTGGTGACTCCAAAAATGGTTTTCAAAATCGAATTAAAACGACTAAACCTTAATTTTCAAAGAACAATCAGCAAGCTATTTTCCTCGCCGGTAAAAAAATGTTTTTGACTGCTTGAAAATGAAAGAAATTATGCATGAGAAACTAAAGTGGAGAATATTTAATCAAAAAAATACAAGCTTTTTAGAGAGCTATCCGGTGGATTGTGTCTTTTTGGTGATCTTGCCAAGATTTTAGAGCTCCTCCAATGGCCAAAATTTTATCAAGGACCAAACCAACAGTTTTCACCCAAGAATCGGGTACCTTTGTCACACAGTCTACATCTTGCGCCCAAAAGTTCTCAAATTAGGAAGTAACCGTCTCCTGGAAGATCCAAGCAGTGTCCATAATAATAAGACAGTGATCGAAGTCTGCGTTGTATTTTGAGATAGCTTGAGAGTTAGGGTGAGAGGAAAGCCAGTCCATGTTGGCAATAAATTTGTCAATGCGCTCACAAATGGCTGAAGCTCTTAGCCAGTTTAGCCCAGGTGAACTAGCCCTTCGCAGGTTTGCAATCTAACAACTAATTTTGTGATAAACAATCACAGAAGCTATCAATTTGGCTACGTGCCTTACGGTGACCCCCTTGTTTCTCATTATTAGAGAGTATCTCATTTAGATCACCCCACGAGCCATGGAAGAGGCGGAGCAGTACTTAGGCAGTCAATCAAATCCCAGGTCTTGTATTTCATATTGTTCTCAAAGCATCCATGAATACCAGTGAAATGAAACTCTTTAGAATTCGAATTTATAATAACATCTATGTGGAGACAAGAGTACGAAAGCAAATCAACGTTAACTTCATTATTCCAAAGTAAAATTAAACCAGTGCAACCATGGCCATTATCAATAGTGGTACATCCATGCATATTCAAAGCATACATAATTCTATCACTACTACGCTTTTTCAAACACGTTTCACAAATGAAAATAACATGTGGGAGCTTACGAGCAAAAGCTTGCCCAAAAGAGCGAACAACATGGGGTCTCCCGAGCCCGCGACAGTTCCAACATAGGATCCTCATTTCTCTTGGTGAGGTTGAATGAAAACCTTCACGGAAGAGTTATTAACGCTGCTCATCCCAGCTTTTGTATTCAGAGAACCTTTTGGATTCGAAGATGAAGAGTATTGGAGACGTTTTGCTTTGACAGCCTTGGTAAGAGAGGCACTTCTTTTGGGGATACAAGAGAACGAGTCTTACTTAGATTGCTGAATGTTTGGAGATGACTTAGGTTGAGATCTCAAAGTCAGACAAGAAAGCTCTAGGGGCAGCCGTAAGAGGAGGACTAGGAAAAGCAGTCTCCTGAGGAAAAACAACTTCAAGCTCGGTAACCGCGATAGATTTCCCCTTGGTCATAAAAGCTTTATCCTCTTTCGTAGCAGCTTCAAACGCAGTCACTACAGTAGCCACTTCCCTAAGTAACACATCTTCATTCTTAGTCGTAGGAGGAGAACCAATTTCTTTCTCAATCACAGCAGTGGCAACAGTTTCATCTATAGACACAATAGGTGTAAGACCCAGATCTGAATCTAAAGTACTATATTCGGGTTACCCAAAATTCGAACCAAAAAGTTTTCGTTTACAAATCATAGATTTAACCTTTGTTCAGAACATTAATACATCAAATACTTAATATAATTAAATAAACAACATTAATCAATTTGCAGAATAGGAGCTCTAAGTTTATACATTGTATTTCAAATAATATTTTAAAATAATATTACAGACTCAACAGTTGTAAGGTCCTATGAATACTAAGCCCACTAAATACAAGTATTGTACTTTGACAAACGTTGTTTGTTGGGATCTCGTACAGACAATGCTCTTCGATCCTACAATCAGACTATTAACCTACGCACGAAAACAACTATTCCGAGCGTTAAGCTTACAGAGCTCATTGGTACACATATACTCTACTATACTTCATGCTAATCATAAACACAAGTATGCAAGTAGTACGAGCAAATAAGAAGAGATAAATAAACATATGACGCTACCACTAGTCGCCTACTTATATGATCTCATCGTGCAAAGCATCATACATGGCACACAAGGCCCAACCATACCCGGGATCCCACCAGATTATCCGGGTAAAAACACACAAGGTTTAACCACAAACAATGTTAGTCAACCTGTTTACTTAGGACCACCTCGACAACTAGTCCCTCTATCGACTACATACTCGAAAACGCATAACCAACGGGTAGTAGAAATGACCATCTACTCGGAAACACACAACCATCGAATAGAGGGCAACACATACTCGACAATACATAGCCATTGAGTAAGGGTCATCGCATACCCGAAAACACATAACCATTGAGTAGCAGGTGTCATATACTTGAAAACACCTAGCCATCGAGTAGCGAGTGCCACTCGGAAACACATAACCATCTAGTGCACGCAAAGAAGGAAATAAGTACTGCAGTACAAATCTTGGGTATCCAGATCCCATCAATCAATGACTCAACCAATCAAATGCCTATTCAGCACACAAGCAACGCGATCCCAATGATCTTCCTATTGTTGCTAATCGCCAACACATCATTTATTTTATATCACCGAATTTTTAATACATTAAGGAGGAGTACATTAACCATTCTGCTTAATTATCTTCATTTATCCACATTATATCATTTAAGATTGCAGTACACATGTTATTAATTATACTCGTCAAATTTCAATTTCTTAATTAGCATTTATAGGTTATTCCATTTATTGAGTAATGGTACTCGAATACTAGTATCAGTACGATACAATACCTTTGAGTATCAGTACTCGTACGCGTACCGATACTGAAATGGCTTATTGGAAATCTTAAATTTCTCTGAGTACTGATACGAGTCGACCCATACCGATACGAAATCAATTGACGTATCTATACAGTTGAAGCTCGTATCGTTATCCTACTCACGATTTCTACCAACTTAGAAAACTATGGTATTTACGAGGCTTAAATCGATCCCTAAAGCTTATGAAAGTCATCATGGTTTTTTGCTAATGCGTTTGATTATTCAATCAATTTACCGATATTTATTCCACTTAACATGATTTTCCTCAAAGCATCAATTCATTCAAGCTAGCACTCAAACATCATAATTATCCATAAATTAATCAATCATCAAATAATCGTACGAGTATTTCAAATGAACTTACACGGCCTACAAAGCCCCTATAAGTCTCAACATATTCACACATCACCATGCATCTCATAAATATCAGTCACCAAACATGTTTATTTCTCATCTACTTAGTTTGCAATCACTACCACGAAGGTAGTTATATTTATGATACTCATGAAGTATTTGGAGTTCGAGGTGTAATAACTTCAAGCAACTATCGATGAATCCTCGCTCAAACTTCCTAAACGCTCCTCTTGGTCTGGTACCTGATCCCGAATAATCCTCGTATAAAAACGAATACGAAAATACATTAATTTCATGCATCCTCTATTCAAAACACAAGGTCAAATGCATACAAATACCTTGCTAGGTTCGAATTTGGCAAAACAAATTGCACTAACATATTCAAAACATCGAGAAACCCCAATGTAGGGCCCTCTAGAAATGGTCAATACCGGTCAATGACCTGGTCAAGGTCCAATAATCTAGTATGGTGCAGGTGCAAAGGAGTTGTGGTGTCAGTGACACCGTTTGTACCGATTGACTTTCGACGGTGAGGTGAACATGATGGTGGTGGCGGTGTAGCACACGGAGGCTCCGGTGGCCATAGTTCGGGGAAAAACCCAAGGGGGAGATATGGGAAAAGAATAAAGAAAAAGGAAAATAAGAGAAAATGTTTGAGATATTTCCCCCTTTTTGGCAGCCAACCCCTATTTATTTTCCCTCTCAAAATAATATTGGGTAAATTCTTTAATAAACCCACCTTTTATCACTTATTTTTCCTACAAGCTCATAACTTTATTTTCTTTAGGGACTAGGCCCCAAATCATCAACTCGATCTCTAAATTTTCTCATCCATTTTAAATTAAATTCTTAAACTTAATTATGCTAGCTCGAATCCAAGATCCAACTTGATTATCCAAAATTTGGGCCGTTATAATAGGAGCAACATGAACAGCTTCATTCTCGGCCCCAATAGATCATCATCGGTCATAGCAACTTCATTATCAACCTCAACAGTTGTTTCTTCTATCATAGCACTTTTGTTCGCGGCCCCAACATAAGCATTTAAGTTGGCCAGATGTGTTCCTTGCACAGTCCCAACAAGTTATTTTCTGGTCCCTTAGTTCTCTTGTGGGACAAAGTTATCAATCGTCTCTAACAGGGAAAGAGCAGTAGCATCTGATAAGGAGGCTTCTTGGTAAGTAATCCTACCTCTTTGACGTGGAGGCCTTGAGATTTTTGAGGTGCAACCCTAAGTTAATCACCATATTGAAGTTTTGTGGATGCCTCGACTTTGACAATCTTGCAGGTTAAAACCAATGGCCTATCATACCACAGCCATGAAAAAATAAAGGAAGCCTTTCATATTGAAGGGGCACATTTTTGGCTTGTCTCTACGCCCTCCAAGGGAAACACAATGTCAAATGGGCTTGGAAGTGTCAAAGAGCACCCGGAATCGTAAAAATCACCCATGTTTCAATCCATGATACAAGTGTTTGTCCCAAGCACCGAGGGAGCGGAAGGGCTTCAGTCATAAGAATAATGGGTATCTGGTGGATTCAGACCCATATCCTCATATGGGTGAAGGAATAGTATTTTATAGAGCAGATGGGGTCCAAAGGAATGAGGGAGAACCATTCATTGTTGAAACTCCAAGGGCCCCTTTTGAGCACATCATCTCTAGTAATCGCGGACATAAATTTGATGAGGAAAAAGTTCGGTTTTAGCTCGGTGATGGTTTGGACTTCCTCTTTTTTCCAAACAGAGCAAAAAAACGAATCAAAGCTGCACTATCAATACTTTTGGTAGAGATAACTTTCCCAACCAAGGAGTGGGCCAAGTCTTCTTGAGGAACATCCATGCTTACTGTGGGGGGTGAAAACCATCCCTTGTTCTTCGACAGTGAAGCTCAACTCACCCGATTGCTCGAGAATAGAATTAGCCATGTTGTTAACCAAATTGGTGAAGTGAGATATTGAGGTATAATAGTCTTCTAAATCAAGAGAAGGGGCGAGCCCAATTAAATAGAGTCTGGTATAAGGGGAGAACGTGCCCAAAGGATAAGTGAAGGAGAAAGACTTCAAAAGAAAAAAAATACTTTTGCATTGCATAACCCCCGAAAACCTAGGGTTGTGATGCCAAAAGTAGCTGAGAGCAGAAAGGTCCATATATGGACGTGGAATCTTAGCTATATAATTGCATGAGGTGAACCTGGAGTTTGCATGCAAGAGTCCAAGAGGAACAATAAGATGAATAAGATAAATAAAAAAATAAAAAATAGATAAATTTATTAAAAGAAATAACATAAGATAAATAAAAAAGAAAAGAGAGATAAAATTATGAAAATGCAGAAGAGGAAGAATAAAATTAAACAACAAACTCGAGAAAAAGGATAGAGTCAAAGATAAGGATATAATGTAAATTTAAAAATATAACGCGGCCTGTGAGAGGAAATCTCGGCCAAACATATTCTATTACACGCGCCACCATTCTCCGGTGATGTTTGGACACAGAAAATCCCAGGAGCACCGAGATAAGCGAGAAAACACATGTAGTATGGCAAGATGATGGCATTGGAAAAATAACCTAAAACAGGAAACATGTGGATGAAACCAAATTTAAAAAGCATGTAACAGAAAAGAAGATGATCCCGTAAAACCCAAAGAATAGAGTAAAAACTTAACCCATTAAACGTGGGATGATCCCATAACAGTCATTGGCGGTTGAACGGGGGCCAAGTCTTCCATTCAGAGAGGAAATCCCTAGGATCAGTGTTGCAACGCAATATGCACAATGGTACCTGCGACGACGAGAAGGATTATTGTAAAACCAGTGATCATGACAGAGGTCATAGATATAGAAGATAGTAAAAAATGTGATCTCCCAGAGATTATATATGGAATAAAATTGAATCAACGGTATAAAAAAAAAGGCTAATAAACCTTGCGCCAGCTAGCGACCAGTAGTTTCCACTCTTACGACGGTGTCGAGACTGAAAACTAGAAAGAGAGAGGAGAGTTAAGAGCGTTTGAGTTACATACATTCACCCCGATATGACATGCACTCCCAAATTTTATGAGACCAAATATTAAAGAAGTGCAAGATCAAATAAATTCTTGCCTTCATCGTCCTCTTTCTGTCTCTGACATGGAGATCTTCCTCGCGGCCAAAGGCGAGCTTCGACATCTTCTTGACAAAAATGAGGCGTATTGGGCTCAAAGGTTAGGGTTTCAGGCTCTCACAGGGGGGACAAGAATACCTCGTATTTTCATGCTCGAGCTACCGGTCGACGGAAGAAAATTTACATCAAAGGCTTATTTCATCATAATGGTGATTGGCATGAAGGCATTGAGGATACTATGAGAGTGGTCACTGATTACTTTTAGACTCTTTTTGCCTCTTCTAACTCGGCCACCGACCCTTAGCTTCTTGAAAATATTGCTCCTTCTGTTACTCATGATATGAATGTTGCTTTAACTAAAGATTTTACCACTGATGAACTTATTTTTGCTTTCCATGATAGTAATCCTAAGAAAGCTCCTGGCATTGATGGCCTCCCAAATAACTTTTTTGACAACACTGGGATACAGTTAACTCGGATGTTGTTAATCTTTGCATGAATCTTCTCAAGGGCAATGTGGATATAGCCACCGTTAATGAGACTGTTTTCGTTCTCATTCCTAAGGTGGCTGAACCTAAAAATATGAAACAACTTCGCCTACGGTAATCTATAAAATCGTTGTTAAAGTTCTTGTTAGCCGTATGAAGCCCATTCCCCACTTTTGTATTATTGAAAATCAGGCAAATTTTGTCAAGGGCATGAGTATATCTAACAACATCTTACCGGCCCATGAGCTTGTTCACTCTCTTCACTCACCAAGGGTTGGTTTTATTAGGGGGCTGCCCTTAAACTAGACATGGAGAAGGCCTTCAATCTTGTCGAATGGCCCTTCCTAAAAATGTTATGTTGAAGATGTGTTTTATGCCTTCTTGGGTGAACATTATTATGTTATGTGTCTTGACTGTCTCCTTTACAGCCCGAGTCAACGACTCACTCTCTCTTGTTTTCACTCCTCACCGTGGTCTGAGACAGGGGGATCCCCTCTCTCCCTTTTTTTTCCTTATCTGCATTCAAGGTCTCTCAGCAACTCTCACACTCGAGCAATGTGACGGGCGTCTTAAAGGAGTATATGCTAGCCGTTATGACCCTCATGTAAATCACCTTCTTTACGCCGATGAGAGCATAGTTTTCATGCAAAACACCGTCGAAGAAGCAACAAGACTCAAAGAGATCCTGTGCACTTATGCATCCTCCTTGGGGCAGCGCGTTAACTTTGAGAAGTTAACAATCTATTTTAGCCTATATACCTCTATTGAGTTTAAGCGGGTTGTTCATGATATTCTTGATGTCCGAGAAGTTGATGACCCTGGGATTTACCTTGGCATTCCCTTCTTGGTCGACCGAAATAAAACAATTGCTCTTGGCTTTGTACGGAATAGAATAGGTACTCGTGTCACTAGTTGGACTAAGAACCTTCTTCTTTCAATGGAAGAAATGTCTTCATCAAATCTGTGGCTTAGTCTTTGCCTCAATACGTGATGTCATGCTTCCTCCTCCCTCAGAATCTCATTGATGACATGACCAAATCCATGAGAAAATACTAGTGGATTTGCATGAGCAATAAGAAAGGATGGCCTCTTATTTCTTGGAATTCCATTTGCACTCCTAAATGTGTCGGTGGCATTGGATTTCGAGACATGCATAAATTCAATATTGCCTTGCTAGGTAAATAGGTTTGGCGTATGATTACAGAACCTGACTCTCATGTTTCTCATGTTTTTAGGGCAAAATGCTTTCCATCGGGTAACGTCCTGAATGCTGAGTGCACTAGGAGAGATTCTTTTTGCATGGAAGGGTATTCACCATGCCATGTAGAGTTTACACCTTGGTTTTTTTTTTTTCTTCAAAACTTGGGAATGCCAACAATGTTCGCATGCATGGGGATCGATGGGGTGGAACAACGGCCATCACCCTCTCAGATAATTACATGGACAACTAAGAATTGCCAATTTGATGTCACGACTTTATGATTCGTGGCCAACCTCTGTAGGATCAATTAAAAGTGCGCCAAGTCTTTCTCGCGCATGATGCGGATTCGATCCTTCGTATTCCCGTTTCCACTTAACCTCGCGACACTGTCTTTTGGACTAACCATGACTCAGGTATTTATTTTATTAAATCTAGGTACACATTCTTACAACGTCCATCTTCTCTTGTGAATAGGCCACCTCAAATTTGGAAGATCATCTCCAAATTACCATTCATCCCCAAAGTTCGGATTTTTGGATGGTGTATTGGATATGAAGCCCTACCCACGGGCAGCAGGCTTTGCGCTGCCAATTTAGACCTAGGGATATGCCCCATATTCCTCCAGGCATGCACTACGTGATTGCCCGATTGTAGCCGAGACGCTCCACCTTGCCGGAATGCCCCCTGTCCTTGTCAACAGCAGTACAACTTCCACTCTTTCATGACTTGAAGACGTAGCTTCCAAGCTTTATGTGGACTTCCTTGCTTTGTTGTTAACTGTGCTTTGATGCCAGAGGAATGACTGGGTTCATGATGATAGACTGCAGTCCCCTAGATTACAGTTATCAATTCCAAGATTCTATTTCGTGACTACATTGTAGTCATGGTTTCACATTCCCCACCACCTCTAAGGATGACACACTGACTCTTGTGGATCCGAGAAGGCAAGCTCCTAGGGCTGGGCACATCAAAATTAACACGGATGGTGTTTTTGACCCTGCCCATAATGTTGATGCCGTGTTATTGCTCGAGATGACCATGGCTTAGTCCTAGGTAGCATCGCTCAGCAGACCACTGGGTGCACTAACTCAGCTTTGGCCGAGGCTCATGCAGTCATTGCTGGCTCATGACAAAGCCCGGGCTCATGTTATTATTGAGACTGACTCAACTGTGATCGTTAACAAGTTAAATCGGCCTCATGGTGACCTGTCGATTCTAGGCCCACATTTGGAGCAGGCATGCCATTTGCTCAATATGCACATAATGATTTTTGTATTAGTTATTTACCACGGTCCACTAATATTGTAGCCCATTCATTGGCAACTTGGGCCCTTCTGTTTGTTTCCTCTGTGTTTTTTAACTGGATTTGTCTCGAGCATATTACCTCCTTTGTACGTGGTGATTATTACCAAGCTTCGGTTTGGTCTTAACTTTTAGAGAGATTTTAACAAGGCCCGTCCTTTATTCCAAAAAATTAAACTTTATTAAAACCATGATTTGGAAGTGAACCGCCTTTTTATGAACTAAATGATGACCAGAACGACGATGCTGATAATTCATTTTCATTTTGCAGAATTTTTGCTTCTCTATTGACTCTGTTCATTGATGGTAGACAAGCAACGGGCAAAATTACCCAGATAGTTGCATGGAAAAATGATTTCGTGAATTAGAAGAGGTTTTAAAATAATTCGTGAATTTGAGATATTTCTACAGTAATTATAAAAGTCTTTAAAAGATATCTCTACTCCACAAAATAATTTCAAAATCATCTCAGATGACGAAATCATTATTTCCACAATATTATTCAGGCAATTTTACCCAAGCAACAAGACAATTTGATTCTATTATGAAATAAAATATGTATCTATATATAAAGGAAATGTAGCCCAATAGCAAGATATGATTACTTGAAACCAAGTGCTTGATATATATAATCCAGCAGTTAGGTTACAAATCTTCAATGGATCACCTAACTCTTTCATACCTACAATTCTCCGGGAGCCGGTCTAACCTACAATTCTCATTTTGGTGCATACCCAAGGATGAGATTAATGTGTCTATAAATACCTAAGCATGTTCGATATTCGATCAAGACACAAGTAATAAGTATATATAGTAGTTACATATATAAAAAAATACTTGGCTTACCATATAGTTTCATTATAATATTATATGGAGAGTGTCAAGGAACATTTACAGTCTCCAACTTATGGAGACTTGATCACCATTCTCAGCATCGATGGAGGTGGAATAAGAGGGATCATCCCCGGAACCATCCTCGGTTTCCTAGAATCCGAGCTTCAGGTACGTATGCTTGCATGTATGTATTTATGTATATGCATGAACACAAGCATGGTATATATGTTATGGATCATAATACTCCACGAGCTAATTCTTCTGTGTGTATATATATATTTCATAGAAGCTGGATGGTGAGGATGCAAGATTGGCAGATTACTTTGACGTGATTGCCGGGACTAGCACCGGCGGCTTGGTGACAGTAATGCTCACTTGTCCAAACCAAAGCAATCGGCCTCTATTTGCTGCCCAAGATATAAAAGACTTTTACCTAACTAATTGCACCAAAATATTCCCTCAACCAGGGTACACCTTTTTTAGTTCTATACCCAATTACTCCATGTTTCAAGACTTTATCATGTAGATTGAATAACATTTTGTTTTACAGTCAGATGTCCATTGTTTTCTCGAACAAGGAAACTTATCAAAGCACTATCGGGACCTAAATACGACGGTAGCATCGTTAGAGACAAACTGGGAGACACAAGATTGCACCAGACATTAACTAACGTTGTTATCCCAACATTTGATATCATGAATCTCCAGCCGACAATCTTTTCCACCTATCAGGTTCTTATTTTATATACATACATATTCTCTTGGAGATTCATAAACCTTTTTCCTTACATGTCGTGTTTCAACCTGCAGGTGAAGAAAAGCCCCAGTTTAGATGCCTTACTCTCAGACATATGCATTGGAACCTCAGCTGCACCAACATATCTCCCTGCTCATTACTTCAAAACCGAAGACAACAATGGGGACGTGAGAGAATATAACCTCATAGACGGTGGTGTGGCTGCAAATAACCCAGTATGTATCTGAAAACATAATATCTGAAATCCGAATAGGTTAATTATATGAACATTTACATTTACACGTGTGTTTTTGGAGTTTGGGCCTTTTCAGACTTTACTGGCTATGGGGGAGGTGACGAAGGAGATCATTAAGGGAAACCCTGAATTCTTTCCGATCAAACCCATGGACTACGGGAGATTTCTGGTTATTTCGTTGGGGACAGGCTCTCGAAAAGCTGAAGATCATAGATACAGTTCAAAAGTGGCATCCAAATGGGGTGTTTTAGACTGGTTAACCAGTGGTGGTTCGACCCCGTTAGTTGATGTGTTTACTCAAGCCAGTGGGGACATGGTCGACCTTCACCTCTCTGCAGTATTCGAAGCTCTTCACTCTGATATATACCTTCGTATCCAGGTAATATTAATATTGCATGAATGCAGATTAAGCTCTTTGGGATATCAATGGAAACTATTTCTTTCGTTAGTTCTCTAATCTTCCATTATTCAACATGGTTGAATGGCAAGCAGGAAGACGGATTAAGTGGGGATGTTTCATCGGTTGACATAGCCACGAAGAAGAATTTGGATGAACTGGTGAAAGTGGGTGAGGGATTGTTGAAGAAGCCAGTTTCTAGAGTTAACTTGGATACCGGCATGTTTGAGCCTTTCACTCAAGAAACTAATGAAGAAGCTCTTAAAAGGTTGGATTGTATTTTCTAAGCTAAAAAAGTAGGGACTAATCACTAGAAAACTTAGCATCAATCTTATTCTATAATCTAGGAAGTATACTCGGACATGTAGTATAAGTACATCATAATATGAATATATAGGAAAAGACTACAATAAGATACCTATGAATCACGTGTACTTCAATTTAATGTCGTATCGCATACCCGATACGTCTCCGTACCGGAGATATATTGAGTACGGTTTGGGTATTTGCAAGTATTTCATCTTCCTATTTTTTCTTCTTCCTCTGGTTTCTACATTTTTTCCGTCCTTTTCTTCTTTCTTTCCGACTCCTTTGGGTGATGCTATGTTCACATGATTTTTATGACTTTTTTACTTTTACATTTTTTAGAATATAAAATTTATTTTATATATGTATCGTACCCGCCTTATAATTTTAGAAATTATCATTTTTCGTCACCGTTTCTGCACGAGTACCCGTATTCGTATCTGTATCAGTGCAACATAATCTCACTGTAGAATTCATATTACCCCTTCTTTTAATTGCATTAATTTAGTACTCGTAGTTTCCCAAAATCAACAATGTTATTATTCCTTTTTAATTTCATTAATTTAACCCTCAAATTTTTGAATTGTATCAATATTGCTCTTTGATATCTTTGATTGGAAAAAAAATGTATCAAACTCCTTACCATTAACTATGTTTGTAGGTTTGCCATACTATTGTCCCAAGAGAGGCACCGTCGGCATCTTAGGTCACCTCAAGGCAAGGCTGAAGAACAGGAAAATGGTGCTAAAAGTTAGTGGGTTCTCTGCAATATATATGTTGTAAGCTCTTAGGGCACAAATAATTCAACTCCATATATGCATGAATTGTAATCTTGTTGCAGTTAGAACTTTAGATTTTACTCGTTTACTTTGTGGAATATTGTATGTGTTTCAGCAATAATAATCTTCCATGGTGCCAATTGAATCTACACCGTATAATTTCATCTATTTATTTAGAGTTTCATTTACTCTTATTTTAATAAATCATGTAATTATTTAGTCACGAAAAGGGAAAGAAACCTATTGTTTATAAGAGAAGTAAAAAAAAGTACAAATGAATGTATATTATAATTTGAAATAGCTCACAAATTGTTTACAAAAAGTTGCATCATTAAGCTAATACTAGATATGATATAAAAAATAAAAATAATTTAAAATCCATTTTATATCAATTATTAAATTATTCATATGTACATAATTTATATTCCATTTGTCCTACTAAATTTGTTCGTTTTCTGATTTAAAATTGTTTCACTTAAATTGTCTCATTGAAAAATTAATTTTTATAAGACGCAATTCCCTTTTTACCTTTTTCTTTAGTTTTTTAACAAAATAAAATTTAACTTTTCAAAGATAAAATTGTCATTTTAATTATTTTACATCACATTTCTTACTCAATTTTTTTTCTTTCTAAAACTACGTAAAAGTCTAACAATAGACATATTTTGTGGGACAGAGAGTATTACTTTAACTACGATTACAATACAAAAGAATACATTAATATCATGGCTACACAAATTATTAGATCACAAATCAATAATTAAAATGTGAGAAGACTTTTATTTTTAATTTAAATTGAAGACGCTTTAATTCCTCTCAATGCTACATTAAAAAATTACGGGCTATATAATTAATTGTTTGATCTAGCGTAACGAGACGTTAGATCCTTAAGTAAAATTACGAATTTGAATTTTGACGTTATGAATGAAACAAATTTGAGATGGAATGGTCACTTCCATAATGTGCCTATATAACATATGATCTAGATTAATCAACTAGTTAATCGAATACCGGTAATTATATCAAAAAAATAATCATAGGCCTATTAACATCTGATTTAGATATTATATCATTATTCATCATAATACATATTTAAATTTAATAATTTTGTGTACTATAATCTCGTTTTGGGCATTTTCTTTGGAAAAAAATTATTTTTACTTGATCTTTTGTAAATCTTAAGTTGGGTTTTGTTTTTAAGTAATAAATTCAATCGTGAGTGATTACAACAAAACAAGAATAACAAAATTTATATGGTCTCTACAAAGGTGGGTGAAGGAAAAGATAAGAAGATAGTGAA
The DNA here is from genome assembly GCA_019671005.1 of Hibiscus mutabilis. Lineage (NCBI taxonomy): Eukaryota > Viridiplantae > Streptophyta > Magnoliopsida > Malvales > Malvaceae > Hibiscus > Hibiscus mutabilis. The sequence continues at coordinate 65,643,321 of CM033716.1, forward strand.
TTTTGTAATTATCTTTTATTAGAAAAATAAATTATAAAATTACATTTAAAGTTATTGTTTGAATAAAAATGTGAGAGATTTGAAGAAGAAATAACGAAAGAGAACACAAAAAATTAAGGAGAGGTATATTTAATTTTTAATAGTTATAATTTAAATAAAAATATAAACTGCGTTTGGAAAAAAGATTAATGAAAGAAAAAAATGGAAGCGAGGTAAAAGGATTAAAAGTATGGAAACGAAGAGTTTTCACAAACGTTTTAGTTTTAAGGTTTAAGGACTTGGTTTAGGGCTTAAGTGTATGAGTTTAGAAATTAAGATTTATTGTTAGATTTTAGGGTTTATAATTAGAATTTAGAGTTTAGAGGTTAAGGTTTAAGTTTATGAATATAGTTAGGGATTTAAGTTTTAGCCTATAAACCCTAAATTATAACCCTAAAACTTAAATTCCTACCACACCCCTAAATTTAAAAGTTATACACTTCAACCCCTAAACACTAGACCTTAAACAAAATCTCTAAACCCTAAAACTAAAGTGCATATAGAAACAAAATTTCTACAAATGTTTGTGCATAGAATAATCATATTTTTCGTATTATGATATTATGAAATCTTAATTTCTAAATAAGATTATTTTCATTCTTATTTCTAAAAACAATTTCGATTGTGATCTCTACCGAGCAATTGCAGTGGAACAATAGAGGGTTTTGGGCAAAAATGGGATAAATTATTATTTTTATTTTCCCCTTTTTTAGGTTTAATATTTATAGTTAATTTTTTTGAATAGTCTTAAGGTGATTACAATGTATTATTTGTTCATACATTCTTAACCATTTGACAATGCATACATACCTCGGAGACAAATCGATTTGAGCTCAAGTCTCATAGGATGAACATCATCATTTTCCATTGAAACCACTTGTTAGGTTCATATTTTAAGATATAATTTGTAATTTGTCCTATAATACAATTTCTCCTTGTTTGGGAATTAAGATTTTATAATAACATGGAAAATATCTCATTTTAATGGCTTTTTAGACAAATAACTTTATTTTTAGGTATAAGATTAAAAATACATATTTTTAATAGTTTAAAGGTGATTATAAGTTAGTATCTGTTAACACATATTCTTAATCCTCTAACAATGTACACACACCTTGCAGATAAAGCGATAGAACCTGAGTTTTCTAGAATAAACAATCATCCGTTTTTCAACTGAGACCACTTGTTGGGTTCCAAGAATATACAATTTGAAAATTAAGATTTAAAAAAGTTCTTTAATATTAAAGATTCCAACATTAAATATAACACTACTTCCTTCAATTTGTAATTTGTTGATGCTAATTACAAGAAACAACATTCATTCCTTTACTTCACCAAATCATCCTTGCTTTAACAATTGATTTGATCCAATATTTATAATGGTATTTATGTTAAGAATCAATGTCAATATGTGTATACATAAATAGCTTTACAAAAGCGAAACAACAAATTTGGCTTTATGAAAATTTGTCATTAAATATTTAAATAATAAAAGTGGGGGAGTTGAATTAAAAACCAATTACTAATTTTATTAAATAGAGATATTATATTGTCAAAGCATATCGGGATTCAAATTATGGGTGTTTATATTGATGTACTCAGGTTTTTGGGTATCCAAAATTTTTGGGTACTAAAAACTTGGCCCATGACATGGCCCATAAGAATTGGGTACCATATTTATTTTTTTTAATCCATTTAAAATAAAATAAAATATGAAACACATAAAATTTCATAATACGTAATACATAATTCAAACAAAAAATTAGTTATTTGACATTAGTTTCAAGGGAGAAATATTTGGATATATATTTATATATTAAAGTTTATCACCAAAAGAAGGTATTAAAAACATTAATCTTGATCATGATTTTTTTTCTTCGCACATTGACAAATTAATACAAATATTTTTGAAAAAAATTAAAAGTTAGAAGTACATAATACAAGCATAGAAAGAATTTAGGATTTAAACTTAGTTTTAGGGTAAAAATATTAAGAACCTAAAATAATAATAGAATTTAAAAGTATCGGGCCCTGTTGAGTACTCAGTTAAAAAATTATCGGCCCAAACTCGACCCGACTACTCGAAAAATTACAGGATGGGTACCCAGCCCGAAAATTTGGGTATTTTCATTACAAATACCCAATAGTTTTTAATCGGGTTGAAGGGTCGGGTAGTTCAAGACTGATATTTTTGAGCACCCCTAATTCGAACCCCAACTTGAGCATCATTGACTATTTGACCAATTAGTGGATCTCTTAAATCATCAATTATTAATTAGTTTAGTGAAATATTAAATCATTTAAGTAAAGTTAGTGTTCAATGAAAAAACTGAATTAAAAAAAGTATCCTCATATTAAAATTTTGTAGTATTGAATATGAGTTAATAAACTAATGAATCAATTGTATGTAATTATAATGAAACGAAGTTATTTAAATAATAAACACACTTATTGATCGCCTTTGACAACAAGAAGAAATTATATTATGAGCTTGACTTATTACATCAATTATGGTCCCAACTAATAAAAATCATTCATTACACTATTTTTTTCAATGTTATTTTTTATTATATAATAACTTTCAAAAAACTATTTTTTTAAATGACATGTAAAAAATATGAGTGAAGATTCAATAGTTAAAAAAATAATATAAAAAGATAATGTAGTGGATAGTTTTTATTAGATTGGACAATGAATGATGTGGTCAGGGAGGGAGGGAAATTGAGCCAATTAATCTTGGGGTGCTCAATTCAGCATTTGACACTTGGAATTTTAGCTTATTTAGTGATGTATATTAATGTCTACTCGTCAACTTTGATTGCGATAGCTACCAACGGTTCAAGATAATTAAAATAGTTTCTTTTAACAATTATTGCTTAGAGGAGAGAAATAAGTATTAAACTCATAATTTAGGAGAAAGAGGAACAATTAGAAAAAAATAGTTGTAATTAGGAGTGTTTAAAACTATTCGATTTAGTTGGCTCAGTCCGATTACTCGACGACCCGAAAAGGCAAAATCGAGTATTTATAAGAAAAGATTACTCAATCTGAGATTTTTTCCAGGTAGTTGGGATGGGTCTGGGCTGATTTTTTTGGTAACTGGGTACCCGACCCGACTCGATACTTTTAATATATTTAGTTTTTAGTTTTAAATTGTATATTTATTTTACGATTCCTTAATATTTTTACCTAAAACTAAATTTAAATCTCTAAATTATTTATGTGCTTGTATCATGTAATTTTAAGTTTTAAAATTTTCAAATATATTTTTATTAATTTGTTACTACAAGATTCGAAAGAAAAAAAAAACAAGATTAATATTTTTAATATCTTTTTGGTGATAAAATTTAATATATATATATTTATATCCAAATATTCATCTTAAAACTAACTTCAAATCACTAATTTATTTTTGTGTTTGGATTATGTAGTATGAACATTTAAATTTTATGTGTTCACTATGTAATTTTTTTAAAACTTTTAAACCCTAATTTTTTCTCTTTGAAATTCAATCCGCCACCGCCGCCGTCGTTCCGAACCTTTATTGCAAGAAGGTAATTATTCCCAATTTCCCCATTTGAACCCTAAGTAAATTTAATTCGATTTAGGGTTTTGGCAACCCACCAGTCGCCGCCGTCACCAGCCACTCGCCGGTATCCCCGTCCAATAGGCCACCCAATTCTGACATCCCCTAAACCGATATTCCCAATTCTTGCATCCCCTAATTCCGAAACCCTAACCACCACCCTAACCTTAATTTTTAAAATTAGGCCAATGTAGAACCCTAGTTCCCAAATTGAGTACACTAATTCCCATGTTAGAACCCCAATTACTGGAATAGAACCCTAATTTGTATGTTAGAACCCTAAATCCCATGTCCAATTTTGAATTCCCAAAACGCAATATGGCTTCTAGGCCGATACGATGTTTCATGCGTGCCTGTAAGTTGGTGCAAGCATATCGGTACTGAATGTGTAGTGGTTCAAAAAATGGCTACTAAAATTTAATTCCAAACAGAGTGTACTGGTACCTTAGGACACCCGTATCAGTACAAAAAGTGGCCACTGATCTGTTTATGGCGCCTCCCAGTCGAGCCATTTAACCCCCTTTTTAACAACCATCCACACGAGCATTTTCCCAAACACACTCGGGCACACTAATATTAAATCTAATAATCAAATCAACCACTTTATTAAACACCTCATTCAAAAATCTAAATTTAAATTCAACCAATTAGATTAATTCTAGGAGTCAAATTACAAAATTAACTTTAGATTATATAATTAGCCATGCAAAAAACATTAGAACTCCATAGAAATTTTAGATTACTATAATCTAATCAAGATTTATGAGAAAACCCATTAAAATTTATTTAACATCGAAAGACAATAGAATTGATAGAAAATCAACATAAAATAATTGGGAGATCATTAGAAAATCCATGCTTACCCAAATAAATTGGAAATTGAAAATAAAGATTGCTCATCCAATCTTCCAACATGAAATCCTTTGAACAAGATGAGAAAAATCAAAATCTATTATGTGGGTATTGAATAGAAATGATTTAAGAAGAAAATGAATAGAAATTGGATAAGAAAATCCAAGAAAACTAAAATGGTGTTTGGGAGAATCTTGAGAGAAAATGAGAGAGAAGTTTAGACATAGCTTTCTTTCTTGAGAAAACAATATCCGTCATCAAATTCTAATTAGAAATAGGTGGTAAAAGCTTTATTTAATAAACGTGCGAAATAATACCATACAACCATCACTTTGTTCTTTTTACAAAATTGTCATTATTAATATTTTACAACCTTTTGTAAAATAGTCTCCATTTGATTAATATTAAAACAACTCATTTAAAATTACTCAAACTCAATTTCATCATTTACTAAACTCATTAAATATATTTTTCACAAATATTTGCCACGATAAATTTATCGAAAATCAATTTAATTACCCAAATTATTTTTCGGAATTAGTTAATTAGCCAAAGCCTAATCCAAAATTCTAACTCGAATCTTCTAGCCTATTTTCCGGGGTGTTACAACTCTCCCCCACTAAAAGAAATTTCGTCATCGAAATTTATGTAAAGGGAATAAAAAAAAACAAAAATCTTCCTTCATCCAACACTTTCTCGATTACACTTACGCTGCATAACTTTCACAATTTCAATCATCTCAATGAACAACACCTAGTTGCTAGAGACTTAAACAGAATCATCATTTACCAATGGTAGAACCAACAATTCTCAACTTTCTCTTTGCGAAAACAATAAGAAAAGAGTCAAACAAACCTTGCCACAAAAATGTAGGCAACTCATCAATTTACACATTCAAGCTCAAACCATCTCGACAAAACATGTCACAAAACCGGTCTTCTCATTTATCTACATACCGTCCATTAAGACTTGATTCCACACACCATTACAAACTATTCTCTAAAATCTTCATCCACGGAGAAACGTCAAAAATCACTCAACCACCCATATGATATCGGGTATCTCATCGCCTCAATCCATTCTAAACCTATCCAATTCTCTTGCGGAAACAACACCAAAAATACCAAAAACCACTTTTAGCTTGCACCAATCCTGTCTAATATCCAATCAATCATTCACCAACAATTCTCAATTCACAAGCCTTTGTAAAACATCAATAACTCCTCAAAACTACAACCAACATGAAAGGCTTCACTTAACCAATCATCAATCTCAATCCATGAAGAACAACCATCTCAATTAAGCACTTAAACTAATTCTGGGTCCAAACTTGTAAAACCAATTTTTTTAGATCATTATCAACCAATAAGAAATCATTAGGTTTGAAAAACCTAACCATAATTCGCTCTTGAAACCATTAAAAAACAATTTAACCCAATTAAATTCATTTTAATCACAAATGTTAATAGAAATAATAAATTAAGACACAAAGCGTGTGGAATGTCAATAAGAAGCCATAGCTTACTTTGCTTGATAAGAATACAACCAAAATCCCCTTGTATTCTAACGTGAAAAGCATTGTTAACCGAAAATTCACCGATTCGATAAAGTTTAAACATCATTTGTATAAAAAATAGATTAGAAATAAGATCGAAATATCAATTGATCACCAAAATTTTGTTAGGAAAGTTGAAAATGCGAAAATAATGGTCTTTTTAGAGAAAATATTAACCATCGGTATTAGTTTTTAAAACAAAAAAATGAGTTCATTAAAATACAAAGTGTGTAATTGCTCCTTAAGGATTCTTAGCTTGTGTCTCATCTCTATTTAATTCACAAAAACACTTTAAAAACTAAATTGTCTTTTTCTCTTTTCCCTAAAAGTTATCAAAACATAATTCTTGTTATTTGATAAACCAATTAAATAACCATCCAAAACATTAGCCATGTCCAATTTCACATATTCCTTTGAAAACACATTCAATTTTTAACCTGAAATTAATTAACCAACTAAACTCAATCTACGATTCCAAACACAGCCTAGCAAAACATCCAATTCAATAGAACATCTTTTGTCGCAACTTTGATAACGGTGCAACAATCTGAGAAGATTCCTCAACTTTGATAACAATCATCTGGATCTAGAAAACCACGTACTTCTAACACCAACCTTAGTTGCTTCAAAGCTAGCACAACTCAAACTTCCAAGAACCAATCTTTAACACCTTCTACAAACCTTGAGAACTCCAAAGAACCTCATCACTAAAGCTACTTACTTTATATCCTCATCGGCCTCTAAAAAGTCATCCGTACGTGTGAACATATATATGCATGATTACTTATATGCCATCATAGATGTCTATGTATATGTATGCAAAACCTCTAATGTCATGCCCAAATGTATACATGTACTGACATATTTAAATATATACATATAAGTGTTTATGCACTATGCATGTTCAACTGTTTACACATACTAATAACATTCTCAGAACCAATATTCCTTTCACAAAACCGAAACTCGCACTTACCCAAATAAGGAACAAACTATTGCCTCACTACAAAAGCCTACCAAACAACCAGTGGTTGTCGATCAAAATCATTCTCAGTACCATTGTACATGAGAATACCACTACAGTAACACCCTTTACCCGGTTTAGGAGTAAAATCGGTTCAAAAAGTATCACACACAAGCAAGCATTCAAAATATTGCATCAAAGACTTAAAACTGTCTTATGTAAACATGAAATTTTCAAGGCAATTTAAACTTTTAATCTTATTCACAATTCGTGCTTCTAAATTTATTACATATATAAACAAGAATGCACACATTATGCAGTTCACTTCAACTGTTAGCTTATAATATTCACCATATTAATATTCTAGTACACAAAGACACCATATTATTTATACAAACTTATAAGATTGTATCCTTATTCATAAACTTTATTATTCTTAACCAAATACCAAATTTGGGATATTTCTATCCATTTCAAGACATATAGATCAATATTTAAGATCATTCAATATATCAATAACCCATTATTTAGAGATCTTTAACTCTACATGTTTGTATCATTTAATCTTCAAATCTTATTATTAAGATTGCTAAGACATTCAACAAGTTCTCATTTTCTTTTAAGACATTGTGGAATAGCTTTCATTGCTTACCTCAATTCCTTATTACAAACATTATAAGGATTTCACATGTTTAAATCCTAGTCTCAATTACTAGGTTAAGCTTCCTTTAGTAAACTTCATTACTCCCTAGTCCAGGTATCACTATAACATTCATGTCACAAACACACAATCATATACTTTCATACACTTGTTTTAACATTGACCTTTCTTAATCATTAAGTCATACAAAACATGGATTTAATCATTCATACAAAATTCCCTATATCATTTACCATCATTAACCAATCATGCATATTTGTTTCTTATCACAATTTAGCAATACAAGCATCAAGCAAAATAAGTTAACTTATGATTCTTGTAATTCATCCATTCATTCTTCTATTGTTCCCTAAATTTAGGTTCGTGGATACATTTTTAAGGTCTCAAGGGACTAGTATTGTATAACTTAGAGGACTTTAAGGATGAACATAGTATTTCCCTAAATCAGATTAACCTTTAGCAAGTAATACATATAGTTCGCAACTATACCTATTAGTTATATCTTTAAAAGTTTGTTTAACCATCATTCTTCATTTAATCTCTAGTACTAATTCATTACTTATTCTATATCAATGCAACTCTTGCTTATTAACAGATTAATAGTTTAGCCTAATCAGGTACATTATTACTTAACATATCAAACATTCATAAATGATACCTACTCAATCATATACAAACGATAATCTAACCTCGTATGCGTTCTTATCGCCCATATACTTAATCATAATTACACAATCAAGTATCTTAGCAAGCAACCATACTTCACACATATGCTTATTAATAATAAAAATCGTGTACCTTCTTCATAAGTTACTTTAAACATTACTTGAATGCACAAATATCTTATCTAACCAAATAGAGAGCGTAAACCTTAATCATGTATTGCCACACTAGGAATTTAAAACATATACTACTTATCACATACTCTAATCTTAAGTCTTGTGTGACTTGCTGCCGGAAGTTGACACAATCCTCGCTAATTTAATAACTACCTGAAAGATTGACCATTCAAACACAAGTAAGTTAAAAAGAACTTAGTGAGGTAACTAAACTAATCCAGCATATAATGATACAAGGAGATGTATTTGCATTACAAGATTCTTATGATTTAGTTTGATCAATTCCTTTCATTTAGTCAAGTTCACTTTACTTGCACTTTCTTTAGATCATTTCATGTTTAATTTACTAAGAACCACATAAACTAAGTTTTCAACTCATGTCTTTCATGCTTCACCTAACATTTCAAATTTTTATCTTGCAAAAACAATCAATTTATTATACAAAACAATCCACATTTTCGCTTGCAAAACAGTCCACATTTTTTATTGCAAAACAGTCCATATTTTAGCTTGCAAAACAGTCCATTTATCATACAAAACAGTCCACATTTTTTATTGCAAGTCAGTTCACATTTTAGTTAATTTACAAAACAGTCCGCTTATTATACAAAATTGTCCATATTTTTATTGCAAAATGGGTCCACATTTTAATTTGCAAAAAAGTCCACATTTTAGTTTTAAAAAATCTGCCCATTCTTTTCCTTTATCAGAACAATTCAAAACAATTCTTTAAATTCAATAACACTCCCAAAAATTACCAATTCAATCCTCATTTCAAATTCACAGTTTAGGCCCTTTTATAATGTACTAAAACAGTCCTTAAACATTTCCTTCTAAGTCATAACAATCCACAATTGTTTATACCAAGCAATGAGACTAAAATTCAAGTTTCAAGCATAAGCTACACAATCAACAATGATTCATTCAAGTACTCAATATATATCAATAATTCAAGCTTGTTTAGTGATCCATAACACATGACAAATTTCATGGCAAAACTAGTTGTCATATCAAAACTAATTGTGTCAACTTAACAATTCTATCTAACGCAGAAGTAATAGAACTCATGGTTAAGCAGCTTAGCATTTTTAACCATATTTCAATTTCACACAAAAGCATGACTATTTATCACGTGTACTATTCGAATGATTCAATTACTTAACATTAATGCCTTATTTTCTTTACATACACAATTAGCATTTCAAGGATTATACAACAAGCAATTTCTTTAATTTCATTATCCTAATTTGTCCCTTACTCATAAGCGCATAGATTTCTTTCATATATATTTTTCAAGGGTCAATCATAACAATCAATACCATATCATGATTCTTTATAAAGCATATTATAACAATCTTTCATATATTAAGAAATAGATCAGAAATGAAACTTAGTTTACTCTTACTTGTTATGCAAGCAATCACTTATCTCGATGTTTTGGATAATGTTTCAATCATATTTAATTTGATTTTATAACCTTGGTAGTCAAGTAGTCTAGGTACCCGAATCCCCAACCAACTATCGCCAAATAATGTACTCAAAGTACTAGTCAATCCCTCATACTATCGCCAAATAACCACAATACTTCCTTCCTACTTTCGCCAAATAAAGACCGTAGTCCACCCCAAACCCGAGCTCTATGAACTCTGTGGCATGGCAACTATACCTAGGAATGTCTTGAAACTAAGGCTTTTCAATTATATCATATCATATCAGAATCAGAGTTGAGCTTAGCTCTTTATTCAGATAATCAAATAACATTTCTTATCCAGATCAGAGATGAGCATAGCTCCATATTCGATTGATCAAGAGGAATTTGAATCCATTGATTTATTTACTTATATCACATAATTTCACATGCATCTTCAAATTTATCAATTTATATCAATAAGATATAATTTCATGCCTCTCGAATGCAAACATAAACATTCATAGATCATAGTTCACGTCACATGTTTCATTAATATTTCTCAAATCAATATATATATATATAATTTACCTAATTAAATTATCATCAAACGTTCAATCAAAGAAATACTAACATTCACATAACAAGAATTTATATCATACTTCACTTTATCCTCAATCAATAACTCATACAAGTAACTTACCTTGAGCTTACCTGTAATTGCATCCTTATGCATCATTTGACCAAGCACATTAAATTATAAGATTATTTAGTTCAATTTAAACATATCTTGTTTACAACTCTAAGTTTCCATTTACCATTCATTGATTGTTTATCCTTCTTTTTATCATTTTTCAATCTTTAATTATCTTTGGATTTGAACTGAAATTGCATTTCAGTCTTAGGCATTTATTTTAATGATATTTAATTTAACATCTTTTTTCACACGAAGGTATAGTTACACTCACCCTATATCCTGAAGTTATGAGATATCCCGATCCACTAATTACATCCTAGCTTCCTTCATTCGATACTTGCTTCACCCGAGTCCTTTGATCTTGAACTGTCCTTCCTTTAACCTTGCTTCCTCAACCAATCTTTAATTCAAGTATTCACAAGTACATCCATAAATATACATGCCTTTCAACATACATTACTCTATATGTATAACCAATATTATCATTCAAACAATAATCATACATATACTAATCATTTCTCAATTCCATTTTCACTTTAAGCCCTTATTTTCAACTTTTAGCAACTTGAGCTAACATCAAAGAATTGTCTCCAGAACAGAATATACACTGGAATTTAAAGCTATTTACACCTATAAAAACTATATTCAACCATGGTTTTAACGGTATAAGCCTCATAATTTAACAAGTTCTATAGAAATTAGGAGAATTTTTAGAAGTTTCAAAACAGAAATTGTCCAGAGTAGAATCTGCCTCTAGATTTTCTGCACTACCTTCACTTAAAAATTCATAACTTTTGATTTAGAGCTCGAAATCAATCACAGTTTTTTGGATATTAAACTAGACTCACACATGGTTCTACACATAAAATAAATCCTATAACTCAGCATATACAATTTTGTATGAATTTCCAAACTTACTGTTAAAACAGAGTTCTTTGGGCAGATTGCATTCATCCTTATTTTTAACTAGTTTAAGTGCTTTAAAACAATCATAATCAAAAGATATTCATTCTCAAATACATCCACAACACTTCATAATTTCCACATGTTTCCATTCATGAAGCAAAGCAACGATATTATCAAATTCCAACATGCTTTCATAATCTTTTCATCCTTATACTTAACCCTTTCCTTACCTATATGGACACCATCAAAACATCCTTCAAAGGACCAATTTCCAGCATGCATTTTTCATTCTCAACTCTTCACACAAACATGAATTCATCTAGCATAGTTCATCCTTCATAAAACAAAATTAAAGCTATATTTCCTTAACCTAAACATGGCATGAAAATGCATTTCAATCATGAATTTGAAGCTAGAATTTACCTTTTATATGAATTTATTAATTCTTGTTGAATTTTCAGCCACCATTTGCTAACTATCAAGCTTGAATCTATGGCTCCCAAAGCTTCCTCTTTTTTCTTGTAATTTCAGCCAAGAGGGAAATTGTAGAGAGATTGAAGACAACCCATTCAAAATTTTATTTCATCCTTTTTCTCTCCATCCACTTGGCCGGCCAATGCCCTTGTAATTGCCATATGTTTCATCAACATGCACATTGGTATAATTGACATGCATTGCCATAGTTTCATTATTTGTTCACTTTAGTCACTTAATTATAGCCTTTCTACTTCTAAATCATCCAATAAGGTCCCTAATTATATCTTCTTTTCTTACAATTCTTTTCAGTTCAATACTTGATAATTCAAGTCATATACTAAATCAACCTCTTAATGCTCATAAATGCTCTTTATAATCCTTGAAACATAATTACTTTACTCATTTACTAATTGATCTTTAGCTTAATTAATTATTTCACCTTCAATTTCATTGACTTACTTATTCAATTGACTCGATTTGAGTCTTAAATAGTCTAAAGGTAACCTCTCCAAGCATATGTTTGCCTTGTAAAACTCCTAGCCCAAATTTTAAGGCATTAAAACTACTCTTACTACTCACGAAATCAAGTATTCACAGAATACTCAACTCACCGCAACCTCGAATACCATTCGAGCATTCGTCAACAACACGACATAACTAAAAACCCTATAACACCCTTTTCCTGGCCTAGTAGAGAACCGAGTCGGAAAGTGTTACCAGAAACTTATTCAGAGGTCAAAAGCTTAATCGGAGTTCAGAATCTTATTTGGAATGTCTTATTAATCTCTTTTAAGACCTATTGAACTAACTTATTAATAGCTTACTCAATTTGGAGTTAATTTTAAACTTTTTCGAACTTAGGGACTAAATTGCAAATTTTACAAATTAAGGGTCTTTATCAGAATTTCTTTTTACAAATCTTCAGTTTAACTTACCGGTTATTAGCCTATGAAATCTCGTTGTTAACAGAGGTCATTTACCTACCCAGTTAGGCCTTCTAAAGTTTAGTGACCAATCTCTAACTATTTAAAACTGTAGTTTAAGTCTTTTAACAAAATTAACTAACACCATACTGGTACACATAAGAATGTATCGGTATGCTAAGCCAAATTTTCTCCATTCCAGGTTCAAGGGTATCAATCCTGTATCGGTACATCTAAGCCTATACCGATACATGCTAACCAAGGTTGTCCTGTTTCGGTACAACCTAAAGTCGTATCGATCAAATTTATTTCCGAGACCTTACTGCCCAAGTCCGTATCGATACAGATTGACACGTATCAATACACTCTATTTTTCCAGGTCCAAATATGCAAGGCCGTATCGATATAGGTTGACCCGTATCGATACACCTATCTTGTAATGACAGATTTTAGCTGGTGTTTAACTGATTTAGCTTGTTGAACGATATCCAAATGCCATGAAATTTTATCAACAAGTTATTAATCCATAATTTTAATAGCATACAAAATTTTAGGGCATTTCATTTTATTTTCTAAGTTTTTACCTTTTGGTACCTTTAAGCCATTTTAACTAGTTTTACAATCTTGCAAACCTACCATATTCCTCATTTTACATCCAGACACTTTAAGAACATTACGTACATATCAAAATGGGAAAATATGACATGTCTAAGCTTGATGCCAACTTACTAGGAGTTTAGGACAAAATGTAAACATACATATAGTTGATGGGAGTGACTTACAACTGTAACTACACGATCGGAGCTTAGAATTCTTCAAGGTCTTTAAATGCATGAGACACACGAATGTTACGCTTACATAGCCTAGTGAGGTAGTTATAACAAATGCACAATAATATTCTTTATACATGAATGACATGCAAGCATACTTGAATGTCAAATAAACATTATTAAACATATATAGGTCATACTCAAGCCAAGCATCACATTTCATATACCAAATGTAAAGCACAAACATATATCATCTCCTTGGACATAGTAACCAATGGATACACGGATTCCCCATACACCTCATATAACAAAGATAGGCCATAGCCTTGAGTCGTAGCTCCGGAGTCCCTTTCACAATCTAATCTTTTCTCCCCACATATAGGTCGTAGCCCCGGACCGTAGTCCAATCCCTTTCACGGTGAGCTCAAATAACCTTATGACATGCTAATTGTATCCAATGTCCACAAGTGTCCAAGGTTATATAATTTATCACAAAACTTACCTTGTACCCGTAGGCCACATCATATCGGATTACGAATTGAGCCTTAGCTCCAAATAACATAACATAATCATATCCCATTCCATATGTAACGTATTTTGAATATCACATATAAGCTTACAAACCATATCAAATCAATATGAGAACTTACCACACTTACCATTAGAATCCCCATACGTTTTCTCTACTTGAGCCCTTACACAAAATGCAAGTCTTAATCACAAACAAATGCAATGGGATGGTACCTAGCCGATCCTGTGACACAGCTACACTCACCTTGAGTTTTGATGCTTTCAAGGCTCCCAAATTATCACTCCTTTGTTCTTAGGCTTTTTTGGGGATGATGGATTGATCTCCTCCAATTCTCGAGCTTGGAAGAAACCACCAGGAGTTGTTATAATCAACACAACAACATCGATACTTATTTCTAAAATTAGGTTTAGCAATTCAACTAGAAATTAAACTCCAAATATCCATGGAATCCACCAATTGATTGAGGGCTTTTACTTACCCAACCGATAGATATGTTATAGAACTATCAGATCGGAAGAAACTTGTAATTAACGAAGTCGATGGGGGAGGTGTGTGCTTGAGCTTAGGGTTAAAGATGATAATGGAGGTGCTAGCTTGGTTTCTTTTAATCAAAAGGGTATGTTTGGTTTACGGTGAATACAAAAGTGAAGGCTTGCTCTTTACTCCTTAATAAGGAAGCTGGAATTGCGGCTTAATTCCCACCTTAACAAGGGCTAATAGGAAACTTTCCTTTGGGCAAGGGAAAGCTTAATTATTTCCATCTTTTAATGCCTCTCTTACGCTATCTAGGTAATTGGTGACCATCCATCAGCTTTCTGAACCAATTCATGTGAGGGGTGGCAAGCAAGTAGGTGACTCGGCACCCTACTTTCAATTTTTACAAATTGATCACAAAAATGATTTCTGATAGAGACCCGTATCGATACACCTTATGACCGTATCAGTACGACTAATCTAATTCTGGTAAGTTAGTTAAGGGTAGTTAGGTCGTACCGTATTGATACGCCTGGCTCGAATTTCACATTTCCAGTTTGAATTCTTTACAAAAAGTTCCAACGACTTAAGTTAAGCCCAATCAACTTTCATTACCTCAAAATAGGATACAAGGATCGAGCGATTACATCATTCAGGAAGAAAGTATACAAGATTTCAATCACCGAAACCTAATTCTGACTAGACCAATTTTCGCGGTGTGACAAACCCGTACCAACCAAACTCTCCTAAACACCATTATCACTAACAACTACGTTGATGCTTCAGGGAAAAAAACTTTTGGTCAGACATATCCACAAACCAACCATTATCCCAATTACATCATTAACGCATACAATTCCTTATTGCTCGTCAACGCGGCATAAAAAGGATTCGGGAGCCGCACCAAGCTACGTCTCAATAATGAATTCAGTCTCGCGATCATAGGACAACTCAGAATACTCCCTCGAAACAGACCAAGAAATATTTCTCGAACAACACAGATATTCCAAAATCAAACATCCTTCGACCTTGGGTTACTACATAAGCCAACAACTAATCAAACAATTCGGTCTATTCTTGGCCAAACCATATCACAAAAATCAACTCCAAACTTCAAAATTAAATAAATTAAACAACTACCTTCAATTAATATGCATAATTGCGTAAAGCCATAATCCACTAGATGATACAATAGGGAAAGATAAACAGACTACACAATCTTTCCTTAACCAACATATATATTCCATGATTCTGCTGCGTACTCTAATTTCCTAAGATGAAAATCAATATAATTCCTTATGCATATTTCATACTCTGACCATCCTCATGGAAATGACGTTAAGGACACTATAAAGTTTCCCCTTAACATTCAAAATCACTAGTCAGCTTTTGATCTTAAACATCTACTTCCTTGCCTGATGTGTACATCATAACCTTATCAACTCAAACACTCCAAAATCTTCATTAAAATCTCGGTAGAAGCTTTCTCGTGTATACTTTGCAAAATTGATATTATTATCAAACATACGACACCTTACGAAATACTCACTTCCATTTACATCTCTTCACTAACTCATTGTCTTCAGAATTCAAATTATTAACATCGATGGTAATAACCACCTTTAACCTTCGAAATAGTGCACCAACTCCACCCAAAAACTCACGAACGAGGACAACATCACTTAAATTTAGAGGCCATGTTTAATTACTCTCAATCGAGGACCAAGTTAACTCATGATCAAAAACCACTTTTCCTATACTATCGAGAACCCAGACCATGCTTACTAAGCTCAGAAGTAATTATGGATTAAATCAGTTCTTATGTAAAATCAAATCTATTACCAGTGTTTAAACCTGACAGTTAGGGTGTAGGCTTGGCAAGTGATGCAAACATTTGTAATAGGCAATGTGTTCCCAGTTAACCCCAACATAAGCAATTAAAAACATGAGTACATACAAAACACATTTATCAATTTCTCAAAATAATCAAATTAAACTCTATCCATTCGAGGTTGTGTAACCTGGCTCTGATACCACCAAATGTAACCCTCTAGACCCGGCCTAGAAATTAGACCCGAACCAAGAATATCACATTCGGTTTGCCAAAGCAAACTCGAACAATCTTACTGAACTACGATCCATTTTTTCTTTTAACTTGTCAAGATGCATTATTAAGATCTAGGGTTTACATACAAGCAGCGGTTCAGTTTCCATTCGCTACGAACATTGATAAGGCACTCAATTGCAAATACAAGCATTCTAAAGATCAAATTTTAAATCTAGAGAATTACAGGGACTTATACAATTTTAGGTTACCAATTGTTAATTAATCATATTTCATGCTAGCATGTCAAATTTCAGCTTCAACGGATAACAAATAAGCGTCCAATTTAGTAAGATACGAAATTAAGGACTAAATCATAAAACGGCCAAATTACAGGGACGAACATGTTTTTAACAGCTTATTACAGCAATTAGATACATTAAAAGCATGCTTGCAAAATTTCAGGTCAAGCAGACATCATTTACCTATTCAATTGATGCAACAACATATGGTGACCAAAATGCAAAAAATCTAAATTTGGTAAAATCAATTAAACGAATTAACTACCTAACTTATTCCATTAATTATGAACAATATTGACATGATTCTAATATTATATCACCATTAAACACATAAGCTCAAATAATTACAACCAATTAATCAACATAATTCATATTTATACAATTAGTCTAGAAACATGCTTCCTAACAAGATAAATCATTATCCATTAAGCACCAAATGGTCAAGACCTCAACATAGGCTATAAAATGATTAAGGGATTAAAGCATAAGACCATAAGTACTTACTAAACACAAGTAATCAATCCAATCATTATTTAAACCATTTAAATTATTTGATCATAACTATCAAGTATACAAAGCATTACAATAAAACCAACATATTAATCATTAAATACAATCATCATCTAATGTAATATAAAATCAATCCAGTTAACATTCCCTAAATAAAACAATATGTCCCAATATTCTACCCACATTGCCTTATTACAAATAATATTAATACCTTAAACATACTCTTTTAATACGTTTGTCTTGAAATCCACCTTGCCTCGGACCACAACTCTAAACTTGCTTTATTCACTACATTGTCGGGAGAAAAGAGAACATAAGCATTTAATGCCTAGTGAGTGCGTTCAAAAACTAAAAAGTCAATGCATTTTCAAACTAAAACCAACCATAGAAACCTGTATCAAAGTAAGCCAAATTTGCCATTTTCAAAGCATTTAAATAAAACATGCTTATTCAAAACATATCTTCAACCTTTCATAATCATCTTTTTATTCTCATGACATATTAATAAAACATGCTTAACCAAATCAAAAGCATCATCTCTTCCGGCATAACCCATGCGTTCATTGTAAAGTATGATATAAGTGTAAAGCCAACACAATTTGCTTACTTCTTTTGAAAAACATAATATGCATAACTACAATATGAATCAAAACACTTTTCACAAGTCTTGAGCTTAATCAAAACAAAGCATTTTCTCATTTGTTTCCCAACAAATCATGCATATTAACCATATGCGACATGTATCATGGACTAACAGTAAAATCCCATTTGCAATCCCTCAATTTAAGCTTTCCCATGCATAACAATCCATACGCAAAGCTTAAAGATTACACATGTATAAACCATGATTCTAGAACATAATCCATCAACATGATACATTATCAATTATATTGACTTTCAAGTGATCATAAACCAAGTTCCACTTTACAAAATGTTACATCAGATACACGAATTCAACAAGTGTCCTCTCAACACTTCATACTATCTCAACCAGAATTAAGGTGCGATCACAATCGGGTACCATCACAACCCAATCATCGATTAGATGTATAATCTACTAACGAGAGATTTCGGTGCCATATAACCCTTCGACCGTTAGGGTACTCGTGGTGGAGTATTCGGTACACATAAACCTCTCAACACCGGAAGGGTGTAGTATTCACTATCAATTCTATAGCCGGGCAACTATATCCAATAATATTTTAAACCATATCACTTGCTAATATAAATCATTTTTAACCATGTACCTCACTGTTTTTATACGCAACATTCAAAGCCATTTCCAATGCATTAAACCATGCATTTACAAGTATTCATGATATTCACATAGATCATTTTCAAATGCATCCATCATCAACATGTGATTAAAAATTAGTATAAAACATACTTAAAACATGCTTGAACAGTAGGTATAATGTAATTCAAAAACAAGTGCATACAACCAATTTTGTCAAAACACAACCGAGGAAGAAATCTTATCATACTTACTACCGAGTTTAAACCAGCTTTCAAGCTTAATTTAAACTCCCAAAATAACTTTTAAACCATTTCAAATTTAAAATCTCCATTCTCACTCACCAACTTGCTTTCATCTCGACGACAAAACCTCGACGCCAACACCTCGATACCTAATTAAAAAATGTCCGAACACTTGTCATCTTCCAAAAAAAAATAGGGATCAATATAAATTTAATCACACTAAAATAACCAATTTATTAAAGCACCATCATCACAATTAAATTCTCCTAACATCACGTTGTTGTTCGAACTAATTAAATTCTTATCTTTTTTTTCTCTACGCCCCACACAATCACATAGGAAGCGGCAACCCCGCCGCCCCTGATTCACGCCCCATGATCCTTTCCCTTCTTTTTCTTTTTTTTTTTCCTTTTCTTACCGCCTCTGCAGGGGTTAACTCAACACCCATTTCCATTTCCATTTCCATTTCCATTTCCATTTCCTAATTCACAACAGCACCATGCTTCGACCATTTCTTTTTTTTTTTTTAAAAAAAAACAATAGCCTACAATTTAGGCGAGTATCAGCAGAGCCACTGCTCTGTTTATGCCACCTCCCATTCGAGCCCTTTATTTTAACAACCATCCACACGAGCATTTTCCCAAACACACGTGGACACACTAATATTAAATCTAATAATTAAACCAACTACTCTATTAAACACCTCGTTCAAGAATTTAAATCTAAATTCAACCAATTAGATTAATTCCAGGAGTCAAATTATAAAATTAACTTTATATTATAATTACTCATGCACAAAACATTAGAACTCCATAGAAATTATTAGATTACTGTAATCTAATCAAGATTTATGAGAAAACTCATTAAAATTTATTTTAACATCGAAAGACAATAGAATTGATTGAAAAACAACACAAAATAATTAGGAGATCATTAGAAAATCCAAGCTTATCCAACTAAATTGGAAATTGAAAATGAAGATTGTTCCACCAATCTTCAAACGTGAAATCCATTGAACAAGGTGAGGAAAATCAAAATCTCTTGTGTGGATATTGATTAAAAATGATTTAAGAAGAAAATGAATAGAAATTGGATAAGAAAATCCAAGAAAACTAAAATGGTGTTTTGGAGAATCTTGAGAGAAAATGAGAGAGAAGTTTAGATGTAGCTTTCTTACTTGAGAAAATAATAACCGCCGTCAAATTCTAATTAGAAATAGGCGGTAAAAGCTTTATTTAATAAATGTGTCAATAATACCATAAAACCATCATTTTAGTTCTTTTTACAAAATTGTCATTATTAATATTTTACAACCTTTTGTAAAATAATCACCATTTGATTAATATTAAAACAACCCATTTAAAATTACTCAAACTTAATTTCATTCTTTATTAAACTCATTAAATATATTTTTCACAAATACTTGTCACGACAGATTTATCGAAAATCAATTTAATTACCCAAATTGTTTTTCGGAATTAATTAATTAGCCAAAGCCTAACCCAAAATTCTAACCTGAATCTTCTAGCCCATTTTCCGAGGTGTTACACGAGGCATACTAATGCACTTTAAAAATCAAAATTAGCTGGATACATGCCCAACACATACAAAAAAGACAACATATCCAAAGTAAAATTAAATATGAAATATAATAATAATTATGCTTTGTTGTAATGTATATTGATAATATCTTTTTCGCAGGCTGCATATAGTAATGAATTGAAAAATATGAAAAATGATCCAAATATTTTGGATTGGCATCCAAATAAGGATTGGTATTGTGCAGTCTCATCCAAAAATGATACTCTTTGTTCTTGTAAGTTAAGAATTAGTTTTACTAGTCATTCATTGACTTAAAAATATGTTTTAGTTTCTTTGTTGTTGCGATTGCTAATGTTAATTTCTACGATTTTTTCCTCATGATAAACAGGACTATGTCTAAGCGTGCCTCAAAAACATATCAAAATTCAAAGTAATTACCGCATGATGGATGAGGGTTGCGGTTTTCATTCTTTTATCAGTCCATTGAGAGATTTTGTTTAGTTATGTTATTCTAGTTATACATGTAGGAAATACTAGTTATATTCAGGAATACTATTAAGTTTTAATATTTCAAATTTTATCAAGTTGATTTTGTACTTACTTTACTTTTATCTTATTTGCAATTACGTCGTTTACAGTGTTTTGTGATTTTCTTCCCTTTGTTGCAATGTAGTGGAAAACCTAATACTTTGGGGGGAAATAGGCTAATTAACTTATGAAGCTAATTACAATTAGGTTTTCTATTTGTGGTAAATGAAGTTACATCTAAATGAGTGTAGTGTATTAGTATATGGTTGTTCCAATAAGTTTAGTTTGCAAACAGATAAGTTCTTATCAGTTTATGCTTTAATTTGCCTACTTAATCATGTCATAATGACAACATAATCATAAAGAGCACGAGTTGTGAAAAAATTGATGGAACTTATCAAGTATCGAGTCGAATCGAGCACTGTCCAACTTGTGATCTACTCGCTTACCGAACACCCTTAAACAAGATAAATCAAAATTACCTAACTTTAAAATTCACAATGATCTAATAAGTATCTCGTATAAAATTTCAAGACAAAAATTTAATTAATTAACAATGATCAATTACGTAGACAGTGTACCAGTACGATGGGTCTTACAGTACCGGTACTCTTAGTGTACCCGTATTGGTGCAGTATGCGTAACGGTTCAAAATTAGGTTACTGGTTTTTCTGAAGCATAACGTATCAGTACGTTAGCTTACGTGTCGGTACACATATATCGGTACGCGGTGATGACTGTAACGGTATGCTGAGTTCAACCATACCGGTACGCTTATCGTACCGGTACGAAAAGAGGTTACTGGATTTTGTTTTGAAAAATAGTGTATCGATACGGTAAATAATGTATCGATACAGGCGTATTGATACGCCTAAATGAGCGTACCGGTACGCGCGGGCCTTAGAGTATAAATAGGCCTCCTATCCAGTTTTCTCCAAATTCTTCAAACCCTAAAAACGTCATTTCCTCTCAAAAATTCACCCATTATCACCCAAAATATATCAATCTTCACAGTTTTTGCACGGATTTTATCTCCAATCAACGAGTCATGCATACCCATCATTTCTCTCGTCCATTTTAAGATTTCTTCGAGGTATTATAAGATTATACTTTAATTTAGTTTATTTTAATTCTTAGGGTTTATTAGGGTTTTGGTGTGTTGTTGATTTCAATTCTTAGGGTTTCTCACTTTCTATATGTGTGGAAAAATACATAGGAATTATAGATGAAAAAAATATTGGTGTGTTAGGTATTATTGGTGTGTTTTGGGATAAAATTAAAAATGAATTTATAGATTGAATTATAGATGAAAAAATACATAGGAATACCCAACTAGCTATTATAGATACAATCATGGATGGAATTAAAAATGTGTTTTGTGGTAAAAGTAAAATTGAGTTTAAGAATTTTAGATGGAATTATAGATGAAAAAAATACATATGTATTAAGAATTGAGTTTTGAGAATATAAAATAATATTAAAATGTGTAAAAATACTTTATTGGTGTAGTCGTAAATAATTTGTATTTTCACATAGGCATGCCCAACTAGCTATTGGTGTAGAAGCTTAAAATGTAATGCATCTAGATTTTTAGGTATTTGTACATTATGGACTGAAATTGATGAATTTTGTATATATTGTGCTTATTGTTTTTGTAGGAGTTTGATTTTTTCTTAGAACCTTAAATCTTTTTTTCTTGTTTGAAATGGCACCAAAATCAAAACTTGCGACAAAATGTCGTCGCACGAGTGCACCTTCTGAGAGTCAACCCGCAGACGATCCTGAACCTCAACCTATTTTACCTACCTCATTTGATACATGTCTTGATGAAACCATAGTACAAAACCAAAGGGAAAACTTTGAAATGTTCAAAGATTTTACTATTCAGGATGAGCGTGTTGTAGATTTTGAATTTATGTCCGATCTTGATTTTCAATTTCCTTACCTTATGAGGCGATGGAAATTTTGTACCATGCTTCAGCTCAATCCTGAATATTATCCCACTTTAACCTGAATTTTTTTTCAACGCTCATTGTGTTGTTGATGAAACTTGTCATAGTGTTATTGCCATAGAGTCTTACCTTATGGGAAAGACCTTTTTGCTAGACACCGAAATAATTGTCACCCATTTAGGTCTAGAAAACATCGGTCTTGATAATAAGAATCAACATGATCCCGATTCTCCAGCCCCTGGCTCTGTTACATCCCTAAATGCCCATGACCATTTTCTCCGTCTCATTATCACTTGGTGGTTTCGGTCATCCGGAGGTAAGTATTCTACCATTAGGATTGTGGATGCTTGGTGGATTTAGTGCTTTCGCACTGGCCAACACATCAATCTTGCTCAGATAATTTTTTGCCAACCTAGTTTACATCATCAACAACTGTCGCACCTCTATGGTCACCTCCTTTTATTAAAGTTGCGTCCTCAACCATATATTTGAGAAGGAGGACATAGATTGCTCCATAGATATTTCATTCCGTCTAGGAAACAAGATTGGGCTTCATCTCTTCGAAGGGCTTATTTCGATCTCGTCAATGGTGAGTGGATTCCTTGCGCTCCATAACTAGCTCCAGCACCTTAAGTGGCTCGTCAGGCAGTTGCTCTAGTACCTTAGGGAGATGTCACTTTGGCATCACTTTCGGAGTTGATCACTTAGTTGGAGGGCCGCATTATGCGTCATTTTAATTCAGTTGATGATCATCTTGAGATCTTGGAGTATTCATTTCAGCTTCTTCAGGATGATGCCGAGGATGATGTTGATGGCGACGACGATTAACCTGAGGCTTAGCTTTATTTCATGTCACTTTAGATTATGTTGGATTATTTTTTGTGGCTATGAAGGATATTATATATGGATTGCTTCATCTCTATTTTATTTTAGATATGTTGGATTATTTTCTTAATATTTATGGATTACTATGGATTTCTTCTCATTGTTTATATTACTAAGTGTTCAAATAAAATTTTAAAGTATTGACCTAACTCACAAACTCAAAGTTAAAAAAGAGCTACGTGTTCAAATAATGTTGGAAAAGAGCTAAGTGTTCAAATACAATTTTAAAATATTGGCCTAACTCACAAACTCAAAGTTTAAAGAGAGCTAAGTGTTCAAATTACGATAAAAAAGACTTCAGTGTTCGAATAAATTTTTAAAGTATTTAAATAACTCAAAAACTCAAAGTTGGAAAGAGCTAATTGTTCAAATAATGTATTTGAAAGGTCGGATATCAAAGTTATTTGAAACAAATTTGAAATTTACAAGGTTAGCGTGTGGGGACAAAATATGCTTTATGAGAACAAATATTTGTGTTTCAAGTGAAATAAAAAATCAAAAAGCTGACAAAAGTTAAACTTTAATATGCTAATTTGACCAATTTGACTGTGAAATGCAATATATGTGTGAATTCAACGTTCAACGAGTCTTTATGCATACATTTGCTAAGGTTAGAAGTACTCAAAAAGCCAATTTGGCCTCTGCGTACCGGTACGGTATTGTAGGCGTGCCGATACAATTTTGTTATGTCAAATTCCAGTGAGCTCTATTCGTACCGGTACTGTTTCCGTACCGATACGTTTCAAATGCATGTACCGATACGGTATCTTAGCGTACCGGCACGATCTTCTATTTTAGTTTAACATTTCACGCATTATCTCATCCCTAGTAAATTTATTTACATTAATATTGGATGATTTTAATCAATGGTTTATAATATATCATTCTTGTTCTAAATATTGTATTTTAGTGGAGCTTAATTTTTATGGGTAAAGTTCATTGAACTTTGTTTAAAAGAACGATAATCAAACTTTCAAATATTATAAAATATCAATTAAACTTTGTGTTTTGTAACAAAATGGTAACTGTGACATTAAACCCTGTTAAGTACTTAACATTTCTGTTATAAAATTTTGTATAATAACACATTTGATCATTCATATGTACACATTCAATCAATTTAGTCATAATTCTAAAAATTCACTAAATTTAGCCCTCGTTATTTACATATTGTTTCAATTTGGTCTTTAAAGTAAAATTTAATGCTAATGTTTGAGTGTTTTTTCCGTTCTTAATCCATTTTTGTTATATCAACTCAACAAACTGAAAAATCAAAATACATTTCTGTTTCATGTAAAACAACGTTGTAATGTTTGAGTAATTTTTTTGTTCTTAATCCATTTTTTGGAATCAACACACATTATGTTGAATTAAATGCTATTTAAAAAAATAGTATTTGAAGTATACCTTGTTAAACAAAAAATATATCATAGAGACTATAATAACCATAATACTCACATATATATCAAGCTCTGAAAATCTCAAGTCACCACATGAACAAAATAAATGAAAAGTGAAAAAATAGGGAAGGTTGAGAACCACCCCAAAAAGGTAAAATAGCATTCAAAATTTCTTAATCCTCAACTTCTTAATCTTGTATGGGCAGTTTACGGCAATTGGAAAGATCAACTCCATTATGGTTGCTTGAAACAAGTTTTGCCAAAATTCTCAGTCGTTCAACTCACATTTGTTGCGTCTACGCAATAAATATATCACGTTAATCAATATCACACATAGCTAAACGAAACTACATGGTATACTTTACCGTGAAAGTAATCTTCGACCAATCACTTTTTATTGGTTTTTATATATTTCAATGTGTACATGCCACAATCATCCCTGAATCTAATATAAAATAAATTAATCTATTAAGAAGAAATACACAACGACATCTTAAAAATAACTTTTATTTTAAATTTAAATTACATACGAATTTGGTTGCTTCAGTAACACAAGAAAATGGATTGAAAAATTTTGTAACATCTTCAAATAATCTACACAAATGAGCATGACCCTCATACCTAAGTGGAGCTTTATTCAACTGTTATAATAAGTCAAAACAAAATTAAGAAATTGATAGTTAAAAACTATACGAATTCTATTAGTTCTCATGAATGAATAAAGAATTTACTATATTTTGTGCAATCTTTTTATGCACTTCATTGTCACAAGAGAGTCCAAAACAATAATTATGCCCCTCCACAACATTAACAACTAATAAAAACTAATGGTTACCTTGTGTATCATGTAAAGGCACATATACCTGCAAAATCATGTGAGTTAAAAATCACTGTCAACTACATACAAGCAAACAACAAATTATAAATATACTTGTTCAACATTACTACTATCAATAGGTATAAAGTTCTCTATCCATCGGGTATGAAAGTTGAAAATGCATTTATCTATTCCCGCCTTCTGAGCATGTGAAATCTTCCATAATGAAACTCTGTGACAAACATTAAATTTGAAAATGTCATAAAATCATGAACTGAAAATAATGTGATCCTAGCCCATAAATTACTTTTTACCTAAAATGACAGAGGCAAATATAACTTCTTTGGCATAGGCTTTTGTCTCAAGTGCAAATCGTACGCATAGATATCGATAAACTATTAAATATTTAAAAACAGTAAAAACACTTGTATTAATAATAGACTAAAGAACAAATATTAATTATGTATAAGATTTAATAATTTAATCTATAATACCCAATCAGATAACTATTTTTCTAGAAAAATAGTACGAGCATTGCCAACGTCCAAATTATTATTTTTCCCACGTAAAGAGTGTTGGATATATCATTCCAAGTAGCAACATTCGTATAAATTTTGCGTTCTTCAGGCGTTAAGTACTTCAAATATTGTTTGTACACATAACTTATACTACCAGTTTCTTTGGAAGCTTCTGATAAGAAATCACCTACCTCATATTTGTACTGCATGAAAAACATTTAACTCTTAAAAATGATAAAAACATGGAAAATTAAATGTAGTTATTAAAAATGTGTTTATAGTTTACACCTTTCTTGTTTTAAATTTGATTTGAGCTTTTGTGAATAGTTCTTGCAATCCTTGTTCAATCTCAGAATTACAAAGCTTTGATGTTACAAATGAAATATTTTTCATCATGTATTTAACTCAAATGAAATATTTTTACATAATTTCTTCCAAATTTCACCCTACTAAAAAATATATTTTTCATCATGTTACAACCTCATTTTTTTAGAACATTCAACCTTTGATGTTTCTTCAGTATCATGAAACTTTTTGTCATTTTTTCCCTGTATCTACATATCATTCGAAAAATATTATTTTTAAGCAAACAAATAATATCAAACTATAAGATGAAATATAACCAATAAAGAATGATTTATACATACCTTTGTAATCACTTTAGAAGTTCGAGCTCTTTGTTTTGATGTCATATCTTTCGACTTAAGATCATTAGTAAAATCAAAACGTGCAGTTGAACATCTCACAATCTTTTTTTTGTTGAGAGTCTTTACTCTTTGACAATGCCTTGGGACCGTTAGACATTTTAGGCCACATTTTTTACTTATTGGAGTTTCCTTCAACGTAACTAATTGACTAGGATATTGATAGGGACTAAATTGAAAGTTAAAAACCTCTCTAGGAATTTTTTGGAAAGCATTAGTGTCAGTCTTCATGTTGTCTTCAGAATTAACTTCAAGTTTTCTTTTACCAATAGGTTCTAATGAGTGAGAAGAATAATCCGTATCACAATTAATAAATAGAGACAAAGTCAGTTTTTTAATACCACTATTGATTTCTTCCTTCAATGATGCGACACTTAATCCTTCTTCCTTCTGTGATTTATTTTCTAAACCCTCATCTTTCAATGGATCGATATATAAATTAGTCTCTTCTGATCTATTATTTAAAGCATCTTCCTTTAATGATCGACTATGTATACCTTCTCCTTTTACTAAATCACCATCTTGTATTGAAATTTTAACATTACTCGATGTTAATATGGTCACTAATTTTTCAAATTGGTCATTTAATTTCTCAAATTGACCATTTAATTTTTCAAATTGACCATTCATTTTAATAAATTCCTTTTCAATATTTTGCACTGAATGAATGAGTGTCTCGAACTTGTGATCACTCTAATAAGGAGTTCTTATGTTTTCCTCATGTGCAACTTTAGCTCTTTCCTATATGTATATAAAATAAATAAAAATTTTAACAATAATCTTAACAAAAAACATCGGCACTATTATTGAAATTTTAGTTAATTATAATGAATGTACCTAGTTGTTTGTCTTCTCCAAACACTTGTCGATATGACGTTTGCACTCCATCATCTTAACTCGTTTTGAAGGCGTTAAGTTTAGATCCATCATCTACATTAAAAAAATTAAAATCTAAGCATGTATGCATTGAGCTTAAACCAAAAAATTGAAGAATCAAACAGAGCATACGGGTACGGATGTCCTAGCGTACCGGTGCACTCTGTTTGAAATTAAATTCCAGTAGCCACTTTTCGTACCAATACACATTCAGTACTGATATGCTTAGACCAGCGTACTGGTAGGTATGAAACACCATACCGGCGCGGAAGCCAAATTGCGATTTGGGAATTCAGATTCGGACATGGGATTTAGGGTTCTAACATACAAATTAGGGTTCTATTCTGGTAATTGGAGTTCTAACATGGGAATTAGGGTACTCAATTTGGGAATTAGGGTTCTGCATTAGTCTAATTTCAAAAATTAGGGCTAGGGTGGTGGTTAGGGTTTGGGAATTAGGGGATTAGGGGATGTAGGAATTGGGGATATCAGTTTTGGGGGATGCCAAAATTGGGTGGCTGAGTGGACGGGGATATCGGCGAGTGGTCGGTGACTGGCGGCCAAAACCCTATGTTGAATTAAATTTATTTATGGTTCGAATGAGGGAACTGGGGATAAATTATCTTCTTGCAAGAAAGGTTGGGAACGGGGCAGGGCTCAACGGCGGCCACAGAGTTGTACGACATGGTGGTGTGAATGTGGTCAACGACGGTGGCTAGCGAAAGCGGAGGCATATTGAATTTCAACGAAAAAAAATTAGGGTTTTGTGATTTAGGGGTAGGTATTTTGATCAATTATGTTTAAAAGAAAATTTAAAATAAAAAATGTATTTTAATCAATTTACCTTTTGATTTTTAATTAATTTATAATTATACGATGAGTCCTTTAGATTTTAAATCTTTATAAATTAAATTAATAGTGCTCATTGGTGCTCGTCGTTAGTGGTGCTTGTTGAGCGTGGTAGACTCATCCGTTTAAAAAATCAATTAAAAACAAACAAACATGTGATAATTTTGGATAATTTGTGTTATATTTCAATATCTAATAAATATATTAAAAATCATTGCTGATGTAAAGTGAAAGATTCTTTATTCCGGATCAATTTAACAACATTTTTGGAGTGTGTGGTAAAAATATTTTTTTTAAAAATTAGAGCATTTATTATTAGAAAAATTCTACAACGCTCGACGAGCACCGATGAGCACTATTAATTTAATTTAAAAAGATTTAAAATCTAAAAGACCCACCGTATAATTATAAATTATTTAAAAATTAAAAAGTAAATTGATTAAAATATATTTTTTATTTTCTTTTAAACATAATTAGATCAAAATACCTACCCCTAAATCACAAAACCCTTATTTTTTTCTTTGAAATTCTATCCGTTGTCATTGCTAGCCACTGTTGCCGGCCACATTCGCATCGCCCCGCCACCGTTGAGCCCTGCCGTCATTCCCAACCTTTCTTGCAAGAAGGTAATTTATCACCAATTCTCCCATTCGAACCCTAAATAAATTTAATTCAACTTAGTGTTTTGGCCGCTAGTCACCGGCCACTCGCGGTATCGCCGTCCAGCCGGCCACCCAATTTTAGCATCCCCTTAACTGATATCCCCAATTCCTACATCCCTTAATCCCTTAATTTTCAAACCCTAACCACCACCCTAACCCTAATTTTTGACATTAGGCCAATATAAAACCCTAATTCCTAAATTAAGTACCCCAATTCCTATGTTAGAACCCCAATTACCAGAATAAAACCCTAATTTGTATGTTAGAACCCTAAATTCCATGCCCAATTCTGAATTCCCAAATCACAATTCGGCTTTTGCACCAGTACGGTGTTTCACGTGTACCGGTACGCGGGTCTAAGCATACCGGTATTGAATGCGTATTGGTACAAAAAATGGCTACTTGAATTTAATTCCAAGTATAGTTTACCGGTACAGTAGGACACCCGTACCAATATGCTTTTTTTGGTTTAAGTTTAATGCATGCATGCTTAGATTTTAACTTTTAACATAGATGATGGATCTAAACTTAACGCCTTCAAAACAAGTTAGGATGATGGAGTGCAAGCGTCATATCGACATGTGTTCGAAGAAGACAAGCAACGAGGTACATCCAATATAAATAACTAAAATTTCAATAATAGTGTTGACTTTTTTGTTAAGGTTATTGCTAAATTTTTTATTTTTTTATATACATATAGGAAAAAGATGAAGTTGTACATAGGAAAACATAAGAACTCCTTATCAGAGTGATCACAAGTTCGAGACAATCATTCATTCGGAGAAAAATATTGAAAATGAATTTGTTAAAATGAATGGTCAATTTGAGAAATTAAACGACGAATTTGAAAAAAGTAGTGACCATATTAACATCGAGTAATGTTAAAAGTTCAATACAAGATGGTGTTTCGATAAAAGGAGAAGGTATACATAGTCGATCATTAAAGGAGGATGATTTAAATAATAGATCAGAAGAAACTAATATATATAGAGGTCCATTGAAAGATGAGGGTTTAGAAAATAAATCACAGAAGAAAGAAGGATTAAGTGCCGTATCATTGAAGGAAGAAACCGAAAGTGGTATTAAAAAACCGAGTTTGTCTCCATTTATTAATTGTGATACGGATTATTCTTCTCCATCATTAGAACCTATTGGTAAAAGAAAACTTGAAGTTAATTATGAAGACAACATCAAGACTGACACTGATGCTTTCCCAAAAATTCCTAGCGAGGTTTTTAACTTTCAATTTAGTCCTCATCGATTTCCTAGTCAATTAGTTATGTTGAAGGAAACTCCAATAATTAAAAAAATGTGGCCTAAAATGTCTAACGGTCCCAAGGCTTTGTCAAAGAGTAAAGACTCTCAACAGAAAAAGAGTGTGAGATATTCGACTGCACGTTCTGATTTTACTGATAATTTGAAGTTGAAAGATACAACATCAAAAAAAGAGCTCGAACTTCTAAAGTGAATACAAAGGTATGTATAAAACCATTCTTTATTGGTTTATTTTATCTTATAGTTTGATATTATTTGTTTGCTTAAAAATAATTTTTGTCATATGATATGTAGATACAAGAAAAAATCGCAAATTTTCATGATACTGGAGAAACATCAAATGTTGATTGTTCTGAAAAAATGAGGTAGTAACATGAAAAATATATTTTTTTTTAGTAGGGTGAAAATTTGAAAGAAATTATGTACAAATATTTCATTTGAGTTGAATATATGATCAATTACTCTTTGATTGTGCAGGTTGGAAAAAAAAACAAGTTTTTTGATTTTGAGATTAAACCAGAATTGCAAGATTTATTCGCAGAAGCTCAAATCAAATGTAAAACAAGAAAGGTGTAAACCATAAACACATTTTTTTAATAACGATGTTTAATTTTCATGTTATTATCATTTTTAAGAGTTAAATATTTTTCATGCAGTATAAATATGAGGTAGGTGATTTCTTATCATAAGTTTCCAAAGAAACTAGTATGATAAGGGACGTTTACAAGCAATATTTGAAGTACTTAACGCCTAAAGAACGTAGAATTTGTACGAATGTTGCTACATGGAATGGTACACCCAACAATATCTACATTACCAATAATAATAATTTGGACGTTGGCAATGCTCGTACTGTTTTTCCAAAAAAATAGTTATCTAATTGGGTATTATAGATTAAATTATTAAATCTTTTACATAATCAATATATGTTCTTTTGTCTGTTATTAATACAAGTGTTTTTATTGTTTTTAAATATTTAATAGTTTATCGATATCTATGTGTATGATTTGTACTTGAGATAAGAGCCTATTCCAAATAAGTTATATCTGCCTCTGTCCTTTCTGGTAAAAAGTAATTTATGGGCTAGGGATCACATTATTTTCATATTATGATTTCATGACATTTTCAAATTTAATGTTTGTCACAAAGTTTCATTATGGAAGATTTCACACATGCTCAGAAGGCTGGAATAAATAAATGCATTTTCAGCTTTCATACCCGGTGGATAGAGAACTTTATACCTATTGATAGTAGTAATGTTGAACAAGTATATTTATAATTTGTTGTTTGCTTGTATGTAGTTGACAGTGATTTTTAACTCACGTGATTTTGCAGGTATATGTGCCTTTACATGATGCACAAGGCAACCATTGGTTTTTATTAGTTGTTAATATTATGGAGGGACAAAATTACGTTTTATACTCTCTTGACGCCAATGAAGTGTGTAAAAAGATTGCACAAAATATAGTAAGTTCTTTATTCATTCATGAGAACTAATAGAATTCGTATAGTTTTTAACTATCAATTTATTAATTTTGTTTTGACTTATTATAACAATTGAATATAGCTCCACTTAGGCATGAGGGTCATGCTCATTTGGGTAGATTATTTGAAGATGTTGCAAAATTTCCAATCTATTTGTATGTTAAGGACTGTGATATCAATTATGGACTGTTAAGGAATGTTTGTATGTTTTGGGGGCTGTATTAGTGATTTAATAGGTTGAACTATAAACTAGCAAAACAGGGGAATGTTTTGTGCACATAAGACTACTTGGTGGATTGTTTAAAAATGTATAGGGGCTGTTTTGATAAGTAAAGGACTGTTTTAAAGTGATACATGTGTTAATAAACTATCGAATAGATTTTTTATAAGCTTGGGACTGATTTTTATAGATTAAGAATGAGCTAGGGAATGATTGCAACATTATAAAGACTGATTTGGCAAGATGAAAAAACATGGGAGGCAGTTTTGTTTAACCACGTAACTGTTTTAATCTAATAAAATTACATTCGGTGCTTCTTTATATATTATGTATAACAGTGAAATTGGAACTGTTTTACATGATATATGAACCTTGAGAATTGTTTTCAAATGTTTGAAAATAGCATGGGTTGTTTTATGCATATACAATGTACATTAATGTATTTTGGGACTGTTTTAGCTATATATATATACTTGATGTGTGATTGCATATGAATGTATGGTATGCGAATTAGTAAAAGTGGAGCTGAATAGTTATGAAAATGTATGATTGAGACTGATTTTGAGTGTTCGAAAGCATGTATTCCTGTTCAAATCTTTTAATGAATGTTTAGATGAATGAAAAAAGTTCTAATGCATGTAAGCAAATTCTTTGTTAATCATAGACTATGATGGAGCTAGGAGAAGAATTGGCTTAGTAGCATGGTTTGAATAGGGGTTCATGTATCCCGTAACTTCGGGATAACATGTGAGTATAGTTAAAACCTCGGGGTAGGCTTGCAAATTCCCGATCAATCCTTGTTAAAATTATAAATGCATTACTTAATTGCTGTGAATGGGATGTAAGCAAGCTTGGGCCAAGGTTAGTCATAATAAGTTAAGTATGATAATATGTACTTCGACTTACAATAAGTTATGCTTGATTGTGTTTGTCATTTTATGAAATGCTAGCTGTGATTATGATGCAACATTAGAATTGAAATGGAGCCGTGATTTGTATAAACTTAAATAAAGGAAATTTTGCTTGCTAGTAAAGAAAGCCAATGTTGAGTTATACTTGAATGATAGCATTGATTGGGAAATTGGAATCATATACGAAGAAATTTGTATTATGGTCTAATCAAATAGTGCCATTGTTGCACTAGATATGGATTTGAGTTAGAATTCGACATGCTCACTGATATTTCATGATGAGTATGAGATTAAAATGACATATATGATTTGAATCTTATGATTTGAATTGATAGTACTTTAAAAAGGGTTAAACCCACTTGTAATATTGATAATTAAAATAAGAAAGAAAGTTTTGCAAATATTGTAAGTGTAACCTAGATTAAGTATATGAATGTGGCTGCCCAATTCCAATTAAATAATGAATTATGATAAAGGATAACATATGGCAAATTGGCTTGATTAAGGTGTGATTGAATGCTACTTGAGGTCTCAAGCTAGATAAGTTATATGTACCTGTTATATTTTTCTAGTTAATTTGAAACTAGACTTGAACGTGAATTGTATAAATTAAATTAATGATTCAAGGCACTTAATGCCTTTCAATTGAAGAGATAATAAATTTATAAATACAAGCCTTGATTCGAGTTAGCTTAGACACAATTGGCATGCCATAGAGTCCGTCGAGCTCACTAGTTTGGACTACGGTCCCTTCTTGTCAAGATCTAGTGATCTTTTGGTACAATTGGTACCCTTGTTCAGTATTGAAATAGATCTGGTACTTTGTGTACCCTTGTTTTAGTACTATGTGTACCCTTGTTGTTACACTCATACTGGATTCGAGTATCTAGTAACTTGTTAATCAAGGCTCATGACAACTTAAAATGTATATTAATGAATCTTGATGTTAAGATGAGAATTTGGAATGTATATTCCCTTGATATGTAATGGATTTCGATCCCTTGATTTAGTAAGGACTAAATGTCCCTAGTTAAAGTTAGAACTATGTTCTGTTGCAAATGACAAGTTGGATAGACTTGGAAAATTGCATAGATTAATGTTCATTTGCTCTGAACTAAATTGAATGCTTGCTTGTAATGAAAGAAATGTTATGATCCACATGCTAGATCGAATGTTTACTTGTAATGAGAGAAATATTATGATCCATATGCTAAATTGAATGCTTGCTTGGCTTGATTGCAATAAGTGAAATGGTTATGATAAAGACGTAATGTGGAATTTGATGCCCAAGGAATGAAATAGTTAGCCTAGTTATATGATATGGTAGTTGTTTATGACTTGTATGTCTTATGCAATGAGTAGTTAATATCTTATATGAAAGTTTGGTAAGTTAAAGATGTAGTAAAATAACCATTAGTATCAAGCGTATATTGAAAGCAGTGCTATGTTTTCATGCGTGTATAGCATGTGAGTTAACTAGAAGTCGAATCTAAAACACTTTTAAGACCAAATATTCTTACCCAATGGAAGCAAGGTTACGAGATGTTAATCGATATGTACGGGAAATGATATAATTATAAAATAAATTATTGTCAATTGGATTGCATTGTTAATAATTGGTTGTTTCTAAAGGATTACTTAGCTATGTTCCTTGGTCTGGACGATTGTAATTAATCCTACGGTAGGAGTGTAGTATAGATCAGATTGCTTGTATTATAAGTAAATAAAAGTTTTTCTGTATAAATGGTTTAGACTAGTGTCATAACTAGTAAGCTAGGAAAATCCATGATTAGACTAATTCATTCTGGAATTCTAGGTTAATAAAGAACTACGTTACAGGATGATTGAGTAGATTGCTTATGAAACATATAATAGTTGATTTTGAAATGAGGATATTCTTAGTCCGTCGGTTAAAAGACATTTATGTTCATCTAGGGTAACAGAAGAAGTAATAATATAGAAAGCTAATGGAATAATTTATGCTAGTACCTAGTTCCACTTGTATCATGATATCGGTTAAGCTACAAATAGTAACTTATGTGATAAATTACTCTTCGTTAAAGGTAATCTAAAGAAACATATGCATGTATAAGTTTTGATAGACTTTAAAGGAACTAGCATACTCGTAAATGATAAATATTGCTTGGGAGATTCTCTGAGTAAACAGTAATCTTTAATTGAATATTTATGAATCTAGTTGGAAGGATCGGTTAAGTGGTAAATCGGAAATAATTAAGTTTCTAATTATTATTGTCTATTCCGTTTGGGAGGTTAAATCTTGATAGGACTGAATGAACTTTATTCAATTGTTATATGCGAATAGCCTGTGAAAATACCCTTGCTTGTAGAGAAAGTTAAATTGAAAATAATAAATTTAAAGTCCAAGCTTATAAAGCTTGCCCGATTGATAAACCTTAGAAAATCAAAAGAATAGAAATAGGTTCCGATTTTTTAAGTCTTAATTATCTCACTAAGAATAATCTTACCCATTTTTCTTGATGCCTTGCAGCGCAACCAAGTTTCTGATTTATCTTCTAAGCTCGGACGAGATCACAATTGCCAGGAAGTACGCTTGTAACTCCTTATGTTCTCCTAAGTGGTGGCACATGTTTAGAATGTAGTTATTATGCATTATGAGCATCATGTGTATATGTATGTTTGGCGATGCTCTTTAATTTTTTATTAATGTAAAGGGCCTCTATATCTATTATTTATGGTTGCTTACTTTTTGAAATGGTTATGGATGCTTGATAGATAGGTCTTGATAGAATCTATAATAACGATGGAAATAAGGATAACAAGTGTGCTCGTATGATTAATGGCTAGTTAGGATCTTTCAAATGGTTCAAGGGCCTATAATCGTGACTAAATAATTGAAGATTGATTTTCTTTGACGAATAAATTGGATATATAAATTTAGCAATCGATTTTAATTAAGAAACAAGATTAGATAAATCATGTTGAAGTTCAAACATTGTTTGTTGAGCACCTTCTTGGA
Source organism: Hibiscus mutabilis (assembly GCA_019671005.1). Lineage (NCBI taxonomy): Eukaryota > Viridiplantae > Streptophyta > Magnoliopsida > Malvales > Malvaceae > Hibiscus > Hibiscus mutabilis. Next base: position 65,679,961 of record CM033716.1, read on the forward strand.
AGTTCATGTTTGAATGAACTAATTCTTAATTTGACTTATGTCTCTTCTAATGTCTTGTGTACAAGTTTTCATAGGGAAGGTTCTCTAGTAAGTTTTGATTCATAATAAAAGATATGAATGGTTTCTTGCTTTATGCCCTGAATATTTGTTTATAATAGGCATAAGTTGTCGGGTTAGACTTGTAGTAAAGAATGTTAATAACTCCCAGGATTTAATATTTCAAATTATTGCTCCTTAAGATAAATTGGATGTTTCGACTTGATGTTAGCCTATTGCGGGATCTAATGTTTTAGTTTTAGAAACTAAAGAAATAAATGAAATCAGTGGAATAAGTTTATAGACTGGAATTGTTATCTCTTGTCTAGTTTGATTGTATAATACTAAGTGTTAAGTAAATAACTTAAACTCTAGCGAAGCAATCACTTAAAAAGTTTTAATTTATCTGCGTTTTCGAAAACTCATTCATTAATCCGAGGACAGTTTATCGAAATGCATGTTTGTTTGTTTTGTAACACCTTAAAATTTGGTTTACTCCTAAGCCGGGCTGTGGATGTTACAATCTGGCTGAGGATGCATGATAACTCCTCAAAAGTACTATATTTTCCACCTATTTCACAATGATTTTTGTTTGTTTTCGAGTACATTTGTTTGCATTTAGTGTTAGAAACATGCATTTTTCATATAAAGGAGTTAATAGGTGCACTTTTTCCAGATCGAAGGGTTTTTTCTATTTTTGGCGCAGGTTTATTGCCAGATCGCTCGGTAAAGGAATGATGGAAAACAAATGTCGTGATGGCAAAGCAGATTGCTGAGACTCGGGTGGCAGTGCAACGTAGAAGGACCAGCAGTTGTATGCCAAGCTCCTTGACAATAAAGTCTCAGCCCAGAAAAATAGGACAACTCTGAAAAATTAGAAATAGATAAGATCCCGAGAAAATAGCATTTTGAATCATCTCTGAAAAATTAGGAGTATGCCAGCAGAAGATTTTTGCCAAGTCCCTTGGTAACAATGTGGTGTCCGATGACATCAGCCCTAGACCAATTCACGTAAGCCCTAATCGGTGTTGAGATGATAAGGTGATAAGATAGAGCACATATCATGAGCCTTGGCCGAAATTTAAACTCTTCTAGGGTTTTTCTCCTCACATGCCTATATAGAGAGAGAATTTCCACGCATTGGAGGGATGATAGATGGCTTAGCACTACACACACCATCTCCACATAGCTCTCACCACCATCGGCCTAGAGAGGCTGCAATGAGGAGGGCTGGATCAAGAAAGGTTGCATCGACCGACCTCTTTCTTTTTCCTTTTCCTTTGGTTTGGTTGTTTTTATTTTTAAGATGGTGTTGGGAAGCGTTGAAGTTTTTTTCGATGTTGATACCCTCACCATGAACTAATTCAATAGTTGGTGAGGGATGTTTGGATTAAACGTTGTTTTGCTTTGTTTTTAATAATTAAAAATGGTTCGGCATAGTTTTATTTATCTGGCATGATCTGTAATTTTTCCATAACTTCTATGACATGCGACAGCTGGCATAGTTTGCTTTTTGTAACTCAATATCTTAGCCGACTTGGGTAGCAACGACTACTTGTCAAATCCTAAGGTGAGAAGCTTCAACAGAAGATGTTCAAGTAGATGAACTTACTTCAAGAGTGAGTCTGCCCCTTAGGGAGTATAGATTGAAACTTAATCAAATTAATTAATGGAAAACATACACTATAGACATATAGGGGTTTTTACATGGTTAATTTAGGGCATTGCTATCGACGGAGGCAATGACCATCTTTGAATCTGCTCAATAAAACTTTGCCAAGGCAGAACATTATTAAAGGCTGGCATGGCACAGGCAGCGTGAAAACCAGGCATTCCTTGCCAACACTCATCATCAATTTTACAAACTCTCATTACCAACGTTATTTTATTTTTTTTTCTTTTTTAAATCATTTTCAAAACCAATTCCATCTCAAACAATCTTTTTCCTTGAGCAAGTAAATAATCAAAACACTTAATTCCAAAAGCAATCTATATAGGATCGATACTCAGCTTATTGATGTATTACTTGTCGACCGTTTATACTTGCACACAAAAGACCTTACTTGGCATTGTTTTCTTAACTTTTCCAATGCATATTTTTACCCTTTTGCCAAGCAATTCCGGTCACAACAAGTTTTTGGCGCTGTTGTCAGGGATTGCAACGGAATTGATTGTTTTGATTTTTACTCATTTTTGTTTTAGTTTATGCTTATTTTCTTTTTTATTTTTCTAACATTATTTCTAGTTTCATTCATTTTAGGTACTTCTAGGAATATGGAGGATTGGAGAATGAGCCATAGAGACCATATTGGAGCTTACAACCGATGGCATAACCAACAAAATTTTCTATGCTATGATCAAGGAGCTGACATTTTTGCTTAAGATAATGGCATTGATGCTGCAACACATATGCCATGGCAAAATAGTCCTCAACATCAACTGAGTTACTCGTGCGATGATCAAATAGACCTCTATGATGATTACAACTTTGCTGGCAAAACGCACATGTCTTGGCAAGAGAACTTACACTCTAGTGAGGATATGAAAGTTAGGATGGATGCTCAACATCAAGAGATTGAAGAAACAAGCAGAAAAATTGAAAATCAAATAACACTGATTTTGAATAGACTAAAAAAATGCCACGACAACTAGCTCAAGGGGATTCTGAGATTCCAAACCGAGAATACGATGGAAAAATCGCTCAAAACATGAGTCCTATAGCACAAGAAAACATCCTAAGCGATACTAAAATCACAAGGACAAGCAATGAGCCCCAGAATGTCAAACAAGTTGAGAATGAAACACATGCCAAGCAACCAATTATTTTCCAAGAAGAGAAATTAGCGCCAGCAGGTGAACCCAAGGAAGTAGAGAAAGAAGAGGCGGAGGTTAATGATGCCAGACCACTATCTGATGTCAGAACACTATCCGATGCCAGACATCAGTCAGATGCCAACACTACCTTCACAAAACCAATGCAGCCATCATTTGTCAACCCTACGTTGGTAAGACGAGCATGTATTACTGTTGAAAATTGCTAAATTCTTAAGTGTACAGATGAAATTGTATGCCATGCAGTTGATCCAATGGAATCCAATTTGGATGAGAACCTATCATTGAATTTCCATGGAATGAAAACTGATGCCATAAAACAAAAATGTGATGGCAAAACAATTGAGCAACAGAGAATATTGATTCTGGTCGGAACTGATGTCACGAAGCAAGGTGTGCTCAAATGGCTTATTGCTGGAAGGAAAAGTGGATGCCAAATGACTGAGATTGACGAGCTGAAGTAGAAAATTTTTATCGTTACAACAATGCCAAAGATGCTGCAACAAGAAACTGAAGATTTAATTGCTACATCCATTCTAAAACAGGGTGAGGATGCCTATGATTCAACATCAAAGGAGAAAGGAACAGAAAAGCCTAAGCACTATTAGGGTGCTGAGTTTGATCAAAGGTTCTCGAGACCTATAACAAAGAGATACTTCAGTTTTCTAAGGTGGTTGTTCAAAGCTATCATGAAAAAATATTCTCTTTCATTATCCAATCGAGAGTTTGACATACTCAAAGGTAAGAAATTATTTGGCTTTTTATGTTGGTTATTTAAACAAAACATTGCCACAACCTACCACCAAGCAACCAAAGTGAATGACCAAAGATTGAAGCACTATTTGGAAGGCACTCCATAGGATGCCAATGAGGTTACCCTTATGGCAGCGCTTTAGTGATCCTCACTAGGGTTTGATTTTTGTAAATATGAGGATTAGTTGTTTTCTTTTTCAGCATTTTGTATTTTTATTTATTCTGTTATTTTCTTTCTTTTGTTTCTTTGATTTTGCTATGTTGAAAGGTTTCTTTGAGCAAACGCAGGAGTTTACTACCAACAAGAATTTCTCACCAGTAGCACTTTATTGCCAAACACAATGCCGAGGTGAGGCTGGCACAAATAGATTAATGAGAGAAAAATGGTTAAGTTGGGATAAAACCATAGCCGTCTAGGGTAAATAAAAATTCAAACTTTTCCCTCCTTATAACTCCATTTTCCCCGCCATTTATCCTTTCAAGAACCCTCATCATTATCATTTTATCTTCCCCAATTAAATTCAACTTCATCATCATTATCCCATTAAATCGGTTATAACCTAAACATTCAGCCTTTTCTCTTTCCCCTCTACTTAAACACTCAGTTGATTCCCCATTCATCCTTTATTTTTCTTTTCATCAATCCATTGCTCAAGAAACCGAGAAACCAAAAATGCCACTAATTCATCATCTTTTCTTTTCTTCTAATTCCAAGATTCCAATGGACTCATCTTCTTTACCATTCAAACCCTTCTTCAATGGAGAGATCGAGAAAAAGCATGATGAAAACTTTGCCTCGAGGAATTTCTACTATGAGAAAGGGTTCAAATTCAAGAATGAACCCAATCTCGGTTACTCGGCCTACTTTATTGCCATCATCAAGAAGCATAAATGGGAGAAATTATGCCAGCAATCAGGGGACATCAATGTCACTATTGTTCAAGAGTTTTATGCCCACTTTATTACCAAAGACTATTTTTTAATGGTTCGAGGTAAGTGTGTAAGGATTGATGTTGGTTACATTAATGAACTATTTTCTTTAGATGCAAACCAGGAGAAACACATGGAGTTTGTCAATTCTCTTGATGATGCCAAGAGAAAGACTATGCTAAAGGATCTTTTCCAGCCGGGTTCCAAGTATAACGTCTCATCTAAAGGTTTCCAAACATTAAAACGCTTGGCATTAAAGTTGTAGCCGAGAGGATGGAATCACTTCCTCAAAGCCAACCTCATGACAACTACACATAATAAGACTATCTCTAAAGAGCGGATGGCATTGCTTCACTAGATCATGACTGGAAGGAAGATGAATGTTGGGAAGATTATTATGGATGAAACTTACAAATGTGTAGGTAAAACTGTTGGTAGTTTAATTTTTTCCATTGCTAATCTCTTGTATTTGTGCGCAGCATAAACTGACCTCACTTGATACAGATAACATTCAAAGGAGAAAGGGATCTACAATCACCCTTGCGCTGTGGAGGTAGTTAACTACCAGGGAAACAAAGGAGAAGGGCAAGCAAACGGCTACAACACTAGTGCCTAAGGCCAAGCCAGCCAAGGTTACCACTGTGACTTCTATGCTAGCAACCTCTACGACAACGTTGTCCCAAATTTGTAAGAACCAAGAACTGCTCATTGCCAGACTCAAGAAAGTATAGGAGCATAATGATCTGCTTTGGCAATACATTTATGCTAGGGACCACATTTTGAAGAAAGCTTTAGATGGGATGTCTACACTGACTATGCCAGATTTTCTTAACTTTTCTGCCAGCCTCCTTGGTAAGGGAACCATGCCGTCAAGACCTCATTCTTCACATACTATGTCTCCATAGTCTAAGTATATCGTCCCTATTTTTCCAGGCCCAATTTCTCCAATACCTGTTTCACCAGTTCAAGTTGAGACATCCAGCATCGGTAAAATACTCGAATTGGAGGATGAAAAAATCAAAATCCAAGCCAGTGCCATGCCTACCACACAAAAATCTACCCATGTTGCTACCGATCTTGATAAAACAATTACAAAAGTTCTCTGTGACATGAGAGCTTCTACAGCAACAGCAAAAACAAGCCTCAAGAAGAAGAAACACATGACCCCTAACAGAGGTAACTTTGTCAAGAAGAAGACAAGAGTCTCTCGGTCAGAACCGTCCACCGAAGAGGAGTCTTCATCCCTTTAAACTCCCTTATTGCATTTCATTTTATTTTTCCTATTCATGCATTCTTTGTTTTCTGTATATATATATGTTGTTTTTCATGCATCGAGGACTATGCACACTTTAGGTTAGCGGGTATGTTGTGTCTTCCATTTCTGCCATGCATTTGATGTCATGCATTATCATGTTTAGATTTTGATTTGTTTGCCATGCATACCAAACCCTAAAAAATTGTTTTGTATCTCAGCTTGATTATGACTAATTTCCAACATGTTGTTAGCTTAGCTTAACTTGTAACTAGTTAATCTATTCAATGATGATCAATTAATCCTATGAAATTGTATGTCAGCAGCACTTCGATGCCAGGTAGCTTGGCAATAAACTCTAGTCTTTGGAACTTTAGTCTCACCTTACACGTAGCATGTATCTTGTTTCTAAAATAAACTTAGGACTTCTTGAATCTGAACACATAATAAAAGAAAAAGAAAAAAGAGAAAAAATAGTGCCAGGGTAGAAAGAAAGAAAAATAAGGCAACAATGCTCTGCCAAAGGCTGAAAAACCTAAAAAGACCACTCCTCTGCCTTAGGGATAATAGGTTACTTGGGGCTTCGTGGTTTGATCCCTCTTAGTACTCAAGTAAAAAAACTTAGGGTAAGAGTGTAAATGGGTTAGCTTAGTGATGTAGTCTGGACTAACGTGGACATTTGTGTATGCTCCCTCTTATGACTCACGCCATGACACAACCCCACTTTAATGCCAGCATAAGAAATACCCTCGGCAGAATAAAAGAAAAAAAATATGAGTTTAGGCAGTAAGATTCCTAAGGGAGTTGATGTTAACTTGATGCATGTTGCCTACACTTATGCACACTTCATGACCTTAGACTAGGCCTTTATTGTTGCTCTTGAATTTGTTGAACTATTGGCATTAATATATTGAATATCTGGGGATAGACCTAGGTTCGATTTTAGCTTGCTGGTAGGTGTTGGAAAGCATTGTAATTTTGCTGAGGTACTATTCTTATTTTACTTTTTTTAGTTCTTTGCATTACTTGAGGACAAGCAATGAGCTAGGTTTGGGAGAGTGATAACTCCTCAAAAGTACTATATTTTCCACCTATTTCACCATTCTTTTGTTTATTTTCGAGTACATTTGTTTGCATTTAGTGTTAGAAACATGCATTTTTCATATAGAGGAGTTGGTAGGTGCCATTTTTCCAAATTGAAGGGTTTTTGTTGTTTTTGTGTAGGTTTATAGCCAGATCACTCGACAAAGGAATGAGGGAAAACAAATATCGTGATGCCAAAGCAGATTGCCGAGACGCAGCAGGCAGTGCAACGCAGAAGGACCAGTAGTTGTATGCCAAGCCCCTTGACAATAAAGTCTCAGCCCGGAAAAATAGGATAACTCCAAAAAATTAGGAATGGATAAGATCCCGAGAAAATAGCATTTTGAATCATCTCAAAAAAATCAAGAGTATGCCAGTAGAAGATTTTTGCCAAGTCCCTTGGTAATAAAGTGGTGTCCGATGACATCAGCCCTAGACCAATTCACGTCAGCCCTAATCGAAGTTGAGATGATAAGGTGATAAGATAGAACACTTATCATGAGCCTTGGCCGAAATTTAAACTCGTCTAGGTTTTTCTTCTCACAAGCCTATATATAGTGAGAATTTCCAAGCATTGGAGGGATGATAGACGGCTTAGCACCATGCACACCATCTCCACATAGCTCTCACTACCATCGGCCTGGAGAGGCTGCACCAAGGAGAGCTGGATCAAGAAAGGCTGCATTGATCGACCTCTTTCTTTTTCCTTTTCCTTCGGTTTGGTTGTTTTTATTTTTAAGATAATGTTGGGAAGCGTCGAAGTTTTTTCTATGGTTGATACCCTCGCCATGAACTAATTCAATAGTTGGTGAGGGATGTTTGGATTAAACGTTGTTTTGCTTTGTTTTTAATAATTAAAAATGCTTCGTCATAGTTTTATTTATCTGGCATGATCTGTAATTTTCCATAACTTCTATGCCATGTGACGGATGTCATAGTTTACTTTTTGTAACTCAATATCTTAGCTGACTTGGGTGGCAACGACTAGTTGTTAGATCCTAAGGTGAGAAGCTTCGATAGAAGATGTTTAAGTAGATGAACTTACTTCGAGAATGAGTCTACCCCTTAGGGAGTATAGATTGGAACTTAATCAAATTAATTAATGGAAAACATACACTATAGACATATAGGGTTTTTTACATGGTTAATTTAGTGCATTGCTATCGATGGAGGCAATGACCATCTTTGAATCTGCTCAATAAAACTTTGCCAAGGTAGAACATTATTAAAGGCTGGCATGGCACAGGTAGCGTGAAAACCAAGCATTCCTTGCCAACACTCATTATCAAATTTTCAAACTCTCATTGCCAACGTTATTTTATTTTTTTCTTTTCTTTTAAATCATTTTCAAAACAAATTTCATCTTAAACAATCTTTTACCTTGAGCAAGTAAATAATCAAAACACTTAATTCCAAATGCAATCTCTATGGGACCGATACTCAGCTTATTGTTGTTTTACTTGTCGACCGTGTATACTTGCACGCAAAATACCTTACTTGGGATTTTTTCTTAACTTTTCCAACGCATATTTTTACCCTTTTGCCAAGCAATTTCGGTCACAACAACGCAACTGTAAGAAAAGAGCTGACCATAGAGGTACGACGGTTATTGATGATGTAAACTAGGTTGGCAAAAATCATTTGAGCAAGATTGATGTATTGGCTAGTACGGAAGCACTGAATCGACCAAGCAACAACATTCCTAATGATAGAATACTTACCTTTGGATGGTCGAAACCATCAAGTGGTAATGAGATAAAGAAAGCGAACATGAGCATTTAGGGAAGTAAGAGAGCTAGGGGCTGGAGAATTGGGAATATGCTAATCCTCATTATAAATACTAGTGTTTTCTAAACCTAAATGGGTGGTGTAATGCCCTGATTTTGGGCCTGAAAGTTATCCGGTTAGTTTGGACGGTCCTGGTGAACTGGTGTAGCGGTCTATACTAGTTTCGGGAAATTTATTTAAAAGAAATAGATTTTGGCCGAAATAAAATATGGAAAGATTATCAAAAATACTTAAATATGTTTTGAAAATAATGAACTCAATTTGGCAAAATAAATTGAGTAATTGAAAATGGTGATTGTTTTGTAAAGAAATCAAAACTATTTTAGTGACCGTTTTGTAAAAAGATGGGAACTTAGAATCTTTAAGGAGCTAATAACCCTAAAGTCTAACATCAGACTTTATTCCTTAATTGGCTTATTTTAAAATGTTTTAATTAACTAAAATTGGTTGGGAGAGTTAATTGGGAGTTATTTCCTCTAAAACAAATTTGACGTAACTTTTCTTTTCTAAAAAATCCTCTAAATTTTCCCTCCAGCCAAACACCATTATTCTCTTCAAAATCTTAAGGTAGACTCCTATTTTAATTGATCTTTGATTTCTAAATGATTTCCTAATGTTATCCCAATTAAACTTTGTTTTCTCATGTAAATCAACCAATTAAGGGGAAAGCTATCATTAGAGATAAGGTTTTGTTCTCATCTTCTAATGAAAGGTTCTTTACTGAAATTCACAAGTTCTTGATCCTTTATCAATGTTTTCTAATGAGTTTTGTAATGATGATTATGGAAAATTGGTTTAATTGAGGTCTTTGAGTTAATAAATGAAGAGATTGGTTTAAATTCATATGGATCTGAAAATGTTGAGTATTATGATGATTTTAATCATTGAGATGGTTTTCATAAATGTGGATAAGTGTTTTTGATCAATATAAACCTGAAACTAGTTAGATTGCTATGGATCTAGGTTGTTATCTTTGGTTTGTGGCTTGATAAATGAGTTTAATGGTTGCTGGAAGTTAAAAGATGTCAGGAAGTTTTTAATTGATGTATATTGATGTTGATTAAGTGTTGATTTTTTGGGTAAGGGCTGGAGATCATTTAGGATGAGTTCACCTTTGTTTTTGATAGATTTCGGTTGGTGTTGTGTTGTTAATTGTGCTAAAATATTGAGGACGTTGTGGGCTACCAGTTTAGATGTTGAATTGATCTTTAATTCTCTGTTTGGGTTGGGTAAAAATAGGGGAGATCAATCCGGAGTTGTTTGGAGGTGCTACATTTGCATCGGATGCTTGATTGGCGCTTCGGCTTACAAGCAAAGCGAAGTCGGTGAGTGGAAACGTGGTTTACAGCCTTAAAAAGGTTTGGAAGTGATTTATGGGAGTTTAGATTGAGCTTGAAATGCCAATCTAGGCTCGGAAGTAAGTATGGTGACATTTACTCTCAGATTTTAGTTTTCCATGGTTTTAATGGTATCATGCTCGTGTTTTGAATATGATTTTGTTACCTACTATTTAATACGTGTTTTCATATGTGAAATATGATGAGATTTATCCCATGAGATAGAATTGTTGTGGCAATGAGACATATTATGCTTTTGAAAAGCTTTGCATGGTTTAATGAATAAGATTTGGGATATAGAAATGGTTTTGTTGAGGCATTGGTAAAAAACAGTAGGTTAACATGGTTTTAAATTGCATATTGGCAAGTGATGATGATAATTAAACTATGTAGGATATAATTGGTCAACCAATAGGATGTGAGTGCACTATAATATATACAAAATTTGCGCGTGTGCTAAATTCTTTGGTTCCACAATAGGGGTAGTGCTATTGTGGTGCGAGTGATAGGGGTAGTGCTATCACCAACGGGCAATGCGAGTAGTGGCAACCCAACCGAAGTGAGATTATGGTGAGGGTAGTTTTACCATGTGACTTGATGGGGGTAGTGCCATCAAGGTGTCCGCATATCCGAACATGAAATGATAGGGGTAGTGTCATCCAAAGGATAAGGGTAGTTCTATCCGGACCACTTGTATTGCCAATGTATGTGCTAAACATGTATCATGCTTTTAAATGATGGTTTGTATAATGTGATTTATACATGAGAAAGGTTTGTATAATGTGGTTTATACATGAAACTTTGCATAAGGTGAGATTATGCATGTGATTTAAAATGGAAGCATTGCTTGTTGGCTAAGCATGTAAGACTTGGGATTTTGCATTGAGATGCATGTGACTAATGATACATGTTGAGAAATGAAATGTATTTTTCTTTAAAAAGTGGGTTCAAGCATGAGATTTGATTTGAAATGATATTGGAGATTTGTGGATCAAAATGGTTTTAAATGCATTGTTGTTGTGTTTTGTTTTGAGCGACCCTCACTAGGCATTTATGCTTACGCTCTCTTTTACAACAATGCAAATCATTAGAGTGTTGGTGGTAGCAAGGAAGCAAATATTTTTGCCAAGTTGTGATTGTAGGCTCTAGTACGGTTTGATAGTTTAAGGCATAGCTAATAATGGTAATGGGGTTAGCCAAGTGTTTTGGGAGAGGATGTTTTGAACTCCCTTGTTTTACTGCAAGTTTCTATAATGGTTTTGGACTTGTAAATGGCCTTTAATTGCTGGTATTTTTGGTTTGATTTGCAATTTGGTGCTGGAATGGTTACTCCGCATAGGAAGCATGTCTATAGATTGATAATCATAATGTGCTGACGTTGAAAGCATGCTTTAGTGTTTAATGCCTATGGTTTTATACTCTAAGTGGTTGTATATGTCTTAGTCACAAATTGGAATGTTTTTGGATGAGTTTAAGCTTGAAAATATGCAATTTGTAACATTATAGGCCCAGGCGTATCGATACGTGGGTTGTTGTATCAGTACATTAAATCCAAACCATGCATACCGTATCGGTACAGGGTAGAGTGTATCGATACGGTCATAGGGTAAATTAGAGAACTGTATCGGTACACGGGACCGTATCGGTACACGGGATCGTATCGATACACTTAACTGTTAAAAGTTGGTTAATTGAAGCTTTCTGAAGTTTTGAATTCTTTCGTTTAAGTCACTGGATATATAAATGTTCAATTAAATAAGTTTGGGTGATCGAAATGAGCTGAAATTTGTTATGGAAGCATGAATCATGACTAATTAACTATTTGTAACTTAAATTTCGCAATTGGTCCCTAAAATTTATAAGTTTTACAAAGTGGTCCCTAAATGCTAAATAGGACGATTGGATGTCAAATCGATATCCGATCGAGTTGTAATTTCATCCCCTGTCAGCATGTACACTTAGGTTAATAATGTTGTATCTAGAAAGATAAAAAGGAAAATGGTTGTTTATTGAAGTGGAACTTTCGGGTTTTACTTTAATATTCCCCGTGTGACTCGTTCGATTTGATCTTGCGAATAGACCGGGTCAAGGGGGTTACATTTATTAGTATCCGAGCCAGGTTTACTAAAATTTGAAAGGTAAGTGTAATAACTCATTTTTGACTGGGTTTTAGTGTTATTAGTATTATTTTAATAATATTATTATTAATATAAAATTAATCAAAAATAATAATATATATATATATTATTAATTAAAAAAAAGAAACTGCATGGAGCAGCATGCTCCACGTCACCCCCATTTCACCCACCCCATGCCTATATAAAGGCTTGCAATGGGGCAGCCAATCAAACGCCAAATTGCCATGAAATTGGCAAGAAAATTGGCTCCCCAAATAGGAGCTAGGTCGGCCGCAAGGCTGGTCGGGGTTGGGGGCAGTGCCCTCGGCCCCAGTTGGTTCGATCCAACATTCGATCGGGTCTTATTTTGGATCCGATCTAGTTAATATTTTTGGAGAGGTCGTGGTAGATCTCAGTGGGGTTCAGTCGGGGTTCGTCATTCGAGCTCCTAGTTAGGTATATTTTCTTCCCTTTTTTATTTGTGTTGTAATTTTTATAATTTAATGAAGTATTATTTATTTTAAAATTGTATTCTTATTTTTTTTAGTTTGTATGTTTATTTTTGTTTTAGATTAGTATTCATTTATGTTTTAAATTTATATTTTAGATTAATATTTTATTTATGTTAGATTCGTTTTTATTTATGTGTTAGATTAATATTTATTTGTGTTTTAGATTAATATTTATGAATGTTAGCATTTTATTTATGTTAAATTTGTTTTTATTTATGAGTTAGATTAATATTTATGTATGTATGTTTTAGATTAGTATTTTATTTATGTTAGATTAGTATTCTATTATGTTAATATTTATTTGTATTGTATTTAAATTATTTGCCATATTTTATATTTTGCTCACTAAGTTTGCATAATGGAATATATAATGTCAATGCGGTGCCCTTTTATCTGAGCGTAAACGGGGCCAGTATCAGGCATAGTGATAGTGGTTGGGCGTTTACTCTCTGATAACGGGGCCTTTAAAATCCACTCGCACTTATAACTGAATCTTAACTTAATCGTCACTTTAATCTGGAAAATCTAACATTAATAAAGCGGTAATTATTAAAGTACCAATTTTGGGCGGTGTGGGGGTGCTAATCCTTCCCCATCCGTAACCGACTCCCGAACCCAACAGTTTTCAAATTTCTGGTTTTATGGTGTCCGGCCTACCTAAGTGGCCGGTGGCAACTCCAATTTCTAAATAAAATGCGGTTTTTAAAACCCCACGGAATGAATATTTTAATACCCGAAAGACAACCACAAACACTTCGAAAACCCTATTTTTTAGCGAAAGGGGACATCGCTACAGATGGCAACTCCGCTGGGGACATTTTTTTGTTTTTAACAAAATAAAGAGAGTCAAGCTTTTTCAAATAATTACTGTTTTAATAATATTAGAAGTTCCGAATTAAAGTGACTATTAAATTAATATTCGGTTTTAATTGTGCGTTTATTTTAACGTATTTAAAATTTGGCATATAAACCTATTTTTTTAAGTGGGGGGAAAACGCTAATGCTTTCGTGGAGATATCGTTCTCCCGTGTAAGCCTAGCAAGTACCTTCGGGGCTCGAGTACCTTATGCTTTCGTAAGGATATCGTTCCTTCGTGCAGGCATAAGCGAATAGGTCCCCCTTAATTGAACCCGGTTGAAAGGAGCCTATAATGGGTGATGATCGGGGGCCTTGCTACTCTTAGAAGAGGACAGCAAGGACAGTTCGGGTACCTCCTAGAACCAAAACTGCATATAGAGAACATAGAAACCCACCCTGTTAGAGCAATACGGATAACCTAGGTGTTTTAGACGGGATAAATAGGGTTGTTTTGTTTGTTTAATTTGCCCTTTATTTATGTATTTATTATTTTTATCTGGTACTAACTCATTTTTTTGTGTTTTTATTTTACACATACTTTTGTTGCATTATCATTGCATCCACATTACATAGAGGCATTGATTCAAGTAGTTTGCCCGATTAGAAAATCTTTCATCATGGAAAAAATGTGTCTTAGGAAGGATGGCATCGATCCAATCGTGCGACATCGGTTAGAGATTAATCAACAGATCTGAGGTAACAATTTGTCGAGCAAGCGTGTAGTGCCAAAGTATACATACGAGACCCTGATGGTGGACATACAACGAGCTACAAGGTGTGTGAATGACTTAGCTACCGAAGCCGCGACTCTCCGACCTTTCGTAACCCCGGACATGGAAGAAGCACCAAGGTTTATCAAGTTGCTCAGAGTTGTCGAGGAGCTAGGAGGTAGAGCTAGGGCTTATGTATAGAACTTTGTTTTGTAATTAAGACTTTTTGTAATAGGGACTCTTTTTGTAATATAGACCTTTTTGTAATCTGGACCCTTTAATTCCCATGAAAGTCGTTCGAAAGGGTGATTACCAGCGGAATCAACGCCTTTATTTGCATTCATGTTGCATACCATGACATGGTGTTGATTCAAGAATAGTTCATCTAAAGGCTTTCAAAATAGAAAAAGTCTGTTTTGCCGGGAACGATAATATTACAGTATCAAGTTAGGCCAAGCAAAGACCAATCGAGAAAGAAGACGGTACGATAGTAAGGCACGTGCGACGCAGAAGATTCAGTCAGGGCCGCAGAACCCCAATTTTAAATCTTCACATTTAACCATTTTGTAAAAATCTCAAAGATTTTAATTTAACTCATTTAAAATTTTTTGAAAATATTATTATTTTGCTTTGAACTTTTTCCCTCATAAAACTTTCAGAATAATAATAGTAAAAAAAAGAAACCTAAAAATTTCATTTTTTAAGTAAGTTAAAACTTTTTGATAATAAAAAAGGGGGAAATTTTTAAACCAAATGATCTTTGAGAATTTTAATTTAAACCCTAAAATTTTTAAAGTACTCCCCTAGGGCCGATAGAATCCATCCCTGTTTAGACGTACTATTCGTTTTCACCCAGATCTACAGAAGAAAAGATCTTGTCTGCATTATGCATACACTTGTTGATGTCCTTTTCAGAAGCCACAAAAATAAAGATCATGACGTCACGAATCCATGGAATAGAATAAGAGGAGAAGACGAGGTCATCCATCATCTTGAAGACGACGTCGAGACGTGGAGCACAGGTTTTGCTTTCCGAAGTCAAGGTCTCCAGAATAAATCCAATTGTTATCTGTAATTCATTATTAAGTTCTGGCAAATATACATTTTCTCTATTGAAATTTTTTTAAAGACTGTTCGAGAATCAACATCGCATTTGTATGCATTCTTGCATTTATAGGGTATTGATTCCTGAAGTGGTTCCTCAAATCTCAGAAATCATTCATAATTGGCAAAGGGTCGTCTGGTCAGATATTAGAGGGCACGGATCCAGGGTTTTGTCCCAGAGTAAGATCAGAGACAATAGAAGAGGAACCATCTGAAGACTTCAGGTCAAACACGGTAAGGAGACATGGTACTGGTAATGAGCAAAGTAAAGTGCAAGAGTTGAAAGAAACAGAGGGAAGAAGTGATGAATCAGATGAATACCCTGACGAAAGGTAAGCGATCTATCGAATCGAAAGAAGAACCCATTAAGGATCAGAATAGAAAGCGGGATATTCAGAATTCTACCTCTAAGCCAGCTAAATACGACAAATTAAACCATTTTGTAATCCGCATCAGTAAACAGGCGGAAGGTATGTCTGAGTTGGGCTTTCGAAAAAGTAGAGCTCAGTCCAGAAGAAACCCGAGAAGCAAGTAATGAAAAATACATCTCGATTCCTATGAGGTACACCGAACTACTACTAATGTTCATCGTGAAGAGTCTTATTACCTCGGTAAAGTCTTTAGCAAAGAGACAGTCTTATACGAAAGATTATGACACTGTTTAGGAAGTTTGGGTCATAGTATTGAGGATTGTGGGGCCCTGAGGAACAAGTTCAAGATCTTATCACGATGAGAATTTTGGGTTTCAAAGACGGAGTTCCCCAATTCTATAGTAAGCTAACAATCACCCGAGGGGAAAAGTCGAGGAAGAATCGATATCCAGGATAAAGTTCAAGTAATGCCGAAGTGGGTCACTCAAGCGAGTTAAATTTGAAGATCGGAGATAGGGGCATCCCATGAGAGGGATATTCTTTCGAGTTCAGCCAGCTCAGATGAGAGAGATATAACTTTGATAAAATTGAATTTTCAGAATGATCACCCGAAGCTCTACTGAGTGTTTAAGAATATCATATTGGGTCACCTTTAAAGAGTAAATGAACGGTGTTGTTCAGTTGAATGACGACTCAGAATATTGGAAGATGAGAAACTAGTCAAGCAAGAATCAAGTTAGGTTGTTATCAGATAAGTTTGAGGAAATTAGGAATAGGTACGACAGTCTCCAGAGATGAGCTATAGAATAACTTAGCCATTAACAAGAGTTTTGGGAACAAGTTTACGACAGAGCAATGACAATCCAACACTCTTCAGTTGGAAAGTAAGTAGGACAACTTCCAAGCTTCGAAAGACTAAGCAGGGGATAGATGAAGACCCGAAGATCGATATTACTCGAGCAGGTAAGGCGGCTCAACAAGGTGGCAGGCTTAGTCAGAACATGGACCAAGTGTTGGACTACAGAAGGCAAGCTGACTGGACTACTGGAT
The DNA here is from genome assembly GCA_019671005.1 of Hibiscus mutabilis. Classification (NCBI taxonomy): domain Eukaryota; kingdom Viridiplantae; phylum Streptophyta; class Magnoliopsida; order Malvales; family Malvaceae; genus Hibiscus; species Hibiscus mutabilis. Next base: position 65,696,694 of record CM033716.1, read on the forward strand.
GAAGTTAAGAAAGTAGACACTGAAGCTTGTCAGTAACTGTAAATATCTAATATCTGATATAATAAAACCTTTTGGCCTCAATGAACGTCGTTCTATGGGGATCACTTTTGGAATCAATACCTTATTGCATTCATGTTTATATTTTAGGATTGCATTGTATTGCTTTCCACAATCCTAGCATGTTTTACATGATATTATCATTACCTTGCATTATTATTACCTTGCATAAATTTTATGAGGAGTAATTCAAAGACCAATTAGGGTTTTATCATGGATAAAAGAATCGAAGACACTCAAAAATCAAGATTTGATCAGTTAAAAGATGGGCTCGAGAGAAAAAAAGAAAGAAAAAAAGAAGTTTGATTTCTTTGATGCAAGAAAGCTCTATTTGAACCCTGATTTGGTCATTCCTCCAAATTCCAAAAACTCCAGATTTGCGCATGATAACGGAACAAGATGCCCCAAGATTCACGTGACCATATTCTGCAAAAAAGATGGAGGGCTGCATTTAAAAATTACCGATCCACTACTTCCCCGACAGTCTAGCAGGACCTACCATGATATGATATGCTTTGGACCTAGCACTGAGTCGTCAGTATCTCCAAGGTACGAAGATGAAACCTGATAAAGCTTCAAGGAATGTGCTTTGAGGTGTTTGTGTTTAGCGACCCAGGTGCAGTCTCCCGTAGATGAAGAGGAAAGTGACTTCCATATTTCATGCCACCTTTCATATTTCTTCTTTAATAAGATGCTCGAGAAAATGAAGGCCAACTTTGAGGACTTCATGATAGTCAGAGAGAGAAACGAACCTGCACTCCGGGACCTAAGTTTAAAGACCAGACCTGCCTAGGAGCAGAAGAAAAGAAAGAGATAAATGGGTACCACTTTCGAAGGTTCTCGTGATCGTAAGAGAAGAAGACAGGCAGATTCCTCTGAATCATCGAGAAAAATTCCTCGAAAAAGTATATATTTAGAGATATTCGGAGTATTCCATCTCAGACATATGGCCTTATCTGGTCAAGGTATATGTGAGTTCTACATTGAGGCGCTGGGGCATGACACTAAGAAATTTGGGGGTCGTTAATAGAAGATCGGTAGCCATTTTCGGCGTGAATCCCCAAATTGAAGAAAGATTTCGGCAGCTATAGTAGCGTGAGTCCTAGAAGATCGATAGCCATTTTCGGCGTAAATCCCCAAATTGAAAAAAGATTTCGACAGCCTTAGCAGCGTGAGTCCAGAAATATCGGTAGCCATTTTCGACTTGAATCCCCAAATCTGAAAAAAGGTCAGTAGCCATTTTCGGCGTGAATCCCAAAATTTGAAGAAAGATTTCGGCGGCCTTAGCAGCGTGAGTCCAGAAAGATCGGTAGCCATTTTGGCGTCAATCCTAAATGTGAAGATAAAGGTTCTATATAGGAAGAATCTGCCGCTCCGAGGCTTCAAGAGCTGAAAGTTTTATATAGGAAAAGCGTGCGGCTCTAGGGTGATGACTAGCAGTTCTATATAGGAAGAACTCCCAGTCGAAGGAATTCACCCATGACACAGAAGGTTTTATGTAGGGAAAACCCGCTGTGTTGAAGGCGAAGAGTCCTATATATGAAGGGCTCTGAGCTTTACTGTCTTAGAGTGAAAGGTTCTATATAGGAAGAACCTGTAACTCTGAGATTTCAGAAGCTAAGAGTTCTATATAGGAAGGACTTGCGGCTCCAGGGTTTGAAGACTAACAGTTCTATATATGAAGAACTCCCAGTCGAAAGAATCTGTCTGTGACGCAGAAGGTTTTATATAGGAGAAACCAGCATTGAAGGCGAAGAGTTCTATACAGGAAGAACTCAAAGCTTTACCGTCTCAGAGTGAAAAGTTCTATATAGGAGGGACTCATAACTCGAGCCTTCAGAGTGAAGGGTTCTATATAGGAAGAGCTCGTAGCTCCAAGATCGGAAGGTGACGAAGATCTATATAAGAAGAGCTTACAAGCCTGAAGATTCAACTAAGGAAGAGCGGAGAGTTCCAGAAGAACACGTGATTCCGAAGCCAAAGACAAGGAAGTAGGTCAAAAATGAGTGCTTTTGATCTTTGCTTTGTTCTCGTTTCACAAGAACAAGCAAAGAGGGACAACTGTAATCACTCATTTTTGACCGGGTTTTAGTGTTATTAGTACTATTTTAATAATATTATTATTAATATAAAATTAATGAAAAATAAAAAATAATAATAATAAATATATTATTATTAATTGAAAAAAAGAAAGAAACTGCGTGGAGCAGCATGCTCCACGTCACCCCCATTTCACCCACCCCTTACCTATATAAAGGCAGGGCAGCCAATCACACGCCAAATTGCCATGAAATTGGCAAGAAAATTAGCTCCCCAATTGGGAGCTAGGCCGCAAGGCTGGCCGGGGTTGGGGGCAGTGCCCTCGGCCCCAGTTGGTTTGATCCAACATTCAATCGGGATCTTATTTTGGATCCGATCTAGTTAATATTTTTGGAGAGGTCGTGGTAGATCTCAGTGGGGTTCAGTCGGGGTTCGTCATTCGAGCTCCTAGTTAGGTATATTTTCTTCCCTTTTTATTTGTGTTATAATTTTTATAATTTAATGAAGTATTAGTTATTTTAAAATTGTATTCTTATTTTTTAGTTTGTATGTTTATTTATGTTTTAGATTAGTATTCATTTATGTTTTAAATTTATATTTTAGATTAATATTTTATTTATGTTAGATTCGTTTTTATTTATGTGTTAGATTAATATTTATTTGTGTTTTAGATTAATATTTATGAATGTTAGCATTTTATTTATGTTAAATTTGTTTTTATTTATGAGTTAGATTAATATTTATGTATGTATGTTTTAGATTAGTATTTTATTTATGTTAGATTAGTATTCCATTATGTTAATATTTATTTGTATTGTATTTAAATTATTTGTCATATTTTATATTTTGCTCACTAAGTTTGCATAATGGAATATATAATGTCAATGCGGTGCCATTTTATCCGAGCGTAAACGGGGCCCGTATCAGGCGTAGTGATAGTGGTTGGGCGTTTACTCTCTAATAACGGGGCCTTTAAAATCCACTCGCACTTATAACCGAATCTTAACTTAATCGTCACTTTAATCCAGAAAATCAAACATTAATAAAGAAGTAATTATTAAAGTACCAATTTTGGGCGGTGTGGGGGTGCTAATCCTTCCCCATCCTTAACCGACTCCCGAACCCAACAGTTTTTGAATCTCTGGTTTTATGGTGTCCGGCCTACCCAAGTGGCCGGTGGCGACTCCAATTTCTAAATAAAACGCAGTTTTTAAAACCCCACAGAATGAATATTTTAATACCCAAAAGATAACCACAAACACTTCGAAAACCCTGTTTTTTAACGAAAAGGGACATCGCTACAGTAAGTTTGTTGGGTGTTTGAATACCTGTTGTCGCAAGGTGTTGAGGTTATGTTTCGAGCATGTTGTGATTGTTTAATGGTTGATTGTTATGCAAGGTGACTGATAGCATGTTATGTGGTTAATGCTTGTTGTTGGGGTAGAGAATTGGGTAACCCATTGCCATATTACTATGGAAAAAAGATAATGTTTTAAAACTTGAGCAACTTGGAATCTTGCTTCGAGTTGGCCTGACTATTTTGATATGCTATTTTTAAATGATAGATTCATATTATTTGCATTATGGGACCGAGACGAGAGCTGAGAATTGGTACTCGTAGAGTTGTGGATGAACGAAATGTGCGTAATGAGGATTTATCGCTCCCTCCGCCTTCACCGGGTGGTGGTATAGGGACAAGTGGTGGTGGACCCCGAATAGTCTAGGGGCAGGCTGTGGGTGATTGACACCTTTGATTTAGGCTATCACGGGAGCCTTTCAGGCTGTAGTTGCGGGTATGTGTGCGGCTGCACCACCACCAGTTGTTAATCCTGGTTTATCTTTGGAGCGTTTACGTAGTTTGGGTGGTACCTAGTTTTGAGGGTTGTCTCCGGAGGATTCTGAGGCATGGTTTGAAAGTACCCAGAGGATTTTGGGATAGTTGGGGTGCACATATGTGCATAAGCTTGGTTGTATTGTTTCTCTATTGTAGGATGATGCTTATACGTGGTGGACGACCACTATTACGGGGATGGAACCTGCGGAGGTGACCTAGAATTTTTTTGGGACTGCCTTCAGGCGTAAGTATCTTGGTACGAGGTATCAGGATGAGAAAAAGATAGAGTTTATGTCCTTGGTTCAGGGCAATATGTTTGTTGCAGATTATGAAATCCAATTTGTTCGTTTGAGCCAGTATGCCCCTGAGTTGGTTCTTAATGAGAGAGCTAGATTGATCATTTTCGGTATAGCTTGGTAAAGGAAGTGAAGACGTATATGTTAGCTTTCAATTATATGGATTTTGATGTCATGGTTACGTGGGTGAAGGACATTAAGCAGAATCTGGGTTTGTTCTTTCGCATAGGGAATTCTAGCTTCGAGAACAGAGTTAGTAAGTTTAATACTGAGAATGATCATCATAAGAGGCAGCGTAATGTGAGGTACTTTAGAGATAAGAGACGTGGAGGTAATGGATATGTTGGCCGAGTATAGTAGGTCCAGAACGCTCCTGTTTAAACAGCAAAGTGTAACCGTTGTGGAAGGTACCATAATGGTGAGTGTTTGGGAGGTACGTGTTGGCATTGTGGTGTGCAGGGACACATGAAAAGAGATTGTTCGTAGTTGTCTGGAGTTAGATAGTATTTTGTCAGAGCTGTTGAGCTACAGAGAGGTCGTGGGTGCGGCCATGGTAATTTTTAGCACAAAGATAAGGGGCAGAGGAACGTGGCTCATGTTGTGGTTGTTTGACCTGAGGAAAGAGGTCAACCTAGGGTGTATGCGAACTGAGAGGGGATGAATGACACCAATGTAGTTGCAGGTACCTTTACTTTGCAATCTTTGTCATTACTTTCCTTAATTGATTATGGATCTACGCATTCATATATTTTGTGTGAGTGTGATGTTTTGCTTGGTATACATGTTGAGTTGTTAGATGTGGGTATGCATGTGATGTGTTATTTTGGGGAGACTGTTGTTGTTAGAAAGATGTATAAGAGGTATCCTTTGATGGTTCAGGGTCATGATTTTGTTGTTGATATGATAGAGTTGTCTTTCTACGGTTTTGATGTTATCTTGGGAATGGATTGGTTGGCTGAGCATAAGGCTGTAGTAGATTTTGAGACGAAGCGAGTTACATTGCGATGTTCCGATGGCTCAGAGGTTGTGGTGGTGGGCGAGAATATTAAATTCTTATCCAATGTTATTTCAGCGATGGAAGCGCAGAAGTTGTTAGGGTGTGGATGTCAGGCATACTAAGCGTATGTCATGAATCTGAATATAAAGAAGACATGTCCGCAAGATATTCGGATTGTTTGTGATTATCCTAGAGTGTTTTCAGAGGAGTTGCCTAGCTTGTCACCGAATAGAGATGTTGAGTTTTGCATAGAGACATATGCGGATACAGTATCGGTGTCCATTGCACCGTATCAGATGGCACCTAAGGAGTTGAAGGAACAGTTGCAGGAGTTGCTTGGTCGAGGGTTCATTCGTCCTAGTGTTAGAGAGCTCCGGTGTTGTTTGTTAAGAAGAATAATGGCACGATGAGGATGTGCATTGAGACGATAAATAATAAGTATCCCTTGCCGCAAATTGATGACCTTTTTGATCAATTTCGTGGTGCGACGGTGTTTTCTAAGATTGATTTAAGATCGAGATACTACCAATTGAAGGTGAAGGATAAGGACGTGCCAAAGATAGCTTTTCGCACTCAATACGGGCATTATAAGTTCTTGGTGATGTTGTTTGGGTTGATGAATGCTCCAGCTACTTTTATGGATATGATGAATCGAGTGTTCTATGAGTTCTTAGATCAGTTTGTGGTTGTGTTTAACGATGATATCCTTGTGTGTTCGCATACCGAGGTGGATTATGATAGGTATTTGCGGATTGTTTTGCAAACCTTGTTGAATAATCGGTTATATGCTAAGTTAAGAAAATGTGAGTTTTGGATTAGAGAGGTGGTGTTTCTTGGCCATGTTGTATCAACGGAAGGCATCTGTATGGATCCGTAAAAGGTAGAAGCGGTTGTGAATTGGAGACAACCTAAATTGGTAACGGAGGTTCGTATTTTCTTGGGCTTAGGTGGGTATTATCATCATTTTGTAGATGGTTTCTCTAAGATTGCTGCCCCTTTGATGAAATTGTTGCATAAGGACGTTCGTTTTGAGTAGACCGAGGTAAGGCAACAAGCTTTTGAGAAGTTGAAGGAAGCTTTGACGCAAGATCCAATCTTGGTTCAACTTGAATCGAGAAAAGAGTTTGTGATCTATAGTGATGTATTTTATGTTGGTTTGGGGTGTGTGTTGATGCAGGAAGGTAAGGTTTGGCCTATGCATCTAGGCAGTTAAAGGTGCACGAGTGCAACTATCTAACGCATGATATCGAGTTGGCTGCAATTGCTTTTGCTTTGAAGATTTGGAGGCATTAGCTTTATGGTGAGAAGTGTGTAGTTTTGACCGACCATAAGAGTCTAAAGTATTTGATGTCGCAGAATGAGTTGAATCTTAAGCAGCGGAGATTGTTGGAGTTGCTTAAGGATTATTATTTGACGATAGAGTATCATTCGGGTAAGGCTAATGGGGTAGCCGACGCTTTGATCAAAAAAGTAGTTGTGGAGTTGCAAGTGATGTTTGCTCGGTTGAGTTTGTCTTGGGATGGTGGTTTGATAGCGGAGTTGCAAGTGAAACCTTCATTGGTTCAGTTGATCAAGGAGAAGCAGTTGCTAGATGATTCGTTGGTACCGTATGTTACAGACATTGCGAAAGGTAATCCAACAGAGTTTTGCTTTAACGATGATGGTGTTTTATGCTTTAAGGGTTAAATAGTTGTACCGAAAGATGTTGAGTTAAGGTGCACTATTTTGACGAAGGCTCATAGTAGTCCTTTTGCTATACAACCCGATAGTACCAAGATGTATCGTGGGTTGAAGGATGAGTACTATTGGGTTAGGATAAAAAAGGATGTTGCGGAGTTTGTGAGTAAGTGTACAGTTTGTCAAAGGGAAAAAGCTGAGCATCAGTTTCCATCTAGGTTGTTGCAACCATTGAGGATACCGGAATAGAAATGAGAGAGAATTACCATAGATTTTGTGTATAGTTTGCCTTTGACCCCGTCAAAGAAGAACTCTATTTGGGTAATTGTAGATTGCTTGATGAAGTGTGCACATTTTGTGCCGGTGCATACGACGTACACCTTAGATAGGTTGGCGGATTTGTATGTCGCTGAGATCATGAGGTTGCATGGTGTGCCTAAGTCTATTGTTTATGATAGGGATCCGTGTTTTACCTCGAGGTTTTGGGAGTCGTTGTATCAAGTTTTAGGATCGCAATTGAGTTTTAGTACATCTTATCATCCATAAACGGACGGACAGTCTGAGCGAGTTATCCAGGTGTTGGAGGATATGTTGCGTTGTTGTGTTATCGAGTTTCAGGGTTATTGGGAGAAACAGTTACCTTTGGTGGAGTTTGCTTATTATAACAATTATCAGGCGAGTATCGAAATGGCTCCATATGAGGCTTTATATGGCTGAAAGTGTAGAACGCCTCTTTGCTGGGCGGAAGCGGGAGAGAAGCTTGTTTTTTTTGCCAAATGTACTTAAGGGTACTACTAGAAGGTAAAGCTTATTCGATATCAGCTTAAGGCAGCTTCGGATAGACATAAATCCTATACGGATTTGAAGTGTAGGGAGATCCAGTATGCGGTTGGTGAGAAAATGTTTCTTAAGGTTTCGCCTTGGAAGAATGTGATGAGATTTGGCTGGAAATGCAAGTTGAGTTTGAGGTTTATTAGACCATATGAGGATCTGGAACGTATTGGTCCTGTTGCTTATAGGTTGAGGTTGCCACCTGAGTTGGAGAAGATACATGATGTCTTCTATGTATCCATGTTCGGAAATATAGATCGGATCCTTCATATGTTATGCCTGTTGAGGATATTGAATTGAATCTGGATCTGACCTATGATGAGGAACCGGTTGAAATCCTAGATTCAGATAGTAAGGTGTTGCGTGGTAAGACCATAAAGTTGGTCAAAGTGCTTTGGTGACATCAAGGTGTTGAGGAGGCCACTAGGGAAAGGAATAATGAGATGTTGGATCAGTTTCCCTCTCTTTTTCCACCAGGTAAATTTCGAGGATGAAATTTCTTAAGTGGGGGAGAGTTGTAACGCCCCGATTTTGGGCCTAGAAGTTATTCGATTAGTTTGGACGGTTCCGGTGAACCGGTGTAGTGGTCTAGACTAGTTTCGAGAAATTTATTTAAAATAAATAGATTTTAACCGAAATAAAATATGGAAAAATTATCTAAAATACTTAAATATGTTTTGAAAATAATGGGGAACTCAATTTGGCAAAGTAAATTGAGTGAGGGTGACATTTTGAAAATGGTGACTGTTTTGTAAAGAAATCAAAACTATTTAAGTGACCGTTTTGTAAAAGGATGGGAACTTAGAATATTTAAGGAGCTAATAACCCTAAAATGTAATATCAAACTTTATTCCTTAATAGGCATATTTTAAAGTGATTTAATTAACTAAAATTGGTTGGAAGAGTTAATTGGGAGTTATTTCCTCTAGAACAAATTTGACGTAACTTTTCTTTTCTCAAAAATCCTCTCAACTTTCTCTCCATCCAAACACCATTCTTTTCTTCAAAATCTTAAGGTAAACTCTTATTTTAATTGATCTCTAATTTCTAAATGATTTCCTAATGTTATCCTACCAAAAATCTTATTGTTTAACTTTGTTTTCTCATGTAAATCAACCAATTAAGGGGAAAGCTGCCATTAGAGGTAAGGTTTTGTTCTCCTCCTCTAATGAAAGGTTCTTTACTGAAATTCACAAGTTATTGATCCTTTATCAATGTTTTCTAATGAGTTTTGTAATGATGATTAAGGAAAATTGGCTTAATTGAGGTCTTTGAGTTAATAAATGAAGAGATTGGTTTAAATTCAAATGGATCTAAAAATGCTGAGTATTATGATTATTTTAATCATTGAGTTGGTGTTAAAGAATGTGGATAAGTGTTTTTTATTAATGTAAACCTGAAACTAGTTAGATTGTTATGGATCTAGGTTGTTATCTTTGGTTTGTGGCTTCATAAATGAGTTTAATGGTTGCTGGAAGTTAAAGGATATCGAGAAGTGTTTAATTGATGTATATTGATGTTGATTAAGTATTGATTTCGTTGGGTAAGGGCTGGAGATCATTTAGGATGAGTTTGCCTTTGTTTTCGGTTGGTGTTGTGTTGTTAATTGTGCTAGAATGTTGAGGAGGTTGTGGGCTGCGAGTTTAGATGTTGAATTGAGCTTTAATTCTCTATTTGGGTTGGGTAAAAATAGGGGAGATCAATACGGAGTTGTTCAGAGGTGCTACGTTTGCATCAAATGCTTGATTGACGCTTCAGCTTAGAAGCGAAAGCAAATTCGGTGAGTGGAAACGTGGTTTGCATCCTTAAAAAGGTTTGAAAGTGATTTATGAGAGTTTAGATTGAGCTTGAAACGCCAATCTAGGCTTGAAAGTAAGTATGGTGACATTTTCTCTCAAATTTTGATTTTCCATGGTTTTAATGATATCATGCTCATGTTTTGAATATGGTTTTGTTACCTACTGTTTAATGCATGTTTTCATATGTGAAATATGATGAGATTTATCCCATAAGATAGAATTGTTGTGGCAATGAGATATATTATGCTTTTGAAAAGCTTTGCATGGTTTAATGCATAAGATTTGGGATATGGAAATGGTTTTGTTGATGCATTGGTAAAAAACTGTAGGTTAACATGGTTTTAAATTGCATATTGGAAAGTGATGATGATTATTAAACTATGCCGGATATAATTGGACGTCCAATAGGATGTGAGTGCACTATAATATATACAAAATTCGTGCGTGTGCTAAATTCTTCGGTTCCACAATAGGGGTAGTGTTATTGTGGTGCGAGTGATAGGGGTAGTGCTATCACTAACGGGCAATATGGGTAGTGGCAACCTGGCCGAAGTGAGATTATGGTGAGAGTAGTTTCACCATGTGACTTGATGAGGGTAATGCCATCAAGGTGTCTGCATATTCGAACATGAAAGGATGGGGGTAGTGCCATCCAAAGGATAGGGGTAGTTCTATCCGGATCACTTGTATTGCCAATGTATGTGCTAAACATGTATCATGCTTTTAAATAATGGTTTGTATAATGTGATTTATACATGAAACTTTGCATAAGGTGAGATTATGCATGGGATTTAAAATGGAAGCATTGCTTGTTGGCTAAGCATGTAAGACTTGAGATTTTGCATTGAGATGCATGTGACTAATGATACATGTTGAGAAATGAAATGTATTTTGCTTTGAAAAGTGGTTTCAAGCATGAGATTTGATTTGAGCATGATATTGGAGATTTGTGGATCAAAATGGTTTTAAATGCATTGTTGTTGTGTTTTGTTTTGAGCGACCATCACTAGGCATTTATGCTTATGCTCTCTTTTACAACAATGTAGATCATTAGAGTGTTGGTGGTAGCAAGGAAGCAAATATTTTTGCCAAGTTGTGATTGTAAGCTCAAGTACGGTTTGATAGTTTAAGGCATAGCTTTGGCAATACATTTACGCTAGGGACCACGTTCTGAATAAAGCTTTGGATGGGATGTCTACACTCACTGTGCCAGATTTTCCTAACTTCCCTGCCAGCCTCCTTGGTAAGGGAACCATGCCGACAAGACCTCATTCTTCGCATACCAAGTCTCCACAGTCTGAGAATATCGTCCCTATTTTTCCAGGCCCAATTTCTCCAATACCTGCTTCACCAGTTCAAGTTGAGACATCCAGCATCGGTACAATACTCGAATTGGAGGATGGAGTAATCCAAATCCAAGCCAGTGCCACGCCTGCCGCACTAAAATCTGCCTATGTTGCTACCGATCCTGACAAAACAATTGTAGAAGTTCTTTGTGACATGAGAGCTTCTACAGCAACAGCAAAAACAAGCCTCAAGAAGAAGAAACACATGGCCCCTGACAGAGGCAACTTTGTCAAGAGGAAGACAAGAGTCTCTCGGTCAGAACCGTCCACCGAAGATGAGTCTTCTTCCCTTTAAACTCCCTTATTGCATTTCATTTTATTTTTCCTATTCTTGCATTCTTTGTTTTATGTATATATGTGTTGTTTTTCACGCATTGAGAACTATGCACACTTTAGGTTTAGGGGTGTGTTGTGTCCTCCATTTCTGCCATGCATTTAATGTCATGCATTATCATGTTTAGATTTTGATTTGTTTGCCATGCATACCAAATCCTAAAAAATTGTTTTGTATCTCAGCTTGATTATGACTAATTTCCAACATGTTATTAGCTTAGCTTAACTTGTAACTAGTTAATCTATTCAATGATGATCAATTAATACTATGAAATTGTATGTCAGCAGCACTTCGATACCAGGTAGCTTGGCAATAAACTCTAGTATTTGGAACTTTAGTCTCACCTTACACGTAGCATGTATCTTGTTTCTAAAATAAACTTAGGACTTCTTGAATCTGAACTCATAATAAAAGAAAAACAAAAATAAAAAGAAAAAAGAGAAAAAAATAGTGCCAAGGATAATAGGTTACTTGGGGCTTCGTGGTTTGCTCCCTCTTAGTACTCAAGTCAAAAAACTTGGGGTAAGAGTGTAAATGGGTTAGCTTAGTGATGTAGTCTGAACTAACATGGGCATTTGTGTATGTTCCCTCTTATGACTTAGGCCGAACAGTGCATGACACGACCTCACTTTAATGCCAGCATAAGAAATACCTTTGGCAGAATAAAAGAAAAAAAATCTAAGTTTAGGTAGTAAAGATTCCTAAGGGAGTTGATGTTAACTTGATGCATGTTGCCTACACTTATGCACACTTCATGACCTTAGACTAGGCCTTTATTGTTGCTCTTGAATTTGTTGAACTATTGGCATTAATATATTGGATATCTGATGATAGACCTAGGTTCGATTTCAGCTTGCTGGCAGGTGTTGGAAAGCATTGTAATTTTGCTGAGGTACTATTCTTATTTTACTTTTTTTAGTTCTTTGCATTACTTGAGGACAAGCAATGAGCTAGGTTTGGGAGAGTGATAACTCCTCAAAAGTACTATATTTTCCACCTATTTCACAATTCTTTTTGTTTATTTTCGAGTACATTTGTTTGCATTTAATGTTAAAAACATGCATTTTTCATATAAAGGAGTTGGTAGGTGCCATTTTTCCAGATTGAAGGGTTTTTGTTGTTTTTGGTGTAGGTTTATTGCCAGATCACTCGGCAAAGGAATGAGGGAAAACAAATGTCGTGATGCCAAAGCAGATTGCCGAGACGCAGCAGGCAGTGCAATGCATAAGGACAGTAGTTGTATGTCAAGCCCCTTGACAATAAAGTCTCAGCCCGAAAAAATAGGACAACTCCAAAAAATTAGGAATGCATAAGATCCCTAGAAAATAGCATTTTGAATCATCTCCAAAAAATCAGGAGTATGCCAGTAGAAGATTTTTGCCAAGTCCCTTGGTAACAAAGTGGTATCCGATGACATCAGCCCTAGACCAATTCACGTCAGCCCTAATCGGAGTTGAGATGATAAGATAGAACACTTATCATGAGCCTTGGCCGAAATTTAAACTCTTCTAGGGTTTTTCTCCTCACATGCCTATATATAGAGAGAATTTCCAAGCATTGGAGGGATGATAGACGGCTTAGCACCACGCACACCATCTCCACATAGCTCTCACCACCATCGGCCTGGAGAGGCTGCACCAAGGTACGGAAGGATTGCGATTTGGGAATTTCGAATCAGATATGGGATTTAGAGTTCTAACATACAACTTAGGGTTCTATTCTGGTAATTGGGGTTCTAACATGGGAATTATGGTACTCAATTTGGGAATTAAGGTTTTAATTGGCCTAATTTCAAATTTTAGTGTTAGGGTGGTGGTTAGGTTTGGGAATTAGGGGATGCAGGAATTGGGGATATCGGTTAAGAGGATGCCGGAATTGCGTGGCCGACTAGACTGGGATATCGACGAATGACCGATGACTGACGGCCAAAATACTAAATCAAATTAAATTTATTTAGGGTTCTAATGAGGGAATTGAGGATAAATTACCTTCTTGCAATAAAGGTTGGGAACGGCGGTAGGGCTCTACGGTGGCCACGGAGGTACAACGGCTGGGCGGTGCGAATGTGGCTGGCGGCGGTGGCTGGCGGCGGTAGGGTTTTAGGATTTAGGGTATGTATTTTGATCTAATTATGTTTAAAATAAAATTAAAAATATATATATATATTTTAATCATTTTACCTTTTGATTTTTAAATAATTTATAATTATACGGTGAGTCCTTTAGATTTTAAATTTTTATAAATTAAATAAATAATGTTCATCAATGCTCATCATTAGTGGTGCTCATCGGTGCTCGTCGAGCGTAGCAGACTCATCCTTATTATTATTGTCAAAAAACACTTTTAAATATTTTGAACATCATTTTTTATTCTTTTTGAAAATTGGAGTGTTTATCACTATTATCGAAAACTATTTTTTGGTACAAACTAAAAGTTAGAAATTTAAATTTTAAAAAACACTTTTCTTTTTTTAACCAAGGGAAAAATATATGTTCATGCATATTTTTCAATAAAAAGAGAAATTATCATGTACCTCGTTAAAACCCCTAACCCTAGTCAGAGAAAAGAGTACACATGGTAATTATACATAAATTAATGAGATAAACTCGGCGAACAAAGGTTTATAAAATACAACGTAAAAACAATTTAAACTCAGATCTCCTAAAATGAACATGCACAAGTCTCTTATGATGAATATCATTTTATTTTTTACTTGAAGCACTTGTTAGATTCAAGTTAAAAAAATATATTATTAACCTAAAAAAATTTACATATTCTATACATTACTTTTAATTTTAAAGATACTTTTAAAAACCCATTCGTAACAAAACCTTATTGGGCTAAGAAAAGTCCAGTGAATATCGCTTGCGTTGGATCGGGACTGACATGATAAACTGTGTTATATATTTCACAACCCAGTAGGGTTCAAGAGAGTAAAAAAACAGAAATATCCTCATTTCATTTTTCTTGTCGCCAAAGAAAACTTCCCAAAACTCCGATCGACAATGTCCGGCATGGAGAGATTGCAGAGGATGTTCGCCGGTGCTGGTGGCGCGTTGGGTCACCCACCGCCGGATTCGCCGGCTCTCGATTCGTCGGAGCAAGTCTACATCTCCTCTCTAGCCCTTCTCAAAATGCTCAAGCACGGTAATCTCTCTCTATACACACACACGCGCTACTCAATTTCTGCTCAGAATGTTTTTCTTTTACTTGTACTTTTCCTTGCTAAGGGTGATAGGGTTTCTCCGCTTTATATTTTTGTTTCGGAAATTGATAGAAATAATCGATTGGATTATCCTACTTTGCTTTTGCACTCTACAGTTTACTTTATTAAATCAAACTTTTAATTTGCTGATCTGCCTTCGATGTACTTGCCTATGAGAAATATGAGCTGCTTCGATTTCAATTTTAGGCTTGATTTAACCTATTCTTGGTGGTAGTCGTAATTCTGTTTCTGTGCTTGGTTGATGTGAAAACTTTATAGGAAGAGCTGGAGTTCCCATGGAAGTTATGGGTTTGATGTTGGGAGAGTTCGTTGATGAGTACACGGTGCGTGTTGTGGATGTCTTTGCAATGCCACAGAGTGGTACTGGTGTCAGTGTTGAAGCTGTGGATCATGTTTTTCAAACAAATATGCTTGATATGCTCAAACAAACAGGAAGGTATTTGCTACTCTCTAGTTTCATTCACATCAATTTATAATGTTGGAAATAACTCAAAGATTTGAAGAGATAATATTTGTTCAACAAGATTTGATGGTTTCGCACTCCTTGATGACCTGTTTCTCTCGGTTGAGCACTTGAGCTGACCTTTTTGCTTGGTGTTGCAGGCCGGAAATGGTGGTGGGTTGGTATCATTCACATCCTGGCTTTGGCTGCTGGCTTTCGGGTGTTGACATTAACACACAGCAAGTTAGGTTTTAAACTTTTTGCATTGTGCTGCATCATACACATAGTAGTCAACTTGCTATGTTACTGTTGCTTAGAAGATTTTCTTGTTAGAATATGAACTTTAATATCATTAGTTGGTGTTAGCATGCAGGCCATTGATCATTTCATACTTTTGTTGGAAAGAAATGAAAGCATCCAACTTATCTGGATCTTGTATTAAGTTGCCTGATGTCAGAGATTCGTTTCGTAAGATTAGAAGATTTGTAAATATTTTATTAGTTAGGATCCCTAACTCTAAGGGATTGTATTCTATTACTAAAGTTAGTCTCTTTACTAGTTTAGAAGTTTCCTAAGATTAAGGCATAGGCTTGTACATTTAACTATAGCTTTCCTACTTGTAATTAATAAGAAAATAAGCAAGAAAATCAGTCTTTTCTACATGGTATCAGAGCCTCTCGCTTCTTAGGCCTGACTGTTCTTGTTGAACAGTGTTTTTGATCTCTTTTATTTCTTGAGAGAGAATAGTTGATACGACTGATTCCAGCAGTACTAAAACTGCTCAAGGAGACACAATTAATGAAGTCACTCCAATCAGATGAATGACTTACAAAACATTCATGCCTCCTATAGATTGAATGGTAAGAATTACCTTAAGTAGTCTCAATTGGTTCGAACCTTTCTAAAGGGAAGAGGTAAACTCAGTCATCTTCTTGGAACGGGCCCTAAAGAAGGAGATCCTAGATTCGAGGCTTGGGATGAACAAGACTCGTTGGTTATGTCTTGGTTGTGGAATTTAATGGTGCCTGAAATTAGTGATACCTGCATGTTTCTTAGAACAGCCCAGGAGATATGGGAGGCTGTGAAACAAACCTATTCGAAAGTTCGTGATGCTACCTAGATTTGCGAAATCAAGAGCAAGATTTCAACTACCAAACAGGGAAGCAAATCAATTACAGAGTATTCTAATCTGCTGTAGAATCTCTGGCAGGAGATGGACCATTATCAATGCATTCAGATGAAATACAGTGAGGATGCAGCAGTTCTAAAGAGGTCTGTTGAAAAGGATAGAATTTATAACTTTCTTGCTGGACTAAATATTGAGTTTGGTGCAGTGAGAGTCCAGATTTTAGGAAAAGAAGATCTACCCTCGTTAAATGAAACTATTGCTATTGTCCGTGCTAAAGAAGGAAGAAGGGGGTGATGGTGATTGAAAACAATCAAGTAGAAAGTTCAGCCTTAGTACACGTCTAGAAAATTTTGAAGGCAGACCAAAGACAACAAGGATAGTAAATAGGGATTCTTATGGTGTACTTACTGCAAAAAACCTCGTCACACCAAAGAGAGGTGTTGGAGGTTACATGGGAAGCCCCAGTCAGCAAACAGAAATTTCACAAAGAAAGGAAGCTCAAGAAGAGGGAAGAGTAGAGCCTATGCAACCAGAGAAGTGGCTAAGGAATCTGATGAACAATCTGTTGAGTTCAATCGAGAAGAAGTAGAAAAATTGAAGACTTCACTGGAATCTTTAAAAAACCATCAACTGCAGGTACATGTAATCTCAGAACTCTAATGCCTCGGAATCTTCCATACCTACCCAAAACTCCTGGGTAATAGACTCGGGAGCAACTAATCATATGACCAACTCTTTACTAAAATTTCTCACTTACACACCCTGCCCTAGCAACAGGAAAATTACAGTTGCTGATGGTACTATGGTAACTGTTGCTGGTCAAGGAGATATTGCCATTAGTAAAACCCTTGTGCTTAAAAATGTTCTACATGTACCAAAACTGTTTACTAGCCTTATTTCAATCCCAAAGCTTGTCAATGATACTAATTGCAGTGTTCTATTTCATTCTATACAATGTGTTTTTCAGGAGCTAGAAACGAAGAGGATGATTGGGCGTGCTAGGGAGATAAATGGCCTCTACTACCTTGAGGACCTTGGTGGACAAGTTAGAGTTTTGAATACCCAACCTTTATCTTTTTTATCCAATTCTGCAAACAATAGAGACCAAATATGGTTACATCATCTTCGTCTTGGTCATCCACCCTTTAAACTCTTAAGATCTATGTTTCCTTCTTTATGTAAAACCTTAGATATTGAGGAATTTCATTGTGAAGTTTGTGAACTTGCAAAACATAAGCGTTCCTCTTTTCCAGCAAATAATAAAAGGACCAACAGTCCCTTCAATCTTATTCACAGTGATGTTTGGGGACCTTCCACTATTCCTAACATAACTGGGGCTAGATGATTTGTGTCTTTTATAAATGATTATACCCGAGTTACTTGGATATATTTATTGAAACAAAAATCTGATTTTGCTTCTACCTTTAAAATTTTCTACACCATGATAAAGACTCAGTCTGAGGCTGAAATAAAGAGAATCATATCGGACAATGCCAAGGATTACTTTAATCAAATCATGTCCCCTTATCTATTAGAAAAAGGTATTTTACATGAGTCTTCTTGTGTAAACACTCCCCAACAGAATGGGGTTGCAGAAAGAAAGAATGGACATGTTCTTGCCATAACTAGAGCCCTTTTATTTCAAAACAATGTCCCTAAAAGGTACTGGGGGGAAGTTGTCTTAACAACTATTTATATGATGAATAGATTACCCACTAAAGTCCTTGGATCCCAAAGTACCCTTCAAACCCTTAAAAAATTCTTTCCTAATTTCAATCCATCTCTTAACTTCCAACCAAGGGTGTTTGGGTGTGTTGCTTTTGTTCACATTCATTCTCAAAGCTGAGGTAAACTTGATCCAAGAGCATTGAAGTGTATCTTCATTGGCTACACCTCCACTCAAAAAGGCTAGAAGTGCTACCATCCACCTGCTAGAAAATTCTGTACTTCTGTTGATGTCACTTTTGTTGAAAGAGAGAGTTACTTTACTGTTCCTTATCTTCAGGGGGAGATGTCTTTTAGGGAAGATAAGGATGCAGATTTCTTTTTACTTCAGCAGCCCCATATTGATCTTCCTAATCCTATCCGTTCTGCAGAAATGCAGTCTAATAAGCCTGCCCCTACTCCATCTTCTTCCACTCCTCATACTCCTACTCCACCTTCTCCACAAGCTGAACCTAATAGCCCGCAAACTCCTCAACTGAACATTATTGTTTCTCAGCCCAATGTTCAAGATACTGCTTGTCCTCTAAAGACTTACTCGAGGAGGAAGGCACAGGCACCTATGTAGATTCAATCATCCCCTGCTCCTACTTTTGTTCCTAGTCCCATACATTTTGAGGTACATTCTGAAACTCCTTCTGAACATTGATATTGAATCTAATTTTGATTTTGAGTTTTCCATTGCTATTAGAAAGGGAAAAAGAACCTACACCACTAAACATCCTTCCTATTTGTTTATTACCTACAAAAACCTATCCCTTAATCACAAAACCTTTCTTGCTAGCCTGAATGATATTACCATTCCTAAAACAGCAGCCGAGGCATTAGAGAATGAGAACTGGAAAAAGGCTATAAAAGAGGAAATGGATGCACTGGAGAAGAATAAGACTTGGGATTTAGTGAAGTTGCCAGAAGGGAAAAAAACAGTGGGATGCAAGTGGGTGTTCACTGTAAAGTACAAATCAGATGGTTCCTTGGAAAGGTACAAAGCATGATTGGTGGCAAAGGGGTACTCTCAAACCTATGGGATAGATTATCTCGAGACATTTGCACCTGTTGCAAAGATGAACACAGTAAGAGTCCTACTTTCCTTAGCAGCTAATCAAGGGTGGAATTTGCAGTAGTTTGACATTAAAAATGTGTTTTTACATGGAGATCTTGAAGAAGAGGTGTACATGGATGTACCACCTGGGTTTACTTCGACTACTGGACAGGCAGTCTGCTAGTTGAAGAAAGCTCTATATGGACTAAAACAATCCCCAAGAGCTTGGTTTGGGAGATTTGCTAAAGTAATGCTAAGTCAAGGCTTCAAACAAAGCCAAGGTGACCATACCCTGTTTGTGAAATACTCTCCTTCAGGGGGAGTAACTATATTACTAGTGTATGTAGACGATATAATTGTTACAGGTAACGATTCAGAATGGAGCAACAATTTGAAGAAATGCCTTGTAAAAGAGTTGAAGTAAAGGAACTTGGAAGATTAAAATACTTCCTTGGTATTGAGGTGGCACACTCACAACAGGGAATTTTTATATCACAACAAAAGTATACTTTGGATCTGTTAAAGGAAACTGGAAAACTAGGATGTAAGCCAGCAGAAGCACCAATAGAAGTCAATCACAAACTTGGAGACTCGGATGAGGATGATATGGCAATTGACAGGAGTTCATTTTAGAGACTTGTGGGAAGGCTTATTTTTTTATCACACACCAGACCAGACATAGCATATGATGTCGGGGTTGTGAGCCAATTCATGCACAACCCTAAGGAATCACATCTAAGGGTTGTAGTTCGAATCTTGCAGTACTTGAAGGGCACGCCAGGCAAGGGAATTATGTTCAGAAGAGAGGGAAACTCGACTCTGGAAGCGTACACAGATGCAGAATATGCAGGATCCAGAATTGATAGAAGGTCAACCTCAGGCTATTGGACCTTTTTTGGAGGGAACTTAGTTACTTGGAGAAGCAAAAAAACAGAACGTGGTGGCTAGATTCAGTGCAGAAGCTGAATTTCGAGCTATGGCATTGGGAATTTGTGAGTTATTATGGCTGAAGATCATTTTAGAAGATTTGAAGGTAAAATGGGATGAACCAATGATGTTATACTGTGATAACAAGTCAGCAATCAATATTGCTCATAATCCAGTTCAACATGACAAAACAAAGCATGTTGAAGTGGATAGACATTTCATAAAAGAGAAACTTGACAGTGGCTTGATCTGTACTCCCTATGTGACCACTGGGAATCAAATTGCAGACGTACTTACCAAGGGTCTACCTGGAAAGGACTTTTAGAAGCTAACGGGCAAGCTGAGGATGGAAGACATCCATGCCCCAGCTTGAGGGGGAGTGTCATAGATTCGTTTCCTAAGATTAGAAGATTTGTAAATATTTTATTAGTTAGGAAGGGATTGTATTCTATTACTAAAGTTAGTCTTTTTCCTAGTTTAGAAGTTTCCTAAGATAAGGCATAGGCTTGTATATTTAATTGTAGCTTTCCTACTTGTAATTAATAAGAAAATAAGCAAGAAAATCAGTCTTTTTGACACTTGATAGTATTTTGTTTATTGGATTGTTATCCCTGAACTTTTTGGTTCTTTCTTTCCTGTTATTTTAGGGTGTGGGTGGTTCAAGTAGGTAACTTTTTACTATGCCGTCCTTAATAGATAACTTTAGGGCGCAATGGTTCCCATCCATGTAATGGATAGGAGAGGAAAGACTTCATTTTGGACACTGCAGTGTATTCATTGTGATTTACTTTTGTAAACTCTCTCAGCCCTTCCTAGATTTAAGCATTGATCTTGGGAGACATAAAAACGGGTTAAAGTCTGATCCTTGGAAGTTTAACTTTTTCCGTTGCTTGCAGAGTTTTGAAGCTTTGAATCAAAGGGCTGTAGCAGTGGTGGTGGACCCAATTCAGAGTGTTAAAGGGAAGGTGGTGATTGATGCATTCCGTTTGATCAACCCCCAAACCATGATGCTTGGCCAAGAACCACGCCAGACAACATCTAATCTTGGGCATCTTAATAAGCCATCTATTCAAGTGAGTGCCAAAAGATACGCCAGACTGCTTTTGTTTATCTTCTTTTATATGGGAAATGATTTTGTCCCATCATTTTCATTGCAGGCATTAATCCATGGACTAAATAGACATTATTACTCCATAGCCATCAACTACAGGAAGAATGAGCTTGAGGAGAAGATGCTGCTGAATCTTCATAAGAAGAAGTGGACAGATGGATTAACACTTAGACGATTTGATACCCATTCCAAAACTAATGAGCAGACTGTTCAGGTGAATGAATGGACTTTATCATCCTAGTCTATGCTGTTTAATTGTTGAATGTGTGTGTGTATATATATATATATATGCTGTTGTCCCTTGCTGAAGTGAAAAGTCCTCGGCAGAAATAGGAGAAAAACATTAGTAAGTGATATCTTGCCATGAGCACTTTCCCATGAAAAGATGGCTATGGGTTCGCAAATGTATGGACTATTTGTCTAATTAGTCAATACTTCTTTGTTATAAATGTAGCTTTTACAGCGTTGCCGATAGAGTTTAAGTAAATGAAATAAATACAACAAAGTTGTGATGCATGTTTGCTTTGATGATATTGTGCAGGAAATGCTGAATTTAGCTATAAAATACAACAAGGCGGTACAGGAGGAAGACGAATTACCTCCTGAGAAGCTGGCAATTGCAAATGTTGGGCGACAAGATGCCAAGAAGTACTTGGAGGAACATGTCTCAAACTTGATGTCCTCAAACATAGTTCAGACTTTGGGAACTATGCTCGACACGGTGGTGTTTTAAACTCTTTAGCATAGGTATACTGTTTTCAAATTCAGGAACCATGGCTTGGTGAAGCGCACTGATATCTGTATTTGGCGAAAATTGAAAGTGACTATCAAGTTGTCTCATTAATTTTGCTCTCCCCACCTCCCTCCCTTGATGTTTTTGGTAGTTATTTCGAGCTTCTTCATTTTGCAGTTTAGCTTGTCCAATGTGTTTATTTGGCTTGTTGTTTTGCAGTTTAGCTTACGTGTGCCTGTTGTAATGAATACGTCATGATTGGTTGGGTTAGCATGGGATGTAAATACTATAATCGAAGGTCCTTCCAACTCATTCTAGAACGAGCTTATGTTTCTTTCATTTTTAAGAATGAGAGATTTCATTGTAAATTTATAAAGGAAAAGAGCTGTAAAGATCCCAATACTTCAAATCAAGAAAATGATGTTTGAAATAATATTGGGACGAATATGAGCGTCAAAGAAACAAATCTCATCACCAACATCAATTATTAGAATAAACTAATTGTTTGAGATTACTGTTGCACCCTACCCCGACCCAGACTCAGGACATTGAGACTAAATCCGATCCGATACTCTTCTAGAATTTGTTCCTCTCCTTTTCTAGACCTTCCCTCTTGATTTTACTCTGTAAATGAAAATTAATTAAATAATAAAATACAAAGATGATTCAACCAAACAAAATAATATTTAAAAAGACTAAAAAAAATCAGCGTACCAGAGGAAATTTGAATAAAGGGTACTTTATGAAGGGTAAAACTTTGAAATCAGAAGGATCCTAAATTCCTAACCTTAAACTAACCCCTAAAATTAAAATGATCAGTCTGTGTATTAAAATTTTTCGCATGCAAAATAAACAAATGAAAATTAAATAATACCAGATCTTTCCAGTTGTAGAGACCGGTGAAAATTGAAAACCCTTTCAAAGCTGATATTTTTGCGTTGACACCACACCCATTTTTTCTTATCATCCATCTCCAATGGAGATTTTATAAATTATCCACTGAGTTTGTTACAAAAATTAAAAAAAAATCAAAGTGAAAAACCCACAGATTAAATCTAAAATAAGAAAAAAAAATTAGGGGAAAAGAAAAAAACAATTGAAATAACAAAAGACTTCTGATGAAAAAACACACAAATAGATTACATGCAATGAAGAACAAAAACAATTTGAAGAAAATGATGAATTGAAAAAATAAATTAAAGAAAATGAAGAGGGGGAGAGCAGAGAGCGTTGGAGGTGGCAACAAACAAATGAAGAGGGTTAAAAAATTTTACCCTAAAAACATATATACTCTGGCATTATTGTAAATATTATAAAATTATATATATTTCGAGTCGGGTTGAGAATTTTTACTCTTAAACCCAACCTCACCCCGACTCCGTTTATTTTTCTTTATAGTTTATCCAGTCTCGACCCGTAAACCAAAAATTAAAAAAACAAAATCGACCTTACCGAATCATGTCGAGTCAGATCTTACCAAATTCGATTTTTTCCATCCCTAAGAAAATCACAAGGGATATTATTTTTCATCTTTCATGTATAAAATTAAATCACTTCACTTTAAAAGCAAATATTGTAAAAAGAAAAGTTGAGAGAAAATAAAGAAAAAGTGAATTAGTTTAGAATATTTTCTAGGTTTAATAGTTAAAAAGGTGCTCAATTTATACCTTTTGTTTCAGTTTGGTGCCTAACGTTCTTTTTGGTCCACTTTGGTGCCTAACGTTTTATTTCGTAACTCAGATTAGGTTTTTTCGTCAACAGCAGTTAAAAATTTTCCGTTATCCAATAAAAACATGCCACGTGACATATTTGTGGTATTTTCTATCATTTTTATTTTTCTAAAAATTATAAAATATTTAATTTTATAAAAAAACCCTCGAAACCTTTAATTTCTCTAAAACTCCCCAAACCGAAACCCTAGATCCCTAAATTCCTCCTCTTCCACCATCGATTCAACTACCACCAGCCACCCTTTCCTTCTTCGCCCCCCATCACCCCGCCGTCAAAAACCGGCGAATGAACCGATGATTGGTTTGTCGACAAACATCCAAAAATGAAGAAAAAGAGACTGATTGGGCTTCTAATCGATGGCTAGAGGGTGGGGGATGTTGAACGGTGAACCGCTGGCGTGTGGGGATGTCGGGCGGCGAGGGAGATGTGATTTGAGGGTTTGATTGAAAAGAAATTAAAACTTTGGAGTTTTTTAAGAAATTTATATTTTTAAAGAAATTCAAAAATTATATAAATAGATAAAATAGGCCATGTGGCATGTTTTTATTGGATAACGAAAAATTATTAACAACCGTTGATGGAAAAACTTAATTTGAGTTACGAAATGAAACGTTAGGCTCCAAAGTGGCCCAAAAAAATGTTAGGCACCAAACTGAAACAAAAAGTATAGGTTGGACACCTTTTTGACTATTAAGCCTATTTTCTAAAACCATTAATATTCTTTTATTTTATTTTTTCAATTTTTTCAAGTAATTAATGTGACGAAAAATATTTTTCCTTTCAATTTTTTCATCTTTGGTACTAAACACAACAATGAAATTTTTTATTTTTTTTGCTTTTTTATTATTTTAATTTTTCATCTTTTTAATTTTTTCACTTTATCAAACAAAAATTTAGGGTTTGTTTGCTTTTAGAAAATAGATATCATATTTTAAAAAAAATAAAAAAACATTAAAGAAAACACGTTTGATTGTTAAATCAGAAGATGTATTTTAAAAAACAAAAAAAAAGAGTGGAAATATAAAAACATAAAAGGATGTTTACAATATTTTCATGAAAGTTATTTTGAAATTTGGTAAAAAAACTAAACCCTAAACCTTAAACACATACACTAAATTCTAAACACTAACCTTGAATTCTAAACCCTACAACCTAAACCCCTAAACCTTAAACCCTAACCTTAAACCCTAAACTAAAACCCTAACCCCTAAAACTAAAAGGCGCGTGTAAACCTGTGTATCAAAGTTTTTTCCATTTTTATCTTAAACACATTTAATTATTTTATTTTAGTGTTGTTTCAAACTATCATAAAAATACTTTTTAAGTAAAATACATAAATAATCCTCCAATTATATTTTTTTGTGTTAATCCTCTCGACTATGAAAAATTATAAAAGGGTCACACGACGTAGAACAACTAACAAATTGGTTCTTTGTCATTAAAATTTTAAAGGTGAAATGACATGACAATTAATAAAATTGTCAAAACAACAAATTTAGTCATCAATTTTTACACTTTGTTTTAATTTAATCCTAACTCTAAAAGATTAACCCTTGACAATTCAATATTCTACTATTTTAATCCTTAATTCCATATTTTCTTCGCTTTGTATTCCTATTATCATCTTCTTCAATCCAAGTGCTATTGAACTTACCTTAAGAAACCAACTATCACAAATAACACCCCGATTTGGAACACAAAAGCTTATTAACCTTGAAAATATCCTAGTGAAACAACTAAACCAAAACAAAGTTGTTGCTTCACACAATTAATTCTTCACATTTCATGATAGAAACACCAAATCAAAGGATGCATGAATTGAATTGTTTTGTTAGTTAGTATAAACTCAAATGACATATCAAAATGGATGGTCTAAATATGTCATATTTTTGTTAAGAATAAAAATTATTTCTATTGACTTTAAAATTTGTTTTGTTTAATCCTATTTTTTTATAGTTATAATTATATTCTAATTTAATTATTGAGTAATTATTTGTTCGTGTCTATTTTGGAAAAAGTGTATATCAAACACATTTTTATTTCTATTAACCAAACATGATTTTTGTTTTTGGAAAATTGAAAATAAAATTTGTTTTCTAAAAATGAAATAGAAAACAAAAACATAAAATATTTTCTAAAATCAAACGAATTATCAGTATTTCCTCCTAATTAATTTGTAACAATAGGGGTGACAACGGAGCAGAGCGAGGACGATATTGCATTTCTCACTCCGTCTCCAACACTTGCAGGTACGGTTTCGAGGATTCTTTTCGTCCTCATACCATTCTCTTGCATATCCCCGAGTTCGGGGAATCCACATCCCAAAAGAAAAATAAAACTTATATATATATATATATATAAACATCAAATTTTTACGTGGAAAACCCCTTTAAATCAAGGGTAAAAGCCACTAGATTTTAGAGTCTGGTCAAAAGTTCCAAAAGAAACTACACTCAAATGTCTGTCTAACCATACAAGGTGGCACTTCTAATTCAACTTGTATAATTTATGTCAAATTTCTAAAGTCACTACCCGAGTTATTATTAAGAGCAGTCTACTGCTCTTTTTTATGACATCCGACCACTTAAAATTTCATATCTTTTAAAAATACATATCGAAACCGATCACTTTTTCGCAAATTTTCGAATTCACTGCCCATGCATAAAATTCTGGACAGATTTCATAAGCTTTATTTTTTACTCCATTAATTATTCTAAAATTCTCCTAAATGCTTACAAACACATAATAATAATAATAATAATAATAATAATAATAATAATAATAATAATAATAATAATAATAATAATAAGGTTAAGGGTTCAATGAGCCCCTGAACTTTTGCAAAAAATTAGTTAAGCCCCTAAATTTTTTTTGCACCTAATTAAGCCCTCAAACTAAAAAATAAATAATTTGGCCCTTAACCAACGGTGACCGTTAACTTTAAAAGTTTTTTTGACACGTGTCACAACATGATAATGCCACTTGACATTTCTAGAATTTTTTAAAATTTTAAAAATATATAAAAATAAAAAAGAATTTAAAAATTATAAAAATCCAGAAAAAATCTAAAAAATTCTGGAAAATGACAAGTGGCATTATCCTGTTGTGACACATGCTAAAAAAATTCTAAAAAGAAACCGTTAAAGTTAACGGTTAACATTGGTCAAAGGGCCAAATTGATTTTTGTATCGACTTTGAGGGCTTAATTACGTGCAAAAAAGTTTAGGGGCTTAATTGATTTTTTAGCAAAATTTAAGCGCTTATTGAACCCTCAAGCCTAATAATAATAATTAGTTTTAAGGGTGTAAGAAGCCCTTGAACTTGAAAAAAAATCAATTAAGCCCATAGACTTTTTTTGCACTCAATTAAGCCCTTGAACCAAGAAATTGAATCAATTAAGCCATTGAAATAAAAAAAATGAATCAATTAATCCCTTTGACCAATTTTGATCATTAAATCTTGACAGTTTTTTTGGATATGTTAGTGTAGTGTGCCGTGTCACAGTATTTCCACTTGACATTTTCAGAATTTTTCTATTTTGTTTAAAACATTTTTTAAAAGTTCTAAAGATTCTAAAAAACATATACAACTTAGGCTTAAGGATGCTTTAAGGCCCTGAACTTTTGAAAAAAAAATGATTAAGCCCTTGAACTTTTTTGCACTCAATTAAAGCTCCTTAACCAATAGATTTAATCAATTAAGCCCTTTGACTGATTTTGAACATCAATTTTTTGACTATTTTTCTTGAGATATTACTACCACGTGACTCCCTACAGATCTGTCATGCGATATTTACAGATTTTTTTAGAAAACTAGTTTTATAATTTATATAAGTTTTTAGAACTTTTACAATTTTTTTAAATAAAAAAATCTAGAAATGTCAAGTGATAACACTATAACACGACATATTGCACCAACTGGTCCAAAAAACTGTTAGATTTAACAATCAACGATGGTCAAAGGGGTGACTTGATGAAATTTTGGAGTATAAGGGCTTAATTGGGTGGAAAAATTTAGGGGTTTAATTGTTTTTTTTTCAAAATTTTAAGGGCTTATGACACCCTTAAGCCTAAAATTTATAATAAAAAAATTATAAATACAACACGATAGAGCTCTAGCGTATCATTTGCTAGTAATATCTAAAGAAAAAACTGTCAAGATTTAAGGATAAAAATTGGCCAAAGAGCTTATTTGATTCAATTTCTTGGTTCAAAGACTTAATTGATTAAATGTATTGGTTCAATGACTTAATTGGGTGCAAAAAAAATCAAGGGCTTAATTGATTTTTTTAAGTTCAAGGGCTTTTTAGACCTTTAAGTCTAATTATTTTTTAAATGTTAGAAATGTAATTAATATTTACATTAAAATTAAACTCATTGAAATCTATTTAAAATTATTTACGAAAACATTAAGGTTTTAGTTACTGCTACCACGTAATTTTCTACCAAAAATTCATGTCTTTGTATTATTATACAACTTTCTTAGTAATTTCATATTTTTGAAGGACTTCATTATTTTTTTATTTTAAAAGAATCTAATTATTAAACTTCTTAATTTTTTTGCAAGTATGTGTATTTTCATTAAAAATGTTGTATAGTTTTTTACAGTTATTTTAATTTTTTGCTCTTATTTACAAATTTATTAATTGTTAAAAAACTTTTATTATTATGAAAATCTGTAAAAACATACTTATGTTTAAAACATGACTTGAATTATTTTTACATAATGAAACATAAACATGCACGAAGCGATGAAAAATATAATTTTATTACATTAATATCTAATTTCATTTTTATTATATGATTATTTTACGTAATAACTTATAAGCTTTCAATTAAATTAATCAGGACAAAATTTAAGTTTTTTATTTGTATATTTCACATGTCTATATGATTTGCTAAAATATATGTTATTAATTATTGATGTTATTATATATTTTATAAGGTTGTTTATTTTTTGTGGGTTTTTAATTCATTTAAAATTAAAAAAAAACATTTATCGTAAAACTAATATCATATAAATTTACTATTATAGTTATAACCGTCTGACATGTATTTAATATTTTTAAGATCTATATATGTAATTATTTTTTAATTTATTTATAATTAAATTTTATATTTTATAATATAAACTGTAAATTCGAATGAAATGATAACAAAAACATTCCTCAAAATAATAATAATAATAATAATAATAATAGAAACATCCATGTTTATGATTAATTGAAATATCAAGTTTGGTATAACTCGTGTTACCGAGGGTACCCAAGTAAGAATGATAATGAACAGAGAAGAACAAAAAAATTAAGAAAAAAATGACTAATTTGATATATTTTTTAAATATGGAGTGTTGAATTTATTGAATTATGATTAAATTGGTAGAATATATAAGTTTCAAAGACTAAAACTATCATTATACCAGTATTTTTTGGATGTCCGTTTGTATTTAACGGATGAGCGATCGATTGTAACTAAAACTTTAATTAAGTGACTCAATTATAACTTTTAATAATTGAGTAACCCAATTATAACTTCACAAATAACCAAGTGACTTCCAATGTTGTTTGCCCTTTAAAAAATAGCTCATATCGGGCTGATGCGAATGGAGAGACAAATAAGCATCCCAAAGCCCAACCCCAAATTGTAGAAGTATCTGTTTATTAATTACACTCACTTGTCAGGTGAGGTGACTGCTTTTGCTTTAGTTTCTGTCAATTTGCCTCAGAAAAAATGGAGAAGACGATGGTTTTGAGATCCGTTTATAGAGCAGCCTGTTTCAGATCTTCACGTTTCACCGCTTTCGCCGTTGCCTCCGCCAATCACAACCACCACTTTGGTTTCCGGAATCTCTACTCTATCTCATCACCTTCCGCCTCTAATCCGCCCACAAACATCCCTTCCGGTACTCTTCTATTCTTTTGGACCATTATTTGACTACCCATTTCTCGTTTTTCATTATCTTGGTAATCGCTGAGTTTATCGGATTAGATTTCGTATTTTCTAGTAGTGTAGCTCGTGGCTGACTTTTCTTCATGGGATTTCAAAATTGTATCATTTTGGTTGTTTACCTGTGCTAGCTTTGCACTTACTCTTTAAAAAAATGTCGGATTTAAGCTCTTAGAACCCCCTTAGGATTGTGGTATTTTCCTAACAAAGAAGTTGATGGGTTTTTGATGTGCTTTGAGTGTTCAATGTAGGACGATGCTGATTGATTATTATTATTTTAAAGCTAAACTAAGCGCACTGAATTAAAAATCAATGTTATTTTAGCATTTTAGTTTAGGCTTTAATTATACTATTGTGCCATTTAAAATTCTCCTTGTCATCGCATGCCGACCGTAAAGATCCGTCCATGTCGTCAATTTTAATGCCCCAGTGGTTCGATTTTTAGTTTAGTGTATAATTGATACTAAAAGTTTAGTGGATACTAAAAGTTTAGTGGTATACGGTGTAATTTAACCTTATTTTAATTATTTTAGAACTACCAAGAACTTCCAGTGGATTGTGTAGCATGTTGTAACTTGTAATGATACCAATTTGTGTCAAATTCCAAACATTTTATTGATGAGGGAACATATGCAGGTGGCAGGTCAGCCTTCGGATTGCGATTGGGAAGCTTGCGCTATTTTAGTGATGATGTATCTCATTTGCCTGTCATAAAAGACGATGAGATTCTGAATGTTTTTAAGGACTTGATGGCTGCAAGTTGGGATGAGCTTCCTTATTCAGTGGTACAGGATGCAAAGAAAGCCTTGTCCAAAAATACGGATGACAAAGCCGGCCAGGAAGCTTTGAAAAATGTCTTCCGTGCTGCTGAAGCCGTTGAAGAGTTTGGTGGTATTCTAATCAGCATGAAAATGGAACTTGATGACAGCATTGGATTGAGTGGAGAGGTATTATTATAGTCTATAAGCCCCTGATGATTTTCTTCTCTGTCTTGCTATTACCAACTGTTGCCATTTGATGAAACGAATCCTTTTTTCCTGTAGAATGTAAAACCTTTGTCAAGTGATTTCTCGGCTGCACTTAAGACAGTTTTTCAAAAATATGCAACTTACTTGGATGCATTTGGTCCGGATGAAACCTACTTGAAAAAGAAGGTAGAGACAGAGTTGGGATCAAAGATGATCTACCTAAAGATGAGATGTGGTCACCTCGGTGCTGAGTGGGGAAAGGTACTAAGAATATTTGCAACTATTAGTAAATTCATTTGTGACTGCATGACCTGCCTCGACGGGGTATAACATGGTTCATTCATGCACTGCGTAGCATTTTCTTGTAGTTCATGTTTGTGATACAAGAGATTTATTATTAACCATAAGGTTCCAAATGGTGAACAAGATGTGAGAACAACAGAGAAAATCATCTAAGATTATGATATATGTGCTAATTGCTATTTGTCCTTCCCTGATGTTCAACATCCTAACCATCTGGTGTTCTGGAACACCAATCTGAACACTATGCTAACTGTTAACCTGTTTAGAGAATCCTTTGTCATAACAGTAACTGTTTTATATCATATTCATCCACCATGACTTATAAGGTAGAACAAGGAAGCTAATAGATGCTTTCTCCTTTCACTCGTTTTTCTTTGCTGCATTCATTATATTTGCCAACTGTAGTTATTCTTGCATGTTTAGCATGCTTAAATGCTGTTGCCAATTTGCTTTTGTATTCGTACACAAGTATTTTGGGTATTATAGATATTGGAAATCTATTTGTGTAATATTTTCGGATGCATTTACTGCAGATTACTGTTCTTGGGACTTCTGGACTTTCTGGATCTTATGTGGAACAAAGGGCTTAGCACTGAAGTGTTGAGAGAATTCATGTGAACTTTTTTCCCCTTTTCTGTTTTAGATAATGTTTATGAATATTAGGAGACAGGTTAGTGTTGTTCTCCTGGACAACCTTGGAGGTTGGAGCTTGCTCAGCAGCTAAATAAATGGCTTATGTTTGTCAACAACACATTAAATCAAAGTGTAAAATCATGTTTTTCTATGGTTCTTTTTTTATGGGAAATTTTTCCACCATGTTCTGATTCAATAAAAAAGTTGGCTGTTTCATGGGCATGAAGAAAGTATTATCATCTTATCCAAGTGTGGATATTTGATTTCAAAAAAATCGATTTGTTCTTATTTGTGTTATTCTACTCCATTCAAGTTAACAACTCAGTTTTCGAGTTCGAGTTGAATTTAGATTTTGTCAACTTAAAAATTGAATTTTATTGATTTTTACTAAATTTGAACTATAAACTTCAAAATCAATACCTATTTGGCTTTAATTTTTTTCTTAATTTTTTTTATTTTTGTAATTTAGGCCGTCAACTTTATATGATTTCCTCGACTCTTTAATTTCTTTTTCATTTTTATTTTAACTAAAGTTAAATCACATGTTCTACTATCACTATGGAATATATATATAACTTTGATTTATATTTTTAACAATATTAGTTTAGAATTCAGTCTTTTAATTTTGTATTTTATTCATTATGATCTTTTAACTACATCTTTTGTAAATTCTTTCATCCTATCTTTTCTTTAATTAATGTATACTTTTATCAATACTTTGTCCTAAGAATTTTTTTCTTTAAATATTTTATAATTTTAAATGATATTTGATTTATTAAATAATATTTTAATGTGAAAAAAATATGAATATATATATATGTATATATTATATGATTAAAAAAATTGTTTAAATTATTGTCAATTAGTACCATAATATTATAAATAAATGCAATTACTTTTAAAGAGAAACTGGAACAACTCAACTTGACTCAAAAAAATTTCAAATAAAATTTGAATTATAAAATAAGATTCATAAATTCGATTAACTCGAAATTTTTTAACTTGATGCGACAAGATCGAATGTCAACCTCTATTTTCTTGTACTGCGGGAGATTTTGAGCTTAAATATAAGGCGTCTTAGCTATTCTGGTGCCTTTACGCCAAGACCAAGACTCTGAAGGAGATTTAGGCAAAGGTGGGAGCAACACAGCCTTCCTACATATCCCAAATGGCCACCCTTCACAATGACAGAATTCCCTAATGATTGATCGCCTTCGAAAATCCTCCAAATCGAACTTCCAAATCTCCGGGAAATCAACCTTGTTTAAGCTCGAACAACGGGAAAAGTTCGACTTCGCCGACATGAACGCTTCCTTGCTTGCACCACTCGAACACAGTGAGAAACAACTCCCTACAGAAAAGAATTCGTCATCTTCATTATCATCGTCTCTTGTTTTGGCATGCTTTGAGCTTATATAAAGCTCTCCCGTTGATGGATATAACACCCAGGAAAAGCTTTCAGCCATTAGCCTTGGCCTTTTCTTCATCTTCTCTATTGCTCGACTTCAAATTTCCGAAACAGCTACCTGTAAACAACATCACAGACAATGAGAAGAAATGAAACGAACGCTTATATGGGCAATGGGATTCATAATAGGAAGAATAGAAAAGAGTGAGTACTTCAGGTTCATCTTCAATGTCACTCGTTGAGTATTCCGAAATCGAAAGCCGTCCATTGAAACTATGGCAACGGGAAAATGCTTCCTTGAGAAGTGAAGCCAGAAACATGCATCTCCTAGAACGACGAGACCGCTCTTCTTGATAAAAGACGCTCATGTTTGGAGAACTGGAAGTGGCAAATTGATCTCTAAGATGCTGACTTTATATTAGGCATATTCTTACAGCACATTGATTGTTGTAAGACTTGTACTTGGTCTTTTTTTTATGTTGAAGTTGACCAGATTGATCTGATAGTAGCCTTACAGCTTACTGAAAATACTGGAATTCTATATTTCCATACTTTGGGGTAAAGACTAAGTTAGAAAAGGGGCTAAGACAGATCAAAAAATGACACTGAAAATCCCACTTTTCAGCTTGATCATCTGGGATTAAAAGATTCCCTTGAAAGTGAATCACATTTCTTCACTTTTCAATAAGATAATTCCTTTGGAGTTGCTTGCAAATTTTACTTGAATCTGAAGTCACGGTGAAAACTGAGACATGCTAGTTTGGGACAAATTTGACTAAGATTTTGTTTTTGCAAGTAACTATTTAAGGGCTGTTTATAAATATTTATTACATATTGAAAACTTCATCAAGATTTTGCAGTGACCAAGCTTAAATGTTATATTCTAAGACAATTTAAGGGCTGTATTGATGATGATGGTTACCCGGCATTAACTGTAGTAGGAAAATTACTTATCTAAAAGCATTCATATATTTGGGCCATTTTAATGGAATCTTGGCGGTGAAAGTATTTTAGAACCACATTAGTTCAATTTGGTCACGAGACGGACCAATATCAGCGACTTCATGAACATCTTAATGGCGCCTCCTTCAAAGAACTGGTGCAGGATAAAGAGAGACAAAGCTTGCCGAAACTAAATCACTAAAGAGGCACAGGCAACTATCAAATCTTATCATCTAGCAAGGTAGGCAACGCTCATTGATTCATCTCCTTCAAGTATCAACCTCTCAAAAGCCGCACCGATCGCCTAAAGCCCGATTCCTTTAGAACAAGTCCAGGCTTTAGATAACCAAGAAAATCAGGCAAAAATATCTGCATGCTTGAAAAGACCAGAAGAATAAACAATTACTATCTATTTTACAATGTAAAAGTTAGAGAAACTGATCTTGTACAGTAAACATCATGTTTCATATTTCTTTGCCCAAGGAATACAACCAGGCTACATTTCTCCCTCTTTGTCCCCCTCAACCACCTGTGGAGGATGTAAAGAAACGATAGGACAGCCCAACTATAGCACTTGCATTTGTCAAGCCAAAAGACAGGAAAAACAAGTCATCTCCGACCTCAGATAAACTTTATGAATGGAAAAGGCAACATGATGATAGAGATAAAAGCAACAAAATATTACTAGCTTCTGTCTGATTCCACCTAATTTAGAATCAAACAGAAGATTGGAACATGAATAAATAATAAAAAAAACTAATTAGAGAAATCATTAACATAATCTTTGAATTTTAGAACTCAATATTCGATGTTTCTTGCATCTTTCCAAAAATAATTCTCCCGAAATTTTGCAATAAATAAGTAAGCTCGGTGATTATGATTTAACGCATTACTCCGACTTAGACATAGAAAGCAAGAACAGAATTGTTGTATCAAAAAAGTTCAACTGCAAGTGTGCAGTGCCATATAGCTTTACTAGAACATTGTAAAAGTAGCACATTTGAGAGGAGAACTGGGGCGTAAGCAAGCAAACATAGACGGAACTTAACCAGAATTAATACATCAGACCAAATTCCAAAGGATATGAAAGTTAAGCATCACCTATTTAGCTATAGCATCTCTATTGAGATGCAACTTTCTTTTCTTCCAGGCCACTAACCAGAAGAACATGGTTAAAGTAGTCAACTATATCATCTAAAATCTAAAACCAAGTGGTGAATCACCAAGGGGAATGAGGCAAAACACAAAAAGGAACCATTAATGTCCTTATATTTCTATCAATCTACAACTAATGTTCACATATAAGCTGAGTTATTGTTATCTTGATACTTTGTTACACAATTGAAGAAGCATCTCAAAAAGGCAACACCATGCAATCTTTTAACTAAAATTTGATTGAGTCAAATAAGTTTAAAAACTAAAAATACCACACAAATATGGGCTAGTTTGAAACAGAAGATTTGTGGAGTTTCTGAGAAGTGAGAAATATAAGAGACTGAAGCTTGGCAACAGCAGAGGCTTTCTCAGGTGGGCATTTGGAGAGTGAAACATTTAAAGAATGCAAAGCTTCATCAAGCTTGCCAGCAGCCAATGCAGCACAACCAGCTTTATAGGCCTCATCAGCCAACCGGGCATCGTACTTGGGCGAATCCTGAACCTTGTTTCTCGTCATCGATGAAGATGATGGCGAGTCGAGGAGAGCGGTAGCATGTGCATATTCGAGATTAGTGATGGCAGTGTTGATTTCAGCCATGAGAGCCTCAGGTGTCAAAGGGAAAGTCTTGACTCCATCAAAGACACTGAAATGGGGATTCCCTTCCCCAGAACCCATCTGCTTCCCAAGAATCTTTTAGTCAATGAATGGGCTTAACTTTCCATTTTAATCCCAATTCCCAATCATTAAAACCCAACAATGAATGGCTCAATCAACTCGAAATTACTGAATTAACAATCTTTAACACTTACAAAGCAAAACCCAGAAAAGCTATGGAACGGGAACCTGTTAATCATTAGAGGAAGAAAATAAACAACCTTGAACTGGAATCAAATCATGTTCGGAAAAGATAAGGTAAGCAGCAAAAACAGTAACCTTAAAAAGATGATATCTGTCTTTCAGATTCCATATAACAGTTAGAGAAAGAGAGAAAGATTCTTCGCTCCAACAACGAAGCTAAGAATTGGGTTTATCGACGGGTTGTCGTAGAATCGAGATGTGGAGCAAAATTTTTTCTACTTTCCTTACAATCTTACCATCCTCTTAAATTTAATGATCCTCCTACACTTCAAGTTAAGAACTACAACTACAAGTGTTCATTAAAAATCAAGGAATTGAATTGTCCCCAACCACCAGTTTGATTGCGTCTGTTTCTGGGATTGATCGGTTGTTGGTTGTGTTTAATTACTTGATTTTGCTTAGTACAATTTTGGGCTCAGGCTTGAGGGCTTACTCAAAGATCAATGCCAATTTATTTTTATTTTTTTTAATTGAATCTACTAATTTTATTAAACGAGGATATATCTGAAATTATAATAAAATTTTACAACTTAGTAAATAAAACACCTAATTCAAACATATTTCTAATAAACAAGACTAATGTCTCGAAATCATAAGACGGCCATACAAAGAAAAAGTAAAAACCTAACACAAAGACTCGAAACAAAATATGGATATAAACATCATCGTAGATCGACAACGAATGGTAAAACCATCAACAAGCAACATAAAAATGCATATTACATTGAGGTATGTTGACAACAAGGTTATTACCGCAACTCAATAGCGAAAAGGAACAGTGAATATAATCGCATATCTAAATCCAGTTCGAAAATCCGAGACAGTGAGATCAACAACATAATGAAAAGAGCACTATCTTAATCAGTCATGGCATCATCAGATCCAACCCTAATAGAAAATCAAAATAAAAAAGAGAAAAGATGCCGCAAGACAGAAAAAAGAACGTATCAAAAGGTAGAATAAATCATACCACAAGAACAGAATAATTTATTGAAAACTTAAAAACAAACGAAACGATCCTGGCGGTCAGCGACCAATATTAAAATTGGTGTCGCCGCTAACATTTAAAAGAAAAGGAGCAAAAGTGATCACTGTGCGGTGGTCGACGACCAATATCAATGCCTATTTATTTATTTGAAGTCCAAAGACGAGTATTAATAAATTATAAAAGACATAATGTGAAAAATGTCTCTAACATTTGACTGAATAGTCATTTTAACTCATTCTTTTTTAAGTATTTTAACTCTCAACGTTTCATTTTAGATCAAAATGGCCCCTCTGTAGATAAAAGAATGTCAATCAACAGAGTGGCCATTTTATCCCACAATAAAACGTTTAAAGGTTAAAATGGTTCAAAAAAATAGAAGCCAAAATGATCATTCAGTCAAACATTATGGGCATTTTTTAGTATTATACCATTATAAAATTATCACCAAGAACCTGTTGGCCTTGCAAAATGAGGCGCTAGGTCATTTAAATAAGGCCAAGAGTTTAAATCTCAACGTTATGAATGGAAAAAAATTGAATTTGAGGATTGACAACATATGTCTCTACAAAACTTGATCCAAATTAGTCTACGCTTCATTAATTTAATGATGTGCATGCTAAAAATGTTAATATTCAATTTGACCTCTAAACTAGAATTAAAACTTCAATTTAACCCTTTAATATATTTTTTAATTATACTTTCTTTTTAAAAAAAATAAAAACTTTTCATAATAACCTTTTACTCTCCACTTGGACCAAAACTTCTCCTCTATGATCAAAGCTCATTCATGAAATAAACTTGTCTTTCAACCGTGCTACTCAAGAATGTTGGTGTTTTTAAGATGGCAACATTGGTATAAGAACATCCCGGTCCTCAACAATGGTGGACGAAACTAGATCACATGACCTTGAGCGAAAAACATTCAATCGGCAAAGGTAGGAAGCTTTGCGACTGAATCGGACCCTTGGGAATTAGCCTCCAGAATATGGGTAGGATGATGGTGAACGTGGATTTCAATGGAAAATATTCAATCAGCCATAATGGAAAAACAAAAACAAAAGATAAAAGGTGTGAAAGAAATCTTTCACATTCATATACCCATACAACAGATCAATGAGGATCGTCCAATCCAACTTCCCACACCAAAGTTATCCATTTTTCACATCTATGAATGTATACATAATTGAACGACAAAATAAGGCTACTCATTTCTTCAACTGTAGCCTCACCCATCCTATCAAAATCTATCTATCAATGCCGCCTCAGACCCCCCATGTTCCAAAAACCAGAGAGACGTTATCATTTGATTAAAGCATAGGCCTTTGTCTGATATTAACTGGGGTATCATAAAACTCGGTAGAATTAGAGTCAACTGCTAATGATACCTGATACCTAAGGAACCATAACAGGAGCCTTCAGGTGTGCGTCTCTATAAGCTTCAGAATATCTGTCCTTAAAGTTCAGCCGGGGCTTCTCTGACTGCATATTTATTTTAAGTTAATCAGTCAATGTTCGGTGAGAATGCTAACTTAATGGATACGAAAGGGCACTTACGAATTTCAGCCAGCACTCCATGTGTTTGTGTTTGTATATATCTGGGGAATAGCAACCCGTCTCTGATGGACAATAAACCCATATGTTGCACTTCTTTTCACCAGGCTTTGCATTTTTTGCCTGATCTAAGCAAGCCTGGCAGCAGTCAGCTGCACTTTCTTTGTGGTGGGTAAGACCCCATCTAACGGCCACACCGTCGTAATCCGTATGAAGTTCAGCATGGCATTGTCGTGGAAGCAGCCTCCCAGCTAAAATCTGTTCCTCATCTTCTGAAGTACAAAAGGGTTACACCTTAGTGACCATCATTTCTGAACAATTTTTCATCAAGTTTCTAACTTAAAATCCATATTCCCAGAACCTGTGTATAAATATTGATCTAAATCTGCTATGCTGCCCTAAAGATTGAGAGAGATGCCTTTGATCGACTGAAAATATAGAACAGTAACCTGTATCTTCCTCGCCCTCAGGCTTATCATCATGTTCTTGATTATTGATTTCAGTGGGTATCCAAAGGCCAATTTCTTCCGACAGCACAACAACCCAATTGGACTCAAAGGCATTTACTAACATCCCTACACACAAAAAAGGTAAGTCCGACTGGTAAAGTTAACATTCTGCGACAAGGAAAAAGGGTAACATTTTCTTTGGCTTTAAGGGTGGTTAAAGCCCTCGAACTTTCGGAAAAGAATAATTAAACCCAGTATTTTACACTCAATTAAGCCCTCAAATTGAGAAATTAAATTAATTAAGCTCTCAAACTAAGAATTTATATTAATTAAGCTCTTTGACCAATTTTGACCGGTAATGGCCCCGTGACAAGTGGTATCAAAGCGACTCATTGACTGCCTGATTTCACGCCGAGTGCCCATGAGTGGGGTAGGCAGGGTGGACAACTGTGACAAGGTGGCCCATCACGAGAGCGGAAGCTCGTAACGAGCGCGTCACGAGGTTGAGCGGGGGAGAATGTCACGCCTGAGAAGAGGCATGATCATTAATCTCACATCGGAAAGGAAAAAGGAAGTCTTGGGATATAAATACGGTGGCGCTGAACATTCTATCAAACATATCTTTTGGGAAGAGGGTAATGGCTCCGTGACATCAAGTTTAACGGGTTTTTTTCCTAGAGTTATCACCATAACGTGGCACAATGTATTCTGTCACGTGACCTTCCCATGTTTTTAAGAAAAATTTCTGAAAGAATATACTAAAAATATAAAAAAATCAATAAATGTTACTAGAAACTATATTAAAACCGTAAAAATTTAAACAATTATAAAAATATGGAAAACCAAAAAAAATTATTTAAAAACTACAAAATATTAAACATTATTGAAAATTCTAAAGAATTGAAAATTATTTTTAAATCATAAATTATTAAAAATTATAGTTGGTAAAAAGTATAAAAATATTAAAAGAATTATAAAAAATTATTAAATATCATTTAAGTTGTTTGTTAAAATTATTTTACAATCTACAATCACACAAATACATTGACATAACATTTGTAACCAACTCAACCATAAAAAACTCATACTCCAACTATATTTCAAAATTTTAAAATGATTTTAATAAAATGAAAATAAAAAATCTGAAAATACCACATGAAAACACTGTACAAATGATTAAAAAAGCGGTTAAAGATAATGAACAACGTTAGTAAAAGAGGTGAATCGATGAAATTCTGGATATAAAAACTTAATTGGGTGAAAAAAGGGTTTAATTGATTTTTTTCAAAGTTCGAAGCTTTTGCCACTCATTTTTTTTTTATCTCAACAACAAACAAAAATACTGAAATATACCACCTTCAGTGTATGAGTTACCTGCTTCCTCTTGCAAACGTGATGAATTCAACCCCTCCCCTCCAAGGGCCAACTTTTTGGCTTCTTTTAGTTTCTCCCTCCGCCAGCTTTCAACAGCTTATGTTAACCCAATAAGAATGGTAGTAGATTATAATGAAGAAACTATGAAAACAATGCCAGAGATGATTAGTTGTCCTCAAACATGAGATCTACATCATTGCTGATAATTTAAACTCTTCTAAGACACAGAAACTACTTGCATGATAACTCTTAACTAATGGCAGAAATGGTTTGCTTGGAGAATTGGGAAGCTTGTTGAGGAATTCAAATCAAATAGAGCCTAAAAGAATCTATCCAATCCTGTGTTCGTTAAAAACAGCTTGTGGTTGCTCTGAAAGCAGCAAAACATAGAGCAACATATGTTCCAATTTCAGTCAACTCATAAAAGTAAAGATCTTTAAATTTAGAGCTGATCAGAAACCAACAGCAAAATATTGCCAAATAAATAAAAACAAAGGGCTGTGGTTAAAATAGTTCTGAAAATTTTGAAATAACAACCAATTTTTAACTCAAATACACATTCGATTCGGGCAATGCCAAACCCAAGAAACTCACACTTCTCATCATAAATTGTATTGTAGCCTCATTAGGTTATATCCTTGGGTGTAAAGCAATTCTCTACCTATTTTGCATTCGTAAACAGTCATAAACAGCGCATAATGCAAGAAACTCAGCCCTTTCTACACCAAAGAAAAGCAAACAAAAGGACAAGTACAAGTACAAGTTGATCTCCGAAATCAGCAAAGTAACCATGTAAAGAAGTCCATGACTTCCCCGGCATAAAATGATTGGTTTCACATTTGTTTTCCTAACCATGCTATTATTGTTTGGTTGGCAATCCTTGGGAGACTTGCAACTAGAGACAAACTGCTAGAAATGAAAATTGAAGTTGCAAGTCTTTGCATTATATGTGGTGCTGCATCTAAAACTCGAAACCATCTTTTCTTTGAATTTTCATTTTCAACTTTCAAGGAACATTTGAGGAGCTATTTTTGCAATGTGCAATTTGAATAGAAGTGTACTTGCTTGGGAGCATGAGCTGATGTGGGCTTCTACTTAGTTGAAGGGTAAATCCTTAATCACTTTCATTCTTAAGCAAGCCAGGAATGCTTTCATTTACTATATTTGGGTGAAGAGGAATAGGAGACTGTATAGGGGTCAATCAAGATATGAAAAAGAAATTTAAGTTCTATTATAGAGAATGAAAATTAAGCTTTATGGAAAATGTATAGATAGATTTGATTTTGTAAATCTTCAACTTTGTATAGCTTGAGGCATACTTGTTTAGAGTATCTGTTTTTGAGGACACACTTGCATTTTTGTACTTGGGGTAATAACATGTAGAAATTATTCAAAAAAAGCCGATGACTTGCTATCCAGATAAGAGATGAAGAAGTAATGAAGCTGTGTTTTTCAGAGTAAGGAGAACAGAGGATATTTGGCTTCTAAGCAACTAGATGCATGAAACATCATTTAATCATATAAAGGAAAATAGGTACCAGGAAGGAAGGACAAAAATAGGTAGCACCAACAAAAAAACTTATTTTCTTTGAATATATATTCAGAAATATATCCTAACCAATGATTTGAAACCTTTCTTCAATCAATAATCACAGTGTATAATATGCTTTTTCACCTGTCAGAAAAACAAAGAAAGAAAAGAATCTTAAGATTATATATGTAGCATTTTTCTTAATGCAATCAATGAATTAACCACAAAATTCTGCAAACTATGACTACAGGCTAGCTAAATTCAAATAGATTATGAATGAATCGATCTATCCCATTAATTGCTATGCAATGAATACGAAGCATATCCACCTTTGGACTATTGGATGACATTAGTTCAATAAGATAAGGAACCTTGGTAAGATGAAAGAACAGAAGAGAAAGCACAACATGTGAAACCTAGCAGATTTTAAATGCCATGAATTCGAAAGCCTACATGTAAATTAAGAATTTGAACTTTACCATTGTTATGAAACATAGGGAAGCATCACAAACAGTGTCATAGATGATGGGAATAAAGTTGCAAAACTTATTTTTTCAGGATTATCACAGAATTCCCTTTGCCTCTTGACAGATCAAGAAGATGATCACTAGGAAGCTCAGGTTCCAGCAATCATAATGCTTGTTGCGAAACATGTGATGTGAGACATAATCAAGTGCTATTTCGGAATAAAAACAGTAAATGATTTTTCATGCTCAAAAAGTGCAATGTATTTAATGCATTTCTTATATCTCTTCCATGCTAAACTAGGTAATCACACACCTAAAAGTCTCCATAATAATAATGCAGTTTATGACTGGCATATTCACTGAGAATTAATTATAAACTTGTAATCTTTGCAGTTTACATCTCACAAAAAGTTTGTAATCTTTGGAACTAAAACCTAAAACTCCTGAAAAGGATACATCATAAATGTTCAATCTGTATATAAAATAATACTTACTAAATAAGAACAGCAATATAAACAGCAGAACAATCAAACAATTAAAAGGAAACAAAGACACCAACCTTGCTGCTCGCTGGCAGTGGCATTTGGTCTCAAACTTCTCAATCTCTGTAGGATCTCATCAGTTATCTGATGCTTAACTGCCCGTGGCAGTTCGGCCACAGATTCTTCACTCCAAGATCCACGCTTTATTCGCTTAAACTTTGTTTACAGACATCAAGTGCATCCCCCAATTAAAACTATTATCGCCAACAAAATGGATGCTATAAAAAGAAGGTATTTTGCATACTAATTTAATAAGCTCGATAGGTTCACTAGCTTTTCGAATCTTAACCGATTCTTCCATTTTCCTAATCTGATTTGGAATATACTTTACAACTAAAAAAAGAACAAAAACCCAGAAAATTAAAACACTAATCAATAAGAAATCTCTTAAACACCCCCACCCCAAAAAAAGGACAAAGCTGATATAAACTTGCCATTATCTTTGTTGGAATAAATGTAGAGAGAAGAATAGAGAGAACGAAGAACAAAGAGAGCAATAACAATGTTAACGAAGCAAACAGTCAGAGTTATTCTTTTATACGACCAGTGACCCGGAGCCGAACCCAAACCAAAACCGCCGCCTTTAGGTCTTCCTCCCCTAACCATCTCTCACTCCGGTTCTCCTCCTCCTCCCTCTCCCTCATCCCACCATATCCTTTTTGCTTTCACTCCTGTAATAGATCGATCAAAAGAGGACTTTTACCAGATCCCACCAACCAACCAAACTTTTACTTATTGATCTTTCACTTTCCAAGCCACACAAAATTGGAGGCACCCCACAGCAGTGAACTTGTTCAGCTTCTGTTCTTTGCGTGCATTTTGGGTTTGGGGTTAATACAAGGAGATGCGAATGTCATTGATTATTTTTATTTAAAAAAAGTGGGAGATTAGATTAAATGAGTTCATTGGTGTTGATATTGATGATGTTTGTTGTCTTTCTTAATAATGGGATTTTTTTCCTTCTTTAGTTAGGGTGATGATTTGAAGTATTAAATTTTTATATACGGCTTGTTTTATGTAGTTTGAATTTTAGAATTTAATTTTCATAATTTATAGTGCTTGATTCATGTATTTTTATATGGTCAAAGGAGTTTAAATTACAGTTGACTATTTTTTTATATTCTTTTGCAGTTTGTTTTATCATATTTTTTTCGTAAAACAAACTACATTCTCTTCAACACTAAACTCTAAATGCTAAACATTAATCTAAACCCTAAACCTTAAACCCCAAATATTAACATAAATCCTAAATAATAATCCCTAAACACTATACGTAAACCTTAAACTCTAAATGTTACCATAAACCTTAAAACTAAATCCTAAACCCTAAATGCTACCATAAATCCTAAACCCTAAATGCTACCATAAATCCTAGACTCTAAACCATAACCACTAACCTAAACCCTAAACCTTAAAAATAACCCTTAAACCATAAACCCTAACATAAACCATAAACCCTAAACCCTAAATAATACCCTAGAACTTGAACCCTAAACACTAATCTAAACCATAAAACCCTAACCTAAACCCTAAA
This sequence comes from Hibiscus mutabilis, assembly GCA_019671005.1. Taxonomy (NCBI): domain Eukaryota; kingdom Viridiplantae; phylum Streptophyta; class Magnoliopsida; order Malvales; family Malvaceae; genus Hibiscus; species Hibiscus mutabilis. The sequence goes on from CM033716.1 coordinate 65,740,617, forward strand.
TATTAAACCCTAAACACTAACAAAACCTTAAATCCTAAACATATACGCTAACCCCTAAACCATAAATTCTAACATAAACCCTAAAACTAACATAAACCCTAAATTCTAAACATTAAACCCTAGATGTTAAACCCTAAATGTTAAACCATAAACACTAACCCTAAACCCTAGATCCTACCCTAAATACTAAATCCTAAATGCTACCATAAATCCTAAATCCTAAACCCTAACTATTAACATAAACCCTAAACCCTAAATGTTATATAAACCCTAAACCCTAAATGTTGCATTAAACCCTAAATGCTAACATAAACACTAAACCATAGACCATAAATTCTATCCTAAATCTTAAACCCTAAACCATATTTTGGTTAAAATTTGATTTTAGCATTATTGATGCTTGTTTGTGGACTGTTCATAAAATTATCAAGAAACTCTACCAAACAGCGAAAAATGAATTACACAACATCATCCAAACACCAGAAAATACTTTCTGTAGTTTGTTTTCTAGAAAATGTAGTTTATTTTCCAGAATTCATTTTTTGGAAACAGATTTCAGTAAAACAAACATACCATAAGTTGGAATGTATTGATTTGAATGAAACAAATTAAATTGAAATAAATATTTTATAATAAATTGTTATAAATTTTAATTTTTTATTGATAAGAGCGGTATTAGAATGGTTATCAACCACCGGTGATATTTTTGTTATTATTTTAATTCTTAACAAAAAATATTGTCTTGAATTTTTAATTTTTGCACATCTTGTTTTGTTTGTTTCTTGTGCCTTTGTGACATATTTTTTTTTTATGTTTTGTGGCATACATTTGTGATAGTTTTTCGTTTGTGTATCGATTATCAAGTCTCTTGTTCCTAATTAGGGAAGGTCAATAATCTAGTATGATTATATTTCTTTCTATGACAATTTGCCGACAAAAGCATAACTATTAGCGGAACAAATCAACAAGATTGATGATGTCCATCATTTCTTCTACATCATTACATAAACATCTAGTTAGACAGAGATAAAAAAAATTGAAAATTTTGATGATGATTGTTAATTTTGAAATTCTCTTTTATATTCTAGATGTGGTTTGTTACACCTTCCATTGTTAGAAAAAAATTACCCATCTTGCGAATTTTGGCCCTGTTTGGTAAACAAGGCCATAAAATGTGCTCCATTACTATTGGTAGAAATCAAACTCCTGACCTCATGGTTAAGGGATGAGGTGAACAACCACCACTCTTTTTATGAACTTTTTGAGTTAGAAGTTTGAATAAAATATTTGTAAAGACTATTTTGTCATTGATAATTATATTTTTTTATAAATAATATAAATTTGAATAACTAATAAAATTAAAAAAATAATTTCTTAAATAAGAAATTATTTTTTATCGGCAAGTAAGTATGATTTTATTAAAAATAAGAAATTAATATATAGATTAATGTATACATTTAAATTTAATAATTATTAAAATTATACTAAAAAGAGAATTCACAAATAAAAAATAATATATACATCATTTGACATTCATGCTTAGTAATGATATTAAAAGAATAATTTTTATAATCCAATTAATATTAATAGATACAAAATATTAATAACTAATAAATTATTCAAACAAGTATTGAATATAATCATGTCTTTATATGTCATTTTGCTTGTTCAAATAATCAAATAGCTATTGGCTATCAGTTAATTTTACCAAACACTTTTATACAATCAGCTAATGCTATTAGCTATCAGCTAATGTAATCCGCTATTAACTATCAGCTATCCGTTAATTGCCAAACAAGGTCATCATTTTGAAATAAAACATGTTGTTCTTTGGGACAAAAATATAGACATGTATAACTATATCTATTTCAACTTTCATTCAAGATTTAATCACATACTTTTTATAATCATAACCTATTTTAAAATGATACAATATCAAAAAATAACAGTAACGTTTGATTGGATAGTCATTTTAATTTTTATTTTTTTGTGTGAAGCTTTTTAACCTACGACGTTTTATTTTAGGTCAAAATGACACCTTTATGAATGAAAATTGTTAGTCAACTAATAGTGTCTTGAAATGACGTGGAAAACATACATGGCAGTACACGTTGACATAGCAGTATCATATAGACAAAGATGCTGATTTGACAGAATAACACATCATTCAGAAAATAATTCTATACAATTATATCAAATACTACTCCCTCTATCCCACTCAATACGTTTAGTATTGACTTTTTAAAAGTCAATTTCTTTTAACTTTGACCATAATTATTTTAAATATTTTAATTAATTAATTTTTATAAAATATATATTTTTGTACTACTTAATTGAAGGTTTCTAAAACATATTTTTTCACATTTTTATCAATAATAAATTTAAAGTAATAATGAATGGGATGAAGGGATATAAAATTATTTATTATGCTGTCATATTATTCTGTCAAGTCATTCAAGTTGTTTATTGTTAGTTAACTAACAATTTACATCCACGGATGAGCCATTTTGACATAAAATAAAATATTGAGGGTTAAAAAGCTTCAAAAAAAGAATAAGGGTCAGAGCGACTATTTAGTTAAACGTTAGGGGTGTTTTCTTGACATTATGCCTTTAAAATTTGAGTTAATTGCACTACATGTCCTCAAACTATGATACTTATTCTAGATTAGTCCTTAAACTTTTTAACATTCCAATTTCATCCTCAAACTATGGCCTTCATTTTAAACTGGTCCCAAACTTTTGGGCATTCCAATTTCATCATCAAACTATGACTCTCATTCTAAATTGGTCCTCAAACTTTATGAACGTTCTAATTTTATCCCCAAATTATCAACATATGCTAAACATATCTTATGTTAATAAAACCTTTATAAAAAGTTTTAATTGTCATGAAACACTTATGTGTATTATGTAACAATATGATGTGGTATGAATGATAAATTGAAGATGAAATTAGAATATTCAAAAAGTTTGAGGACCAATTTAGAATGATGGTCATAGTTTGGGAATGAAATGGAACATTCAAAATTTTGGGAGACCAATTTAAAATAAAAGTCATAGTTTGAGGATGAAATTAGAACATTTAAAAGTTCAACAAACTGATGGTCATAATTTATGGACACGTGGTTCAATTAAATCTTAAAATTTTGTACGTAAAATTTGAAATCTATATACGTACCTTAAAACTTTTCCCTAAACAATAGTAAAGCTTCACTGAATTTAGACTCGTGAATTGATCAAAACATATGCAATGCCATTTATCAAATTCTAATTTTTGGAATTTTAGATATTTACTTTGTTGAAATTATGATCTTAGTCCCTATACTACATTAAATCGTAAACAATTCTTAAAAACTCATAAATTGTAAAATGGCTTTAGGGGTAAGAAGCCTGAACTTTTAAAAAAAATTAATTATGCTCTTAAAATTTTTTGACACCCAATTAAACCCTTGTCATAATCCATTTTGTTCGGGCCTTAAGCCCAATAGCTAAATTAAATCAAAAAATTAAAAATCCCTTTTTATCATTTCCTTAACCCAAACATACCCAATTATCTAAACTAAACTGGCCCAATTACATACCCATTACAATCCAACCCACTACCATTACCAAATTAATAACCTAAATACCTAAAGCACCCCTAACCCTAAAAAATAAACTAAACTTAAAATGTTTATCCCTTTAGCAGCCGCCAGTCATGTCCCTTCAGTTTCCCCCGCACGTGGCCGTCACGCGCGACACCACGACCACCATCGCCCTAGTTACCTGCTCCACCGCCCTGCTCTATCACGTGCTAGAACCGCTTTTGTTAGAAAAGCAACAAAAGTAAAATTATTATATCTAAAATCATATCCGAAAAAGGAAAAGGTGTAATATATTTTATTTTAATGCATGCAAATCGGGTATAAAACCCAGTAAATCGATGTATAGGGGGAGGAGAAATAAAAAAGAAGAATTCGAAAATAAAAAACAACATTTTTCATTCTCTTAGTTTATTCGAAACACCAAATATAGAGCAAAAAAGGGGAAACGCACCGGAAAGGTACTAAGACCAAAAAAGAATTGAAAACAAAAGGTAAAAGGGCATATATTTCATTTCGTTTTTTTTGTAGATCCAGGAAGTTAGGATTAGATTAGAGGAAATCTAACCTTAGATTCGGCTTCAAAAAAATAGCGAGTCGCCCGGTTCTTTTGTATCATTTTCGGCTGTTGGAGGTGGCGGCTCACCGTCACCGATGAGCGGCGGCAGACGGAGACGCGTAGCGGCTAACACGGCAGCGTCAGACAGAGCAAGGAGAGAAAATAGAGAGAGTTGAGAGGATTTAATTTCTTTTTTTGTTTATCAAATAAGACTTGAGTTTTTTTTTTGGGCTAAAGGGAAATATATATAAATTTTAAAACGACATCATTTTGGAGCTCTCGACCCGCGCCTCAACCCGACCCGGCCCGGTGGATCCTCGCCTTTTTGAATATGGGCAAATTATGCCCGCTGCCCTTCCAGATCTAGTATCCTTGTAATTTGGTCCTTTAAATTTTTTTGTTATTATTATTATTATTATATTTGTTATTTTTATTTTATATAACATGTATATCACAAAATTATTATCACTGTCATCATTATATTATATTATATTATTTAGTATTATTATGATATATTATTATTGTCATGACATATTATTATATTTTTTATGTAATTTATAGTATATTTATTTTATAGTGTATATATATGTGTGTGTTTTTCTCTGTGTATATTACATGTCATGTATATATAATACATGTATATCATTCTTATTATAATATGTATATTATATTTAGCATATTATAATATAATTATAACATCGGTATGTGAATATATGCATATCTTATATTATGTTATCCTTTTTGACGTATTTTTGTATTTATTTTTAAGGTTTTAAATTCATTCTAATATTTAAGGGATATTTTCCACTTTATTTTAGGTAACCGGTTGAGAAGTGGTGTTCTGACTCATTCGGTGTCATATTCTTCGGTTGTCGTAAATATGACAATATTCTCCTTAGACCGTTTTTTGGATTAAATTTTAAATTAAGATTCGAATTTCTATTTTTTTGCAAATACAACACTAAATCAACGCGGTACCAATTTTGGGCGTTGTGGGGTGCTAATCCTTTCCCACGCGTAATTGACTCCCAAACCCAAACATTCTGAATCTCTGATTATTTTTAATGGTGTCTGGCCTATCAAAGTGGCCGGTGGTGACTCTATCTCTCATTTTCAATATGTTTTTAGAAAAACCCTTTATTACAGCCCTTGAATCAAGAAATATAATCAATTAAGCCCTTGGACCAAGAAATGTAATCAATTAGACCCTTTGGCCAATTTTGACCATTAAATTTTGACAGTTTTTTGGATTTGTTGGTGCAGTGTGTCGTATCACAATGTTTCCACTTGAAATTTTCAAAAACTTTTTTATTCTATTTAAAATTTCATTAAAAAATATAAAAATCGTAAAAGACTTGTAAAATTTATAAAAAATATTTTTTTGGAAAAATTATAATTGCAACATTATAAAACTATAGTGTATCATGTGCTAGTAATATCTAAAAAAACTGCCAAGATTTAATGGTCAAATTGGTCAAATAGCTTAATTGATTCAATTTCTTAATTCAAGGACTTCATTGATTAATTTTTTTAGTTTAAGAGCTTCACAAAAAAAATCTAGAGACTCAATTAATTTTTTTCCAAAAATTTAAAGATTTTTTACACTCGTCCCTCGTAAAATTTAAAATGAGTGAACAAAAAAAACCCAATCAACATAGGAGAAATCTCTTAAAAGCGTGCCTAGTCAATTGAACTTCATGAAAAACAATTTTTATGTCACACAGGATAAAAAAGACGCCTAGTCAAACGGACTCCTTTCCCCTAAATTACACAAATGGATGATATTTGGCTTAAGTGGCAAATAAGTACTTAAATTATAATTTTTTTAGATAGGTATTCAAAGTATTTTTCAGGCTGTGCCTAACGTTTTTAACGTTACTTAAATAGGAGCTCGCCTTCAATACCCGTTAATTTTCACCGTTAACTGACACGTGTCAGCTTCTTAAATTTCTAAAATTATAATTAAAAATAAATAAAAATAAATAAAATAAAATATTTTCTTTATTTCACAAAATAGCCCTAAAATTTGAAATCCTTAACACTCCAAAACCCAAATCTCGATTTGACCTGATTTCGCAGCCGATTGCCACGCCGCCGCCCACCACGTCTGTCGTCGGACCATCACGACCATTTACCCCACCACCTTGTCGTCAAAAATCGACCGACGCCGCACAAAACATTGAAATCATCGAATGGTTCATTCGAATAATTCACGACAAACGACAGCTTAACGGACGATGAATTGTATGTGGGTCATTCGGTGAGGGGAGGGTGCTTCAGTCCGTCGCCGGAAATGCAACCAACACCAGTGGTAGTGGCTTGATTTGGGGTTTAGGGATTTGAGGACTATTTTAGGATTATTTGAAAGTTTCAGGATTTTTAAAAATTCTAATTTAAAAAAATGTTAAATACTGCCACATGTCATGTTTTTATTGGGTAATGAGATTTTTTTAACAGACAGTCACGGCGAACACCTATTTGAGTAACGTTGAAAACGTTAGGCACCTGTTTGGCCCGAAAAATACTTTAGGCACCAATATGAAAAAAAGATATAGTTTGAGCACTTATTTGCCACTTAAGCCATAATATTTTGATAAATAATTGGAGATGCAGACTAATTCGATATTTAATTAAAGAAAAATGTATATTTATGTAAAAAGTCTCATTTTGTTTTTAAAAATAATTTTATTTTGTTATGAATATTTATTTATGGTGGATATTTATGTATTAAATGAGAGTTTAATGTACTTTATTATTAGGATTTAATATTCATTGGAATTAGGGTTTTTCTCTTATGCTTATAAATATAGAGTTCGGAGAAGATATTGCACACAACTTCACATTGAGAATATAATACAAATTTCTCTCTTTAGCTCGCATCCCTCTTGTTCTAATTCTTCTTTTACTTTATTTATAGCATGTTATCAGCACGACCTCACTCAATTATCGTAGTTTTTGTTGGCGATTCTCCAAAAAAAATTCTTTTTGATATTGGTAACTACATCCCCTATATATTCAACTAAACTTAGAAAGTCTAGTATGTTTTATTTACTTGTTTATTTATGAATGTAAATTAGGGTTTATTATTAAAAAAATTGAGTTGGTTCATTTTAAAACTAAAATAAAAGTAAACGAAATTGAAGGTGATGTGCACACATCCACTATAAAAAGCGTTATAAATTGGTTAATGCATTCTTTTATGTTTTTGATATGTTTTAATCATTCTTGAAGTTGTATTTTCTTTTTAAGAAAAGTGATAGAACATGTTTCGTACATATTATGTTTTAATGTCTTCTATTCTATTTGGTGAGAGTTTGTGTTTCTAACTATGTTTTGAATTTTACATGTATGTCTAAATGGTTGGGAAAGAGACATGACATAAAGAGCCAAAGAGGTATGTTTCTCTGATTTATGTTTATTCGATTAGATTTGTTCAGTTAGATTTGTTTTGTTCCCTGAAGTGAATGAAATTATGATAAATCTAGTACATAAATTCTCTGATTAGATCTGCTTTATTCCTTGAAGAGAATACAAACATGTTAAATTTAAAATATAATAGTCTTATTGGTTTTGTTTCATTCCCTGAAATGAATGCAAGCTTAATATGTATATTTCATAACTTTATGATTTTAGTTGTTGCTTCAAAAGTATCATGTAATACCTTCGACCCAGATGTCACATTTGGGCCTCAAGCCCAACCTAAAACCATACAATTTTGCAATTAGATTTTGCCCAAACAAGGTATTTTTAAAATATTTAGATCCAATAGTTGAAACCATAGATAAACAATTTAAGTCGTTACAAAAGAGCTCCACTCTAATTTAAAACATTTAACTTGGTTATTACAATTTCAAAAGTAAGAATTATAGACTCGACCTCGTAAGATCCTATGAATACATAACCCACTAAACGCAAGTATCGTACTCTAAAAAACTCCACTTGCTGGAATCCTGTACTGATAGTGCTTCTCGATCTCACAATCCGGCGATCAACCTACGTACGAAAACAACGATTCCGAGCGCTGAGCTTACAAAGCTTAGTGGTACACATCTACTCTACTATACTTCATGCTAATCATAAACATAAGCATGCAAGCTAGTACGAGCAATAGGGAGAGATAAATAAACACGTTGCGCTACCACTAGTAGCCTAAACACATGCTCTCATCATAGCAACACATCATACATGGAACACAAGGCCCAACCATACTCGGGATCTCATCAGATCATCTGAGCAAAAGCACACAAAGTCGTACCACAAACCTGGAGTAAGGCCTGATGTTACACAACTTCAGGAACGTACATTCGACATCTCTAACCATGGCATTGCAAAACTTTTTCTATGGGTATCCAGATCCCATCAATTAAAGGTGACTCAACCAACCAAATGTCCAAACTGCACACAACATCGACATGATTACCATATGACACATATCATAACTCGATCCACCAAGGATCTCATATGGTTGCTATTACAACAAGTCACCCAATTTAAGTTTACCAACTTGTTAATATATTATGAAAGTTTACATTAATATCCTCATTAATTATCTTGTTAATCCATATTATCTTATTAACATCCCACATAAATTTCCATCTTTTATTAACATTATAGATTATTCTGTTTAGTGGGTATCGGTACTCGAACACAAGTATCAATATAGTACCCTTGGGTACTGGTACTCACATGCGTACCGGTACTAACATAGCTTACTAGAGATCCTTAATCCACAAGTATTAGTACGAGTCAACCTGTACTGATATGGTCCCCAATCGCGTACCGATACAGCCGAAGCTCGTACTGATACCTTTACACGGGTTCACACCATTTCCTTGAATTACGATTTTACAACACTTTATTCGATCCCTATCGTTATGGTTTGTTTACTAATGCATTTATTTAATTATTATTAATTACTAGCTTCATAATCATTTAATCGAGTTTTTATCCATTAAGCATAACTTTCATCGAATCACATCAATCCATTCGAACAAGCATACAAAACATCACAATTATCGGCCAAATCAATCAATCATCAAATAATCATACGAGCATCTCAAACGAATCTAAACGGTCTCTAAAGCCTCCACGAGTCTCATCATATTCGCAACATCATCATGCATTTCATAAATATCGAGTCTCATACTATCAGCCTCCATGCATGCATATTCATCATCTACCTAATTTGCAGATACTAACACGCAAAGCAATCACATTTATGATGCTCATGAAGCAATCTGAGTTCGAGGTGTACTAATCTTAAACCAACACGATAAAACCCCTACCAAGCTCCTCTAATCATCTATTTAATTCCAATATTCGAGTTTACCAAAACCTCAAATAAAACAAATACGATTACATAGGTCATTTCATACTATCAAACTACTTTAAGGGATAAAATGTGTAAAAATGGCTTACCGGGTTCTAATTTGGCGAAACAGACTCAGAACATCGAGAAATCTCGGGTAGGGTCCTTTAAAAAAGTCAACCTGTGACAAAAAGTCAACGGTCAACACTCGGTCAATAAGGTCAACGAGTTGGTCAACGCGGTCATCGTCTCAACGGCTCGACTCCAACCGGCTTGACTTAGATGGCTTCAACTTGCAATAGATTATGTTGCTTTAGATGATAAACTATATTTTAGGAATACATCTTTTAATAATAATAATCAAAATTTAATTTTGCCTTTTACCTCTAATATTGAACCAGTATAGGAAATTGAAGAAAATACTTCAACACCAATAGGCATGAAAACATTTCATATTCTTATTTTTTCTACCAAGCCAACTAGAAATTCTTTTAATTCTTAAAAACACTAGAATGGAATAAATACAAACTTCTACAATTATACAACAACTAATATTAAAAAAGATATATTTACTTTTTCTAATTTAAAAAAATAGGTATATAAATTACATTACAATTTAAAGAATATAAAAAATATTCTTTACATGCTTTGTTAAATACAAGAACTACAAGTAGATGTAGAAGAAAATATTATACTTACAAAAATGGCAATTAATGAGAACCCTATTAAAGCAATAGGAATAGATGATAATAAAACAATAATTTAATATAAAGCCAAAAATGTACCTATATATATTAATGGTGTTAGGTTTGTAGTACCTAAAATACTATGCTTTCTAGATATGCATGCAGACATACTATTAGGCAATAATTTAAGGAAAATACTTTCATACACAAGCTTGTGTAAACTTTAGTTTGCACAAGACTTTTAATTTTAGGGTTTAGAGATTTAGGTTGAGGTTTAGGGGTTTAGGTTGTAAGGTGTAAAATTTAGGATTTATGTTTAGAATTTAGAGTTTAGGATTTAAGGTTTATGTGGTAGGGTTAGGAATTTAGGTTTTAGATTTTATAGTTTAAATATGAAGGATTGTATAATTTTTTACACAGCTTGTATATTAAAATATAACCCATAATTTAATATATAGCCTTTTACCATTTTCTATAGATAGTGATATAGTAACTGTATCCGCAGAAAAAACAATTGTAAAAATTCCTTTGATAAAAAATTATAAATTTATATGCGATAAAAATTTTAAACCTCCAAAAGGGGAACAAATTAATCAAGTAGATATTAATCATTGGTTATATAAAATATTAAAAGATAATTTTAGTGAAGAACCATTAAAATCATGAGAAAATAGTCCGAAATATTGAAATATGAAATTAGAAAATCCTAATAAAATTATAAGAGTAAAACTCATGATCTATACCAAAAATGATATAGATGAATTTGATATTCAAATTAAAGAGTTACTAGATAAGGATTAATAAAACAAACTAATACTCCATATTATGATGCAACATTTATGGTAAGAAATAATACAAAATAAAAAAGGATGGAATGATTATTAATTATGAAAAACTATATCAAAATATGTTTTGATGATTATTTTATTCCCATTTTTTTTAATTATCAGGCTAAACGAGTTAGATATTTTAGGAAATTTGATTATAAATCAGAATTTTGGAAAATCATGCTAATTGATGAATCAAAACCGTTAACAACTTTTAGTGCATTTAGTGGTCATTTGGATTGTGTTATGCATCACAAGTCTTCCAAAGATGGATGGACTCAATTTTTAATAAGTATAAAAAATTATATAATTTATATAGATGATATATTAGTATTTTCAGAAACATTGGATTTACATAAAAAACATTTCAATATTATTTCTCAAGAATTCATAAAACATGAAATTATATTAAGCCATAAGAAAATAAGCTAGAAAAAAGAATAGAATTTTAGGACTAAAATTATGTTTAGATGGTCTTGAACTCCAAGATCATATTATAGTTAAAATAAAAAATTTCTTGAAAATATTGAAGATAAAAAATAAATTCAACAATTTTTTAAGAAACATAATTATGGTAGAAATTTCTTTCTAAAATTATCTGAAAAAATAGGCATGTTATATGATAAATTAAAAATTGATAATACTTTTATATAGTCTAAACAAGATTCAAAACTAATTAAGAAAATAAAATATGAAATTACATGTATTCCAAAGGTTTATCTTCCTAAATAAGGAGAGAAATTAATATTTAAAACGGACGCCTCATAAAACACTTGGTTGTATATTAAAACCTAAAACATTAGATAATCAATAAATGATATGTAGATATTTATTAAAAAAGTTTAAATCGAATGAAATTAATTATAAAACTTTTGAAAAGGAATTATAGCCATAAAAAGGTATGCAATTTTTTATGTATTTAACACTAGAGAAATTTATAATAAAGACCAATAATTAAGCGGTTAAATAATTTCTCACTAATAAAAAATTAGAAACAAACACAGAAGAATTAGATGATATAATGAATTATATACTTTCAATTTTAAAGTTTTATATATCAAAGGTACTGATAATTTTATTGCTAATTATCTTAGCATAGTTGATGGATAGATGTAAAATGCGTCAGTATGAGAATGAACTATTGTCCGAAAGATGCTCAATAAAAGGATTCAAAAACCACAATATGCTAACCAAGGATTTGTGCCACTACAAATTTTGGTAATCTATTATCCTAATTCAAGGTATTTTGTTTCTTATCCAATAGTAAGACGACCAATTAGAAATATGTCACAAATATCAAAATCGTAAGCAGTAAACCTATTACAGTGTTGTCATAGGTCGCAGTGGTCTTAGGATCTAAACTCAATGTTGCCACCTATTTTTCACCATTCTTTATTTATTCATTTTATTTTACTCTTGTATACATATATATTATAGCCATATAAAAACCCAACACGAAAAATAAAAGAGGTCCATTTTAAATTTTAAGAGTCCACTTTTTAATAAGGACCCATAGTAACCTATTTGGCCCGAAAAAATGAAACCCAAGCTAACCCTTTTCCCTTCTCCCATGTGCAAGCTTAAACTGGGACCATTGGATCTAGGGTATGGATCTAACGGTCTAGATTGAATCAAAAAGGAGTGAGGAAGGGCATCCATCCCCCACGTACGCCGCCACGCCAAGCAAGCCGCGCGCAGGTTCAACATTGCTGGGGAGCCTTCGATCCACCTCCTGAAGCTGCTGGCAACCATCCTGCCACCACCGGCCGACGCTGGCGATAACCACCCCGCCTCACCAGCCCATACTGTGACCGGCGCCACTGCTGCCTCCTCCTCGTGAAGCTTCAGGCGCAACGCCTTGCCCTCACATTTTCTCTTCGTGCTGCAGGCGAATGCGCCTCGCCACAGCCGTACGTCGGACCACCTGTGACCAAGCTGTGTCGACGCCGCCTTCCCCTCCGTCCGACACCCTACAGCAAACGAAAAGGGGAAACAAAAAGGTTAGGGTTTTTGGTTCGAATATGGAAAAGAGGGAAGGAATCAGATCAGATTCAAATCAAAATTCAAAATTAAATCTTCTCCAAATCGTATTTGAATCTGCATTGAATGAAAAAGGGGAAAGAACCAGCCCAAAGCTGCCCAAAATTCAAATCAAATTTGCTCCAAATCGTATCTAAATCTACATTAAATGGAAAAAAAGAAAAATACCCCAAAACAGTTTTTTATTTCGAATTTTGGGATTTTTAGGTCAAAAAGTACCTATATAAAGGGGTTGAAGCCTTTGTAATTCACACACAATTCATTGGAGAGAAACACAGTTGATTTTAGAGAGTTTGATAGTTTTTTTGAGAGAATTCTACACAGTTTATGCTCGAGCTCTTGTACTTGGATTCAAAGTTGGAATAAAAGTTTGAAGCATCTTTCGAGGTATTCATTTACTTTTTTATGTGTTCTTCTTGTTTAAGTGTATGTACAAAAGGATTTTATTTTAATTTGGTTTTTGTTCGTGTTTTTTTTAAAAAGGTGGATGTTTGATCTATTTTCTTTGAAAAAGAAATTTGAAAAGAGTTTTCTAATTGAGTTATTTACATTCAATTCACCATCTCCATTGATCCTTTAATTCTTGAGTTTTTAACTATTGCTTTAAATTTAGTCTTGACTTTTTTTTGTTAAATTTGGAATTTTAATGGAATTTAAATTTTTAAATCTTTTTAATCATTTTCAAAATTAAAATTTGTACATATGTGTTTTTAAGAAACAAACCAACTTGATTAATAAATCATGTTGACCCATTTTAGGGAAGGATACACATGCCTTTAAAAAAGATTTTCTTTGTTCATTTTTTCGGTTTTTACTTGAAATAATTGAGCGTAGGCTATTAGGTTGGGTGACTAATACTTTATCTCTAGCGGGTAGGATTACACTTGTGAATGATGTTTTACAAGTGATTCCTACTTATGTGATGCAAACAACATGGTTACCAAAAGGGATATATGATGTAATTGAGAGATTAATTAGACGGTTTGTGTGGGGGGCTACTAATAATAAGTCGGTTATTGCTCTTGTTAAGTGGGAGAATGTTCAATTACCACTTGATATAATGACGGTTTGGATTTCAAAGATTTTTCTCAGCACAATAATGCTTTGTTTATGAAAATTGGGTTTCAATTAGTGATTTCCGAGGATAAACTTTAGGTTCAGACCCTTAAGAAGAAGTATAAGTGGAATGGGATTATACCTAGCGAAATAAAACGGCCTAATTCCTCTCGGTTGTGGCTAGGCTTAAGCAAATTATGAGAGGGCATCCGTATGAGTGTATGTTGGCAAATTCAGGATTGTTGGAAAATAGATTTTTGGTGGGATCTATGGCTCGAAGTGACTGTTCCTTTGGTGAATTTTTTCTTACTGTCCTCAACACCGGCTCCTGTTCCTATCACTGCGATGTTTTCGCCGTCTAGAGATTGGGATTGGGCTCGATTACAGACCTTGCTCCCGCGTAATTTCTTGTTGCGTCTAGCGTGCGTGCTGTCGCCTCGGGCGGTGTTTGGCCAGGATTGGCTTGCGTAGAGATGGACTGAACAACACAGCTTTACCACGTCGTCTGCTTATAACTGCCTCGCACAACCAATGGTGAATAATGATGATGGTATGTGGTGAGTTATATGGCAGCTAAATGTGCCGCAACGAGTGCGAACCTTTATGTGGTTATATTTTCATGGTAAGGTGCTTACAAATGTGGAGCGACGCCGTAGGCATATTATCATGGATGATCGATGTCCGATTTGTTTGAGTAGCGAGGAAGACTTGGATCATGTCTTACGAAATTGTTCTTGTGCTAAATCAGTGTGGATGCGAATAGCGACGCTCAACTTGCAATTGGGCTTTTTCTTGGGTGATATTGTGTTATGGCTACGTGCAAATACAAGGGGTAGTGGATCGACTCATGCGACATACAAATTGGAGTGGTTTGTTTGCCATTACATGTTGGGCATTATGGAAACATCGTTGTGGTATTGTGTTTAATGAGGGGCATGATGGTTTTGGCAACATTGTAGGATATATCTGTAGGATGTGGAATGATTTGTGTGCTGCTCAAAATTAGGGTGTGTGTGGTAACCAATCGCGGACTATAGAGATTGTATAGGTGATGCTAGGACATCGCAGGTTGTCGTGGCATCGAGACGAAGTAATGGTGATAGCATGTCGTTATGGAAGGCACCGGCCGCGGATGGAGCGGTTGGTGGTCTAAATCATAGAGCTGCAGTGGGATGAGGGCGGTGTTTGGCTCTTTGGATTTGCGAGGAGTCTAGGTAAATGCTCGGTTCTTATCGCAGAGTTATGGGCAGCGCACGATGTTCTTAGCCATGTTTGGCGGGTCGGTTATCGTCGTGTTGAGTTGGAGATTAATAGTCTGGGTGTTATTCAGATTCTCAAAGGTGAATCGCTAATGTTACCAAGGGATGCGATTGTTAGTAGATTACATGAGGTTCTCAATCAAGACTGGGATGTGCGAATTTTGCATATTTGCTGAGCTGGGAATGGTGTGGCCAATGGTCTGGCTCGTCTAGCATGGGCAATGGACCTTGGTGAGATGGTTTATGCGCAACCGCCGTCTGGAATAATTTCGTTGCTTCATGCGGATTGTAATACCTTTTAATATTTTGTGTTCTGTGTTTGTTTCGTTACAAATGTTGTGCTTTGGTTGAGTAGTTTCTTGTTTCCTTTGTAAGTATCACTATAAGTACTATTTCCTCTATTTAAGTTTAGGGAGATTTTTAGTGAGGCTTGTAGTGATACTCCTTTTCATATAAAAAATTTGTCATTTATTAACTTTTTTTAGTTATTTTTTTTAACTTTGACCTATTATTATTTAAAATTTATTATTGATAAATATATATATATATATTATAAACCTTCAATCAAGTAATTTTAAAATATATATTTTATAAAATTTAATTATTTAAAATATTTAAAATAATCATGGTCAAAGTTTAAAAAATTTGTCTTTTAAAAAGGATAAGTCTACCACGATCGACGAGCACCGCTGAGCGTCACTAACGATGAGCACCATTAAATTAATTTATAAAAATTAAAAATCTAAAGGACTTAACGTATGATTATAAATTATTTAAACATATAATTATAAATAATTTAAAATAAAATATTAATTAAATTATTTTCCATATATATATAATTTTTTTAAATTTTTTTAAAGAAATAGTTGGATCAAATACCAATCTTAGTCAATTTAAAAAATAAAAACCTGAAACCCAAAACTCAAAACCCAAAACACTAAACCTTAAACACTAAACTATAAACCATAAACCCTAAATTTGAATAATGGCTTTAGGCTTTAGTGTTTAGAGTTTTGAGTTTAGTGTTTCGGATTTAGGTTTTAGTGGTTGGTATTTGATCCAATTATTTTAAGAAAAATTATATATATGGAAAATAATTTAATTAATATTTTATTTAAAATAATTTATAATTATATGTATAAATAATTTATAATTATATGTTTAGTCCTTGAAATTTTTAATCTCTATTAATTAATTTAATGGTGCTCAGAGGTGCTTGTTGAGCATTGTAAATTTTTTCCTTAAAAAATTAATAAAAGACAAAATTAATGGGACGGAATGAATAATTGATAGTATTTATTAACCTCTTGAGCCTTACCAGTACTATGTTGGGTAATGAACTAATGGTTGCAATCTAAGTATCCAACCATTATTATCAAATCAGAGTAGATGCAAGTGAAGAAGAAAATTTTACTATCATATTCTTAAGGTAAGAAATATGAATCATTAACACACGCTAGTTGTAGGCTCTCTCCTATAATACCATCCTAGTTATTCACCTATTAAGTAAACCTCTTTGATTAATTATTTGTGTGAACTAATCAAATATTCTTTTTCAAGCAATACCTTTTATAAAGTTTTTATTTATTGATAAGTAAATTTTACAAGACAAACTTGATTTCGTCAAACGAAATTTCTTGAAAAAGGCATTAAAGAGAAATTTATGATAAACCAACTAAATTTTTAAATTTCAAAAAAATAAGAATTTTATGAGACAAATTTTATATTTGTCTTCAAAACACGTCATTCAATATAAAATAACCCTAAAAAAATCATAGCATCATTGAAATAAAATATAACTACTAAATAACTTCCAAACGCTATGATCGAAATTGTCCGGATTAATATTTAACTCAATAAATACTTTTGATGAACAAAAATATATTACTATCACAAATTGAGACCATTATTATCGGATTGGGACCTACGACTCATTCAGTGCTGCCAAAATTCTTGTCTTTCTATTATCTTTTAGCCATCTACTTTGACTATGCTCCTACAATAGCAACATCGGATTCACTTGTGCTTTTAGTTTCCATGTTGCAGGTAAACAGGTTAAATGGGACTGGGACTGCCATTATTGTTGCCTTTAAGGTTTGTCAAACGATATGGTTGGGAAAGTGCCTGTCCTGTTCCAACTCTAAAATAAAATCTATATAATATTGAGTTATCCTTTGTTTGTGTGATCAGTTCCAACTTCCATCCATAACTTTCCAAGCCAGCGGTGGAATTTGGAGAGACTTTAGGAACTTAAAACTTTTAAAAAATTAATGATTTAAATTGATTTTTTTAAATAAAGGGTTTAATTTTAAGTTTTTAAAAATTTTGAAGTCTAATTAGAATTTTTAAAATTTTGAGAGGTTTAATGAAAACTTTTAAGAATCATAGGAGGGATTTAATTAAAATTATTCAAAAAATTTATTTTTTAAATGAAGGGTTTAATTTTAAAAATTTGGCTTTTAACTTGTTATATTTATTAAAATGTTCATCTTTTAATTGTACATAATTTTTTCATTTTTTAAATTTTTTTAAGGTTTCACAAATTAGATGGTGATCATAAAAATTGTAATAACTTATTTTGCCCAGACCTAAGTTAAAATCTAAACTAAATCCAATACAAAAATAATAATAATAATAAATCTGTTTTTTTATTATTAACCCAACTTTACATGGCCATATACCATAACTCATAAGAGATAACCATCAGCAGCCCAAAATACCAATACCCAAATATATACTCAAACCCAATTAAAATAGCTCATTTAATTAAATTATCTAAATAACTCAAATTACTAGAATACTCATAATTCTAATTACCCTAAAAATAATGAAATGCTAGACCTAATATCTGCAGCAGTCGTCGCCTTGCCTCTTCACCTCCCCGCGCGTGGCTGCCACACGCGGCTCTTCAACGTCCGCGTGGAGGTCACGCGTCAGCCACTGCCAACCGCCCTAACATTGCCGTCTGCTCCACAGCCCAAGGTCACTTCGAACCTGCAAAAGCAAAAAAGAAGATTATCATCATAAATAGGGAAACCAACATTAATAGAGGTTTTATTTTTATTTTAATATATGTAATGAAACGGGTATAAAATCTAGACCTTGTAATCTAAAGGAGTGGGTCCTTTTCGAACAAAAAAGGGGCAAAACAAACACTAAAATTTCATATCTAAAGTTTAAAAAAAAGATGTATACTTCTTATTTTTTTTTATTTCGAATACAACCATAGAAAGCAAAAAAAAGGATAAAAGAGAGCATTTTTAGAGCTTACCTCAATCCAATTTCGAGCCTTCACTGCCGTGCATGGCCTAGTTGAGTCGCCGTTTCAACTGGATCTTTAGGAGGCTTAATTTTCTAAGTATGAAAAAAGGTTTAATCTAATCTGAGTTTTGAAATAAATAAGCAAAAAAAAAAAGAGAATAAAGAATCTAATCTTAGGTTATAAACTGAGAAAAATGGGCTAATTAGGCAATAGGTCCCTCCGCCCCAAGCTCTTTTTCACTTTAGCCTCGCCCCTTGGTTAAATCACGCTACTGGTCCCTGTTAGTTTTTCTATATTTCCAATCTGGTCCTTTCTTGTTCTAATTCAGTTTAATTATTTGATTAAAATGGAAAAATTACCTCATAAATCCCTCCTCCTCAAGCCCCTTTTTTATTTTTTCTCTGTCGCATGGTATAATGGTGCTTGAGATCCTTTGTATTTTAATTATTTGCAATATGGTCCTTCGTATTTTAATTATTATTATCATTATTTTTATTATTGTTATTATCATTATTATTGTATATTATTATGTTATAGTATTATGCATTGTATTATATTATGTATAATATAGTTATAATTATACTAATATAAATATTTCGATATATTGTATTACATAATGTTTATATATATGTTTTTATGTTTAGTATCATAATTTATTTTATAGTTCGTTTATATATTGTTGTAATTTGTTTTGTTATAATTGATCATCCATATAATTGTTACATATATTGTTAGGCCTTATTGTTCCGTTATTCTATGGGGAGTGGCGTCCCGCTCTTCGAGTGTCATCTCCTTTGACTGCCTTGAATATCAAGGCAAAACTAAATTGTCATGCATACATACATTTTAGGAATTATAATTTATATTAATTCAAAATTTTATTTTTCTTAATAAATACGATGCGAACCTATAGGTACTAATTTTGAGCGTTGTGGGGGGTGCTAATCCTTCGCCACGCTTAACCAACTCCCGGACTTAAATTTTTCTCTGGTTTTATTTTCTGGTCTCCGGTCTACCCCTTTAAAGTGATCGGTGGCGACTCCAAATTTTCGCAGGAAATGACTTTTTCACAAAAATAGTCGCTACAAAAATCATTTTACGGTCGAAGTCAGCATGGAGTGCCGAGTAATAAATCGTGTGAAGACCGGAATGAACAAAACCTGTTCCATCTTGCCCCTATTGGAATCCCTATTTCCAACCCTGATTGTTTCTCTCTTGCACACATCAATCATAATAGGTGACACCAAGGACGGATGCAGAACTTTAAGTTAGGGGCGAATCTATAGAATTCTAGGGGGCGAGCTTATAAAATTTTAGGGGAGGAAATAGATTTTCAATAGGAAATACATAATTTTTTTAAAATTTTTCTAAATCATATAGAAATTTCAAAATTTTAGGGGGCCGACCGCCCCTCCAGCCCCCCTCTAAGTTCATCCCTGTCACCCCTAATTAACTCTTGGTCCAGATTTTGAGAAAATAAAATGGAAATCATATAAAATCTTTAAAATTAATATTGTTAATGATCGAAAAAGAAGGGTGGTGGAGGACTTTCGGGCGACCCACTCAGGGTAATTCAGACGAGAAGTTGTTGTCTATCAAAATGATAAAGAAAAAATAAGGTATGATTGATTTTTTAGGCGGGGTTCAGCTTAAAGGAAATTAAGTTTTCTTTTTGTATATATTGAAAATATTTGAGGTCTATGTCAAGTTTTGTCTTTGTAAGATATTTTGTAAAAATCAATATGATTAAAGGAATAATTTTATAGGATCATTTTCGAATAACTTAGTAAATGGAAAGACATAATATAAAAAGATTATTTGATGGAGACAACAAATATAAATAAACAATATCTTGAAAAAAGATTATGAGGTATAAAAACAAATTGATGATGACATAATTGTGAAATCTTAAATCTGGAAGTCAAACAGTGATAGTTTTGGCGTGGGGGGGGGGGGGCAATGGAATATGATGAGGTGAGCTGTGTTGGTTGATTGGGCAAAACAAAAACAAAAGCAGGCCCCTCACTTAGTCAATTTCCAGCTTGCAATGCAGATATATACATATAGAAAACAATGCCACGAACAAGAAAACAATTTCTATTATCTCTTCACGCTCATGCGCCACATGCCTTTCATCAACGGTATCAATATCATCATTCCATAGTAAATTTTCAATAAGAGTAAACTAAACGAGAGGTCAATTCTGTTTTATAAATGTTTATTTTTATTTATCAAATTTAAAAAAATATGTTTTCAGCCATTTATGTTATCAATTTATTAATTTTGGTCATTGTGCCGTCAAATTCTTTTAGTTTGATGGCGTGTCAAATTAGTAAAATGGGTATATTTTTAATTTGAGTACTAAACTTTAGATTAAAAAACATTTTGACTATGGATCTTATGTAAATATCAATTTGACCCCCTAAATTTAACCAAAGTCTTATGTTGCCGGTCGCCACTCACCACTGTGATCAATCGCAAATTCAATGTCCGATTTGCAAAAAAAATGTATTAAACTCAATAAATTTCCATTTTACCCAATTTTGGCGTATTGAGTGCGAATTCAATGTTCGTTCACCAAAAAAATATATTTAACTCAATAAATTTAATCTAAAACCCTTCGACTTCCTTTAAAATTAAATCACAATAATAAATTTATTATTAATGTTACTTTAAAAATAAGGGTTTGGCAGAAGAAAAGACAATTACTATTACTTTCTTTTTAACAATTTTTACCTTGGGGGTGAGGAAGGAGGATTGCTCATACTGGGACTAGAACCCATGATTTAGGAGAAGAGATTGAATGTCAACAGAAGTCTTTAATCATCTGCTCCAAGTTGTATTCACCTATTACTTTCTTTTGACCTAGGAGACCATAATTACTCTTATTAAACCCCTTAACAATAATGATTTGATTAGGATATAGATTTGTATTTCTGTTATCCTTATTTTCAAAAGAATATTATTGATAAATTTATAATTTTGATTTAATTCTAAAGGTTTGAGACTCTAGCCGCTCAATAATTTTTTTCTTTCAACTATAGAGCCGCTCACTCTTGTTCGTCTTTTCCTTTAAACACCGGCGATGACACCAATTTTAATATTGGTCACCGACCGCCGAGATTTATCGTTTCGTTTGTTTTGTTTTTCAGTTTTCAATAATTTATTATGCTCTTGTGGCACGATTTTACTCTACCTTTTGGTATGTTTTTCTCTATCTTTTGACACACTTTTTCTTTTTTGTTTTTTATTTTCTATTAGGGTTGGATCTGACGACGCCACAACTGATCACGGTGGCGCTCATTTCATTATGTTGTTGATCTCCTTGTCTCGGACCCTCAAACTAGATATGGATACGCGATTACATCTACCCTTCCTTATTCGCGAGTGAGTTGTGGTAATGACCTTATTGTCAACGTACCTTCATTGTAATATGCATTTTTATGTTGTTTGTTGATGGTTTTACCTATCATCGTCGATTTTGGAAATGTTTGTATCATTCTTTTATTTCAAGTCTTTGGGTTAGGTTCTTACCTTTTCCGTGTATGGTCCTCTTTTGATCTCGAGACAATAGTTTTGTTTACTAGGATTATGTTTGGATTTAGGTGTTTTGTTTACTAAGTTGTGAACTTTCATTGTAATTTCGGATATATCCTTATTTAATAAAATTAGTGGATTTCAATTTTTTCAAAAAAAAAGTTCGAGACTAGATTTATTGAGTTCATAGAGATTAAAGATTTGATTATAATATAAATTTAGATTTTATACTACATTTTACTATAGTTAGACTTAGTGGAATAATCCACTTTAAATTTTTATTTAGGGTTTTAGGGTTGTTTTACAGAAAATTTGCAAAATAAACCAAAAACTACAATGATCAGCATGACCACGCCACCTACTCCTGGCATTGTGGGACCTCGCCATCTCCACATGGCAAGGTGTAGGAGAGATAGCCGTTTGGCTCAGCTGGCCAGGCCTACCCCGAGCCATTGCCATGCATGCAGCTTTGACTGAGCCGGTCAAACATGGGACCACGCCATTTGGGGGTGGCAAGTTCCTGTAGATGTCAGCCATGCATGCATGCACAGACCAGATTTTCACGTGAAAGCTGGTCAGCCAGCTCAATTTATTTTTTTGTACATTATTTGTATATATATATAGGAGTGTATAGAGAAAAATTGAGAATAGAAGGAGATTACGAGTGTATAAGGGTTGAGAAGAGAAAACTTTGAGAGAGTTAGAATTGCAGTATATTTGAGAGAGTTTGGGTTGAAAATTTGGGTGATATTTTTTGAAGATATATTCGAAGACGGTGAAGATTGTTGAAGTATATTTTTCTATAGATATTCTCAGTTTCTCAAAAGTAAGTACGCACTTTATTTTTCTTAATTAATTATTGTTTTTTAATTATAGGGGTTTGTATGTTTTTTTGTGTGATTGAAGATATATTCAAATGATAAATACTTTTTTATTGTTAAAGTCTTTATAGTACATTTACAGGGTTTCTCGTCGAATCCGATAAGTTTTTGTATTTTTTAAATTTATATTCGTATAGATAAAAATTTTTGAAGTTAATACATTTTTTGGTTGTATATATATTCGAATGATAATTGTTTTACAGATCTGCAAATAGAAAATGACATCTTGAGAAGTTTTGTTGTACCATGACCATGAACACATTTCATCTCATATTCGTAAAGAGCAAGTAAGTAATTTCAAATTTATTATGTCATGTGTAATACGAAATAACTATTATAATAAATTAATTATAGGGTGTGGAGCATAGCATCCGCCGTCGAGGAGTGAAGATCAAGGAACCTTTCGACCGCATAGTTTATTACCTATAACGCACTGGTTTTTATAATGCTTTATTTCTCTGTGGATTTAAGATTGCCCCGTGTTGATTACTGCATTGATTGAACAGTGGAGACTAGAGACTCACATATTTCATTTTCCATTTGGCGAATGCACAATAACTGGGAATCCGTTGGTTGGAGAAAACAAGTATAATGCATTTGAGCTTTGTAGGTAGGATGTAGCAATACAACATGGTGTCCCAAAAAATGGGAATCTGTTGGTTGGAGAAAACAAGTATAATGCATTTGAGCTTTGCAGGTAGTACTTGGGCATAGTTCCTCCTAAGTCATGTGTGGACGGTCTACATCTCAGAAGTTCATGGTTGTAGCGGGAATTTATTGTAACATATGGATATGGTCGCCGAAAACTTGAGTGTGCAACTCGAGCATATATACTATAACTTATTGGTAGGGTATTGATGCCAGATACATCTGGTAATATGGTTCACACATAATATATACCGTTCTTGGCTGATTTTGATACATTTGCTACATATAGTTAGGGATCTGCAATATTGACATTCTTGTACCATGAAATGTGCAAGGTCGCAATTATGGATGGTGAGAATAAGAATTCGGATATGGGTGGATGTCAAATCTTATTGCAGTCATGGGCGTGGTATAGGTTGGCTTATCTAACGCACATTGTGGAAGTACCCGTACCGATAAAGTTTCTGCTTGTTGGAAGGTAACATTGTGATTATAATCGTATATGGCTATTTTATTGATCTAATATTTATCTAAAATGACTTAAAAATATAAGTTCAATATCATTGCAGATGGAGACATAAGTTAAAGAATGCGAGCATGGTGCACAACACTGTCAGAGATATAAGACTAAAAATCCAAACAATATGGAAAAATCAGGTCTCATAATATTAGTTTTAAGTTAAATTTTTGACTTTTTATTTTTTTAAAGTAGTATGTTTGTTTGTGTATGCATATTAATATTTGTGTTTTACTGTTTATTTGACAGTCGTACGAGAGTGAAACAATCAAGGCTTGCATACCAGACAGTGTGCTTTAATGTTCATCATTCAAGGGTGCAATTGTTCCTTTGATCCATTTTTCTATTGTTGAAGTGTTGCGGCAGTTCAACTTCTATCAACCCATTCCTAGAGCTCCACCTGAACATATTCATATTGTTCGTAGAGGTAGATTCAATGAGAATTAGACTATGAAGCAAGTCGATTTCATTGAACGATGTAAGGAAAGATGGACGTGGTGAGATGATAATTTGAGTCTAATTCAAGCCAGTGATTTTAAATTTAATATATAGTACTATTCGTCGTTTTTAGAAAATGTAAAACTGTTCATATTATCTCTCAAAGATGTAAATAAATGGCTTGCAGATCCGCGGTGTTCAAGACACATACACTTCTCATCCAAGTTTGGTTAGAGCTCTCAAGAACCAACAGACGAACCAAACTTGGATTGTTCTACGGGTTGACATTCTTTGTGGTCTCCGATGCAATCCTAATTCCCCTAATACATGCAAGCAATAATCCTTGGGAAGAACCAATACAACACGAGTATCCATCATTTGGTAATTTTTTGGAACAATCACCAATCAATTTTTCAATTGGTGGCAGCTCATCTTCTCAGTCGTCTTACAACGATGATGGATGATATATACCACAATTTCAGTATCCTCAAACATTCGTATATGTGGAAGGTATAGGTGTTGGTAGTATGACATCTCTATTGTCGACTACCACCATTAGCAGCTCATTATTCATCTGGAAGATATGTATGGTACACCACCTTCTATGCAAATAATGGATGATCAATTTGTCAATGATGAGCAGACTCCGGATCAACCACGAAGAACGGTTCAACCCCTTAGGCGGTACTAGCAAACATCATCATTCCACCGGCGGAAATTACCGAGGAAGAGGCAGAAATAGGAAATAAGTAAAATTTATTTATTTGTAAGATATTTTTAATTCGAAAACATTGTTTGTTTGTTTGTTTTAGTTGTTGGATTATTTAGTATTTTGATTTAATTAATCATATTTTATTTACATTACACCTATTTCTTTATTTCGATTTAATTTCGATTAGAATTACATTGATACAAATATGAATTACCGATGAGGAGGCACAAATAGGAAATAAGGTTTATTTATTTGTAATATATTTCTATTTTTGCAACTCAAATTCTAATTTATTTTTCCAATTCAAATTCAAAGTAAAATTCAAATTCAAATTTCAAAACTTAATAAAAAATTAAAAAAATATTTGCAATCGATATTTAAGTTCCAATTTCGGTATTAAAATTAAAAAAAATTCGATTTCATTTCGATATTTAAGTTCTTTTTTTAATTTCGGTATTCAAATTCAAATTCAAATTCCAACTCAAATTCCAATTCCAATTCAAATTTACATTAACATAAAATTTACATTAACACGAAATTTAGGTTGATGGTCCGGCACGATAGTTGGAAATATTGGATTTGTTCGAACACTTAAACTCCCCTCCCTTTCTCATTTGGATCATCCATATTCGTATGAATGCGAGTGAACGCCGGTCGACCCTTTAGCTTTCTACAAAGCTCTGGATTTGGTATCCATTCTTCATATATTGGCTCTACCAGCCAATAATCTTGGTTCAGGATCGTGTTGAACCGAATTCTGTATATATTTGCCATAGTCTCCAGTTTATAACACTTATCCGTAAGCATGTAACGGTCAAGATGATAATGCAAACATGCGATGTGTACGTGAAAGTAGGGGTATCTAAATGCTTGAAATGCACTACAATCACACCATCTCCGATTAAGGTTTACGGTGAACATTCTTTGCTCACCTCGGACCTTAGCTTCGATAGAAAATTCAAAACCATGTGGGTCGAATGTTCTGACTCGCATAGAGGTGGCATACGCTTAAAGTTTGATCATTCTATCCTATAGGGTTTAAAACCAATTTTCTTCATTGTTTATCCGGGCGTTAACTTCCCACCCTTTGTCAGACTACACTTTACCCAATCTGAAGTAAGTTTCCCACATAATACTTGCAATTGGGATATGGCGTGTTCCTTTAAGCACCGAGTTTATAGCCTCAGCAAGATTAGTTGTCATATGGACATGACGCCGACCTTCATCATAGGCTTGTGACCATCTTTTCCTAGGGATGTCATTTGCAAAATTAAATACATTTACACCGTGCCGCTTCAACCTTCTTATCCCTGCGTTGAATTTTGGTTGAACTAGTTCATACCATATTTTAAAAAAAATAAGTTAAATAAATCAATATGATCATCTCACCAAAAATTACTAATTTTTATAAACAACTAATAACAACTTACCCATACTTAAATCTCTTTTTGAATTTGATTATTTTCGAAATGCGCCTTCGCATTTGCCGTAATATGCCGTACACAGTATGCTGGATATGCATGTGGAGGTTTCCATAAACTCTCTCGTCTGTCGATTATTGATAAGAGTGCAGTCCTTCTATCAGAAATCATGCAAATACCATCTTCTTTTACTACATGGTTGTGTAAATACTTCAAAAAGAATTCACATCCATTTGCGTATTCATTTTCAACTATGGAAAAGACAATTGGGAATGTATTACTGTCTTCATCTTGTGCAACAACCACGAGTAATATATGACCGTACTTCTCATACAACAGGTACCATCCACTTGAATCATGCGTTTGTAGAATGGGAACCCTTCAATGGACGCATTGAATGCCCAAAATAACTTACTAAATATCATTTTACCAGGAATTAGTTCGCCTTGTAAGTTGCACACCAGTTTTGTTTCGTATTCTACCATGGTTCCCGGGATAAATATTTGCATTGCTCATAAAAGATTTAGTAGCTCATTATACGATTTATCCCAATCACCATACACCTGCGCTATCGCCTTTTACTTTGCCATCCATGCCTTGTAGTAAGATGGAATATATCCAAGCTGAGTTCGGATGGAAGCTACTAACACTGCAATCGAAATTCTTGGTTCCTGTTCAACCATTAACTTGGTGTAAGCACATATTAGATCAGAGTCTAAATTAATGTGGTCATGTGATAAAGTCATATTTGAACATGTGTGCTGCTCAATGAACTGTGACACCTCCCACATCTGACTCATTTTCTTGTATGAAATTCTTACCCACCAAGGACAATTGCTCTTCCAATTAATACACCTCACACAATAGGTTCGTGTATTAGACTCAACAACACAAAATGGCGTATGACGTTTGATGTAGTGCTCTTGAACTGCCAGCTTGCTAGCTTCTTTTGTTTCGAATTGAGCCTTCAGTACCAATTCCCCAAAGTTCAAAGATGATGAAAAACCAAATACGCGAGCTTGATGTTCTGGATCTCACATTGCAGTATAGTCCACCTCATACATGCGGGCTGGAAGTTCATAGGCTGGATAAATGGGTTCCAGTTGCTGGGGCTCTGGTTCAACATAACCCCAAACAGGCTGTTCATTTCCTAACCCAAGCCTATCAACAACCTTGGCCCAAACATCATCTTCAACATTTAGACCATTACTCTAAGACGCATCTGTCATAACAGCCTCAACATCATCAGCATCGAGTAAGTGCATGTCATCATCTTCTGTAATAGGCACAATATTTTCTTCATCCTCACTGAAATCATCAAGCGATTCGCCCCAACGACCAACTATGATTTCAATGTCACAATATGTTGATGTACTCATTCTCTGTAAATATTCAAAAAAAAATCATAAGCAAATATTAAAATTTGGTTTTCTTATTAAAATTTTAAAAATAATAAACGGAAAACAAATTAAAATTCTGAAAATACAGAACTTACCGGATTAGACGAGAAACCGTGCAAATGTGCTCTAAAGTCTTCAACAATAAAAAAGTAATTATCATTCGAATATATCTTCAATCACACAGAAAAATCTACAAACCCTCTATAATTAAAAAAACCAACAAAAGATTGATTAAAAAAATAAATCGCTTACTTGCTTCTGAGAAACCGAGAAGATCTACAAAAAAATATACTTCAATAATCTTCACCGTCTTCGAATATATCTTCAAAAACTATCACCCAAATTTTCAACTCAAACTCTCTCAAATATACTACAATTCTAACTCTTTCAAAATTTTCTCTTCTCAAACACTCATAATCTTCTTCTCTATATCCTAATATATACAAAATATGTACAAAAAAAATTGGGCTGACTGACCAGCTTTCACGTGAAAGCTGGTCTGTGCATGCATGCATGACTGACATCTACAGAAACTCGCCACCTCCAAATGGCGTGATCAAACGTCTGATCGGCTCAGTCAAAGCTGCCTGCATGGCAGTGGCTCGGGGCAGGCCTAACCAGCTGAGCCAAACGGCTATCTTTCCTGCACCTTGTCATGTGGAGATGGCGAGGTCCCACAATGCCAGGAGGAGCAGGTAGTGTGGTCATGCTGACCACTGTAGTTTTGACCTATTTTACAAATTTTCGGTAAAACAACCCTACAACCCTAAATAAAAATTCAAAGTGGATTATTCCACTAATTTTGCCTAGACTTTTCGAGAAAAAAAGGAAAATGGACCGGACGTGTGGCCCACGAATATATCTCCAGAAAACACCTTTGATATAGATCTTTGGATTCTTAATCGTCCTCAATCGTACGGTTGATAATACCCCAAAACCCATGGTGGGGCCCAAAGGTCAACACAGAACACAATTACGCACGCCGGCTTGAAAACGAACGGTTCCTTTGGTTTGTGCAGCCGAGTGATGAAGAAGCTCGCCGTTTTGCCACGTCAGATATTATAAAAGGCAAAAATAATTATTTTAGGAGAAAAAGGCAGAAAAGCTGGTTGTTCTTTTTTATTTATTTGTTTCTCATTTTCTTCATTTTTCATCTCTCGCACAAAAAAGAGTTTTCCGATCAACAAATAAAAAATGAATTTTTGCAGGACTCCATGATCAGCGTTTCTCGATCGTAGCGAATAATACATTTCCTCGCGTCGTCTCCTCCATCCTTTGCTATCGGCCGATTTCTGTTAATCATTCTTTGTAATTTTCAATTTCTCTTTTCGTTGCATATTTTATGATTTTGTCCCCATTTTGTTTCATTTTCGTTCTCCTTACACAGCTAGATTCGTTTTATTTTTTCTGTTATGATTAACAGATTTGTCGGAATGTTTATAACTTGTTATTCTCTACATTGATTTAGATTTCGTTTTCCGATTTTGGTGAAGAATCTGATCTATTTTTTTTTTATATAAATCAGCTTTTTTTTGAAGATTTCGATGTTTTTCCTTGGCATTTCCGTCTAATATTATATGTGACAAATGATCATTGATGGATGAGGTTTGATTATTGAAGCCGGCATCGTGCATTTTACAGGATCTTTTAGTGTAATTCATGGAGGGTTAGGGGCATTGTTTGTGAGGTGGAGTTTTAGCTATTGACGTGGTTTGCAAATTTGGAACAATGTCTTCAAGAGGCGAGCATCAAACGGTTCCGCTGTCGGTTCTACTGAAACGAGAATTAGCGACCGAAAAGATCGAAAACCCGGAGATCGTACATGGACAAGCTAGCCATAGCAAGAAAGGTGAAGATTTTACGTTACTTAAATCAGAATGCCAAAGAGCGATGGGAGACGGTTTCACCACATTTTCAGTTTACGGGGTACGAATGTTTGGTTTCGGAGTGTTTAATCAACCACGTAAACCTGTAGTTCGAATCACTGGAATAAAATCATTTTTAAAATTTTGTTTGCTAGGCATATTGGTGCATTTATCTGTATATGATTTGACGCATATATACTTGTTATTTCTTTATTTCCTTATTTTTGTAATTTTTTCATTTATAGTTTGGTCTTGCTAACCTCCTTTTTGGGCAG
The DNA here is from genome assembly GCA_019671005.1 of Hibiscus mutabilis. NCBI lineage: Eukaryota > Viridiplantae > Streptophyta > Magnoliopsida > Malvales > Malvaceae > Hibiscus > Hibiscus mutabilis. Next base: position 65,770,891 of record CM033716.1, read on the forward strand.
CTCTTTGATGGACACAATGGATCTGCTGCTGCTATCTACACTAAAGAGATTCTTCTTAATAATGTTCTAAGTGCCATGCCGGCAGATCTTAATAGAGATGAATGGATTGCTGCCCTTCCAAGAGCTTTGGTTGCAGGCTTTGTTAAAACTGATAAAGATTTCCAGCAGAGAGGTATGAGTTGCTTTGTTTTTATGTAAACATATCTCTATATAGCATATGTTTTATAGGATAAGCTTTAATGAAAAAAGGAGTATTTGTCTAGATATAATCTTTAATTATATCACAATAATGCACGTACTTTGGGAATGGCTGCTACTGTTTATGCATATTGATCATGCAATGGTAGGACATATGCTCATATCAATGTAGTCAGATTGTATCCCATTTCAATCAATACCAATTCTTTTATTTTCTCCCTATCATTTTATTTTATTTTTCTGTGAGGTCTATGTAGGATAATTTATCATTCAGAATCTCCATAGAGAATGTGTTGATATGCTTGAAGAGTTGCTTTCTGGAAGTTGGTAGATGTTTTGTGATAGTTGATTTGCACTACATTTAGTTTCTCAGGTGGTTACTAGGGTCACTGTTTGGTTAGGATGCTATCTTGGAGCTTTACTGCTTTCCTTTATACAACAAAAAGGGATAGTAGATTAGCAGATGCTTATCTATAGATCAGCTTGCCAGTATTCTTATGATGTTATCAATACAGATATCATGTAAGATCTTTGGGGTATGACTATTTCTCAATAGTTAACTGAGTCTTGAGATGTTAATTTTAAGTTGGTATAGATTTAGTCAAGTCGGAACCACCAATATGTGTCCAGCCTGAATGCCTGATAATTCACCACCTATACCAACAGAATAACATTCAGTTTCACCAATTAATTATTTTACCCCTCTACTTGACGATGATTATAGATGAGCATATAAATTCATGTACATAAGCACATAATTTCTTCCTTCAATTGTGTGGATAATTGCTATAAAGAGGAGAAACCGTATTACTAAATAGGCTTTTATTTTGCTTTTAATTTATTTGAACATTGGGTAATAACTTTTTCTTAATTTACTCCCACATGTTTAGTATTTGATAGATGTGCCACATTTTTCTTTCCAGCAAAGACGTCGGGAACCACTGTAACCTTTGTGATAATAGAAGGATGGGTTATAACAGTTGCATCTGTTGGTGATTCCCGCTGTATATTTGAATCAGTTGAAGGTGGAATATACTACTTGTCAGCTGATCATAGGCTTGAATGCAATGAAGAGGAGTAAGCTTTTGGCAATTGGCATAGTGATTGCTGTATTTAAGTTTCCTCAAAAGTATTGAGGCCTTACTTTCTGTTTTCATCTTATTAGGAGGGAACGGATCACTGCATGTGGGGGTGAGGTTGGTCGGTTAAATGCTGGTGGTGGTGCAGAGGTATCTCCTCTTCCCCTACATGTGTGCATCTTAATGCATTTTGAGTCCTTAACTATTTTTTCTCTAGATTCTTAGCCTTTTCTCACTATCAGTGAAACTTAACACACTCGAGATGTTAATGTTAATAGATGTGCAACCACAATGCTTGTAAAACACAATCTAGAATTTAGGTCCAGACATGCACGACTTTCGACAATTTAACAAAAAGACATTAAACTTATTTGATAATTGATGCGAATGAGAGGAACCTTTTGCAGAACTTACTAATTTTAGCTTTAACAATTGTAATTAGCAACAGCTTTTTTGATATCTTTCTTGCTGTGTTGTAGACCTAAGAAACACGATACTCATATTCATATATTTGTAAATGGTAATTTGGTTTTAGTTAGAGAATTTCAGTATCTGCAGTAAAAGAGAAAACTATATTTGATTAATTGTGTGGATCAAAACTGGTGACCTAATGGTGAAGTTATTTTATAGATTGGTCCCTTGAGATGTTGGCCTGGAGGCTTGTGTCTTTCACGATCCATTGGTGATATGGATGTTGGGGAGTTCATTGTTCCTGTTCCATTCGTAAAGCAAGTAAAGGTTTGTCTTTCATAATCTACCTGGATAATGTGATTGATTTTTATTGATTTAACTTGTGTGCTTAATAGTGTCAGATCTTGACATTTAAGGGGCCCTATTGAAATTACATACTTTTCTATTTTCATTTGAGGCTTTTCTAAAACATTTTCTAACACAAAAGATATATGCAAACAATATAGCAGTTAAAAAGTTATAAATCTCATGAAATATGTATTTTTGAGTAAAAACAATCACAAATAGATTGAAATGTATGGTAAGAAGTTATGTGAGTTAGGCTCTACATGGCTCCGACTATGATCTGCTACTGTTGCTTAAATATCATGATCTGTACATTTTGATTCACATGATAATTTTTTCTCTTATGCAACATTTTTAAGAGATTGGATATGTAATTGGACTTGGATGTAATGGAGTTCCTTGTACTTCTAACCATGACCATTTCTAAGTTTGTGCTAGTTAAGTGCATATTAGAGCCATTAATTTCATAGCGTCATGTGTCCTATGCTCGCACATTGAAGTGCTATTGCATTTGGATTTTTCTTAATCAGTTTCTATGGAATGGTACTGTTTAGGAAACATTTTACCTTCATTGTTAATAATTGTTTTATTTTACCTACTAGTTTATTTTCTGCAGTTATCTACAGCTGGTGGTAGGGTGATTATCTCTAGTGATGGTGTTTGGGATGCTTTATCAGCTGAAGAAGCTCTTGATTGTTGTCGTGGAATACCGCCAGATGCAGCGGCTGCACAGATTGTGAAAGTACACTCATATTCTTGTCTGCGTTATGCTCTTCAGATATTGCCGCTGGGAGCTTTGGAATATGTTGGTATTAGTTTGCCTTTCCTCGTGTTTTCTGATTCCTTGGTTTCCAATGAACAGGAAGCTGTACAGTCAAAGGGTCTTCGAGATGATACAACCTGCATTGTTGTTGATATCTTACCCCCAGAGAAGCCAGCTGCTCCTTTGCCGCCACCAAAGAAGCCAGGCAAATGTATGTTTAAGGGTATGTTTCGCAGGAAGAATTCTGGATCATCATCTCATTACAAAGAATACATTGAGCCAGATGTGGTGGTGGAATTATTTGAGGAGGGATCTGCTATGCTTTCAGAAAGGTTAGTGTTTATGGGAATCCACAATATTTTTAGAAGTTCTAAATTTGCACATATATGGTCAGAAGTATCAGATCCATTTTGTATTTTGTGTCCGTCTGTTCTGTGGGGCATGGCTTGCTACGAATGAGGAGAGGATGAAGTACTTTATAGTTTATCTCATGAGGACCCTTCTGTTGGATGCAGGTTGACTACAAAATATCCACTGTGCAACATGTTTAAGCTGTTCATGTGTGCAATCTGTCAATTAGAGATGAAACCTGGAGAGGGCGTTTCCATTCATGCTGGCATATCTAATTCAGTAAAGTTGCGTCCATGGGACGGTCCTTTCCTTTGTTCTAGTTGCCAGGTGAAGAGAGAAGCCATGGAAGGGAAAAGACCATCAAGAAGTAATGGCAGACCTTTCTCCCTCCCTCTCTCACAGAGTTACTTCATTGCAAATTCATATTGCTAATGTAAAGACCCTTGATTCAATTTTTTCCTTTTTTTCAGATAGACATGATAGTGACAGTGACTAGCTAGACCTTTCCCAGGGTTTTCTGGGCGCTAACACTTGTTATGGCGGTGGTCATGAATGGGGAAAATGATGCCCCTTCTCAATACAGTAATTTCCTTAAGTGTGTTATTTGAGGGCGTCAAACACCCTTTTGAACCTATACTCCCAAGTCAGAAGATCAGAGTTGAAACACGTGTTTAGATTTCTGTTGTCCGGCCTTGTTACCTCAAGTGAAAATGGAAAGAAAAAAGAAGAAAAATAGCTGGAAGGTTTTCATAGACTTGGCAGTGGATAGTGGCTTGCCTCAGGTAATTCCTTTTCTCCGTATGTATTCATCGCATTGTATACTAGTCGCTCCAAATTAGTAGAGCTAACATTAAATGGTAGTGGACTTGGATGTAATGGTATAAATAGCTAGTTTGATGAGTACTCAATACACATTTGTCAAAAGCTAGGAAGAAAACTTGGGTGATTAGCTTGCTGAATGAAATTTGTTGATGTATCATTGGTATAGAAAAAAATTGCAAATTCCATTATTCTTTCTCAAGTAGAGGTTCAAGAATTCTGCTTCAATTACACAAGTAAATCTTTCTGATTCGCAGCTATGATTCATTCATCGTTTAGCCATACAATACATGCAGATATGCTGGGTTGATGTGAATATGTATAATGTATTATTATCTTTGATGTTTTTATGAAAACCTAGTAGCTGGATGTTGGCCGTGTCTGAGGATAGATATGTTGAGCATTCAGTTGGGACCAGCTTTGTTGTGGGGACTAGTAGACATCGCCTGGCTGGAGGATGTGGATTCTAGTCAACATACATGTGAACTCGCTTTCCACTCCCCCTCTCTTTGTACTATTCAAGTTCTTTCACAAGGCAAGTGCCTTACTTTTCAATATATAAGCTCTAGGTAGGCTCCTTTTTAAAATAAAATTGCCATTCATTTGAATAATAAACTCTGATTTTTTTAATAATCTTACTTATACCAATACACTTGATTGATTTTTTAATAGAATAAACTCTGATTTAGTGCTCACCCCGACTTCCTTTTGACGTTTTCCCCGCTATAATTAGAAAACAAAAGGTTTAACTATGGTTCCAGTCCTTTTATTATTTCCAAATTAAAAATTTAACCACTCATTTTTAATTTGATTTCTTTGCTTTTTATAATATAATTAATACATCTAAATTGATAATATCATCAATTGTTGTCAGATATTTTCATTTTATGATAAAAGCTAACCGTTTTATTAAGTTGGACCTTTTTAATAACATTATAAAATCAAGTCATTAAATTATGTAAAGTCAAACTAAAGCGTGGACATTTAGATCCAAAATTCAGTAATGGGATTAAGACCCTAATTAGAAAAATAAGAAAGCAGAGCAAAAAAACTTTGCATGGATGCTTAAATTATTGATAATAAGGGGCAAAGACAAAGGAATTGTTGGGTTGGGTTTTGTATTAATTTCTTCTTCCACTGGTCGACTGATGGTGTTGGAGATACTGATGGGGCAGCGACAAAAGAAGAAAAAGGGAAAGCTAAAGCTAAAGCTAAAGCTAAAGCTTCCCCACCCAAAAGGATCTTAAATGGGTTATGAAGGTGAAAGATTTGTTTTATGTCGTGTTTTCTTCTCCTTCTTATCTTTAGGAAAAATGGAATAAGATTTTGAGTGGAGAAGATGAGTCGGTCCAAAATAATGCCTCATGATTGAGATGTTGACCTCAAGTAAATGAACAAAATTTCCCCCATGGCCACGACAACTTGTAGGACCACTCTGTACGTGTGTGTGGGTCCACCATCTCACCAAATTCTCATTCTTTTCAACCCTCACAATCCCATTAGGGTATTTATTTTCGGATATGATCCAAAATTTTAGATATCCGAAAAATTCGGATCCCCTAAATAGCAATCCGTATTCGATTTAAAAAATTAGATATATTCGGATATTCAAATATCCAAAATTTATGACTTTATTTAATTATTTTTTTAATTTGACAGTCTTATTCATGAAAAATTTAGGTTTTCGAATATAACAATTAACAAATTATTGAATATAACAATATTTGTATTCATGGAAACTTCAATTTTTCATATATAACAAGTAAAAATATCGAATATAACAAGATTCATACTTATAATTTTTTTTTAAATTTTTGAATATCGGATAATCGGATGTTAGATCCGAATGTGAAATAACTATCCGTATCGGATCCGAATTATCCAAAAAATAAAAAACGGATCGAATATTTAAAATTTTGGATACGATCAACGGATAATCGGATCAAATTTTTTTCACACCCCTAATCCCCATCTCTCTGATTACACCCCTTTCAACGCCCTCCGATCTCAATCACACGCTTCAAACTCCTTTGTCATAAGATCAAAATGCACATGGCTTTTCTTCTTCTTTAGATGGGAAAGTGAAGCATATTCGGATGATCCTATATTCATTGAAATTTGTCACGAACAGCATTTAAAGTATTCAAATTTATACCGACAGGTTGATTTAAGTGGTAAGTAACTTGTTATGCGACGCACGTCAGTTTGAATTAATCAATGCAAAGCCATAAAAAATTGAGAGAAACAAAAAAAATACTACTCAAATTTACAATAAACAAATTGAATGAGTAAATATCTAAATCTAAATGAATGGATGAATGAATGGAAACCATCGTTTGCTCCAACTTTTGATTTTGCAATTTCCCTGTCACAGGCTCAAAACTAGATCTAGGCTAAAGCACATTCATTGCATGTTGTGTTAATTAATGATAAAAAAAAACATTTGATTATCACATGGTAGGGACGTCCATCTCCTTCCCAACCATGAAAATCATTCGCATTTATACAAAGCAAAGACCAAACATCATTGTCCATCTTAAATTTCTTTTTCTTGTGTCCGGGAATTCAACTATCAATTGGCAACCGCTGAAAATGTTTCACCAAAATTGATAGTAACGATCAAAATCAGCTTAAAATATAGAAAGTGGTGTGTCAAATCAAATAAAGAAGGGCAAAAAAGGAATGTGTATTTCAAATTAGTTGAACCATGGAAGTAGACTCCGACTTTAAACATTAATTACTTTGAAAAACACAGGGAAAGAAAGAAAGAAAGATTTTAACCCCACTGGTCGTTGCAACCTCAGACCTTTCAATTCTCTGAATGACATCATTTGCTTGCCAAGATTAAACACGTTGAAAGAGAACAACCTCGTTTCACTTTCACACCAAACAATATAAGCTTAACTTGTAAGTAGATGTGTAAAACAACTGACTTAATCTGAAAACTCGATTCGAGTCTAAACTGGTTGCAAGTTAAGCTAATGATGATTCGAAATCGACCTAATTTTGACCCAAACTCGAGTTAGACCCAATTATTTTAGATTTGTACTCGACCTGCACCTGACTTGAGAATGACTCGAACTCAAATTAAACCCGATAATGTGATAACTGAACCCGACCCGATATGAACACGAACACAAAATTAACTTGGTACATATCAAATATAACCTGACTTGAAAGGACCAAAATTTTGATTTTACCCGACTTATTATCAACCCGACCTGTTAATTGACTCAATATGTAAATGACTTAAATTATAATTGACTCGACATGTCAATTGACCTCACTTGTAAATGAATAGAGTAAGTGATACCCTTTAAATTCAATTTAAGGAAATCACTCATCCAATCTAAATTTTATTTTATTTTTAATATAGTCTAAAACCTACATGATAAACTTATTTGATTTTGATATAACTTAATGAAAAATATTTTTAGACTTTAACTAATTTGCAAAAATATTTCAAAAGTCTATAAACTTGAAAATATGTTTGAAATATTTTCAAAGGGTTTTTGACATGTTTTAAATGATTTTAAATAACCATAGAGTTAAAAACAAGCATTGAGTACCGATACGGCTTGACCCGTACCAATATCCAGAGTGCTCGTACCGGTACGATTTTGTTTGTATCGATACGCACCGCCCTTTTGATTCCCAAGTTTTTTTAAATTCCAGTAGCCAAAAACTGTATCGATACGACCTCAACCGTACCGATACCAATAGGTCTCTACCGATACGCATGTATCAATACCGATACCCCTGTGTAATAAATGCTCCAGCGTCTCTTTCTGTTTAAGGCAGGTACCGATACCAAAGTGTCTAGTACCGATACCAAAGTGCCCATAACTGCATTCATTGTTGGAATTTACATCTCCAACAGCTTTTAAGAACCCCCAATGGCTACCAACGGTCATGAAGTCATTAGAGGGTTTAAAAACCACTCCAAGCATCCATGGAATAACAAGAAACAACAAGCCATCATTCTATGATCAAACAAAGTGTTTTGTACTTTTAATTGTCATTTTCTTTGTAGAACACACTTGTGAGCTTAATTGTCATATATGATAAAGTGTTAAGTTTTAGGTGAGAGAGCTTAATTGTGCGAACATTATACCTTATGAGGGTTTTTTAGTTTGCTATTTGTTTTTCTCTTGTAAGAGAGAGTTTTCTCAAAGCTTTAGGGTATAAGATTTAAGGTTGTAAAGGTTTCCTCTTTAACCTAGAAAAAGAGAAGAAATTCATAGTGAATTTGGGAAAATCCTTAATGGGAAGATAAGGTAGTGGATGTAGAGCTTGGTTAGAAGTTTGAACCACTATAAATCATTGTGTCCGAATTTTATTTTCCATAGCTTCCACTATAAACACCTAAAAACCAATTCACCCTCTATTGGTTATCTCGGTTGATTGTTTGAGCCTCCCAATAATTGGCATCAGAGCTTCATCTCTACATCAAATTAACATCCTAGAGTCGATCCTTGAGGTGCTAAACCATTTTACATCAACCGGAGTTCATAGCGCAATCCATCGATAGGCCACCTTTCTTCGACGGGACCAACTGCTCCTATTGAAATAATATGATGGTGTACTTCATGAGAGTCAAAGATTATAGTCTTTGGGACATTGTTTTTAATGGCTCGTTCGTTCCTCAAAGAAGCAAGGTGAAATGGAGTGCGAATGATCGCAAGAAGACGGAGCTAAACACAAAGGCCTTGCATATTCTCTTTTGTGCACTTGGCCTAGAAGAATATGCAAAAGTCTCTTCTTGTAAGAGTGCCAAGGAGATTTAAGGCAAGGAAGTTACTTATGAATGAAAAAATGAAGTAAAGGATACCAAGATTGGTTTTCTCAATCTTGATTATGAGAACTTCAAGACAGACCCGGAAGAAGACATCAAAGCTATGTCCGATCGATTCTCCACCATTGTGAATAGACTCAAATGCTACGAAGAAGTGATTTTGAAGGACAAGCTTATGAGGAAGTTGATTTACTCACTTCTCGACCCATGTGATTCCAAGAAGACCACCATTATTGAAGCAAAGAATTTGAAGGAGCTCAAGCTTGATGAGCTTATGAGATCTTTGTTCACCCATGAGATGATGATGTCCAAGGGGAATAAGAAGATAATAGAACAAGGAATTGAAGATTTGAATGTTACTCTTAAATCCTCCTCAATTATTCAAGAAGAATCAAATGAAGATGAGAGTGAAGATGAAGAGATGACCAAGCTCTTCAAGAAGTTCATTCGATTCATGAAGCTACAAAAGGAAGAATCAAGACATGAATCAAGATTAAAGTGGAATGATCCCATTATATGCTTCGAGTGCAAGAAGCCGGGGCATATCAAGTACGATTGCCCTTGTTTCAACAAGAAATGACCAAGCCATAAGAAGAAGTCATTTATGGATATATGAAGTGATAAAGAGGACTCCACCGAAAATGAGGTAGCTCACTTATATCTCATGGTCATCCAAGATGAATAGGTAACTTCTAACTCATCAAATTTAAATTTCTATACTTTTGATGAGTTACAAGATGCCTATAATGATTTAGTTTTAGAGTTTAAAGCTTCATTTTTGAAAAACAGGAAATTGATTTCAAAACTAAAAATCAAAAATGATTTACTTTCCAAAACTAATTTAGAACTTGAAAGCAAACTTGATCAAATGCAAGTTATTTTTAAAGATTTTGAAGTAAAAATTTCAAACTTGCAAAATTTGCTTTCTAAAGTCTATGAGGATCATCAAAGGGAAATTGATGATATCAAAAAGAATTTGTTTTACAAAAATGTTCAAAAGTGTGAATTTGGAGGTAGCTCCAAAAAAATATTTTGTTAAAACAAATTTTTATCAAAGACAATCTAGTTCCTCTAGATTTTTAAATGGAAAATGTGTTCGAAATATTTGGGTCCCAAAAGGACTTATTGTTTCAAAGAAAAAGGAAGACATTGAAAAATGGATACCTAAGGGGACTAAGTTATTTGGGACTAACTCTATTAGATCCAAAGCAATTTGAATACCAAAAATTACTTGATTGTCTTTTGTAGGTGTGCTTGAGCCATTGATGATCAAAGTCAAATCTTGGAATCTCATGACACATAAAGAACGAAGGACACTTGGAGAAGGAAGGCTTAACATCCTACCTTGGTTCAAGCGGTAAATTTAATTTCATTCAATTGCTTGATCATGTGTTTTGCATGTCTAAATATTCATGTTGATCTAAGCATGTTTGTATGTCTCCATTTTTGTGCATAGTTACATATAGTTAAGGGGAGTCTCAAATTGTATGAGTTACTTGTTTTTAGCCTTAAACTTTTAATATTTGGTTGATTTTGGTGAAATTATGCTTTCTATGTGTTAAATGTGTTATCTTGAGAAGCATGTTGTTGTTTTGTGGCAAAAATGATCCAAATGCACATCTAAGACTTTATAGAGCCTTTGTATGAACTTTTAATTAAGTTGTAAGGCCTTTAAAGCTGATTTTGTTGTATTTTCACTAGATTTCGTACCTTTGATACCGGTACAACCCATATTGTACTTATACGACCATCAACCAATACCGATACGGCCTATTCCATATCGGTACGCATAGTCAGAAAGGTACTATTTTGACCCTTTTTGTCATGCCTTGTATGCTTATATGAGTATCTTGATATATGTCATTTTTAATTGAATTTCTTGGTTTATTTGCTTTATTTATTTGAAATTCAATATTTTTATATAGAATTGTTGGACTAACAATTTCTTTGATGCTTAAGTAAGGGAGAGCCATTTTAAAATTCTTTTCATGATAATATTTTTTGTCTCTTTTCTCTAAATTTTATCTTATACCAACAATTGATATTTCCTATCAATTGATGCAAAATTTTCCAACAACTAGTGTTTTTGAACTTAAATGTGATTTCAAACTTAGTTTTGAAATTATTTTTGATATAAAAAATGAGGAGAGAAAGGTTTGAAAAATTAAATTTCTAAAATAAAAATGGGGAGCTTTAACTATTTTCAAAAATATTCTCTTTTTCTAAAAATATTTTACAAATGGGAGATTTCATAAAAGTAATTTTCAAGTGGTTTCGTTATATAAAAAATGGGAGATTGATAAACCTATTTGATTTTGATATAACTTAATAAAAAATGTTTTTGGATTTTAACTAATTTGCAAAAATATTTCAAAAGTCCATAAACTTAAAAAAATATGCTAAAATGTTTTAAAAGGGTTGTTGACATGTTTTAAATGATTTTAAATAGCTATAATGTCAAAAATAGACATTGAGTACCGATACAGATTGAGTCGTACCGATACCTAGAGTGCCTGTACCGGTACGGTTTTGTGTGTATCGATACACCCTTTTGATCCGTAAGTTTTCCAAATTCCAGCAGCCAAAAACCGTATCAATACGGCTGACCAATGGGTCTGTACCAATACGTATGTATCAATACCCATACCCCTGTGTAATAAGGCAGGTACCGATACCGAAGTCCTGAGTATTGATACCAAAGTGCCTAAAACTGCATTTATGGCTGAAATTTATGTCTCCAACGGCTCTTATCAACCCCCAATGGCTACCAACGGCCATGAAGTCATTAGAGGGTTTAAAAGACCACTCCAAGCATCCATGAAATAAGAAGAAACAACAAGCCAATATTCTATGATCAAATAAAGTGTTTTGTACTTTTAATTGTCATTTTCTTTGTAGAACACACTTGTGAGCTTAATTGTCATATATGCCCATGTGTTAAATTTTGGGTGAGAGAGCTTAATTGTGCAAATATTGTACCTTGTGAGAGTTTTCCAGTTTTGCTATTTGTTTTTCTCTTGTAAGAGAGGGTTTTCTTAAACCTTTGGGGTATAAGGTTTGAGGTTGTAAATGTTTCCTCTTGAACCTAGAAAAAGGGAAGAAATTCATAGTGAATTTGAGAAAATCCTTGTGGGAAGCTAAGGTAGTGGATGTAGAACTTGGTTAGAAGCTTGAACCACTATAAATCCTTGTGTCCAAATTTTATTTTCCATAGCTTCTACTACAACCACCTAAAATCTAATTCACCCCATCTTGGCTATCTCAGTTGGCCTCGCAACGTGTAAATGACTTGAATTATAATTGACCCGACATGTCAATTGACCTAGCCTGTAAATGGGTAGAGTAAGTAATAACCTTTAAATTCAATTTAAGGAAATTACTCACCTAATTTAAATTTTATTTTATTTTTAATATAGTCTAAAACCTACCCCTATAATCTCAATTTCTAAGCCCTATAACCCTAATATTATACTTTAAACCTTAAACCCCATACTCTATACCCTAAAAACATATTATTATTAAAACTAATAATGTTGTTATTGTTATTAATTTATTATTATTTTTTAAAAATGATTTTTTATTTGTTATTATTGTTGTTCTTGTTTCATTTTGACAAAGCCTAATTCTAAATCTAATCTTAACCATACCTAGAGGGGAGGGGAGAGACTCTAGGGGAAGGACATGGGTACTCTGGTGGATCTAGAACCCATGACCTAACAGAAATGAGAGAACACATATGAACAGCTTTTTCAACCGGCTAAATGTGCTTGCTCTTGTTGTTGTTGTTATTGTTAATGTCATTATGAGTAAAAGTAAAATATTACTTATTGTTAAAGTAAGATTACAAACTTACAATATAGAAATTATGAAAGTATGTAGCACTCCATTGCGTAGATGGTTTATTTAAACTTATTTTTTAATATGAATACACTAGTTTTATTAAAATAAGAAAAATCTAAAAATACAATGAGTGTTTACAACTCAGGTAAACAAATTCCTAAAAAAACTAACGTCTCTAGATCATAAATAAGACCATACAAAGAAAAGATAGAAACACTAACTCAAAGACTCGAAACAAAATAGATACAACACATCACCAAAGTTTGACAATAAAAAGTAAAAACCAACAACAAAGATCATTAAAAAATGCATATTACAATAATAAGACACGTTAACAACGTAATCATTATCATAAACTTAATAAAGTGTTAATTTGTTATTACCATTGTTACGCTAAAAAAGTAGTTGCTACTAATTACAAATACGATTTTAATTTTTGACCTGAATTAACTCGACTCAAACCATACTCCAACAAACTATAAGTTGATCGGTTGGTCCGAATAAACAACTCTATTTACAAATTACACCGCTATAAATAGCTGTAATCACTTATTTTTGACCGGGTTTTAGTGTTATTAGTATTATTTTAATAATAATATTATTAATATAAAATTAATGAAAAATCAAAATAATAATAATAAAAAATATATATTATTATTAATTAAAAATTAAAAAGTAAAAAAGAAAGAAAGAAAGAAACCGCGTGGAGCAGCATGCTCCACGTCACCCCCATTTCACCCACCCCTTGCCTATATAAAGGCTTGCAATGGGGCAGCCAATCCACACACAATCACGCCCAAATTTGCCATGAAATTGGCAAGAAAATTGGCTCCCCAATTGGGAGCTAGGCCGGCCGCAAGATTCGAGCAGTTAGAAGATGGACTCGAGAGAAAAAGAGAGAGAAAAAAGAAGTTTGATGCCTTTGATGTAAGAAAGTTCTGTTTGAACCCTGATTTGGCCATTCCTCCGGATTCCAAAGATTCCCAGATTTGCGCATGATAATGGAACAATATGCCCCAAGATTCACGTGACCATATTCTGCAAAAAGATTGAGGGCTGCATTGAAAATTTATCGATCCACTACTTCCCCGAAAGTCTAGCAGGACCTACCGTGATATGATACGCTTTGGACATAGCACCAAGTCGTCAGTATCTCCAGGGTACGAAGATGAAACCTGATGAAAGTTTTAAGGAATGTGCTTTGAGATGGCTGAGGTTAGCCGCCCAAGTGCAGCCTCCCATTGCTGAAGAGGAAAATGACTTCCATATCTCAAGCCATCTTCCATAAGATGCTCGGGAAATTGATGGGCAAATGTGATGACTTTGTAGAATACATGATCCAAGAAGGAAAATTGTGTCTTAATTCAATGAACCAGACATGCCTAAGAGTAGAAGGAAATAAAAAGATAAATTGGTACCACTTTCAAGGTTCTCGTGATCATAAGAGATGAAGATAGACAGATTCCTCTGAATCATCGAGAAAAATTCATCGAACAAGTACATATTTAGAGATATCCAGAGTATTCCATCTCAGATATATGGCCTCATTTGGTAGGGGGTCACTATCTTCTCCTAGGCCGATGAAGATTGCACCTGATCCATCTGCTCTTAGTTTTGACTCGAGTAGCACATGCGAATTCCACATGGGGGCACAGGGGCATCCCACCAGAAAATGTAGACCTTTATTGGAGGAGATCAAGAAGCTGATCAATGATGGGACCTTGACGAGAGAGTTGATCCAGCGGTGGAAAACAAGAGAAGAGGCAAGCCTACACTACAAAGGACCGGAATGAGTTAGTACTCGGGAGGCAGTCCTGAGGTCCCTATGGTTTTCCCATCAGTTCGCAAAGAAATTTTCAATGCTTTGAAAAAAACTCCCAAACATATATTTTTTAGAATTAAAAATCACATTTCCATTTAAAAAATCATTTTTACATTCTTGATTCTTTAAACATTTTATTTTTATGGGGTAGTTTTGTTCTCCCATATGCATATACACGCATTTTTGAATGGACATATGTATATATCATTTCTATACCAGGTCCTCAAATTTTGAATGCAACAATACATTTGCTTTAGATACAAAGATCAACTCTAAGTTGCATATATTTAGAAGAGATTGAATGTTGTGGGGATACTGTAAATGTGAGTATCTGTTAGTTTACTTAGGCCAACAGAGGAACAAAGCGAGCGTTTAGACAATGGGCAACTCTCATTTTAGGAATTTATCTTCTCAGGCGCTTGTCGTTTAAGATCCTTGAAACGAGAGTTAACTCTAAACCTCTACCCCTGAAGGCTTTCTCAAGACATTCGTGAATGTGACGACGAATGGTATTCTTTTACTTTACCAGAAGACAGAGAGGAGACCATACAGATTGGATACGAAGATAAAAAAAATCATCAGAAGAAAGTGGTTGAAAGCAAGAATATGTCCAAACGAAAAACCAAAGAAAAGAAAAGAAATGACAATCGGAAGGCCGAAGCAATCCAGATCGAGTAAATATCAGAAGAGCTACAGAGAGGCAATTAACTTCGAGCGGAAGATAACATCAATACCCACTATAGATACGCGTTGATTCGAGGATACATTCATAGACTCGAATAAGAAGAAAGAGATTCAATGCTAAAAACCCAAAATAGACAGTCTAAAAAAAGAGAAAAAAGGAAAGAAAAAAAGAGAAGAAAAGAAAAAATAAAATAAAAAAAGAAGAAAATAAGAGAAAGAAAAAAGGAAAAAAAGAAAAAAGAAAAAGGAAAAAGGAAAAAAAGAAAAAGAGAAATAAAGAATACTGTATATGCTTCACACACTGATCAAACAATACAAGAACGAGACTTCAACTATGAGCAAGAGACACAAGGAATCCACATTTCAAGTAAATATCAGTTTTGAAAATTAGTATAGAAGCTCGAATTGAAGCCAAGTCAAGACAAGTCGGCCCGAAGATTGCCAATTTTGAAAAAGGAAATGACCTCTAGGGTGAAAACCCAAAAATGGGCAGTCTAGAGTGATCCTAAAAATGAAGAAAAAGGGTAGTCTGCCTGAGCCTGCTGGCATCAATATCCAACAAAAATACACTGAAGGAAGTTACCTATAGGGTGAAAACCTAAAAATGGGCAGTCTAGAGCAATCCAAGAGAAAAAGTGAAAAGAAGAAAAGAAAAAAGAAGAGAAAAGAAGAAAGAAAGAATAACATTTCATCTGGGCGTTCCAATCACAAGAATTCCCAGAAATGTATTTGTAGTCATTCATTCAAGAAATCTCAGTTTCAAGGAGTTTTGGAGGATCAAACATTCTTGAACAGAAAATGAACATCACTACATAGCCAGAATGCAAGGCAGCTTACAGTAAAAAAGAAAGGAAATGAACTCTAAGGTGAAAACCCAAAAACGGACAGTCTAGAGTGATCCAAAAAAAGGAAGGAATAATGGGCATATCCAAGTTACACAAGTACAGAAATACTGTTTCACTTAACCATAAACCAATGGCCTATATTACAAGCCCCCAAAGACCATTCTGGTCATCCATAGATATCCAAGTTAAATGAGAATGTCTTTACATTTCATTCCGCCTATAAGGGTTAACTTTGCTTCAAGGAACGTCAAACTTCGAAGTGCTTGATCGACACCCAAATAAGGGAAGAATGGGGTATGGTGAGATAGTGAGATTAAGAGAGCCACCTTAAACGGGGTAGAAACTAGGTAGGGTTGTTCCTCTCAAAAGCCTATTAGACCAGAAGAAACTATACATTGGCATATATCTCCACAATGGTCAAGATCTTCTAAATATGCGCTTCATTAGAGTTGATCTTTGGCAATTTGAAGCAGATGTGCTATGGTGTTTGATATTTTGGGGGCAAACATGTTTTAAAAGGTTTGACATTTTCTCCCAAAGTTTTGATGTTTACCATTTCCCCCAAACATTAGTTTTTAAAATGTTTGGCGATATACTTCGAATTTTGTTTACCATTCTCCAAACATTAATTTTTTTTAAAAAAATGTTTGGTCCTTAAAAAAAGGAAAAGAAAAACGATGTTTACCATTTGTTCCAAACAATGTTTTCAAAATGTTTGGTATCCCCTCCAAGTTGTGATTTTCGAAATGACTGTTATCTTTTCAAACAAACATTATTTTTTTTGAAATATACACAAGTAAATTGCCTTTTGCATTACTTTAAAAATGAATGATGATGGGATTTAAAGCATAGGTACCACGAGAGTTAGTTCCCGTCGAAGTGTTACAAGAAGATCAAGGATGAGCTCAGGGGATGGAAGCATTTTGGCTCACCCTGGTGACAAGAAATAGATCAAGGCTCTGTATGATGGGTCAGAAAATTCAAAGCAGTGGAGCCCGTGGTTGAATGGGGCAACGCCAAGCGAAGAAGATGACAAGGGTTCTTATAAGAATAATATAAGAACCAGAAGATCATTTATAAAGACGGATGATAACCCTGAAGACAATAAAGCCTTCCGCACAAAAGGTTTGAAGGCATGTTCAAATAAGGATTTAAGAGCATATAGTGAAGAAGTAAAGAGATGAAGAAATCTGAGGAACGACCTTTCAGAGTGTAAGACTTTAGAACAAAAAATGGCTAAAAGAAAAAAGAGAAGAAAAAAGAAAAAAAAAGAGAGAAAAAAAAATAGGAGGAGAAGAAAAAAGAAAAGAAAAAGAAAAAATAAGAAGAAATTGAAGGAAAAAAGAGAAAAGAAAAAGAAAAGAAAAAGAAAATGAGAAGAGAGAAAAGAGAAAAAGAGAAGAAAGAAAGCATTACATTGCATGCATCATATAGATAAGGGCATGTCAATTTTTACTTGTTTTGGACAGGTACTTGAAGAATTATCAAAGAACATTAAGAAGTGGATTTCATTGAAGAAGATCGGTAGCCATTTTCGGCGTGAATCCTCAAATTGAAGAAAGATTTCGGCAGCTATAGTAGCGTGAGTCCTAGAAGATCAGCAACCATTTTCGGTGTAAGTCCCCAAATTTGAATAAAGTTTGGCAGCCATTTTCGGCGTGAGTCCCCAAATTTGAAGGAAGATTGGCAGCCATTTTTGGCGTGAGTCCCCAAATTTGAAGAAAGATCGGTAGCTATTTTCGGCGTGAATCCCCAAATTGAAAAAAGATTTCGGCAGCTATAGCAGCGTGAGTCCTAGAAGATCAGTAACCATTTTTGGTGTGAGTCCCCAAATTTGAAGAAAGATCGGCAGCCATTTTCGGCGTGAATCCCCAAATTTGAAGAAAGATCGGTAGCCATTTTGGCGTGAATCCCCAAATTGAAGAAATATTTCGGCAGCTATAGCAGTGTGAGCCCTAGAAGATTGGCAGGCATTTTCAGCGTGAGTCCCCAAATTTGAAGAAAGATCGGTAGCCATTTTCGGCGTAAATCCCCAAATTGAAGAAAGATTTCGGCAGCTATAGCAGCGTGAGTCCTAGAAGATCGACAACCATTTTCGGTGTGAGTTCGCAAATTTGAAGAAAGTTTGGCAGCCATTTTCGGCGTGAGTCCCCAAATTTGAAGGAAGATTGGCAGCCATTTTCAGCGTGAGTCCCTAAATTTGAAGAAAGATCGGTAGCCATTTTCAGCGTGAATCCCCAAATTAAAGAAAGATTTCGACAACTATAGCAGCGTGAGTCCTAGAAGATCGGCAACCATTTTCGGTGTGAGTCCCCAAATTTGAAGAAAGTTTGGCAGCCATTTTTGGCGTGAGTCCCCAAATTTGAAGGAAGATCGGTAGCCATTTTTGGCGTGAATCCCCAAATTGAAGAAAGATTTCGGCAGCTATAGTAGCGTGAGTCCTAGAAGATCGGTAGCCATTTTCGGCGTGAATCCCCAAATTGAAGAAAGATTTTAGCAGCTATAGTAGCGTGAGTCCTAGAAGATCGGTAGTCATTTTCGGCGTGAATCCCCAAATTGAAAAAAGATTTCAGCAGCCTTAGCAGCATGAGTCCAGAAAGATCGGTAGCCATTTTCGGCATGAATCCCCAAATCTGAAGAAAGGTCGGTAGCCATTTTTGGCGTGAATCCCAAAATTTGAAGAAAGATTTTGGCGGCCTTAGCAGCGTGAGTCCAGAAAGATCGGCAGCCATTTTGGCGTGAATCCCAAATGTGAAGATAAAGGTTCTATATAGGAAGAATCCACCGCTCCGAGGCTTCAGGAGCTGAAAGTTTTATATAGGAAGGGCTTGCAGCTCTATGGTGAAGACTAGCAGTTCTATATAGGAAGAACTCCCAGCCGAAGGAATTCACCCATGACACAAAAGGTTTTATGTAGGGAAAACCGGCTGTGTTGAAGGCAAAGAGTCCTATATAGGAAGGGCTCCGAGCTTTACTGTCTTAGAGTGAAAGGTTCTATATAGGAAGAACCTGTAACTCTGAGATTTCAGGAGCTGAAAGTTTTATATAGGAAGGGCTTGCAACTCCAGGGTGAAGACTAGTAGTTCTATATAGGAAGAACTCCCAGCCGAAGGAATTCACCCATGACATAGAAGGTTTTATACAGGGAAAACCCGCTGTGTTGAAGGCGAAGAGTCCTATATAGGAAGGGCTCCGAGCTTTACTGTCTTAGAGTGAGAGGTTCTATGTAGGAAGAACCCACAGCTCCGAGATTTCAGAAGGTAAAAGTTTTCTATAGGAAAGACTTGCAGTTTCAGGGTTTGAAGACTAGAAGTTCTATATAGGAAGAACTTCCGGTCGAAAGAATCCGTCTGTGACGCAGAAGGTTCTATATAGGAGAAACCAGCGTTGAAGATGAAGAGTTCTATATTGGAAGGACTCCAAGCTTTACCGTCTCAAAGTGAAAAGTTTTATATAAGAGGGACTCATAACTCGAGGCTTCAGAGTGAATGGTTCTATATAGGAAGAGCCCGTAGCTCCAAGATCGGAAGGTGACGAAGTTCTATATAAGAAGAGCTTACAAGCTTGAAGATTTAGCTAAGGAAGAGCGGAGAGTTCCAGAAGAACACGTGATTTCGAAGCCAAAGACAAGGAAGTAGGTAAAAAATGAGTGCTTTGGATCTTTGCTTTGTTCTCGTTTCACAAGAACAAGCAAAGAGGGGCAACTGTAATCACTCATTTTTGACCGGGTTTTAGTGTTATTAGTATTATTTTAATAATAATATTATTAATATAAAATTAATGAAAAATAAAAATAATAAAATATATTATTATTAATTAAAAAATTAAAAAGTAAAAAAAGAAAGAAACTGCGTGGAGTAGCATGCTCCACGTCACCCCCATTTCACCCACCCCTTGCCTATATAAAGGCTTGCAATGGGGCAGCCAATCCACACACAATCACGCCCAAATTTGCCATGAAATTGGCAAGAAAATTGGCTCCCCAATTGGGAGGCCCTAGTTGGTTCGATCCAACATTCGATCGGGATCTTATTTTGGACTCGATCTAGTTAATATTTTTGGAGAGGTCGTGGTAGATCTCAGTGGGGTTCAGTCGGGGTTCGTCATTCGAGCTCCTAGTTAGGTATATTTTCTTCCCTTTTTATTTGTGTTGTAATTTTCATAATTTAATGAAGTATTAGTTATTTTAAAATTGTATTCTTATTTTTTAGTTTGTATGTTTATTTATGTTTTAGATTAGTATTCATTTATGTTTTAAATTTATGTTTTAGATTAATATTTTATTTATGTTAGATTCATTTTTATTTATGTGTTAGATTAATATTTATTTGTGTTTTAGATTAATATTTATGAATGTTAGCATTTTATTTATGTTAAATTTGTTTTTATTTATGAGTTAGATTAATATTTATGTATGCATGTTTTAGATTAGTGTTTTATTTATGTTAGATTAGTATTCTATTATGTTAATATTTATTTGTATTGTATTTAAATTATTTGCCATATTTTATATTTTGCTCACTAAGTTTGCATAATGGAATATATAATGTCAATGCGGTGCCCTTTTATCCGAGCGTAAACGGGGCCAGTATCAGGCGTAGTGATAGTGGTTGGGCGTTTACTCTCGGATAACGGGGCCTTTAAAATCCACTCGCATTTATAACCAAATCTTAACTTAATCGTCACTTTAATCCGTAAAATCTAACATTAATAAAGCGGTAATTATTAAAGTACCAATTTTGGGCAGTGTGGGGTGCTAATCCTTCCCCATCCGTAACCGACTCCCGAACCCAACAGTTTTCGAATCTCTGTTTTTATGGTGTCCGGCATACCTAAGTGGCCTGTGGTGACTCCAATTTCTAAATAAAACGCGATTTTTTAAAACCCCACGGAATGAATATTTTAATACCCGAAAGACAACCACAAACACTCCGAAAACCCTGTTTTTTAGCGAAACGGACATCGCTACAATAACCAATCATGTAACTAACAAAAGGCGTAAAATAATACTTATATTGTAAATTGCAATAGAATAACTTAAAATGAATAATGAATAATAATTAAGTTTTATAAGCTCACAGTTCGACATAATACGAGCCTAGTCTAACCCAACCTAAAATGCATTTGAGTACCCGATTTTACGTCCTTACTCGTAAGGATTAAAGGGTTTGATTTGGTACTTTGGTTATACTCACATTTTAAGATTGAATTCACATCTTTCTTGGGAATAAAGTTTTTGGTGTCCATCCCATCATATGCATGTTGTTGGGGAAACTTGGATGTTTGTGATCTAAATTTGTTTTGGATCAACAATTTTAGAAAAAGCTTGTCTTTGACAAATGGACCCACCGACCTTTTATGATTCGTATACCGCTAAATGTATCATCTCATCTCCTTAGTGCCTCAATTGCCACCACACCCTTTCCTCCCCATTGAAGCATTATGCAACAACAAAATGCAAACCAAACATATGTACAAAGGACACATTCGAATAATCCCAACTCTCTCAGTCTCTCTCTCCTAATCTCCTAATCTCCTTATCCCCTCCATAAACAAACCAATCCAAGCTGAAAGAAAGA
The DNA here is from genome assembly GCA_019671005.1 of Hibiscus mutabilis. NCBI lineage: Eukaryota > Viridiplantae > Streptophyta > Magnoliopsida > Malvales > Malvaceae > Hibiscus > Hibiscus mutabilis. The sequence goes on from CM033716.1 coordinate 65,792,422, forward strand.
AAGAAAGAGAGTCCTGCAATCATGGAGAAAGTAGAAGGCTTAGCAGATAAGCAGCAATCATCATCGCCAATGCTGGTATCCTCTCCTTCACCATCTTCCTCTCCTTCTCACGAATTATCCTTCACAATCTCTCTCCACTCTTCTTCTTCTGATAAAACCAAAGCCCCATCATCTTCAATCGCCATTGATTTGACTCCAGCCGATGATATATTCTTCCATGGCCACTTGCTCCCTCTACACCTCCTTTCTCACCTCCCGGTTTCTCCCCGTTCCTCCACCAACTCATTGGATAGCTTCACGCTTCCCATAAGAGAGCTTTTGGACGACGACCCGAAGCCCGAAAAAACCAGCAAAAGCGACAGCAATATCAGAAGCATCAATGGCAGACCAGTTAACAACAAAGAATCAAAAGCAAGGGAAAAATCCAAGTCGTTCTCGTTGTTTAGTTTCGCAAGACGGCAAAAAGGGCGAGTCGATTCAGTCGACGTGGAAGATAAAGAGAAGCATAAGAAGAAAAAGATGAGATTGGACGTGAGTCATTTGTTGAAAAGATACATAAGGATGGTACGGCCTTTGTTGTTCTTCAAAGGGAAGAGGGATAAGGTCCATGTCCATAGGCAAGCTTATTCGTTTTCGGGTAACTTATGTTTGATCAGAAACAAAAAGGAAGATGAGTTGATGAGAGGAAGGAGAGGAGAGTACTATTCGTCGGCTCCGGCGTCGATGAGGACATCGCCTACAAACAGTGGTCTCCTTGTTGCAACCGCAGAGTTTGCTTCTTCAACCAGTGATAGCACCATGGAAGAGTTGCAGGCTGCAATTCAAGCTGCCATTGCTCATTGCAAGAACTCCATTAGAGGGGAAGATAAACTTAAATGCTAGGCACATTTTTCTCTCTTTGAGTTTACTGTACAAAAAGTAACATATAAACAAGTTTAGGGGTATTGCTTTAATAAATTTCTACATCTTAGAATCAAAATTAAACTGGTTTTCTTTCTTGCCTTTACTGTGCATATATTATAACATGTTTGGTTAAAACCCAAATAATGTGTTTTGTACCAACTAAATCATATATTTCTGTACCAAAATCCCATGATGATTAACCTCAGTACATAAAGGGACGAACACATCATCATATTTTATTGTTCAAAACTTTCTTTCTTTAGCATTTTCCCATGAATCAAACAGTGTTTATAAAGCCCATGAGAAAAGGCAAAGTTAGTATGTGCAGCAAGGAGAGAGGGGGAATGAAGCTAAAAAGAGAATATCAATTTAATCAAAAGGGAACAAAAACCATTGCTGGTCCTAAGTGCCATGAAAATAAGTAGTAGCAGCTGTGGGACACATCAGAATTTGACAGTACCAAGTACAGCAATGTGCATACATGCTTTATCAACAGTGTTGGACTTGGAGCTTAATACCAAAGAAACGATTCATTTCAATGCCATTGAAAACCATGACAGGTTAGATTTGTGATGATGGCAACCATTGACTAAGCTCCCCCTTTTTCTGTTTTCCAGGGTCATCTTTAATTTATATCATGATAATATTTGTATCCACCAGGTGATATAAGCGCACTCAAATATATGAAATTCAAAGTGCTTTTCCTTGTTTATTCTCCATCATCGAGCCAATATTATAATACACTTTATTTTTTTCTTTATCATCATAAACTTCATACACGGAAAAAGAAAATAATTTTGCAGTTTGTAAAAGCACAAAAAAGATGGTGACATGCCACAGCAATCGAGATATAAAATTATGTATGTATGTATGTACGAGTGCATGTATGTATGTATGTATGCATTCTTTCTCATGCAATGTAGCTTCTTGTCCTCCACGCACAGTTTCGAAAGGGAAGTTCAAGAAAAAGAAGAAAAAAATAGAAATAGAACAAAATAGGACAATCTCTAATGTTTCTTACAAAAAAGAAAGTTACTGTAATAATATTCAAGGATTCATGTTGTCGTCAAATTATTTCTTTTGTATTGTCGGTTGCGTTAGTCAGTCTTATTTCTATATATCTAAAAGAAGTTACAATGCGAAACTTTTAAACTTTAGAAACAATGTGGAAGAATGGATACAAAATCTATTGAACAGGAAACAAATACGAGCAAAAGAGGAGTATCTCTTTTTAGTGTTTCTATTTATGTCTCATACTAAAAATTTAAGTATAGAGTTTAGGTTTAAGGTTAAGGTTAAGGTTTGAAATCAAAGTTTAAAGGATTTAGCGTAGGATATAATTGTAAGATTTAGGGTTGATACTTATAATTTAATTTTTTTAATGTTAAGCACCGGAGCATAAAATTATTGTCCCTAAAAGAGTGGTACACTTTCCATATCAAATTATAAGGCAAGGGGAAGAGACATTGAGATTTCTGTGATATATAAGTATGATTTGTCTATTTCATTTGGGCCATAATCAACATCCCTTGTCTTCTTATATCTTTACAATAAAAAAAAAGTGCCAGAGAAAATTTCACGGAATATTTTCCATTGAACCAAGCAAAATTCTTAATTTCTCTTGCATTTAAACCTTGGAAACAATATTTTTGTCATTGTATTTATGGTTTCTCTTGTAGAGATAAATATATCAAAAGAAATGAGAACTTTGTAACTTATAATATTAACATTTGGTATACATAAAGTTCCAAAAAAGGTAGGGTTAATTTCTTTGATGATATGATTAATCATCTAATATATATAATTGCAGGGCCTATTCGACAGATAATATGGACAACAGATTTGATACAAGAAGAGTACAAATCAAAAGCTCCCATTCAAAAGCAAAAGCTTAAACAGATTCACTGTCACTGCAACGATATAAGTTTTTAGTGACAAATTGACAGTGATTAGGAATAATTTTATCACAAATATTAATTTTTTGCAATAATTTTTTGTGCGACACTATTAGTATAAGTAATTGTGACGTATTTTTATTTAGTCACAATAATAGTAGTAATTGTGACGATTACATTTTTCACAAATAAATTCTCACTATAAGTATATAACTGTGACACAAAATTTATTGTCACTAAAACTTTGACACATGATAGTGACGATATGTGAAGTGATCACTATTATTTGATATTTGTTGTGACGATGAAATTACTTGTCTCTTAAAGTTTTACTATTTTTGTGATAAATTTTACCACCAATAAAAAAATAAAAGTAATGACAAATTAGATATTGTCACAATGATAAATACATTTTTATAATTATAAAAATTAATGTTATCATAAACTAGTTTGTCAAGAGATAAAATATTTCTATAGTCTCTATACTATGTGTAAATTATTGTTTTAGTCAATCTATTTTGATCAACTTTAGTCTATATATTTTTTAAATTTTAAAATTTCAATCCTAATCCTAACATGACACCGACAATATGACTAAATTACAAGGAATAAAAATGATCAAATTAAAGAAAAAAAATTAAATAAACAACTTGTGTAGGGTGAGCAAAACTCGAATCGACTTGAAAAAACTGAATAACTCGACTCGAGGAGAAAATACTTGAATTGTTTTAACTCGACTAAAAAAAATTCAAATAAAGTTTAAGTTGTAAAATGGAATTCGAATAACTCGAAATTTTTAATAATTAGTAGATTTATTTTAAGTTCAAGACGAGTCCCTTAATTTTTTATGATATATATTTACCGATATATAAAAATATGAAGAAATATTGTCACATACGAAAAAATATGAAGAAATATATATATATACATATATATGCATATCTTATATGATTATAGAAATTCGTTTAAATTGGAATCAAACCGTATTATAACATGATAAATAACTACAATTAAATTTTTTATAGGAACTCGAAAACTCGACTAGAATCGAAAAAATTTCAAATAAAGTTTGAGTTGTAAAATATGATGCGTCAACTCGAATAACTCGAATTTTTTGACTCTACTCGATCGAACGTTCACCCCTAAACTTGTGTATAACAAATTGGCTAAAAAGAAATTTTTTACTTAACATATTTAAATATTACCATTCATGTCAGGATCGAAATTTCAAATTTTAAAAAGTATAAAAACTTAAAGTGACCAAATTAAAGTACAAAGACTAATATGTGATTTTAGCATAATATATGATAGAAAATTTTATTTTTTGAAAATTTTAAAAGAAATATTCCATTTTGATTAGTTTTTTCTTCAAAAAATCTAAATAGTTTCTTCAACATACGTACTTCGTATAAGAAACCATAGAAAAACTAGTTAAATTATTATTATAATAATTAGTGTTATAATTAGTATATATTTTTAAAACAAATAAAATTAATTTCAATTACAGGTTAACCTAAATATTATTTTTCTTTCAAAATAATATTAAATTTCTTGCCTAACCTAGTAGATAAGTATTGCACTCTTGCCCTAATGATTCCAGGTTCGATCCTCCTTGAAGCCATGCATTGCATTTATTTACTCAAAATTGACATATGAATATGCTACATTATCTATAATTAAATTTCAGTGATGTAATGAAAGTTAAAAATTTGCCGACTAAAATGCAAAGGCACCATTATATTTCAGGGACAATTAGTGATTAGTTTAAACCCTAAATAAAATAGTTACAACTAAAAATATAATTAAATTTTTATTATTGAAAGTGACATCATATTTTAAACACTATTTAAATTTATATTTGTGATAAGAAGAATAATATTAGTGTCTAAATTTTAATCATTAATAATCATTTGTGTCAAATAGTGTGGTCATAAAAAGTATAACTATTGTGACAAATACATGAAAGTTGTCACTAATATAATAGTGATAAAATTATTAATGACGACTCAAAAAGTAACTGTAATTTTTAGTGACTAAATTTAATATTTTTTGTGACCATTTTCAATATCACTAAAAATATATTATATTAAATAAGTAGTAAACCTACCAATGTATGTGTATCAGCAATTCACAGCTGTGCCGCCACTGTAAGGGTGGAACTTAGGGGGAATTGTACCACTAGCTAGGCTGGTGTAGAATACAGTGGATCAAAGGGGTTTAAGATTAGACGGTGGCGGAAGACAATAATGACTAGCAGGGGCGGAATGTACAAGGCACTACCTTTAAAATTTTAAAAAAAGAATTTGACCTCTAAGATTTTGAGAAAAAAATTATTTTGTTCTCTCAAGCTTTTTAAAATATTTATATTAAGCTAAATTCCCTATTAAAAGTTTTTATTACATCTTTCAAAACTATTAAAAAAAATTTGTTAAGCACTTAATTTTTCTTTTGAAAAATTTAGTTTAAACCTTCAATATTTTTAAAAATTTAAGTTGACTCTTCAAACTCTCCAAACTTTAATTTCGATTTCCGCTATTAACAATGACTCATCTAAATCTATGTAAATTTCTCCATTATCATAAATATGGTTGTATACTTCTATTGTCTCTGTTCTATTCTAAAAAAAGATGGGATTGTGAATATAAGGTTGTTTGTACCTTATCATATTCTCAACACTATTGCTTGCTTCATTATAGGTAGAGAACATATCGAGGACTAGTGGAGTCATAGTCTCATTACAATATTTAAAAAAACGATATTTTTTATTGTAAAATTATTCTTTAACCCCTTAAAAATATATTTAACAATTTATTTAGAGACGGAAGGGAGAAAAGACTAGTGAGGATCACGGCCCCTAAAATTTTAAAAACCGAAAAATTATAAGTTGATATAATGACAAATTTATCATTTAGTCCCCTAAAAATATATAACTCATTGTTGGCCCCATAAATTTAGACATTTTTAAATGACACTATAAATAAATAAAGTTGAGTTTCACCATTGAAGACTAGTGGAGCTATGTCTCACAAGATTTTAAAAAATTAAAATTTAATCTCATAATTTTTAAAAGAAATGATTTGGTCCCTCAAAATTTTTAAAAATTCATATTAAATTTTAAAATTTTTGATCATTTTTAATTTAGTCCCCTCCCATAATTTTAAATTTTCTCATTAAGCCTATAAAATTTTAAAAAGAAATAATTAGACCCCAATTTTTTTAAATGTAAATTAAACCTTCAATTTTTTTAAAATATTTAGTTTAAACTTTCAATTTTAAAGTTTTAATTTTGTTTCTCAAACCCTTTTACCAAGTGCCGCCACTGAAATACTTTATTTGTAATGTTTTTTTAAACTGTTTTTTTTTGCTCGAAACACATTTTTCGGATCAAAAGCTTTTAAAGAAAAAAAAAAGTAATGCAAAACGATTAGTTTTTTTAGTTAAAAAAATGCTTTTCAAAAACTAAAATCTTTTAACTTTTAGTTTTTCCTGCCGCACTTTTGAGCAAAGTTCTTTATTTATTCTTTTATATTTTAATAAATAATAGGCTTAATGATACATGCAATCAAACTTTTGAAAAAAAATTAATGTGGCCCTTAAATTTATTTTGCACCTAATGTTACCTGTAATCACTCATTTTTATCCAGTTTGTAAATATTGTGTTAATATATTAGTATAATAATTAATATATGTTATTATTGCATGTATGCATACTATATTATATGTTTATTATATACGTGTGATTAATGTACGTAGAATGTGGGATGTGTGCATGTATATTATATACTATGTACGGTGTATGTGTGTCACATGTCACGTATGTTTTAATAGTTTATATATGTACTAGGGTGTACTTGGTTATATTAATTTTGTATGTATAAAATGCACGTATATATATGCTTGTGTGTATGTGATATATATGTAGTTTGCATGTGCATGTATTATGTATGTTTGTAGCATGTATGATGCGTGTATGCATATATATATATATATATGTATGTATGTATGTATGTATGTATGTGTGTGTACGTGTGTGTGATAAGGTTGTGTGCATGAATATGTATACTATAGGTTTGCATGTATAGGTAAATTTGCGTGTATATAATAATGTCAAGTATGTGTTTGTGTGTATGTGAATAAATACGTATATATGATTATTGATTATTATTAATTCTATATATATGACATATCATATTAAAAACCCAAACTATTTGTTAAAAAATGTCCAAGTCCATTGTTACAAATCAAAACCCAAAAATATTTACAAAGCCTAAATCGGCCAGCCCAACATCCTAAAAATCCTAATCCATATCGGATAAAATAACCCTAATATTGTATTTCTTGTCTGCGTAGCCAACCAGGAGCCGTTGGATCGAATTTTGATCCAACGGCCACGATCAAAAGGGGAGGGCTATCCAGCTGGCCGCGTGTGTTACACGCCTAGACCGTTCGGCTGCCACACGCGCGTATGATCCACGCGCGGACCCTTCGATCTCCCATGCGTCAGAACTCCTCGGCTGCTGAGCTCCACGTGTCGCGATTTGGCGCATTCCCACCCATTCAGATTGCATCCGAGCCGTTGGATCTTCAAGGCACCTCAACCGTTGGATCAAATTTGATCCAACGGCCAAGAACAGATCTGGCAGGGGACACCACCACCATGACGCTCTCCACGCTGGCATCACTCCGCTGTACCACCAGCTCCAACCACCACGCTCAGAGATCACCAAGAATACAAAAAATCAGAAATGTCAGTACCAAAATCAAAAAATATGTATTATATCTTATCTTCTACCAAACCAAAAAAAAAATCACATATATGTATCCAACTCAAAAATTTGTAGAGGGTTTTTTTTCCAGTTTGAGAAATACAAAAAAATCCTATCTACTTGTTTATTTTCGAACACAAAAATCCATAAAGGTATCCATTTTTTTTAGCTTCGCATGCATGCATGCTTCAAACAAGAAATAGTAAAAAAATGCAGAGGGGATGTAAGTTTACCTTCGCCGCTTGAACCCCTTTTCGCCTGCAACAAGCCGTTGGGCTCCTAAGTCAAATAAGGTTAGCCGGTGAAGAGGAAGTAGTTTTAGGGTTTGTTTTTCAAAATGGCCTAGGTTTTTTTAGATCTAAGGTAGAGTGTTCTAGTTTTTTGAAATCCAAGGGGATATTTGGTTTCTAGAGTGAAAAACGTTTCATTTTCAGGTTAAAGTACGGTGGCCAGTGGTGGCGGACGACAGCCGGAGTGGCCAGCCACCACCGATTTTTGGGAAAGTTTGAATGTTTGGGAGATTTTTTGTGTTTGATTCTGGATAAAAACAGGGAGAATGGGGCTTTAAATCATTCAAGGGATTCAAAATGGCCAAAATTTTAAAACAACAGCTGATGAGGGTGTTTTATAGGCTGATTTTATTTTTAAAATGGTAAAATTACAACATAAGAAGTTTTGCGCTTTTCAACTTTTCAAACATAGTTTGCCCCCTGGTTTAATTACAATTCTAGTCCTCGCCTCTTTCTGTTTTCTTTCAATTTCGTCCTAAAATTAACAGAAATCAGATTTCGAATGGTAAAATTGCTGACTTAGACCATCCACGTTTTCAATATTTTCAGTTTGAATCTGCCCTTTGATAATATTACACACCTGGTCCTTTAAAGTTTATTTTAGCTTTTAATTAAGTCCTTAATTAAGTCTTTTGTTTATTTAACTTCTGTTTCTGGATTTTGTTTCTCTTTCGTTTTAGTCCCCCCGATGTTTTTATGTCCTTTGTTTTTTTTATTTGTTTCTTTAGTATGCTATGTTGTGCATATGTTTCTTTTATGTCTTGTTTATTTATGTTTCATTTTTCGTTGTTTCTTTTTGTCATGTTTTAATTAATTTGTTCATATCATATGTGTTTTCTTATGCCATGTTTTTTTTTAAGGTTTCATATCATGTTTGCATGTTAGCTTCATGTGCTTTCTTTTGCAGGTTAGGTTATATATTAATTTATGGCATGATTATTTGTGTCATTTATATTTTATACTTCGTTTTGTTTTTACGTATATAAGTTATCTTCATTATGTTTATCTATGCATGTTTTTCTATATGCATCATCAAGTAAATTTTTTATTTTGTAAAGTCATGATAAATTAGTGTTAGTTTTTATGTTTGCCTTGTTTTTAGGTTGCATGTTAGTACGCTTTTTGTTTGTTTCATTTACTTGTGATATTATGTTTTTTTGTATATGAGTATGTTATTATTGTGTTAGTTTGACTTTGAAGCATGATAGGAAATTAAGTCATTTGTTATATGATTGCTTTAATTTCGTGTAAAATTATCATGTCTAAACTTTAGTTTTTATGTGGTGTTTTTGATTCTAGTATCATGTCTAGGTTTGTTGCCTTATTTCGTTAGTTTAACATTGTATCTTATCCATGTCATGTTTGGGATATAGTTGTGTATCACTTTAATATGTTTAAGCATGATATGGTTATTTTTTTTTAAAAAAACTTTATTTCTTTTTTCTTGTTCACATATTTTATTAGTATTGTTTAATTTTATGATGTTCCTTGTATGTTTTAAAACCATGTTGATGTATACGTATGTTTTAAAATTATTTGCTAAGATTGCATAAGAGATATATAAATTGTCAATGCGGTGTCCTTTTATCCGAGCATAAACGGGGCCAGTAACAGGCGTAGTGATGGTGTTGGGCGTTTACTCTCGGATAATGGGGCTTTTAAAATTTACTCGCACTTATGACCAAATTTTAATTTAATCGTCACCTTAATCCAGAAAGTTTAATATTAATAAAACGATAATTATTAAAGTACCAATTTCGGGCGGTGTGGGGGTGCTAATCCTTCCCCATCCGTAACCGACTCCCGAACCTAACATTTTTAAAATCTCTGGTTTTATAATGTCCGGCCTACCTAAGTGGCCGGTGGCGACTCCAATTTCTAAATAAAACGTGGTTTCTTTCAAATCCCACGGAAGACATTATTTTCAAAAAAATAGATAAACCTCCTCGATTTTTAGCGATACGGGCATCGCTATAGAAGGCGACTCCGCTGGGGATACTATTATTTGTTTTTCAAAAACAAAAAAAGAGAGTCAAGCTTTTTCAAATAATTACCACTTTAATAATATTAGAAGTTCCGGATTAAAGTGACTATTAAATTAATATTCGGTTGTAAGTGCACGTTTATTTTGACACATTTAAAATTTGGCATATAAACCTATTTTTTAAGTGGGGGGGAAAACGCTAATCCTTTCATGGAGATATCGTTTTCCCGTGTAGGCCTAGCAAGTACCTTCGGGGCTCGAGTACCGTATGCTTTCGTAAGGATATCGTTCCTTCGTGCAGGCATAAGCGAATGGGTCCCCCTGAATTGAACCCGGTTGAAATGTGCCTATAATGGGTGATGATCGGGGGCCTTGCTACTCTTAGTAGAGGACAACGAGGACAATTCGGGTACCTCCTAGAACCAAAACTGCATGTAGAGAACACATAGAAACCCACCCTGTTAGAGCCATGCAGATAACCTAGGTGTCTTAGACGGGATGTAAATATGATTGCTTTGTTTGTTTATCGCATTTAATTTGCCCTTTTTATTGTGTACTTATTGTTTTTGTCCGTTACTGACTTGTTTCCTTTTTTTGTTTTGTTTTTTCATATATCATCGCATTCGCATTACATAGGGTATTGATTCCCGAGTGGTTTCTCCCATAATAGAAGATTGTTCATGATGGACCAAAGGTTCTTTGACCTAAAGAAAGGGGGTCCAGTTCTAGAGTTCCATCCCGAGACTAGGCCAGGGACAACAAAAGAAGGATCGTTCAGGGACTAAAGAACAGATTCGGTAAGTAGTGTCGGTTCTGATAACAAGCGAGATGAAGTACAAGAATTAAAGAAGCAAATAGTCGAGATGATGGACCAGATGAATGCTATAATGAAAGGCAAGCAGCCTGTCGAACTCAGAAAAGAATTAGAATGTGGAACAGAATGGTCAGAATGTCAAGACAGACAACACCGTTAAATACGACAAATCAAATCCCATTGTGATCAATCTCAGGAAACAGACAAGCGGCATATCTGGGGTAGATACCAAGGGAACAGAGGTAAGACCAGGGGAAGCTCTAGAATCCAATGACATTAGAAGGCATTATCCTATACCCATGAGATACTCTGAGCTACTTCTGTTGCTTGTTGAAATGAGCCTTATCGTACAGGTGAAGTCTGTACCAAAGAGACCTCCTTATCCGAAGGGTTACAACAGTCGTGTCTGGTGCAGCTACCATATAGGCGATTCGAGTCATCACACTGAGAATTGTAGAGCCCTGAAGGACAGAGTTCAAGATCATATTAGAATGGGAGTTTTGGGTTTTGAAGATGGATAATCCCAATTCTACAGCGAGCCAGCCATTGCCCGAGGGGCAAAGTCGAAGAAGGGTCAACACCCAGCCCAAGGTTCGGGTAACACAGAAGTGGGTCACTCAAGCGAGATAAATTCAGGAGTCAAGAATAAAAGCATCTCAGAATATGAACTTGTATGCAAGTACGGCCAGCTCGAGCATGAGAGGCACGATCTGAGCATGAAACTGAAGAGCATACAAGACGAGTACCAGAAGCTGCACTTTGAATTCAAGAATATCGGTCTGGGTGACACCACTGAAGATTGGATTAATGGTATGATTCGGTTGAGGAATGATTTAGAACACTGGAGGCAGAAATGCAAAACTGGTAAAAATACAACCAAATTATTGCCACAGAAGATGAAAGAAGCTGAGAGCCAATGCGACGTTCTCCAAAGTGAGTTGGAAAGCAGTCTGGCTATGGACGATATCCTGAAATCATGTCTGCAGTAGGAAAGAGGGGAATCACAAGCCTTTCAAATGGAAAACACATCACTCAAAGAACAGATAGCGAGGCTCAAGACTTCTTTACGTACTAGCAAGATTTGTGCTGAGACAGTGACCGTCAAGATACAAAAGGCTGAGCAGACAATACGTGAGAAAGACCGAGACATGAAGATCATTATGACTCAAGCCTGACAAGTAGCTCAACAGGTAGCAGACTTAGCCGGTGCAGCAGCGCTGATAAGCCAGAATATGGATCCAGCGTTGGACCGCAAAGGAAAGCTGATGAGACTATTGAATGAGGTCAAGAAATTAGGTGCCAGGGCTCACCGCTATCTGTAAACCTCTAATACTAGATGTAATAAAACCTTTTGGTCTGAACGAAAGATGTCCTATAGGGACAAATCACTTGCGGAATCGATGCCTTATTGCATTCATGCATTGCATTTGCATCACGCCCTTTGCATTGTTTAATAGTTTTATCATCGTATGACACTTCATCATTTAATACTTGGGGTTCGATCGCATAATTAGTTGAGAAAATAGAACGAACTAAGCAGTTGAGGCTTGACCAGCTAGAAGAAAGAATCGAGAAAGAGTTGAAGAGGAAAGAAAGAATAAATGTTTTCAATACGAGAGAACTCTGCCTAGTCCCTGATTTGGTCATTCCTCTAGATTTCAAGATTCCCATATTTGCGCGGTATGACGGAACTAGCTGCCCGAAGATTTACTTGACCATGTTTTGTAGAAAATTTGAGGGATACATGAAGAATAAAGAGTTGTTGATCCACTACTTCCACGATAGCCTGACGGGACCTGCAGCGGTGTGGTATAACTGTTTGAACAGAAACCAAGTTAGGTCATGGGGTGGCCTTGCTAATGCCTTCTTGAGTTAATACAAATATGCTTTAGATTTAGCGTCTTGTCATCAGTTTCTTCAGAATGAGAAAATGAGACCAAATGAAAGCTTCAGGGAATATGCACTAAGGTGACAATATTTGGCGACCCAAGTCTAGCTTCCTATAGCGGAAAAAGAGTTGACTCCCCTATTCCATGCAATGCTTCTCTCTCCTTTCTTCGATGTGATGTTGGAGAAATCGAGAAACAAATTCGAAGATTTCATGACGATTGGAGATAGGGTAGAATATGCAATCACATAAGAAAAATTAGGGTCTAAGTCCAAGGACCGAATCGAAGATAAGATAGATAAAGACAGAGAGGTAAATGAGTGTCATCTCCAGGGTTCGTGTGGCCGTAAGAGAAGAAGACAAATTGACACCTCGGGGCCATCAAGGAAAATTCCTCGGACGAGCGTAAATTTGGAAGTGTTCGGAACATCCATCTTAGACATATGGCCTCATTTGGTAGGGGGTCACTATCTTCCTCCTAGACCGATGAAGATTGCACTTGATCTATTTGCCCATAGTTTTGACTCGAGTAGCACATGCGAATTTTATATGGGGGCACCGGGGCATCCCACCAGAAAATGTAGAACTTTATTGGAGGAGATCAAGAAGCTGATCAATGATGGGACCTTGACACAAGAGCTGATCCAGCAGTGGAAGACCAAGGATGAGGGGCAAGTCTGCATAGTGCTGAGAAAGCCAGAGATGTCTCTACATTAAAAGACTTTCCTGAAGTAATACAAGGAATCGACTTTACTAACTATGGCCTACATGTGGTAAAGATCTTTTGTGAAGGGGCATGTTTGTTGATTTTTATTCCAATGAAGAACACATTTTGCTTAACATACAATGTTCTTGAAAGCACATAGATGTATATTTTCTCGCCGTTGTATGACACTAGATATCAATTGCAAGATGTGACATTAGATGGATGTTGTGACAACGATGAGGTGTGATATTCCCTACCAGACTTTGGTCAGCGAAGCGATATTAATACTCTTTCAATGATGTTCAAGGACGAAAAAGCTTCGGATGTCAACCATGTAGAATTGCTTGCAATTGAAACTCTAGGCATAATCTTCTAGGTAGTAAAGAATTAAAAATAAGAATTAAAAAAAGGGAAGAATTGAAGAAAAAAATAACAATTAGAAAAAAAGGGGAAGAATTGAAGAAAAAAATAAGAAAAAGAAAGAAAGAAAAAGAGAAAGAAAGAGAAAAAAATAATAAAAAGCACCATTATGTTCGAAACCTGGTAATAGGCTTGTTCGGATAAGAGTGTGGGAATTTTGGGCCACTCCGCTGAAGCGATAAGGTGGCAATACACCATCCAATTCAAGAAACCTTAGCTTCATGAGTGATGGTAATATTTTCAAATCGTGACTATGCCGAGTAACTTGGGGCAATGTTGTTTGCTCTATCGTTGTCCTCAAGACAAAGGACTGTGATGAATTGATTTCCTCAAATAATGATAAAAGCGTAAAAAAGAAGAAAAAAAGAGAAAAAAAGAAAAAAAAGAAAAAAGAAAAAGAGAAAATGAAGAAAAAGGAGGGAAAAAAGGAGGAGAAAGGAAGAGAAAAGAAAAGATAGAGAAATAAATGATAGCATAGGTAAAATTAAAACTCGCACCACCTAGAACTCTATTCTTAGAGTAATATTTTTGCGCTCGAGTGGTCATACAAGCCCACCCTTTTTGGGGGCAGAGTAGATAATGAGAATTGAGAAAGAGTAGTATGTTACAGCAACGCGGTAATCATGAGGATGAACCGAGTCACCTGGGAAGATTTAATAGCCTTGAATTACTGAATGGTTGAATCTAAGACGCTCTTGCACTTAATATCCAGAGCTACTATTCTGTGATTTCAAGATTCTGTATGTTAATCTAAATTATACCCTTCAGTGGAATGCCAATCAACAAATTGACAAGTTAAAGCAACAAAGATTTCCATGTATTACTTCAGAGAAAAGATCCAGAACACAAGGTTACAGATATTATTTGAGCACCTAACCAGAAACGACTCCACAATGTATAGGATGAAGATGATGACAAGATCATATGTGTCAGATAGCTCATGAACAATAAGCGGGTTTCAGCCATGATGCCTTGGTTGGTTCAAGAAAATGAAGGACGAGCCAGGACGAGAATGAGATTACAAAATACAAGAGACACCAAGAGGTAAACATTGAGTCTCTTAAAAAAATTAAAGTACAGGGATCGAGAAATGGTTCCCATCAAGAGGCAGCAAGAAGATTGAGATTAAGTTCAGAACATAGAAGCATTTTGCTCACCCCGATGACGAAACTAACAAATACTCAGAATGTTGGGCCAAAAGAGTTAGAATGTAGCCAAGCTCATGATCGAGTGGGGCAATGCAGAACATGAAGAATGGTAAGAATCTCTGTACATGCATGATATAGAGTTTGTTCGTGAAGTGGGCAGAGGCCCCGAAGAAGAAAGGCAAGTGCTCATGCAAAAAAACAAGAGCGGGCACTCATTTAACAAAAATTGACAGAAATAAAGATCAAAACTGAGCATACTGCAAAAAAAGAAACGGAGAAATCAGAAGAATGACTTTTCAGGGCATAGGATTTTAAAACATGTCTAAAGATAAAAACAAAAAGAGAAAGAAAAAAAGAGAACAAAAAGAGAAAAAAGAGAGAGAATTATATCGCGAAAGGGTTAAAAGACATGAATCAGATAAATAACTTATCAAAGGGCATACTACAACAGAAAAGAAGAAAGGAAATATGAGAAATAACCTTCCAGAACATAAGACTTTAGAACGGAAAAAGGGAAAAAAAAAGAAGAAATAAGAAAAAGAAAGAAAAGAGAGTGAGAAAATTAATGATAAAAAGAGAAGAAATAAGAAAAAGAAAGAAAAGAGACTGAGAGAAAAATGATGATAAAAAGAGAAGAAGGAGAAGAAGAAAGAGGTAAAAGAGAACAAAAAAGAGAAGAAATAAGAAAAAGAAAGAAAAGAGAGAGAAAAATGATGATAAAAAGAAAAGAAGAAGAAAGAGGTAAAAGAGAGAAATGAGAGAAGAAAAAGAAAAAGAGAAGAAAAAGAAAGCACGACATTGCATGCATCATATAGATAAATGCATGTCAATTTTTGCTTGTTTCTAGACAGGTATTTGAAGAATTGTCAAAGAATTTACTAAAAAAATGAAAGATGTCGGCAACCATAGCATCGTGAGGCCAGATGTTAAATCCTTCAGGTCATTGTTAAGTCATTCGGGCACGGTGTTATGTCCTTTGGGCCACCATTAAGTTTTTCGAGCATGGTGATAATTATTTCGGGCCATCAGAAAGTCCTTCGGGCATGATGCGGCAGCCATAGCAGCGTGAGGCTAGATGTTAAATCCTTCGGGTCATCGGTAAGTCCTTCGGGCACGGTGTTAAGTCCTTCGGGACACCATTAATTCTTTCGAGCATGGTGATAATTCCTTCGAGCCATCAGTAAGTCCTTCGGGCATGATGCGGCAGCCACAGCAGCGTGAGGCCAGATGTTAAATCTTTTGGGTCATCGATAAGTCATTCGGGCACGGTGTTAAGTCTTTCGGGCTACCATTAAGTCTTTCGAGCATGGTGATAAGTCCTTCAGGCCATCAGTAAGTCCTTCGGGCATGATGCGGCAGCCATAGTAGCGTGAGGCCAGATGACGGCATCCATAGTGGTGTGAGGCCAGATGTTAAATCCTTTGGGTCATCGATAAGTTCTTCGTGCATGGTGTTAAGTCCTTCGGGCCACCATTAAGTCTTTCGAGCATGGTGATAAGTCATTCGGGCCATCAGTAAGTCATTCGGGCATGATGCGGTAGCCATAGTAGCGTGAGGCCAGATGGCGGCAGCCATAGCAGCGTGAGGCCAAATGTTAAATCTTTCGGGTCATCGGTAAGTTCTTCGGGCATGGTGTTAAGTCCTTTGAGCCACCATTAAGTCTTTCGAGCAGGTGATAAGTCCTTCGGGCCATCAGTAAGTCCTTCGGGCATGATGCGGTAGCCATAGCAGCGTGAGGCCAGATGTTAAATCCTTCGGGTCATCGGTAAGTCCTTCGGGCACGGTGTTAAGTCCTTCAGGCCACCATTAAGTCTTTCGAGCATGGTGATAAGTCCTTCGAGCCATCAGTAAGTCCTTCGGGCATGATGCGGCAGCCATAGCAGTGTGAGGCTAGATGTTAAATCCTTCAGGTCATTGCTAAGTCCTTCGGGCACGGTGTTAAGTCCTTCTGGCCACCATTAAGTCTTTCGAGCATGGTGATAAGTCCTTCGGGCCATCAGTAAGTCCTTCGGGCATAATGCGGCAGCCATAGCAGCGTGAGGCCAGATGTTAAATCCTTCAGGTTATCGGTAAGTCATTTGGGCACAATGTTAAGTCCTTCGGGCCACCATTAAGTATTTCAAGCATTGTGATAAGTCCTTCGAGACATCAGTAAGTCCTTCGGGCATAATGTGGTAACCAAAGTAGCGTGAAGCCATATGTTAAGTCTTTCGGGCCATTAGTAAGTCCTTCGGGCATGCTGATAAGACCTTCAGGACACCAGTAAGTCTTTCGAGCATGGTGATAAGTCCTTCGGGCATGATGCGGCGGGCTTAGTAGCGTAAGTCCAAAGATATCAATAGGCTTGTAAAAAAAGATAGAAAAAGTGAGAAGAGAAAAAGAAGAAAAAAGAGAGAAAAGGACCAGAGAAAGAAGGAAAAAGAACAAAAAAAAGAGAAAAAGAAAAAGAGAAAAGAAAAAATCAAAGACAAAGGTTATACAAAGGAGAAGCCTACGTTTTCGAGCCTCCCAGTGAAAGGCTCCATATAGGAAGAACCCTACCTCTAGAATCTCAAAAAAGAACCAAAGGTGAAGAAGTTCTATACAGGGAGAACTTACGAGCCTAAAGATTAGGCCGAGGAAAAGCAGAAAGTTCCAGAAGAACACGTGATTCTGAAGTCGTGAGCAGGGAAGTCAGATAAAAATGAGTGCTTTTGGTCTTTGTTTTGTTCTTGTTTCACAAGAACAAGCAAAGAGGGGCAACTGTAATCACACATTTTTATCCGGTTTGTAAATATTGTGTTAATATATTAGTATAATAATTAATAATTGTTATTATTGCATGTGTGCATACTATATTATATGTTTATTATATACGTGTGATTAATGTACGTAGAATGTGAGATGTGTGCATGTATATTATATACTATGTACCGTGAATGTGTGTCACATGTCACGTATGTTTTAATAGTTTATATATGTACTAGGGTGTACTTGGTTATATTAATTTTGTATGTATAAAATGCACATATATATATGATTGTGTGTATGTGATATATATGTAGTTTGCATGTGCATGTATTATGTATGTTTGTAGTATGTATGATGCGTGTATGCATATATATATGTATTTGTGTGTGTGTGCGTGTGTGTGTGATAAGGTTGTGTACATGTATATATATATTATAGGTTTGTATGTATAGGTAAATTTGCGTGTATATAATAATGTCAAGTATGTGTTTGTGTGTATTTGAATAAATACATATATATGATTATTGATTATTATTATTATTATTAATTATATATATATGACAGATCATATTAAAAACCCAAACTATTTGTTAAAAAATGTCCAAGTCCATTCTTACAAATCAAAACCCAAAAATATTTACAAAGCCCAAATCGGCTAGCCCAACATCCTAAAAACCCTACTCCATATCAGATAAAATAACCATAATATTGTCTTTTTTGTCCGCGCAGCCAACTAGGAGCCGTTGGATCGAATTTTGATCCAATGGCCACGATCAAAAGGGGAGGGCTATCCAGCTGGCCGCGTGTGTTACACGCTTAGACCGTTTGGCTACCACGCGCGGACCGTTCGATCTCCCACGCGCGAGTGCATCTCACGCGTCAGAACTCCTCGGCTGCTGAGCTCCACGTGTCGCGATCTGGCGCAGTCCCACCCGTTCAGATTACATTCGAGCCGTTGGATCTTCAAGGCACCTCAACCGTTGGATCAAATTTGATCCAACGGCCAAGAACAGATTTGGCAGGGGACACTACCACCATGACGCTCTCCACGCCAGCACCACTCCGCCGTACCATCAACTCCAACCACTGCACTCAGAGATCACCAAGAATACAAAAAATCAGAAATGCCAGTACCAAATTCAAAAAATATGTATTCTATCTTATCTTCTACCAAACAAAAACAAAACAAAACACATATATGTATCCAATTCAAAAATTTGTAGAGGGTTTATTTTTTCAGTTTGAGAAATACAAAAAAATCCTATCTATTTGTTTATTTTCGAACACAAAAATCCAGAAAGGTATCCATCTTTTTTTTAGCTTCGCATGCATGCTTCAAACAGAAAATAGTAAAAAAATGCAAAGGGGATGTAAGTTTACCTTTGCCGCTTGAACCCCCTTTCACCGGCAACAAGTCGTCAGGCTCCTAAGTCAAATAAGGTGAGCCGGATAAAGAGAAGTAGTTTTAGGGTTTGTTTTTCAAAATGGCCTCGGTTTTTTAGATCTAATACAAAGTGTTCTAGGTTTTTGAAATCCAAGGGGATATTTGGTTTCTAGAGTGAAAAGCGTTTCATTTTCGGGTTAAGGTATGGTGGTCGATGGTGGCGGACGACGGCCGGAGTGGGCAGCCACCACCGATTTCTGGGAAACTTTGAATGTTTGGGAGATTTTTGGTGTTTGATTCTGGATAAAAACATGGAGAATGAGGCTTTAAATCATTCAAGGGATTCAAAATGGCCAAAATTTTAAAACAACAGCCGATGAGGGTGTTTTATAGGCTGATTTTATTTTTAAAATGGTAAAATTACAACATAAGGAGTTCTACGCTTTTCAACTTTTCAAACTGAGTTTGCCCCTTGGTCTAATTACAATTCCAGTCCTCGTCTCTTTTTGTTTTCTTTCAATTTCGTCCTAAAATTAATAGAAATCATATTTTGAATGGTAAAATCGCTGACTTAGACCCTTCGTGTTTTCAATATTTTCAGTTTGAATCTGCCCCTTGGTAATATTACACACCTGGTCCTTTAAAGTTTATTTCAGCTTTTAATTAAGTCCTTAATTAAGTCTTTTGTTTATTTAACTTCTGTTTCTGGATTTTGTTTCTCTTTCGTTTTAGTCCCCCTGATGTTTTTATGTCCTTTGTTTTTTTATTTGTTTCTTTAGTATGCTATGTTGCGCATATGTTTCTTTTATGTCATGTTTATTTATGTTTCATTGTTCGTTGTTTCTTTTTGTCATGTTTTAATTAATTTGTTCATATCATATATGTTTTCTTATGCCATGTTTTTTTTAAGGTTTCATATCATGTTTGCATGTTAGCTTCATGTGTTTTCTTTTGTAGGTTAGGTTATATATTAATTTATGGCATGATTATTTGTGTCATTTATATTTTATACTTCGTTTTGTTTTTACGTATATAAGTTTTCTTCATTATGTTTATCTATGCATGTTTTTCTATATGCATCATCAAGTAAATTTGTTTATTTTGTAATGTCATGATAAATTAGTGTTAGTTTTTATGTTTGCCTTGTTTTTAGGTTGCATGTTAGTACGCTTTTTGTTTGTTTCATTTACTTGTGATATTATGTTTTTTTGTATATGAGTATGTTATTATTGTGTTAGTTTGACTTTGAAGCATGATAGGAAATTAAGTCCTTTGTTATATGATTGCTTTAATTTCGTGTAAAATTATCATGTCTAAGTTTTAATTTTTATGTGGTGTTTTTGATTCTAGTATCATGTCTAGGTTTGTTGCCTTATTTCGTTAGTTTAACATTGTATCTTATTCATGTCATGTATGTGATATAGTTGTGGATCACTTTAATATGTTTAAGCATGATAGGGTTATTTTTTTAAAAAGCTTTATTTCTCTTTTCTTGTTCACATATTTTATTAGTATTGTTTAATTTTATGATGTTCCTTGTATGTTTTAAAACCATGTTGATGTATACGTATGTTTTAAAATTATTTGCTAAGATTGCATAAGAGATATATAAATTGTCAATGCGGTGTCCTTTTATCCGAGCGTAAACGGGGTCAGTATCAGGCGTAGTGATGGTGGTTGGGCGTTTACTCTCGGATAATGGGGCTTTTAAAATTTACTCGCACTTATGACCAAATTTTAATTTAATCGTCACCTTAATCCGGAAAGTTTAATATTAATAAAGCGGTAATTATTAAAGTACCAATTTTGGGCGGTGTGGGGGTGCTAATCCTTCCCCATCCGTAACCGACTCCCGAACCCAACGTTTTTAAAATATCTGGTTTTATGGTGTCCGACCTACCTAAGTGGCCGGTGGCGACTCCAATTTCTAAATAAAACGCGGTTTCTTTAAAATCCCATGGAAGACATTATTTTCAAAAACAATAGATAAAACTCCTCGTTTTTTAGCGAGACGGGCATCGCTACGTTACCCTTAAACTAAAAAAATAAAAATTAATTTGACCCATTGACTAGCGGAACTCAACGTTGACCTTTATAGGATTGACGTGGCATTCTGTGGTGTTGATGTGGTGGTCCATGGAAATTGAAGTGGTAGTCCGCGGTGGACGATGATGTGAAAGATGGGATAAATTGATTTTTAGAAAGTTTAAGGGTTAAATTAGTTTTTTTTATAAAGTTTGATGGACTATTTAAAAAAATTTAAGAAATTAAAAATATTTTAAAATTTTAAAATTCAATTATAAATTTATTAAACTATTTTAAAAATAAAATATCTCATGAAAAAAACTTCAACTATCTCTCGGCAACTTGAGTCTACTGCTTATTATACGATAAGACCATAGAATTTTAATATCTATATTTTGACTTTTATATCATACGCTATACATATTTTTATGTTTTTGAAAATTTTTAAAACATAAGGCAATAAAAATATGAATTCGAAGGCTAAGAAGCAAGGTAAGTGTGTTTTATATATTAGCTTATTATACGATGTGCAAGGCTTGCACGAATATATTGTGACTCAATATGAACCACATACTAAATTGACTATATGTATATGTTTGAAATGCTTATATGATTAAATGAATGAGATATGTTTAAATCATAATTATGAGAAAACCTTAAAATGATTTGGTCATAAGAACTATTGAATATGCTTGCATTGCCTTATGACCTAAATGGTATGATTATGATTACATGATAATTACATCGTCATTATGCCTAAATGTGTATATAAGGGCGGAGTTTGGTAAATATCTTTTTGAGCTAAATTAGAGTTTTAACTAGTCGAATCTGTTAATTAGGATGTATGGTGAATAGAGGTTTGTAAGAGCAGATTGGGGTGAAACCTCTTAATTTGAAAAGGCAACTAATATGAGCTTTTTGAGTTTAGATGTTTTGACACGGGAGTTGTAAACACACTTTTACCCTTAACAATTAAAAAAACTCCAAATTAATACATATTTTTTAAATATCAATTAAATTTAATAATTAATTAAATTATAATAAATTAATATATAGATACTTCAAATATGCCTAATAATGTTATAATAATTTTTTCATAATTTAATTAATATTAATAGATGCAAAATATTAATAACTAATAAATTATTCAAACAAGTATTGAATATAATCATGTCCTTATATGTCATTTTTCTTGTTTAAATAATCAAACAACTATCAATTAATTTCAGCGAACACTTTTATACAACCAGTTAGTCAAATCAGCTGATGCAATGAGCATCAGCTAATGTAATATACTAGGGGTGATAACGAGCCGAAACAATGTTATTGGGCTCGGCTCGAAGCTCGTCAGGCTCGACTCGAAATGGACATTTTGCTATAGTTTTTTATATAAAAGATTCATTAAAAGCCCATCTCCTAACCAACACTGAAACGAAATTCAATGACCGGAAAGGGAAAATAGTGCCAAAAATTAGATTAATCCAAATAACCAATAAATATTCTTACAATACAAACACATAATTAAAGAAAATAAACAATCAA
This sequence comes from Hibiscus mutabilis, assembly GCA_019671005.1. Taxonomy (NCBI): domain Eukaryota; kingdom Viridiplantae; phylum Streptophyta; class Magnoliopsida; order Malvales; family Malvaceae; genus Hibiscus; species Hibiscus mutabilis. The sequence continues at coordinate 65,814,917 of CM033716.1, forward strand.
ACAACAACCAACTAAGGAAAATGCTCAATTTATTTTAGTTAATTTGCTTCTAGTGGATTTTTCCTAATTTATTTTATTACTTTTTCTTTTGCTAAACATATTACTTTTAGTGCATATGTAGCATAGATATAATTATTCCGAGCATGTTCTAGAGCTTTTCGAGCCGAGCTTGTGTAGGCTCGGCTCGGCTCGGCTTGTTAAGGTCTCGAGCCGAACCCGAGTCGAGCTCACTCTAACCGAGCTTTGACCGCGCCGAGCCCGAGTAGCTCGCAAACCGGTCAGGCTCATTATCACCCCTATAATATACTATCAGCTATCCGCTAATTGTCAAATAAGGCCAAGATATTAAAAAACTAAAAATATTATTATGTCGTCGATTGGAAATATATTCAATAAATAACAATAGACTCAGGCTAACACGAGAGTCTAAAACTTTTCCAATTAAAGTTATCAAAATTTTTAATACTTTTAGAAATTATTTTGTAATAATTTGTAATTTGTCATTTTTATAGCCTTGGAATTTTATTTATTTATTTATTTTAGAATTTTTAATAGTTTTTTTTTATTTTTTAACTTCAATAGAAATTATTTACCCTTTTTTATTTACCACTGTTTACACTCAATGAATTATTTACCTAGAGATTTTATTTAGCTATTTACAATTAATTATTTACCCTTTTTAAAGATTTACCTAAGGATTTTATTTAGCTATTTAAAATTAAGGTAAGGTGTAGAATATTTAAGTTATCTATTAATATTTACATTATTTTAGGAATCGAGACCTAAATATTTAATTGAAACCTTATTATGGGTAACTAAGCCATTTATTAAATAAACTAACCTGAAAAGTATCCATATTAAATTATTTAGTAGCTTTTTTCCGTTTTTAAGAACATTAATTATTTAGAGATTCACTTAACTTAATATCTTATCGGGTTAAAATACATGAAGATGAATAAAACATAAAACATGGTAAATATGCACGAATCAAATAATGAACTTAAACGCAAAAAAAATAAAAAACTGAAATAAAAGATTAAGGTTAAGAAATCACAAACAGTGAGATCAGGCTCGAGCTAACCCACAAGGGGTACGGGCTATTGGCGTCGTCGTCGTTGTCGCCACTGTTGCGGGCAGCGTGCCGCCGCCGCCGGCTGCTGGCAGCACACCTCGGCTCCTCCTCCTTTAGTAATGACGATGGCTTTCACTTTGAGTGACACAAGACTTTCCACGAACTTCGGTTTGGTGAGGACTCGTACCCTTTTTCTTCCTTACCTGAGCCCAAGTATCCAAGAAAAAATAAGTAAAAATAAAAATATATGGAGACAAAATTTGAGTAAAAATACCTCAGAGAACCTGCTTGTATTGCTTTTCAATTTCTGTATTACAATTGCTTGTGTCTGTGTGCGTGAATGTTGATGTGTATATCTGAATTACAATGGGCGGAGCCTATTTATAGGCTTCAATAAACCCTAAAAACCTAAAAACCCTAAAACCCTAAAAGTGTATTTCCTTCTTATGCTCAACATTCTTGGAAAGGGAATAATGCCATTACTTGGGCATCAAACTCTTTTCTTACATTCAATATGATCTTAAATAAGTTAAAACAAATAGGGAAATATCGAAGCTTGAGTTTAATTACAAATATTCAATAAAATAATTGAAAATTCGTAATAAAATCAAATTCACGTATTGAACCCGTATATAGTTTTTTGTATGCATTTTCTTCAGTAAAACAAGCATATCTTGAGCTCCCGACGTTCGATTGAGGTGTTTCAAGATGCTGGAACGGTAACTGAAAGACGATCAATACGTAAGAAGACACCCTGACCCTAAAATGCTTGGATCATATCATAAATTTTCCATAAATCCATAGTGAGAATCTTTGCACATAGTTTGACTTTTCATACATGTCGAGCGGGATCTCTTGTAATATTCTCATATCTGACCTGATTAAGATTTTGTGAGGTCTGCAAGAAAAACTAAAATACATTAATAAATGGACTTTATTCATGTACATGGACTTTTTTTTCTTCTAATAAACTCTTTTATATTTTTTTTGCTGATTGGGTTTAGTAATAATACATATATACAAAAAAATGAATAAAGGGGGCAGGATAAAATAGGTGAATACAACTGCCCCACTTCACTCGTTTCGGTGAAACGGGAATAGGGCAAAGAACAAAAGGCACTCATTTTATTCGGCCGAATTGATTGGACGATTTGCTCCTCCGAAGCGGTATTGAATGAACCAGATGATGTTTATTCTGACAATGATGCAACTCGTTTCTCTGAAGTGGCAAAAACAAATTGGGTAATACTGGCATGTCCCTTTGGAGTGGCAGTGGATGAACCAGATAATTCTTCAAATGACCCATTCTTCCGAAGCGATAGCGAACGAATCAAATGTCTTTGGTCGATGAAAAGACCTATTTCTCCGGAGCGGTAGAAATAAACTGTCATGTCATTTTGAAGTGACAATGAACAAATTAATTCTTCAAATGACTTATTTCTTCGGAGCGACAGAAACAAATCAGGTAGAACTGGCATGTCATTCCGAAGTGGCAATGGACAAAGTAATTCTTCAAATGACTTATTCCCCCGAAACGACAGTGAACAAATCAAATGACTTCAGTTGGTGAGAAAACCTGTTTCTCCAGAGCGACATAAACAAATCGGGTAAAACCGGTGTGTCATTTCGAAGTGACAATGGACAAAGCTATTCTTCAAATGACCTATTCCTTCGAAGCGGCAGTGAACAAATCAAATGGAGATATGACTCTCATCCCTGTGGATACCGAGTCGGTGAAATAACCTATTTCTCTAGAGCGGTAGAAACAAATCAAGTAATATTTCTTCAAATGGTGCAAAATGTTAAGTCACAACTGACCATGTCTCACATCTTTGTAATTTTGTGGTCGAACTGCAAATTGGACGTTGAACGTCAAAACTGGGTTCTATTCTCCTTACGCCTAAACGGATAGGCAATTGCTGCAAAAGATAAATGTCACTTTCTCCTTAGGCATGAATGGATAGGTCATATGCTAAAAAAAGGTTTCATTCTCCTTAAGCTTGAACGAATATGCCATATGCTATAAAATAAGGGTTTTCATTCTCCTCGAGCCTGAACGGATAGGCTATTTTTCGAAAGGTTCTATTCTCCGAGCGCTTGAATAGATAGACGGTTGCTAAAAATAAGGTTCTATTCTCTCTAAGCCTGAACGGATAGACGATTTTCTAAATATCGAAACAAATTTCCATCTTTCTTGAGCCTAAATGGATATTCGTTGAATCAAAAAATGATATACTATTTCTAAAGATGGCACAAAATATGGTTTGCTCATTCAAAGTGATGTGGGGTATCTTTCCCCTAAAGTGACATAGGGTGTCTTGCGCCTATGGCCTCCTTTGAAAAATGGTGTGGGGTGCTTTGCCCCTAAAGTGACATAAGGTGTCTTGCGTCTATGGCCTCTTCCATAAAATGGTCCCTGAATTCCTATCAAAATGCAACAAATGCTATGATTGTGACGAGTTAGCATGCTCCTAAGGATGCCTAACTCACGAATGCATGATATGTCATTGAGAAGGGACAGATAAAGAAAATTCTTGATTAGCCATCTTCTCTAACTAGGCTGATTCATCTTCATGCTACAATCCAAATGATGCATGTAATGCAAAGACGTATGTAAAGTCATGATGTATGTAATGCATAGACGCATGTAAACTCATTCTGCGTGTAATGCAAAGACGCATATAAACTCACGATGTATGTAATTCCCTTTTAGGATCCGTTTCTTAAATCTCGCTAAGCTCATTCTACTTAAGTTCTGCCTTCTGAGGAGTCAACTCAATCTTCATGTCCCGACAAGCTATTGCCCCAAAACTTTGAACTTTCTGAGTTCTCCATTACTCAAGTTGTTTTTTACTTCACATCTTGTTTGTTCATATGTGAACTCATTCTGTCATTCAATGGATAATGATGCCCCACTACTAAAGGCTTTGGGAAGAACTCCTTCTGACCTTTTCAATCTGGCTGGACTTAGGCATCCTATCATGGCTTGCCCGTGGAGGGAATCTATAAGCTTTTCTTCTAATACTCGTACCCCTTATGCGAGGTAATGCCCCATTCGATTTTGGGCTCAACTATCTTCAATGTGATCGAGTCGTTTCTTGATTTAGTTCATGATGGCTACACCATTTCTTGATCTCTATTTTCAACAGCAAATGAATTCTTTCATATTCAGCAACACCTCCCACACGCGAGTGTGAACATTTATTTCTGGATCCCTACAATTGGAAGTCATACCAAGAAATCTTTTATTTTTTTCATGAATCCATGCTAATCTATTTGTAAGATGCTTGTGAATAAACAAGGTAAAAACTTGAAATGAGAATTCATGAGAATTTAAAGGAAATTTAAAAAGTCATGGCAAACATGAAAAAGTTAAAATCAAGAAACAAAGTCAGATGTCCCTGAATTCATAGCTTGAACGGTGAATGAGCTCATCGACCGGATAACGTTCCTAATTTCTACCTATTTAGGTGTCTCTCTTTGACTCACCACCCCAGATTCATTTTCCCTCTTTTCTAATATCGAACAAACATTAGAAGTTTTGAAGTCCTTGGAAAAAGGTGAACTCAATTAGGTGGAATGTGTTCTGAAAACAAACTCCTCTTCTCAGATATCCTTATATGATCGAAATGTCTTTCAAGGCTTGTAATATGGCTAAGGTTTATGGTTACAAAAGAAAGGATATATAGGCCCAAAAAAGCGTTTAAGGGTGATTAAACCAATGATCAATTCTTCTTGATGAAGTCCATGCTTATTAACTTTCTCTTTTTTTTCCTTTCTAGATCGCTCTGGACCGCCCGTTTTTAGGTTTTCACCTTAGAGTTCATCTCATTCTTTTTGCTTAGAGAATCTTCAGCTGACACATAGTTCATGCGATGCTTTCTTGAAAACTTGTAATTTTCAACTTGGTGATTCCTCCAATGTGGATATTTTCAACATTTTTTTCTTCTTTTTTGGATACCCATCTTGGTCTGTATGTTGTTTTGCTCATGTTGCTCCTTGTATCCAATGCACTCATTATTGTTATCTTTATAGCATTGTTAGAACCAATTATGTTTCTCATGAGAATAGACTTTCATCACTTTTGCCCCCTGGTGTGGGGAATGATCATTGGTTAGGGTTTAATCGAAATAATAATATTAGGCTCAAAATGGACAACAAGAGATAGTTTTTCCTTTTTTGCGAAGGGAAATGAAGGAATGCCAAATCTCCTCTCATACATGGATATCATTGAAGAAAACTTGTCCTCAATTGGTAGATGTTTTAGAGTTATCACTTAATCCAAAGACCTTAAACAAAAATGTCTGAGAAGAAAATTCTCTCAAAATTTGTATTTGAGATCTTTCCCATTAATCCTGAGCACATTTTCCCCTATCACGGGATTAGATTCAAGAAACATTCATGCAATTAATAATAGGGGCCCTGTAAAAAAATGGCGAATATAGATATAATGAATAATTTATGAATGAAAGGAGAAGAAAAAAAGTTTTCCACTTGAGAAAATAAAAAATACATCTTTTAAACAAGTAAAATAACATAGTTGCCCTTGCAAAAGATCTCTAATGCTCGTGGGCAAAAGCAAAAGGATTGGTTCCGGGTATAACTTTGTAATTGTCCTAGAATAGTAGGAAACTCCTCTACTTGCTCCATTTTCCTTTAAATTCCACTGATGAGCTAGTTCTCTCATCAAGGTCCCATTGTTGACGTGTTGGGATTACCAATTAAGTCTTCAACTCTTGATGGCTGTCAGTATTCGTAACCATGTCTGTATGGTTTGTCGTACAACCATAGAAGCGCTTCCTCAAAGCCATCAGAAAAAGCTCACTTTTCGAAAAAGGTGGCTATACCAGAACTATCTTGTATTGCCATCGTATACTGGCAGAAATCCTTGTTAGATCTTTAGTCCATTCCTTGCAGCACAATCTGATTTGGGACCATGTTGGTCATCTTCTTAACCTGTTTAGAAGAAGCCCTTAACGAATCCTCCTATGTCCTTAGATTAACTCGACTCAATTAGGTATGTCGTCACGTAACAGACTCCAATAGACAGTAGATGAGCAACTTCTCGTCTTTGGTAGCACATGATCAAGTGTGCTGAGGGGTAGGTGGTCCTATCAATTCCACATTCTTAATGATAGCCTCGTTGAAGTCGAGAATTTTGAAGTTTCGATTGTATTTCTTATTTTGTACGGGCGGAGAGTTGCAACTTCATATATCTGGCCACCTCGATGCTCTTGTAGCATTAGTCTTATTCTTGTATTCCTTCAATGGATCCATAGGTATTGATCTCTCAATGGTTAACATCAAATTTAAATTATAGCATTCATTTCCAGAGGGTGTTGGTCATTCACTTCAATTGGTTTTATGTTCCGAGTCCCTATACCAAATTCAGAAAAATTTGCAGAGATCAAGATTTTTTTCATCAGGCAACAAACAAATGAGCTTTAGTGAGCTTGGATCGCATCATCGCAAACGTCAAATATGGTGGTAGGTGGGAAGCGTCTGCTAAATTACGCTTTGAAGCAGAAAAGTTAGCAATAGTGCATCTTGTCACATCCCAAAAACCGGCCTAGTCGAAGTAGGTTCTAGTGATCAAAAATTTTGAATTTGATGTGTTAAATGTTTGTAATGATTGACCTTTGTACCCATCTTGTATAACGAAGTTACATTTTGGTCCTATTTGAGTAAATGAACTTCTTTGTATGAAATTCAAAGCCAAAATGCAAATTCTGAGCTAGGCGTATCGATACGGTCAAACCAGTACCGATACGGCCCAGCTGCCAATAACTAACTTACCTATTTTGGCATGAGCGTATCAATGTAGGTCCCCTATTTCGAATCTGTTTGAAGCACAAATTAAAGGAAATTGAAGCAAGGTGCTTACTCACCTCCTTGGTTGGCCTCCCCTACGTTAAAGTCGTCAGAAAAGATGACTAATTGTCATCCAATTGACAATTTAATGAAAGGAAGAAAAGTAATTGAATTGGGTTAAGCAAACCCTCAAGGGTAGGAAAATTTCCTATTGGTCTATATGTTGGTGGGACAATGATTAAGGGTGGTGTGGCTTTTAAATTAGGAACAAAAGCTTTCTCTCTTGCCTTTGAATCCTTCTAAAGCAAATTCACCATTTTCATCTTAATCTTTAACTTTTAAGCTAGCACTACCCTTTCCATCTTCAAGCTAAGCTAGCACCTCAATGCAACTTTTGACATTCATTTGATTTCGATACTCGGTTTAAAAGCCCACAACTCGGTGAGTAAAACCTCTCGATTTGTTGATTCCATCATTGTTGAGGTTTAATTTCAAAAGTAGGTTTTCTATGGGAAGCCCATGAACTAGGAAGTTAATCTCTATAATCCGGTGTTGCCTACAAGTTTTAGTAAGCTTGAAATATGCTTCCAAATCCTTAGATTGAATTCTACTGCAACTTCTATTTTTGTGCTAGCTTGAATAGTGGAGAAGGATCTCTTGTCATCCCCGAAGGAAGCTAGGCACAACAAAATTGTAATCTAAGAAAAACATGTTACATGTGATAATTGAGACATATTACATGTGAAATTGTTATAAGAAAATATGTGATAATTGAGATATGTTACATGTGAAATTGTTATAAGAAAAACATGATATGATATGCTAAATTTAATATGAATATGTTATAATGTGATACGTATATGATATGATCCGTTTTATGGAGCTAAGGCTCAATTCTGATTCCGATATACCATGGCCTACGAGTATAAATGTAAGCTATATTATGAAATATGTGTAACCTTGGACATTTGTGAGTTTTGGATACAATTGGCATGCCATAGGGTTATTTGAGCTCGTATAAATAAGGGATTGGACTACAGTCCAAGGCTACGGCCTATATGTGGGGGAGATAATGATGGATTGTGTAAGGGACCTATCAGGAGCTATGGCTCAAGGCCACGACCTATTTTCCGTTATATGTGGGTACGACCTATTTTCTGATATATGTGTGGTGTAAAGGGGAATTCGCATATCCACTTGTTACATTGTCCGAGGGAATTTAAATGTGTATAAGCTTCATTATGATCATGTGAAATTATGATAAATGGCCTAAGCATGGGACCTTGCGATTAAAAGAATATAATTATGATAATTAAGTGTGCCAATATGTCATGTTCATAGCATGCCATTTATGTATTGTCATTGCTTATGTTGTTATGACTGCCTCACTAGGCTATGTAAGCCTAACATATGTGTGTCTCATGCATTTCAGGATCCTAAAGCTTTTCGGACATCGATCATATAATTTGTTGTTGTAAGTTACTCCCACTACCATATGTATGTCTACTTTTATTTATGAACTCCTAGTAAGGTGGAATAAGTTTTAAATGCGTTGTAATAGCTTATTCTGATGTGGTTGTGCAAGCATAATAGTACCTAGGCGTTGTATGTTATAATGGTATGTTTTGAACTTTGTAAACTAGCTAAAATGAGTCTAAATGCACTAATTGGTAAAACCTTGGTAAACGAATTCGAAATGCATTGAAATTTGACACACGTTTAAATATTGTTTTTAGGATTCTAGTAAAATTTGAATAACGTTTGATTAGGTAAATCGATTAAAAACCAGCAAAATTCTGTCATTACAGGTCAGGGCGTATCGATGCGGGTGATGGCGTATCAGTATGGTTAGGCATAAATTCGGCTTAAGGAACAAGGCGTATCGATACAGATAGGGTGTATCGGTACATAAATTGGTCACTGGAATTTAGGTTGAAAATGGTATCGATATGGTCTTATAACGTATCGGTACAAGGTCAACGCTTATCGATATGGGATTAGCTGTATCGGTATAGATTTGACATCGTTTAAATATAGAAATCTGAAATTTGGCTTAGTGTATCGATACAACCCTTAGGGTATCGATACTGTGTTAGTTAAATCTGTTATAAGGCATAAAAACAAAATTTGGACAGTTTACAAATTGGCCACTAATAACTATACGAACTAATTGATTAGGTTAACGATATCCGATAGTAACGAAACTTCACAGATTAATAATTGGTAAGTTTAATTACAAGTTGGTAATAAAGAATTTGGATTAGGATCGCTAATTTATGAAATTTTCAATTTAGTCCCTAAGTTTGTAAAAGTTTAAAATTGACCCCATATTGAGTCTGTAATTGATAATTAGGTTCACTAAGCTTTAAATAAGAATATTAGAACTTCCTAATAAATTTAGAACTCTGATTAAGCTTTTGATTTCTGAATATATTTTCTGATAACGTTTTCTGACCTAGTTTTCTACCAGACCGGGAATGGGGTGTTACACATCTTCTAATTCTAACTGACATCACCAGTTTATTATTGTTGAAATTCCAACGCCCGTTTCTTGGAATAGAATCTACGTTGTTACTCACCCTTGACTTTGTAGGATATGTCATTTAACTTGGATGACCACAGGTCTGGTCCCATTATATATTCATTCTTCTCTGTGGCTTATGCCTTAAAATTTCAACTAAGGATGCTCTTTTCTAGGTGGTTAGATCTTTCATACATCGTTGCCAGGATAACCAAGAGCAAAGATCAACGGGGCATTTTGTCTTGCACAACAAATCACCAGAATATTGCATATGTATGTTGTGGTCATAGATAGTCATCTCCACTGTCTTTGTTTTTTCATTCTCATTCTCGTTCTACTCACTCAATCCTGTGATCTTGTACTCCTGATTGGTAGGCATGATTCTTAAGCATTTCTCTAGCCTTGATCTAGAAAGTGGGGGTCTCCAGCATTTTGATTGCTATCGTTGTAGTTGACACGTCTACATATCATGACTCATCTTCCAATTGTTTTGATTGTCATGGAAGGAAGATTGGTGAACAAGTAGACACTCTTGTCAAGTTGCAGGACGTCTTAAGCACTTTCAACGTGAGTTCTCCAATTCTTTTTTATAGAGCATTTTGAATTGTTTGCATGGGGATCTTTGTAGCAAGGCTCATCTCCACATTGAACATTTTCAATTTCTTATTTTCATGTTCATTTGGGCTACCATCGTCATTAGGCTTCCACCGCCATTGATTATGTTTGTTGTACTTCTCATGTTCTAGAACCTTGAGTTTTGGAGGAATTATTGGGCCAGGTACTAGGCTCAGACCCTTCGTCTGGATTGGAAACTTCAAATTCTGGACTCTACCAGATTATGAATTTAAAATGTTCCCTTTGATGGGCCTTTGAGTGAAAATAAGCTACTCCGAGTTTGGTGTCAACGGCCTTAATTGCTATAGCTGCTATCTGGGCACAGTATCTTGCCGAGCTTGTGCAATTTCATCTCTCAAATCTTTCTTTATCTTTAATGGCCCTGAGTCTAGTTCGTGCACGAGTATCATACTTTTTCTAATTAAGCTTAGTCCACGGATCTTTCCTTAATTGCTCAATATATGATGCAAATGGAGATGATGATGTGTATGAGGTATTGATGCAAGATTGTTGATATTTCGAAAACACATTTCATTGATCATGAAGTTTATTTACAAATATGTCATTCTGCTCTCTTCTCTTGATGCATTTTGGTGCCAATTGCTCGAACTCTCCAACTAGCGTAGCCTCTCTTTGAACATGAATGAATAGCTATCTTACTGGTACTGGTCGATTGCCTCATCTAGAAAGTCTAACTGTTGTTGTTCTTCCTCCCTAGTTGGGAGGAACCTCTCTCTCAAATCTTCAACACGATTCTTCATCTCACAAGAGATTGCCTTTCGAAGTTGTCGAGCCAAATGGTCAATGTGCAATTGTCTTCCCAAGCATGTAGCATTCACAGCCCGCTTAGTGTCAGCCCACTGGATCTTCTCATAGTTCCAATAGTATGAATATGGTCCTTATATGCTTGAAACTGTGTTGTCAAGACCATAGCGAAGCAAGTCGGTCATAGCACCTTTTAATTTTTCTTGGAGTTCTTGATTTAGCTCACGGTATTTCCTGAGGCTACTACATGCTTCCGTGTATTGCCCCTCCAAGTGTTTTTTTCTCTGAAAGTCGATATGCATTCTCTTTTTGTTTCCTGGTCTCTTATTGCCAAAGTTTTAACTATTTCTTAATCTCATCGAGCTATGCCTTTTCTTTCTTCGAGGTTTTGGAACTACTAGCATGTGCCTCTCATGCCTTTAGGCGGCTAACTCTTGTACATCTTTTAAGTAGAGTTCTTGCTTTATCAACGAGATCCTCACCTCTTTTTGGTAGCCCTCTCTAGTACTGTTCGACAATTAGCTTACCTTCAAGTTCGGTAACCTGACCCCACAGCTTTTTTTTTCCTTCTTAAATTCTTGTTTGTAGATCTCTATCTTGGTCAGAAATATGCCGGGTTGAGGATTATTTAATGAGATTTCCAAGACCGGAACGCCTATTTTGTCAATCCTTTGTATTCTCCAACTCGTGTACTCTGGTGAAACACAGGAAAATAAGGCCATCTTCACTCGGTATGTTCGTTTCCACTCACTTGCCAACTCCATGACTTGCTCTATGGAATTGTCCTTCACGCAAGAGAATTTTTCTTCTCGCAACCCATAAGTAATTGGAATGAACTACCGAGACCCATATTGGTGTTGCACAAGCAAATGGGCATAACTGGTGGCTCCACAGACTCTCCAAGTGACATCAACATCGGTAAAATTTCTGAAGAATGCTACCCATTGCTCTTGCTTCCCATTTTGCAGCCACTATTTTTTTGTAATTTCTTTAATGGGGGCCGAATCTCTAGATGTTGGGTGTTTGCTTATCTTCCCGTTTTCCCAAAAATGGCTTTGAAGGTTTCTGCCAAAATAGCTGGAACAAGATTCATATTCTTCTAGGCTAGCAAATTAACTAGGGTTGTCTCAACATGACCTAAGACTTTAGGGAAGATCATTAACCCGTAGATGGCCAAAGCGAGCAAATCAATGACCCTTCCATGCTTTACATCCTTCATATTCTAGGCATAGATGAATTCCTACGTGAAGCAAATGCATTTGTTCTTTTCAGCAAGATGGACATTCACTTCTTTTACGTCTAGACCAGTAAGCTTGATAAACTTCCCTCGATAGCCGGAGTTCTTCTCTTTCTATTATATCTTATCGGGCTTCTCTAACTCTAGGCGCAACAGAATCATGTATTCCTCAATGGTTGGGGTCATGTTCTCCTGATTGAAGACGAAGTAATGATAGGTAGAATCCCAGTATTCAACCGCTGCTAATATCATGGGCTTGTCTATCTCTACCCCAAGTAGAAGGGCTATGTCTTCGTACCTCTTGGTGAATATAGCTTGGTCTTAAGCTTCTAGGCTTTCCCAAACAGTGACCAATCCTGACATATGGTTGTAAGGCAAACCCATGTGCACTTGCTTTGGTAGATCGATGGTGGTTTCTTTCTACACACTGTCTCCACGTTGACGCTGAAGCTCTAAGGACTCATTTAGGACGTTGATATTCTAGCAAGGGACTCCGGAGCTGGATAATACAACCCGAACATTCATGTTCTATAATTGACTGATGTTTTGTAATACCAACTAGGTGTAATGCGATGTATGCTCTCAGGGTACAAGAAAGTGTTAGTACATGACAACAATAAAATACAAGGATAAGATACAGAAAGTAAAATAATAAATAACAATAATACAAAAAATAAAACCTATGACATCACATGGCTCTAATGAGGTGGGCTTTCTAAAACATATAGTCGAAAAGGTACCCAAACCGTCCCTATCCCCTACTCCAAGGTGGATAAGATGTTTGATTCTAGCCCATCACAGGCTTGCGAATCAAACATTTCTCGAGGGGATGCATTTTCGTTATGCCTACGCAAATGATTACTCATGAAAGCATAAGTACTCTGGACCTCGAAAGACTTTCACTAGCCCATGCAGAGGGTTACTCACGAAGGCATAGCTATTTTCTTCCACTTAAGTTTGATAAAGCCCGGGTAGAAGGCTTATTTTATGATGCAAACAGTTTAAAGCACCAAGAAAATGCACACAAAAATGCAACGGATTAGTAAAGAAAATAACTCGTGATCAAGTAAAAGTTGTGCCCTCTTAGATGATCCCGAGCGGAGTCGCCAAGCTATAACAACAGAGTCGCCACCGGTACCTTTTATTATATTAGGTGGACCAAAAACCTAAAACCAACTAGATCGAGGGTTCGGGGGCACGGTTACGTGTAGAGAAGGATTAGCACCCCCATCACGCCTGCAAAACGTCGCTTACTTGATCACTAATATTTTCCTTGTAACCCGGATGCGTGCATGTAGAGATTAATGTAAAAATCCACAAAGTTCTAAAATTGACTCGAATTCGCTCACGGCTGACAAAACCCGAATCAACCTAGACGCAAGGGGATTAAGACATTAATCTCTAAAATCCGAAAATATAGTCTCGCATAGGGGTTTCGACCGCTCTCCAACGGCTAGGGGAAGACCAAATTAACCATAGTTGAGAAAATATCTCATTTTTCACGATGCAATGAAAATTCTTTTTTAAATGGTGTTTTATGCTCTCTTTAATTTTTGGGTAGTTTAATGTTCAAAGTTAATTAGAAATATATGTTTAAGGGGACTAATCTTAAAAGGCTTAATTAAATTATTTACACATTATTTACTTTTCTAAAAGTTACCTAAGGAGTTTAAAGAAACTAATCCTAGAAGGTTTTATTAAAGTGTTTAATTATTTACCTTTTTATAATTATCCTAAGAGTTTTACCTAAAATTAAATAACTATTTACCCCTTTTCAGAAAATTACCAAGTTAGTTTTTATTTACCATTATTTACAATTAATGAATTATTTACCTAAAGATTTTATTTAACTATTTACAATTAATTATTTACCCTTTTTAAAGATTTATCTAAGGATTTTATTTAGCTATTTACAACTAAGGTAAGGTGTAGAATATTTAAGTTATCTATTAATATGTACATTATTTTAGGAATCTAAACTTAAATATTTAATTGAAACCTTATTATGGGTAACTAAGCCATTTATTAAAGAAACTAACCTAAAAAGTATCCATATTAAATTATTTAGTTGCTCTTTTCCCTTTTTAAGAACTCTAATTATTTAGAAATTCACTTAACTTAGTATCTTACCGGGTTAAAATACATGAAGATGAATAAAACATAAAACATGGTAAATATGCACGAATCAAATAATGAACTTAAATGCAAAAAAAAACTGAAATAAAAGATTAAGGTTAAGAAATCACAAACAGTGGGATCAGGCTCGAGCTAAACGACAAGGGTTACGGGCTGTTGGCGCCGCTGTCGTTGCCGCCACTGCTGGCTGCTGGCAGCACACCTCGGCTGCTCCTCCTTTAGTAATGATGCCATCTTTCACTTTGGCTAACACGGGATTTTCCATAAACTTCGGTTTGGTGAGGACTCGTACCACTTTTCTTCCTTACCCGAGACCAAGTATCCAAAAAAATAGTAAAAATAAAAATATATGAAGACAAAATTTGGGTAAAAATATCTCAGAGAGACTGCTTGTATTGCTTTTCAGTTTCTGTATTATAATTGTTTGTGTCTGTGTGTGTGAATGTTGATGTGTATATCTGAATTACAATGGGTGAAGCCCATTTATAGGCTTCAAGAAACCCTAAAAATCCTAAAACCCTAAAAACATATTCCCTTCTTATTCTCAACATTCTTGGAAAGGGAATAATACCATTACTTGGGCATCAAACTCTTTCCTTACATTCAATATGATCATAAATGAGTTAAAACAAATAGAGAAATGTCTAAGCTTGAATTTAATTACAAATATTCAATAAAATAATTAAAAATTCGTAATAAAATCAAATTCACACATTGAACCCGTATACAGTTTTCTGAACGCGCTATCTTCCGTAAAATAAGCATATCTTGAGCTCCCGACGTTCGATTGAGGCGTTTCAAGATGCGTTGGAAAGGTAACTGAAAGACGGTCAATATGTAAGAAGACACCCTAACCCAAAAATGCTTGGATCCTATCAAAAATTTGCCATAAATCCACAGTGAAGAATCCTTACACATAGCTTGACTTTCCATACATGTCGAGCAGGATCTCTTGTAATCTTCCCATATCTGACCTGATTAAGATTTTGCGTGGTCTGCAAGAAAAACTAAAATACATTAATAAATGAGATAAAAAAATTGGGCCAATTGAGCCTTTATTCATGTACATGGACTTTTTTTATTTTTGTAATCAACTCTTTTTATAATTTTTTGCTTATTGGGTTTAATAATAATACATATATACAAAAAAACGAATAAAGAGGGCCATATAAAATAGGTGACTACAGAACAAATAAGGTATATTCATATCTATTTGTTTTATTTTTTAATGTGTTTGTGTTTGATTTGTTTAGTGTTCGTTTAGCATTCTCGAACATGTTCGTTTATATGTTAAAAATGTTAACTAACAAAAAAAAGTTAAATAAATAGTGAAATTATGCCATTGGTCCTTAAGCTTCCTCAGACTTTAAAGTTTAAACTCCAAACTTCACTATGTGTTAATTTAGTTAGTTCATATCTTCTCCAATGTTTAAAATGTAAAAAATAAAAGGAAAAATAAAATTAGGTAAACGAGCTTATAAATGAGTTTTCAAACGATCTTGTTTGTGAACATTAACGAACTGTATACACCTTTAGTAATAGTTTAATGGTTTAAAATCATCTTTTCTCCTTTAAAAGACCACATTCATATATTGACTCAAATCGGAAATTGCCAATCCGATATTGACCTAAATCGAAGAAGAAACCGACCTGATATTGACCAGACCCAAAATTCAACCGATCTGATAGTGACTTGACCTAAAAATCAACCAATCTGATATGATACCCGACCCGACTCGAAATAACGTAGACTTGAACTAAATCCAAATTAGACCCGAATCGGACTTTAACTAAATGCAACTCAAATCGAAAATCAACCTGAACTCGATCCGAACACTCTATTTCCACCTCTAGGATTCTATATCGGGGTACGCTTGGTGAGTAAAATTAATTATTTGACCTATTTAGAAAAATATAATATAAGGAAAAAAGAAAATTGTAGAAGTGAGAGTGGGATAGTTAAAAAGACTGATAAGGTTTTTTAGAAAAGTGAAAATAGGAGAGTGAAATAATAATGTAAGAATTTATTAAAAGAATATTAAATTATTATTTTGGATTAGAATGAAGAAAGAACTCAGCTATGTTGGGTTGTTAATATCGAACTGGTGGGGAATCAAAACCTTCCTCTCCAACTAGTTTGCCTCGTGTTGCTACTGCTACTGCTACTGCCAAAATGTTCACCGCTGAATTTGCTTCCCTCTTGATGTATTTAACAATGGCATTTTCAGTTCAGCTATGCCTATTGGATTCTCGAGCAACTATTATTTCTACCTTCTAAGCTACCAGTCTATACTTCAAGCTGTCTTTTAGGGGGTAAACGAGCCGAGTTGAGCTCAAGTGATGCTAAGCTCGACTAAGCTCATTAAGAATTCGAGTCAAGTTCGAGCTTAAGTAATTTTCAACGAGCCTGAGTAATCTGAGCTCGACTCGGCTCGTTAAGAACTCGAGCCAAGTTCTAGCTTGAGTCGAGTGTTGACTGAGTCAAACTCGAGTAAGCTCATGACTTGTCTCGTTTCATATAAAGTCATGTCAGAAAAAAAACTTTGAGACGCAAGTTGTGTAAACTAAAATTTACACAAGCTTGCTAATTTTAGGATTTAGGGTGTTAGTTTAAGGTTTAGAGGTTTATGTTGTTGGGTTTAGAATTTAAGATTCAAATTTTAGGATTTAAGACTTATGTTTAGGATTTATGTTTTAGGGTTTTAGGTTTAGGAATTTAGACTTTAAATTTAAAAAAAATTAGTATATTATATTTTCGAGTAGCTCTCGAACTTTTAGGAAAATTAAAACTTGATCATAATTTTAAAAAATTTGAAAGGATCAAACCATGCCCCTTGGTCACTCCTGATAACCCCAATCCCCACCAGCGACAGTAGCCCCATCGTTGCACCGAACTGCCCCATTCGCATTTACCTTTAGGTTTTAAAGTAAAGGATTTAATTACTTTTTGGCACATTGATTGGATCCCACCATCAAATTTCTTAAAATGAGCCCTACCGTACATGCTCAATTCCAAACAGTTGGATTCTATATGGGTGTACATAAAATTAATTAATTGACATATTTAGAAAAATATAATTATAAGAAATAAGGTTAGAAAAAAAGAAAATTGTAGAAGAGTGAGAATAGGATAGTTTAAAAACTGATAATGTATTTTAGAAAAGTGAAATAATAAAATATGTATGAATTTATTCAAAGAAATTAAATAAGTGTATTTTGGATTGGACTGAAGAAAGAAGGAACTCAGGTTGTTGATATCCTTTTGCAGCAAATCAACTGCCCAAACTGGACAAAACCTTCCTCTCTAACTACTAAGCATATAATATATAAATCCTTCAATCGTAAAGTTAAACACAAATTTTGTTCAAAGCAGCACTTATTGATCAAATTGCTCACAACATCACAAGGGAAATTAATAACAGTAACCATCTGTTTCCCATAGCATAACGTTAATAATCATTCACTACATATGAAGGATTCTGACACCCAAATATTTGTCTGCAAAATCAACAAGGTTGCTGATCTCACTTTCATCAATAAAGCCATTGCCGTCAGTGTCCGCCGACCGTATCCCACGCCAGCTCTTCCATCGCCCGAATATTCCCCCGGTCTCGTAAATAGCGCTCCGGAGCTCTTCCTTGCTGATACGGTTATCGTTGTCGGCGTCGAACTTCTTTAACCAATGCTTGAACTCCTCCATCGTCATCTCACGCTTCCCATCGATGGAGATGCCCTTATAAGTCTTGATGGTCATACCGATACAGTAATTAATTAAACTATATATGATTCAAGATAAGTATTGTATTTTCAGAGCTCACGGCAATGTCCTTCGGAGTTCAACCCCTATTTATGCTATCTCATGAATTACTGCCTTTTCTTAACTCTATTAGATTCTAGATTAATAAGAATCTTTCTCTTTTCATTTTAAAAGTCCCACCAACTAGATCGTCGTCAAAAGTTTAAATTTTTAAATGAAACAAATTCAGTTGAAACATCATCCATAATTTCTGCAGTATTTCTCCACGCCGACACCGGTTGTACAAAAAAATCTCTAAAATAAAACTAAAAGTACAAATTTTGAGATTTAAAACTTGAATTTAAACCCATTCAATGTTATATATTAAAAATTAAAACACTAATAATAGAACAAGAAATTCGATTGTGTCGTATAATTCACTTTCTTGCCATGTGAATCGCGACCCTTCAAAGTATATATATATATATCAAAGCGGTGTAAACTTTAGTTTACACAAGTTTATTAGATTTAAGTTTTAGGGTTTAAAGTTTAGAGATTTAGTTTGTAAGGTTTAAAATTTAATGCTTATGGTCATAGTTTATGGTTTAAGGTTAAAGTTTAAGGTTTTAGGTATAGTAATTTAGATTTTAAATTTTAAAGAATGGTTGTGTATTATTTTTTTACACAACTTATATATATATATATAGAAAATACAACATGGCACGTGTCTTAATCTTAGATCTCTTCATATGTAGGAGGTCTATATATCAGAGGATGATCAGTTAAGACTTTAGATTCAACAAATTTTCTTGTAGTCAGACTTGTTCATGGGTGGATTTGTTTGTGTGGTTTGGTCCAAACCTAAAATAGATGGTGAAAAGAATATCTAAATTGAATTATAAAAAATAAATATTATAACATTTACCCAAATAATTAATGACATTTATTTTGTTATTCTTTTCTGAAATTAAGCCCGGCCTCTCTCGTAGAAAGCTGGAATATATGCAATGGATTTTGACAAGGACAGAAGAGGTTAGGAAAAAAAGAGGAAGAGAATCACTTAAAAATTAACCCAACACTATGGATTAAGAATCAAACTGGACTGACCAATTCAAGCGGATATCAATAAGGTATTCAGTTTAATGCATTACTAGAACATGCCCCTCCCTTCGTTTTGGAAATTCTTATTAAATATTTAAAAATGATTAAATAAAAAAAACTTATATTCTCCACTTTCTCCGATTTTTTTGCATTACAG
Source organism: Hibiscus mutabilis (assembly GCA_019671005.1). NCBI lineage: Eukaryota > Viridiplantae > Streptophyta > Magnoliopsida > Malvales > Malvaceae > Hibiscus > Hibiscus mutabilis. The sequence continues at coordinate 65,834,068 of CM033716.1, forward strand.
TAATTTTTGGCAGTTTTTTAAAAAAAATAAAAAGTTTTATTTTTTCTTTCTTTATCAGGGGCTTTAGTCGTTTGCTGTGCTTTTGTTTGTAAATAAATAAAACTGCATCCTTGTTGATGAATGCTCTTTTCATATTTTTACGTTTATTTTGTTGTTTTTTATTTGTATTGACAGATTCTTATCATATTTACTTTTTTTGTAGTTTTTTGTCTGTTTTTATGGAAATTTTAGTCTGTCTTTGTGACAGTGTTGCCTACTTTTTAGCAGTTTAATGTTCGTATGATGAATATCAATCGAGCGTTCATAGCAGCGAAGATCGGTGGTTTGTGATGCTTTTGATTCTTTTTTGTGAGTTTGTTGATATGCCAAGAACAAGCAGCGAAAAAACTTGCTTTTTTCTTCGAGTACTCTAGTCAAAGTAGTTGTTTACTGGATTTCATTCAAAAAAATGTTCAAGTCCTTCTGAAAAGTGATAGGTTTTGTATTTTAATGTCTTTCACACTCTTAGAATTTCATTGTATTTATTTTTATGCATTAAATTTTCAATGTTTGTAGTGTTATTCATTTGTAATCCTTTCACTTTGAATATAATGCAGTATATTTAAAAAATAATTAAATCAATTTAGAGTTAAATCATAACAAAATATAAGATTAATTGAAATAAAATACAAATATATAAAGAATTATAAAAAATATTTATTTATAATATAATATGAATATAGTAGAAATACACAAATATATCAAAATAATAAAAATATTTATAATATAAATGAATATAATAGAAATATACAAATATATCAAAATAATAAAAATGAATTATTATGTATAAATCATATAAATTTAAAATATACAAAGATATACTTTAAAAAAAAGATTTGCTAAAACAAGCAAAGGCAATCTAGATATATGAATGAGACCCATAAACACAAACAAGGACAACTGAATGCAATACAATTATAATGTGGAGACAGAATACATTGTGGGAAGGTGAGAGTAGGGATGAAGTAGGGAAAACAATAATGCTCAGGTTGGTTGCCGGATGAGGATGTGAGTAAGGTCGATCGTGAAGAGAGATCACAATGTGGACTTGATATTTTAATGTATAAATTGCGTAAGGACGTACTTGAGAGCCCAATGTTAACATTGAAAGGAAATTTACGACTTCTAATATGTACAGATATTGTCAAGATTGTACTGGCTAAAGAATGTGCAGTAATAATGGTTAAACAAAAAAAATAAGTCGTGGAAGACCTAGAAAAAATAAGGAAGCAAAAAAATAGCATTATCTGAGGTGCTACATGATAGAAGACATGTGATATTTCATGAAACAAATGAGATTTTAGAGTTTAATAAACTCCTCGGGGCGAGTACTATTGGTAGAAAAGAGGATGTCATAGAGGATATCGCAAAAATTATTGAAAGAAGGGACTATGGTCGATAGGTGTGAGCAGGATGCTAATGTTGTCATAGAAGATACAAGAATTAGGTTTGACATCAAAAATGAAGTCGGTTCGAAATCATTGTTACTATTTGTGTTGTGTAAGAAGGGTGGAGCAGATTTAGGGGCTGATTTTTTTGAGTAGGTTTGGTATGTTGGTGCGTGTGTGCAGAGTCTGTGCATGCTATGGGATGTTGTGTTGATACTAGTTGGTGTTGTTTTATGCGATGCCTTGTTTAATATGAATTTGTTTATTTAACTCATTTCGGGGCGTTGTTTTGAGGTTTTGTTTCGAGTCATTTCGTGGTCTCTTGTTTCGTTTTTAGGCGTTGTTTTCCTCTGTTCCATGGTCATGTTGTACTCTTTTCCTTCATTTAAGATTGAGGAGGTTTTTAATATGCAGGGACGGACTCATGGGGTGCTGGGGGGTAACCGTCCCCCCTAAAAATTTTAAGTTCCCCTATATTTTATATATTTCTTTTGTATTTTTTATTGATAATCTAATTTTGCACCCCTAAAATCTTGTAATTTTGCACCCCCTACATTTCTAATATAGCTTCCTGATAGTTCGCATCCTCTTACACAGAATCCTGCGTCCGTCCCTGTTAATATGGTACATGATCATGATATAGTATGTATGATGCTTTATCAATGAAATCATACTACTTTGCCGATAAAAAACAAAATTTTCTCTAGATTAAAAACACTATAACATATTATTCAATTAAATCTGATGTCATTCAAAAATAATAAAATATATTGTCACATAAAAATATTAATAAAAAACTATGTCATTTTAGAATGACTAAAATATGAGCAATTCGAAAGTTGGGTTATTAAATTGAAAATCATTCCAGAGTGACCAAAATAGGAGTGAGAAGAAAGTTGAGCGATGAACGTTTTAATTTATCCATTTAAAATTGCTCTATTGTAAAAAAATACTATAATGTGAGATCTATTGATTGATCGAATGATTAAGGATGTTCATGTTGTCACCATGGGCGAAGCCACATGGGGGGCAGGCAGGGGCCAGGCCCTCGTGGCCGTCCATTCTTTTTCTAATTTGGCCCCCGTAAAATTTTAAATTATGGTTTTATTTTACTTGTTTTAATATTATAGAGTGAGTGTTGTCTCAATGGTAAAGTGTGTAAAGAAAAATAAGTTTATTTTACTTGAAGTTAGTGAATCAAATTCTATTGATAATTTTAAATTATGATTTTATTTTACTTGTTTTAATATTATAGAGTGAGTGTTGTTTTAATGGTAAAGTGTGTAAAGAAAAATAAGTTTATTTTACTTGAAGTTAGTGAATCAAATTCTATTGATGAGGTTTTTCATTCTTTTGTTCTTTTTAAGCTTATGTGTAAGAAGCCCTTGAACTTTAAAAAAAATTAGTTAAGCGCCTGAACTTTTTTTTGCACTCAGTTAAGCTCTTGAACCAAGAAATTGAATTAATTAAGCCCCTTAACTTTTAATTCTTGGTTTCGCCATTGATTGAGTTCAAGAGCTTAACTGGGTGCAAAAAAATTTAAGGGCTTAATTAATTTTTTTTAAAAAGTTTAAGGACTTTTTATACCCTTAGTTTTTTTTTCCGGCCCCTTTAACTTTTAATTCCTGACTTTGCCCTTAGTTGTCACATCTTGTATGGGTTTAAATCCTGACATTATTTACCTTGAAAATGTAATACTCCTCTACATAATAAAAAAATATTATAACATATTATACAAATATTATTAATCGAGGCATGACACTAACGAAATATTTACTCCAAATTGAATAAGAATATGTAAAATTTGAAATGACGTGTATACTAGAAAAAAATTGAAAATATGAACACTATACAAACATACAAAAATATCAAAATATTTATAATACAATTAAAAACGTAAAATTTTAAAAATAAATTTATTATAATCTATCATAAAAAATCAATTACAGACACAAATATTTCACATTTTTATTGATTTGTTTCCCTTTATTCACTATGTTTTTAGTCATTTTCTTTTGACATAATGTCAAAATTCATCCTTATATTTGTCAAAAGTCATTTTGACCTCTACATTTTAATCACTTTGGTTCTCAATGTTTTATTTTAGATCAAAATAGTCTCACCATAAATATAAACCGTCAGTTGACTAACGATCGAAGTTTGTCGTTGATGTTACATTGCCATGCGTCAAAAGTGATGATGCGACACATGCCATGTCGGCAACAAATTTATTTTAAGAAAATAACTATAAACAATATATTTTTTATTAAATAAGTTACAACTAATCAGATGCCAGACGATGATATGTGCCATTATTTGATTAGTTTAAAATTAAATAGTGAAATTGTGACTTTCATAAGTATAAAACAAAAGTGAATGCGGAGGGAAAAAACCACACTTAACCACTGTGACATAATAAACAATATGCAATAAATAACGCATAACTAAATAATCTGTGTCTCTTACCTTCTATTCAACGTCACCTTTTTCTGTTTTGTAGCTTTGATTTTTACCAAATAATCGTTATGTTAGCTGCAGTTAGCGTATGAAGCTTGGTATTTTTCATTGACATGATTCACTTTGCTTTTTTTACAACAAAAAGGTGATGAAGGAATTTGCAGTGGAGTTGGAGAAACTTGCATAGTAACTTGTGGACTTGTTGTGTGAGAATCTGGGGTTGGAGACTGGTTACCTGAAAAAAAGTGTTTATCATATCATATCTCTTATTTTTAGTTATGCCTTATGTATTGTATATTGCTTATCATATTACAATCAGTTGTTTTGCTTTATGGTCAAGTGTGGGTTTTTCTTTTCCACATTTGCTTGGGTCATGAAAGCGCATATTTCATAAAATTTTAAAAAATTAAAATTACAAATGTATTGTCAGATACAATACACTATATTGTTCGGTTCAATTAGTTGGAATGTAAAATTGAAATGATAAGTTAATATAATATAAGATTATTAGGAGTACATTTTATTAAATTGTTATTATTATATAATTTAGTTTTTCAAACATGTGTTAGGAATTTGGTATACTGTAAAATAACTAAAATCAGGAGCGGAGCTAGAAATTTATTCAAGGGGTGTCATTTTCTGAACAGTATTTAAGAGAAGTTAATTATTTATAAAGATGTGTCATTTTATTTATAAATGGGTGCCAATTATATATATTTTTAATTTTTCATATACAAATTATATAAAAAAAATTACATACACATGAGACAAGATTTAACGTGGTTCAGCATAGCCTACCTCTACGGATGAGAGAAACGAACAATCCACTATCAACGTAGAGAACACAAAGAGTACAAATACATGATATCCCATGTATCTCAAAACCCGGTGTACATATCCTAGAACTCGATGGAACCAAAACACTCTTCTCAACATCCCTACAATACCTATCTCTACAATGTAGTCACAATAGTTGAAGACAGTGACGGAACTAAGCCCCACCCCAAAGAAAATTTTTTCTAGCTTTGTTCCCGTATTTAAATTTTTTTAAAATCTGGTTTATTTATGAATTTGCCCCCTCCCCCACTTTCAAACATTTATAGTTTACCCCCCAAATCCTGGCTTCGCCTTGGTTGAAGAGAACTTAAAAGTGGTTACATCTCTCTAGAGTAATTTCACTCATTCTCTCATAATTCAAAAGGTTAAACCTAGTCTATATTTATAGACTCAAATACTTGGTCAACAAGATGTCTTACCTAATATAGTCAATATTTACTCATTAAAATAAACCCTAATTACCTAGTAACATTCAACCATCAGAATTACAATAAAACTCAACTTAATTACAAATTAAAATTTGAGTCAAAATATAACAAATCTCCTCATTGACACAAATTCCATCTGATCATTGGTCTTCAAGTCTTCAACATCTTCAATTTTTATGTAAGCCAAATATCCATTGAAGCATCACCGCCAAGTCTTAAAAAACCCTCAATTCTTACGTAATATACGTTGAAGCACCGTAAAATCGATTTAGAATTATTCCCCCTGCAACTGAAAACTCGTTGCAGCAATACTCCTCTTGCATGTCTCCAATATCACTCCACAAAATTATGCAGCAAAAATTCCTCCACAATTGTGCAGCTTGAACTATAGCTCATGATACTATTTGTTAGGAGTTTGGTATGCGGCAAAATAACCAAAGCAACAACAACATAAACCAAGACATGCAGATGAGACAAGATTTAACGTGGTTCAGCATAACCTACTTCCACAGACGAGAGAAACGAACAATCCACTATCAACATAGAGAACACGAAGAGTACAAATACATGATAACCCATGTTTCCTAAAACCCGGTGTACATATCTCAGAACCCGGTGGAGCCAAAACACTCTTCCCAACATCCCTACAATACCCATCTCTACAATGTAGTCATAATAGTTGAAGAGAACCTAAAAATGGTTACATCTCTCCAGAATTATCTCCAGAGTAATTCTTGTCTCTCATTCTCTCATAATTCAAAAGGTTAAACCTAATATATATTTATAGACTCAAATACTTGGTCACCAAGAAACCTTATTCAATAAGATCTCTTACCTAATATAGATATTTACTCATTAAAATAAACTCTTTTTACCAAAGTAATCTACAACCACTAGAAATACAATAAAACCCTACTTAATTATCAATTAAAATTTTGAGGTAAAATATAACAAATGTTTAGTACTTTCAGTATCCTTTTCAGTATCAATTTCTACAAAATTATGATTAATTATTATAATTCTTGTAATATATATTAATAAATATATGATGCTGAAACAAATTTATAACCATAATTACAATAATTCATGAAAATGATTACATCATCAATCATAATTAATATACTAATAAATAAATAAATTATTAGAGTAAATGTAATAAATATAATTATAAAGTTAAACACCTGTTTGTTGTTTTATGAAGAAAGAAGATAAATTTTTGTTTTTAAATAAACATAGAATTTATTTGAGGAAAAAAGAGACTAAACTGATTAAAACAATAAAAACAAAGTGTAAATTGATTCAAAATTTAAGATTATACGTGTAATCTAAGATTACCTATGGACTAGGTGGTAGTGAGACTACACCCAATATTACAGTGTCTTAATACTATGTGAGAACGTGAGATTACGAGATGACTAGAATGTTAAGAATCCAAACCACATAATCTTACTCTTGAGCTCATAGGTTCAAGTCTTCAATTCTTCTTGGTGGACTTGCCTCTTGAGGCATTTGAAGTGCTCTCGAATGTTTCTATAACAATTGTTTAAACACAAAATCCGACCCTTCTAATTCATAGAATTATGAAGAAGCTCCTCTACGAATTATTTATTTATAAGTTAGTATATAGTAAAATTATATTTTAACCTTTTAAACTGATGAAATGGTAATTTAATCCTAAAAATTATATATTAAGATCAATATAATAATAAAATTATATTTTAAATTTTTTGTTAGAAATTTGTAATTCAAGTTCTACTTAAGATTTTTTTGATTCCGTCGTGTAGCGATGTCCTCCTATCGCTAAAAAATGTGTGATTTTATTTGAAAATGGTGTCTTCCTTGGGAATTTTGCAAAAATCGTGTTTTATTTAAAAATATAGTCGCCACCGGCCACTGAGGTAGGCCGGACACCGTAAAAATCCAAAGATTTAAAATTGATGGGTTCAGGAGTCGGTTACGGATGGGGAAGGATTAGCACCCCCACACCGCCCAAAATTAATACTTTAATAATTACCGCTTTATTAATATTAGACTTTCCGGATTAAAGTGACAATTAAATTAAAATCTAGTTATATGTGCGAGTAAATTTTAAAGGCCCCGTTATTCGAGAGTAAACACCCAACCACTATCACTACGCCTGATACTGTCCCCGTTTACGCTCGAATAAAAGGGCACCGCATTGACAAAATATATGTCCGTTATGCAAACTTAAAAAAACATGGCAACTATAAATAAATACATTGCGATAAAAATATAAATAAATACTAACATAATAAAATACTAATATAACATAAATAAAATATTAATCTAAAACATACATACATAACTATTAATTTAACACATAAATAAAAACAAATCTAACATAAATAAAATACTAATCTAAAACATACATACATAAATATTAATCTAACTCATAAATAAAACAAATCTAACATAAATAAAATACTAATATAAAACATACATACATAAATATTAATCTAACTCATAAATAAAAACAAATCTAACATAAATAAAATATTAATATAAAACATAAATTTAAAACATAATAAATACTAATCTAAAACATAAATAAACATACAAACTAAAAACACAATTTTAAATTAACCACTACTTCATTAAATCATAAAAATTACAACATAAATAAAAAAAGAAAGAAAATTTACCTAATTAGGAGTTCGAATAACGAACCCCGACTGAACCCCACCGAGATCTACCACGACCTCTCCAAACAATTAACTAGATCGGATCCAAAATAGGACCGCGATCGAACCGGTTAGGACCGAGGACATTGCCCCAGTCCTTGGCTACCCGAGAGCCAAGCTCTCTTATTTGGGCAAAGCTGTGGCCGGCTCATGCTTCTCAATCCCTCATGCCTTTATATAGGCAATTGGGATTGTTAAATGGGGGATGTGGAGGCTTTAGCTCCACACAAATTTTCCTTTTTAAAATTATTTTTTAAAATTTTTAAAATTTTCTTATATTAATAATAATATTATTGCACCAATACTAAAAATACTAAAAACTCGGACAAAAATGAGTGATTATAGTTGCCCCTTTTTGCTTGTTCTTGTGAAATGAGAACAAAGCAAAGATCAAAAGCACTTATTTTTGTCTTATCTGGCTGAACTTCTCTCATTTTGACGTGTCTTTTTTCTTTGGTAGATCTTCTTTCTCTTCGGCGCAGGTTTTCTTTCTTGTCTTGATTGATCTACCTTGTCACTCTAGGGAAGCAAAACCTTCAAAATGGGGGGTTGTTTGTTGGGGAAGCCAAACCGAGTCCCACTTGCTACATTATTGATAATAAGCTAATACCTAAAGAGAGTTCGACCCAGCTGCAACACATACGAAGAGACGGGGTCTACAAAATTTGATCCAGCTGCAACACTAACGAGGAGGCAAGACCGATAGGTGAAAGTTCTGATGTCTGATCCAGCTACAACTCTGACGAAGAGGCAAGATCAGAAAACTGACAACTTTTTCCCTTTTTTCTTTTTTTTGCTTTTTTTTCTACTTTTGTTTATTTTTTCATATTTTTTCTTTTTTTGATTTTTTCTTTCTTCTTTTCTTTTTTTTTATTTTTCTTTTGATTTTTCTTCATTTTTTCAAGAAACAACATTGATAAAATTTGAAAATTAGTAAATTTTGACCAAGCTACAACACCGACGAAGAGGCATGGTCTAAAGTTTGTGATGTTGATCCAGCTACAACACCAAGGAAGAGGCAAGATCAAGAGTTAGTGAATTTGGTCTAGCTACAACACCGACGAATAGGCAAGACCAGAAGTTAGTAAATTTGGTTCAGCTACAACACCGACGAGGAGGCAGAATCGACAGTTAAATTTGACCAAGCTACAACACCGACGAAGAGGCAAGGTCTGAAGATTTGGTCCAGCTACAACACCGACGAAGAGGTAGGATCGGATAGTTGTTCTTTTTGTGTGATCAAGCTACGACTCTGGTGAAGTGGCATGATCAGAATTTGGTTGAAAGCTCATTTTTTCATTTTTTTTCATTTTTTTATTTTTTATTTTTTTATTTTTGATTTTTTCCTTCTTTTCTTTTTTTTCCTTCTTTCTTTCTTTTTTTCTTCTCTTTTTTCTCTTCTTTTTTCTTTTTCCCTTTTTTTTGATACAACATTAATACAACTAGAAAGTTAGTAAATTTTGACCAAGCTACAACACTGACGAGGAGGCATGATCTAAAGTTAGTAATGTTGATCAAGCTACAACACCGATGAAGAGGCATGATCAAGAGTTAGTGAATTTGGACTAGCTACAACATCGACGAAGAGGCAAGACCGAAAGTTAGTGAGTTAGGTTCAGCTACAACACCGACGAAGAGGCAGAACCTAAAGTTAGATTTGACCAAGCTACAACACCGACGAGGAGGCAAGGTTTGAAGATTTGATCCATCTACGACTCCGACGAAGAGGCAGGATCAAATGGTTTTCTTTTTTTTTTGTGACCAAACTATGACTCTAACGAATAGGCGTGATCGAAATTTGGTTGAAAGCTCATTTTGATTTTTTTTCTCTTTTTTCATCTTTTTTCTTTTTTCCATTCTTTTCCTTTTCCTTTTCATTCTTTTATCTCTTTTTTTCTTTTTTCTTCTTTTTCTTCCTTTTTGAACTTTCTTTTTTCAATTTTTTAACTTTTTTCAATTTTTCTTCTTTTTTGTTTTTTCCGTTTTTTAGATATAACTATAATAAAAAGGTAAATTTCGAGTAAAATTTAGGTCTAGCTGCAACACCGTCGAAGAGGCAAGACTTGGAGAGGATTTGATCTGTCACACCACTGACGGAGAGACTAGATCAGCAAAATGTGGGACCCACTACACCACCGACGGAGAGGTAGGGCCGAATGGAAAATCTGTTTTGCAACACCATCGACGGAGGTAAGATCTGGATAGGATTTGATCTGCTACACCACTGCCGGAGAGACTAGATCAGCAAGATGTGAGACCCGCTACACCACCGACGGAGGGTAGGGTCTGGATAGAAAATTTGATATGCAACACCACCGGCGGAGGCAAGATCTTCATTAAGTTGGCGTACCACCACTGACTGAAGCATGATTTGCAAGATGTTGAATTACTATTGACAGCGAGACTATGTCTGGAAAAAAAATTTGCTCTGCTTCTGTCGGCAGAGGGTAAGATCTAGGATGAGTTATCTGTTGGCAATAGTAGAAATCGGGAGAATGTTGACGTCCGTCATGCCATCGTCGGATGAATCAAATCCTACAAAAGAGAAAAACATTTATTAGTAAATTGTTCACAAAATTTGTCACTGGTACATCTTTTTTTATGTTTTAGCATTCTTTCTGTGTTTGGCCTCCTTCAATATTAGGGGTTGGCAGTTGTGTTGTTGCCCCCATGTTGAGGGTGTTCAGGCTCTCCTTAGACCTGTTATGTACAAGAAAGATTGCATGAATGTATCTAATTTTATGTCTAAATACACGTGTCTACCCTAAATGCATGGTGACTTTGGTGTATGCACTTAATCTAAAGGTAACTACATGCATGAATGTGACATGATTTTTTCGATCCTCAAAGGGATGCCCTTGAATCCTCACTGGTTCCGTCAGGATCTTGGTTTTTTGTATGTGACGGTGCCCCAACCTCAACTTGGGTTTGATCAGTCACTTGGGTGCATGCCCCAACATTTTATTCGTTCCTATGCCATCGCCTGAAACTGCTCTTGAATTTGACACTTTGAGTGTGAATTATGTTGCCCCTAGGTTGGGTTTATAAATTGTGTTGGTTCATGGTAGCTCGTTATTTTTTGGATTGGGTACTGTTTTACAGACTGTGGTCAATGTAGACATTTCAGGGGTGCAAAGGTTTGACTCAGCAATGAAGGCTGGACCTTGGCAAAGAATGCCCCTGGACTGAGGCATTGTTAGAGGCATAATGTTTGTAAAAGATGTAGATGGTGCTTTTGGACATGCCCCAAGATCAGGCTCTTGTAGAGGTTCTGTAAGGTGCTAGATCAACCAACTTCGTTGTATTTAATGGGGCAACCCGAGGACCAGTTTTATTATTCTGAAAATGAATGCATGTAAAATGTGTCCTAAATCGATGTAATGCAAAATTAAGATTGTGATGATGTTGTGCAATGATGCAGGTGAAATCAATGCGATAAGAATAAAATGAAACGAGTTAGTACAAAAGAAAATGATTAAATAAAACAAATGATAAATATAACAAAAATAGAGTAATAAAAACTGTACATAAATAAGAAATAAGGCACCAGAGCCTAAATAGGGTGACCACTAATCGGGTAGAGTTTCACATGGCTCTAAAGGGTTGGCTCCTACGGCTCATTATATACAGTTTTGGTGCTAAGATGTACCCAAATTGTCCTTGTTGTCCTCTACTAAGAGTAGCAAGGCCCCCGGTCATCACTCATTATAGGCTCCTTTCAACTGGGTTCAATTCAGGGGGACCCATTCGCTTATGCCTGCACGAAGGAACGATATCCTTACGAAAGCATAATGTACTCGAGCCCCGAAGGTACTTGCTAGGCCTACACGGGAGAACGATATCTCCACGAAAGCATTAGCGTTTCCCCCCACTTAAAAAATGGGTTTATATGCCATATTTTAAATGCGTTAAAATAAACGCGCAATTATAACCGAATTCTAGTTTAATAGTCACTTTAATCCAGAATTTCTGATATTAATAAAGCGATAATTATTTGAAAAAAACTCGACTCTCTTATTTTTTTGAAAAAATAAAAATATCCCCAGCGGAGTCGCCATTTGTAGCAATGTCCTCCTCTCGCTAAAAAAAGGTGTTTTTTATTTTTTGAAATGGTGTCTTCCGTGGGAGTTTTGCAAAAACCGTATTTTATTTAAAAATGGAGTCGCCACCGGCCACTGAGGTAGGCCGGACACCGTAAAAAACCCGAGATTTAAAATTGATGGGTTCATGAGTCGGTTACGGATGGGGAATGATTAGCACCCCCACACCGCCCAAAATTAATACTTTAATAATTACCGCTTTATTAATATTAGACTTTCCGGATTAAAGTGACAATTAAATTAAAATCTAGTTATATGTGCGAGTAAATTTTAAAGGCCCCGTTATTCGAGAGTAAACGCCCAACCACTATCACTACGCATGATACTGACCCCGTTTACGCTCGAATAAAAGGACACTGCATTGACAAAATATATGTCCGTTATGCAAACTTAAAAAAACATGGCAACTATAAATAAATACATTGCGATAAAAATATAAATAAATACTAACATAATAAAATACTAATCTAAAACATACATACATAACTATTAATTTAACACATAAATAAAAACAAATCTAACATAAATAAAATACTAATCTAAAACATACATACATAAATATTAATCTAACTATAAATAAAAACAAATCTAACATAAATAAAATACTAATATAAAACATACATACATAAATATTAATCTAACTCATAAATAAAAACAAATCTAACATAAATAAAATATTAATATAAAACATAAATTTAAAACATAATAAATACTAATATAAAACATAAATAAACATACAAACTAAAAACACAATTTTTAATTAACTACTACTTCATTAAATCATAAAAATTACAACATAAATAAAAAAGAAAGAAAATTTACCTAACTATGAGCTCGAATGACGAACCCCGATTGAACCCTACCGAGATCTACCACGACCTCTCCAAACAATTAACTAAATCGGATCCAAAATAAGATCCCGATCGAACCGGTTAGGACCGTGGACACTGCCTCGGTCCTTGGCTACCCGAGAGCCAAGCTCTCTTATTTGGGCAAAGCCATGGCCGGCTCATGCTTCTTAATCCCCATGCCTTTATATAGGCAATTGAGATTGTTAAAACAAATTTTTTCTTTTTTAATTTTTTATATTAATAATAATATTATTATATTAATACTAAAAATACTAAAAATTCCAGAAAAAAAAAATGATTACACGTCGCTTAAAAGAACATTAATCGAATTTAAAGATGGAACCCAAAGGTCTTTTCGTGTCAGGAATCTAGTTCTATGCATATGCACGCGGTGGACTTCAATGAGACAAAAATATGAATAGTTATCGATTCTCGCGTTCAAATTGCCAAGGGCCCTTGAACCCTTTCTTAAAGTAATTATATGGATATATTCTGATTCTTATTTTGTGATATTTATCTGTCTATTTCTTCTTCTTCTTTTTTTGCAAGTGGTACCGTCTGAGACTTTTATTCAAAGTAAAGAGAATAACAAACCCACAAAAGAAAGGGGAAATAAACCGACAAGGAAAATAACAAACTAAAAAAGAGTAGAGAGAACTCAAACGATCCAAAGCCAAGATGGTTGAACTTCGATGGAACAATAGAGGACGAACTAATGCGGCGATGGGCGATGCACAGGAGCCTATAAAAATAAAGGGAAGTGGACCTTCTAAGGTGGGTCAACCCACCGGCGATCAGCTGCGACAACTGCGAGAGTCGCATCAGGCACTTCGTCGACCCAATAACAATTTTCAGAGCCACATCTACCAAGTGAGGCCATTGTATGTGCAGATTGATTCTCGTTTCGGCCAGTGAAGATGAAGCGAGATGACCGAAAGTGGCGAGCCAACTATTTTGCGTCCTGGATTAAAGGCCGAAGAACGGAGACGTCAGCGACGGGGGAAATCAGCTTTCGGATAATCAATTTAGAGTCCCCTTCGCCAAGAACAGCAGAGAGACCCAAGTCGCTTGCGAATTGGAGACCTTGAAGGGCAGCAAGATCTTCTGCTTCAAAAGGGGATTGGACTCTAACATTAGCTCGGTAAACAAAACTCAGCTTAACCAAACAAAATACTTCGACATTTGCGTTTTCCCCCCAAATCCCCAATTTGAAATCCCTAAAAAATCAGACAGCTCATCCATCGATCGTTCCTCCCTCTCGTCAATCGCCGGTTCCGTGACGTTCAATGTTCACCTTTGACTCGTCGTCCGTCGTTCGTTCCCTCCTCTCGTGTCAGTCGCTCCTTCATCGACGTTCGAAAGTATCATCACTCAGCTTGCCAGAGTGCAAACCAGTCCAGTCTCCCCTCTCGGCTCTCTTCGTCCAGCAAGCAAGCAGCCAAGCACAAGTATGCAAGCACTACACTTACACTCTTGCTTGACTAGCTTGATTGTAAATGAAGGAACCTGGACATTCTTTTCTAGGTGTAATCTTATCCTATATATTCAATAATTTATTATTTCATTAGTTTGATCTATTCATTTGGGAAGGAAGGTTTTGATTAGCATTTAGCATAGGCTTCTTGGGCATCTTCATATTGTATTGTCTTTGGAGCAGGCATTTGATGCTTGATTGTTGTAGACAATAAACCTACTATCAAGTTTAGGATTTTGACTGGGAAATGGGACTAAGAGAAGAAGTTTGCAGTCTGCAGATGCTGTGGGATCCCATCTTTTAACCCATGTTGCTTATGGTATTGAGAGTCTAGCATATTTCTGAATCAATTGTATGATTTCTGGTTCCAGTTTGTTTTTGAATCAATTTGTAAACCCTTGCTATAAGCAATGAGGGAGTCTAACTTGATCTCCATTTCCTAGGTCTAACTGTTTATAAACTTTGTAGCTAGAAAATTCAGATCAGGTGCCTTGCCTTATTTGTTCCCAATGTAGTTTCTTGTCCTGCAATTTATAATCTGGAAAAGGTTCCATGAAAGTGTACGTTCCCTGCCATCCATCATAGTTTCTTGTTTGTCTGGGACTTTAATGGGTTCTTTTAGTTGATTAAAAGTGACCCAAACTTAAGGCCATTTCTAGGTGATGCCTTATAGGTCCTAGGTCCAATAAGTAGTGGATTTGAGGGTAGCAGAAAGTAGTTTGTTCAAATAGCTTGTTTTCTTATCTCTCTTTGTTGGAGAGGGTAGTTAGCTTGCTTCCTAAGGAGTTTGGCACAGAAAAACAGAATGGTTATGGTAGAAAACTAGAAATATAGCAGTTTAATAAGACAAGAGAAAAGAGGAAGTTGGGGCTTCAAAACCAGTGCATATATTTATAAGTATTCTATCATCTGCCTTAAACAAAGTGATATTCTATATAAAGCTAAATTAAGTCCCCAACTTATTAGAGTTAGTTAATCATTAAGTTCCAAGTACTAACAATTTCCCATTGTAAAAAATTGGGCAGCATGTACTAATAATACTTTCACTTCAATTGGCAAATTTTATTTCTTTGATTTTATTCATAATAATGGATATTTTCACTAGCTTAAAAACTTATAATTCCATCTTTTTGTGTTATATAAAGTATTTGCCTATTTGGGACATGTCTCATGTTATATAAAGTATTTGGAATCACTTTTGTGTTACTTATAATTTCATCTTTTTTTTTCCAGATATGTCGATGACGGGAGAAAATGTTGATGTTACAGTATCTCCCTCAATTGAGTCACCTAAGAAACCTGAAAAGATTGAGGAAACTCCAACAAGTGGAACTAGAACCAAGAAAAGGAAGGGAAAGAAGCCTGTTGAAGCTTCACCAACTGAAGAAGGTAAAAGGAAAAAAAAAGAGGCGGGTACCTAGACCCGATTACCCGGGTACCCGAGTAGCGGGTACCCTGGTGTAACGGGCCGGGACACGGGCCGAGAAAATAAGTACCTGGATGAATCGGTACCCGGATGAATCGGTACCTGGTTTTCCAGGTACCCAAAACCCAATGAACATGCCTAATATGTAACCTTGGACACTTGTAGACTTGGATACAATTGGCATGCTATAGGGTTAATTGAACTCACCATGTATGGAATACGGTCCGGGGCTACGACCTATATGTGGGGAGAAAAGGGTGGATTGTGTAAGAGACTTTGGAGCTACGGCTCAAGGCTAATGCCTATTTCTAATGTGTATGGCGTACAAGGGAATCCGCATATCCATTGGTTACTACGTCCAAGGAGATATATATGTATTTGTGGTTTACATTTGATATATGGAAACATAACACTTGGCTTTGAGTATGATCTATACATGATTAATGATGTATATATGTCATTCAAGCATGTTTACATGTCATTCATGCCATTAACGAGCTTATTTTACATTTGTTATAACTACCTCACTAGGCTATGTAAGCCTAATATTCGTGTGTCTCATGCATTTCAGGATCTTGAAGGAATCCGAGCTTTGATCGTGTGGTTGAAGTTGCAAGTTACTCCCGTCAATCTCATGTATGCTTGTATTTTCCTTTGAAATCCTAGTAAGGTGGCATAAGGTTTAGACATGTTATGTTTGTTTATTATGATATGTGTGTAATGACCTAATAGTGTTTAGGTGTTAGTTGTGAACTTTGGTATGGTTGTAGAATGGTAAGACTAGTTAACTTTGGCTTAAAGGTACTAAAAGGTGAAAATGGAGTAAACGGATTCGAATTGCTCTAAAATTTTGTATGCAATTAGAAATGTTGATTAAAAATTTGGTGGTGAAATTTCATTGCATTTGAAAATCGTTCAACAGGTTAAACGGATAATAAATCAGATAAAATTTGTCATTACAAAGCTGGGCGTACCGATACGGGTTCGTCTGTTTCGATAAGGCTGTGCATATTTGGTCAATTAACGTTCAGGTTAACCTAGGCGTATCGAAACGTCCTAAAGGTGTTTCAATACAGAAACTCTCAGAAGCATTTAAGATTTTAATCGTATCGATACGGCCCTAGGGGTGTATCGAAACGGGTCAACACAGTCAAACTAGTATCGATATGGGCTTAGCCGTATCTATACAGGGTCTATTAAGCGAGGTCAACTTTGGTCAACCTGTATCGATACAACCTCAGTGGTATCAATACAGGGCATTAGTTCCTCAAGACTAAAATTGAATCTGTGCATACTCGTATCGATACGGCACCAAGGTGTACCGATACGGCGTAAGGTGTATCGGTACAAAGGTAGTTAATTTTGTTAAAAGGCATTGAATGTAGTTTGAAGTAGTTTACAGAATAGTCACTCAATATTGTATGGTCTAATTGGATAGGTAAATGACCTCTGTTTGTAATGAAATTTCATAGACTAATAACTAGTAAGTTACATTTTAGATTGATAACATGAATTTCAGTTAAGGACCCTTGATTTGTAAAAATTGCGTTTAAATCTTTAAGTTTAAAATTGACCCCAAATTGAGTAAGTTGTCAACAATTAGTTTGTTAAGTCTTAAAAGGAATTAATAAAACAGTCTGAATAGGTTTTCGAACTCTGATTAAGCTTCCGACCTCTGAATATGTTTTTCGGTAACACTTTTCGACCCAGTTCTCTACCAGGCCGAGAATGGGGTGTTACAACATGTCTATTTGCATTATAATTGTGGAGCATCCATTCTAACCAGTCATAAAATTCAAGCTGGCCAATGGGAGCTAATATACAAACATAATATTAAGGTTTGATGTCTCGCATTGTTTTTATTGGTTATATCCCACATTGGGAGGATACATCCCTTGGGAAGGGTATTTAAAGAGTCTCCCTTACATTCCCTTGTTTAATGTGGTTAAACAAATCTCTCGCATGCGCACCACTAGCTCAGCTCGAATCGGCGTGGTAACATATGTCATCAACACGTCCACGCACGTTCTATCTTTTTAGGGAAAACTCGGAATGATTTTTTTAGAATTGTTTTTTGGAATTTCGAATTCTTGAACCAAATTTATAGGCGAATTATTAAAACTGGAACGTTTTAATCAACTGTAAATTAGTCTGTTAATTAGAATAAAATTGGAATCAATTAGCTGATTAATTCTTGATTTTTATCACCTAATTAACGAGTGACTGAATCTCAATAGTTGACTAGTAGTTAAGCTTAGTAAGCAATGTTTAAAACTGATTCAATTTGCTGGTTTTAAACCCCCGTGTAAAAACCTATAAATAGAAAGGGTTTTTAGAATTCCAAGGAATCTCGAGTTTTACTGCTTTTAAAAGTTCTATGTTATTCTTTCTATGAGAAGAGAAATTCCACCATTGTCCACTTCGATCTTTGGGTGTACGATTATCAGAGCTACCTTGTTAACCTCGGGAGACGACCGCCTGCTGCAGCGATTACACATATTGAGGTGAAATCGTTTCTAAGGTAATGTTTTATACCACGACAGAGTTTCTTTATCTGTCTTTTAATTACGTTTATTATTATCCAGAGAGTGCTAACGATTTGATCTTACAGTAATCTTACCAACAATTTAGAAACAATTTCTATACTGCAAAATGCCAAACCTAGTGCCAAAGTGTAACACCCCTTTTCCCGTATCCACACTGAATATGAGTCAGAGGTATCATAAAACATTCGTAAAATCCTCTACATTTGTAATTCGATAAAATTTTGTTTCTTTAAAAATATTACAATGTATTTAGTTTTTATTTACAAATCTAGTTATTCACGTAAAGTTTAAAAATAATATTTTCATCTTCAAATCGAGTTTATTTTCATGCATCAACTCATCAATTTAATTTGTCTTGATATAATTAATAAAACTGCCTAAAAGCTGTCTGATTTAAAATTTATCCAGATACTAAATAAAACACAATTCTATCAGAGCAGGCATACCCCTTTAATATACATGCCAACTAGTAAATATGAAACAATATTAAAAGATATCTTACTGATACTGATGTACCTGTTATAGATTGATGATGTCCGTATATGCTCCTTACTCCAACCATTTCTTCTTTCCTACGTGTAAAACAGTTACACGCTAAGTATTTACTTAGTGAGACAATAATTCAAATTCAAGTGCAATTGTCATAATATCAATATTAACGATTAACAATGCATATGACCACCTTACCATTATATACTCGTTAACATAAATAAATATGTATATCAAAGTGATAAGATTGGATCTTACCAATACCGTTGCCATTTTCATCCGTAAGCTTTCAATGCTTACCCATACCTTTTTCCATTTCTATTTGCAAGCTTTCAAGCTTATCTTCATGTTTCTTTTCGATTCTTTTCAATTTATTTAGCCCAAGGTATCAAATTAAGAGTTTCTATGTACACGAGTCATCCCCCCATACCCAACCTTTCTTGAGTATGTATATTATTTGCACTCTACCGGGAGTGCTTAGCACCGACGTACTTCTGTATACATACTGGAGTATACAATATATCCCTCATTGAGTTTTTATGAAATTACTCCGAAGTGCTTAGCACTCGTAATAAGTCCGTATACTCAAACCATGCATGAGTATACTCCTCAATGAGTATTTATAAAATTTGCACTTTACCTGAAGTGCTTAGAATCTTTATACAACGGTTTATGACTCTATGGCTAGCCAACTATACCTTTGAACCTCTATATCATACTTGGGCTTTATATCATCAAATATTTCATTCATGACAATTTATATCAATTTATATTAACATGAAGCAGTTCATAACCGAATAACATTAACAATAACTCATCATCAATAACTAGTGATCAATGCATTTATTTTCAACATTTGACATATTTAAAGTATGTCAAATGTATGATCAATGACATAATTATCATGACAATATATAAACCAGGTAGACTCATCGCAAGTCCTACCGGTGATGTATAAAACATCTATGTATAATGTTATGTATGCATTGCACTCACATGGGCCATGTATTAGTATGCCTCACTAAGTCCTCTTCGATCCTTTCCTTCATTGTACCTTGAACCTCCCTTGATTCGAACTTAACTTCATAATTCAAATAAGTAAAATATTTGTTAGATCCCAATCTAACAATATGTTACATATTGTCCAATATAATCATTCGAATACAAAATCTCCAAACAATTTTCTTTTCTTCCTTGTATTGTTCAAACACTCATTATGGTCCTTAGTGACCAATTTGAACTTCCATTAACCCTTTTCAAGCTTACTAATCAACCTTAGATACAAAGTGTATCAATGCTCATTTTCTGGCAGTTTGCAGTACCTCCAAAGAAATATTTGTATAAAATAATCTACAACTCGGAATTTGATTCTGTTTATTCTGAAAGAAACTAGATTCAATAAGCTTTTCAACCATATAAATTAATATCCCAAAGTTTACTTGTACGATTTATGGCGAATTTTCAAAGTCAATTTCCAGTATTGAATTTCGGAACAACCTGCTATACTGTTTTCTGACCTTTCACCACTTAAAAATTCATATCTTTTTACTCGAAACTCGAAATCAGTTTTCGTTTGTTGGACACGAAACTAGACAAACAAATATTTACATCAGTATAAAATTCATCTTCTAACCATTTTTGTAGAATTTATGGTGAATTTTCAAAGTTACTGCCATAAACCAGTTTTTCTACACAACTTCCATAAACAACTTCAACCTTTATACTAACTTCTCCTTACTTCTCTATTTTTCAATTTAGTCCAATCACTAGTTTAAACCACCAACTCATCACATTCTTCACCAAATAATTATTCACAATAATTCTCCCTAATTTTCCTTATTTACCGAAATAGGTACTAAAATGCAAAGATAAGGATTCATGCTTCTTAACTTTGCAATTTAGTCCTCAATTCAACATTACTACCTTAATTCCATCATTACAACTAAAAATCAGATTTAATCCCCATACAAAACTTCAATTTCGATTTGGTCACTTAACTTTGACAAATTGTCAAAATGGTCACTAATTCAATTCAACATCAATTTGGCATTCTAACTTCGTTTTCTTATCTCTAACATCATTAATAACACAAATACACTCCAAATTCTAAAAATTCAGATTTGGTCCTTCAACTTTTCAAGTTTCCGAAATGGTCCCTACATAATTTAACTTAGGGTTTTGCTTCCAAACAACAATTCAAGCTTACTAGATCATTATTTCAACATCACAAACCCTAAATTAAACTTGAATCCATAAACCCTAATCATCTTCATAATAATCAAAACATGTAAAACTTAAATCCCAACTCAATATCATGATTTTAACATCATACTAGCTTGATTTCAACTTGAATTCAATCATGGAATCATAAAATCTCAAAAGCCTCAATTCGATCCATAAACCCTAATTTCTTTATCATCTTATTCTCATCAATAAAGCATGGATTCCATGAATTATTGATATCAAAAGATAGAGCTTGAAGAGTAGAACAACTTTGTAGTTGAAGAGATTACTTGAAAATTGAGTTTTGAGGCTTGAATCGAGCTTGGAAATTTTTTCTCTTTCTTTCCCTAGCCCTCACGTTTTTGGCTGGAAAAGATGAACAAAATCTTCATATTTTCACCATTATTTTACACATATATCTATTAAATGAATATTAAATTCATTTAATAGTGAAATTACAATTTTGCCCTTTTATCCATTGGTTGAGATTGATTTTATCATCAATCAAGGGCCAAGAATTAATATTCCATTTTCTCTTTCCAAAATTGCTCTTATATCTTTTTAAATTTTTTAAAATTTCCATTAGGGCCAAATGACCAATTTGCCCTCCAACTAGTTTTTATTTACTAGTTTGCCATTCTTGTAAAAATTCAACTAAATCTAGTTGGAATCCAACCAACTATAATAAAATATTCTTAAAATAACATTTTGTGACTTTTCCATAGCTTTTGGATTAGTCTCCAAAATTCCCATTCGATCCAATATACCCATAAATAATCCTTTACTCAGAAATAAACTGTAGGATTCATCTTGAATCGAACTAAAAATATTTCCAACACTTGGAAATGACTTTTATAACCTTTCTCTATCATATGGAAAAATTTCAAAATTTTCCAGTTCGGCCCGGGTATCTGAATTCCACAACTTTATTTGTGATTTTCCCAATAATCGAAGTATCAGATCGAACCAGTAATTCCGCATTCGATTCACATCCTTAGGTGATCTATTTGTTTATGAAATAAAAACCACCCTTAACTTTTGGGAAATTACAACTTTAGTCCCCAAACTTTTCCAAAGTTTATACTTTAGGCGTAAAATTTTCAAAATTTACATTTTCGTCACTACATTTTAAACTTCAATTTTGATTCCAATTTTCCTTGGAATTCAAACAAAATTTAAGAATAACTTATTAAATTCTCTATCTATCACATGAGACCTTTAAACCCTAGAAATTTCCTTTCCAAAACCCATAATTAAAGAAATCCAAACTTTCGCATTTTTGTCATTTTAGTCACTAAGTTAGCTTTTAAGCTATTTTCTTAGTACTAAATGACACTTAATAAACTTAGTAAATTTTGGGGTATTACAATTCTATCCCCCTTAAGAAAATTCGTCCTCGAATTTTCAACATGCACTTGATTCAAAAGGTGTGGAAACAATTTTCTTATATTTTCTTCTTATTTCTCTCAATTCGTTTCTTTAACCTTGTGATTTTTGTAAAATAACCTTTAAAAAAATGGATTGTCTTGTTTTCTTAGTTCTTTGACTCCATGCGTTAGGATCTTTACTAGTTTTTTTTCATAGCTTAAATCCGGCTGAATCTCTATTTTCTCCAGAGTAACAACATATGAGGGGTCTAATCAATATTTCCAGAGCATCGATACATTATGAATCTTGTTCATTTCCAAAGATAAAGCTAACTATTAAGCTTAACTATCAAATTAACTCCTTTCATAATTTCTTATAGCCCAATAAATTTTGAACTCAACTTTCTTTTTTGTCTAAACCATAACACCTTCTTCTAAGGTGAAACTTTTAAGGAATACTTTATCCTTAACTTCATATTAAATATCCTTTTCTTTCAGGGTCAACATATAGTTTCCATCATTGAAATAGAAATTCTTCCCTGATAATACAAATATATATCAAACCTAACTTCCAAGTTTTCAGTTTCACTATTTTCCACTTATTTGAACCTTGACAACATTTCTCATCCTTTCTTTAAAGATATCTTATTTAATCCAATATGGTAAATTTTATTCTTAACTTGGCAATCAAAACACCATCTTCTTTTAATGCCAATCTTGCATTCATAGCTCTTAAGGCAACAATTGTCTTTCGACTAAGAGCGTCAGCTATCACGTTAGCTTTTTTTCTGGATGATAGTCAATGACCATATCATAATTATTAAAAAGCTCAATCCAACTTCTTTACATCAAGTTTAACTCTTCTTTAGTAAGCATATACTTTAAACTTTTATAACCTATATAAATATAGCATCGTTCACTGTATGAATAATGATGTTATATCTTTTAAAGCAAATACAACCATTGCTAGCTCCAAATCCTAAGTAAGATAATTTATCTCATATATCTTAAGTTGTCTCAAGCATAGATCATTACTTTTCCTTCTTGCATAAGTACGCATCCCAAACTGTTATACGAAGCATTGCTATACACCACATAATCTTTACCCGATTCTGGTTGTACTGATACTGTGGCTTCTATTAAGATCTCCTTTAACGTCTCAAAAATTTCTTAGCATTGATCTGTTCAACTGAATGACATTTCTTTCCTCAATAGCTTGGTCAATGAGGAGGCAATCATCAAGAAATTCTGAGCCTCTAAAACATTCATCAGAGGTTTCCATTCAACTATAATTTGTACTTTCTTGGGGTCTACTCTTATTCCCACTGCCAAACCCACATAACTAATAAAACAACTTTTGACAACCAAATTCACAATTTAACAAATTAGCATATAGCTTCTTTTCTCGAAAGGTCTAAAGAACAATGCAAAAATGGGCATATAGACCACAATATACTCAATGAACTCTACCAAAAATTGGTCCAAGCAAAATTAGAATACTTGGTTCATTAGGCTTATAAATGCCGTAGGTATCATCACGAACTCATAGTATTCATACCGAGTTTGAAAAGCTGTCTTTAGAATTTCTTTTTCTTTTTTTAACTGATTAAAAGATCATCAGTCTTCGGAAGAAGATATTTATTCTTTACTATTACCTTCTCGAGCTGATGGTAATCAGTCTTTCTCTTTAACAATTAACACTGGTGTGCCCTCAAGATGACACACTTGACTTTATAAAACATCGACCTAACATTTCTTGCAATTTGTACATTTAAATCTCGAAGTTCGGTCGAAGCCATTTTATACGAGGCCATTAATTTAGGTGCAATGCCTCGTAACATCTTTATTTTGAATTTCACCTCTCAATCTAGAGGTAATTCTGAATAACCCATCTGAGAATACATCTGGATATTTTTGGACAGTCGAGTTATTTTCCAAATTAACTTCAACAGCCCGAGTATCCACTACATTTGCTAAGAAAACTTAACAACCTTATAACAACAATTTCCTTAATAAAAAAACTGAAATTACATTAGAAAAGGGATTTACCCTTTTATCAACTACTACTATTTTTGTGCCTTCCATGTTTTTCAATATTAATCACTTTATATGAAAATTCATCATGACCTGATAAGAAGGTAACCAATTCATGCCCACAATCATCTTAGACTCCTTAAAAGATAATTCCATTAAATTTATCGGGAACTCTATTTCTTATGTTTTTATGGACCAATTCAACATGTTCAGCTCGCCCTTACATTACAACCCAAAGAAACTTGTGACCGCTATATTACTTAAAATGGGCCCTAAAAGGTTATCTCGTTCACCACTCAACTTCGTACTTATATACGAATGTGTAAAGCTAGGACCCATCAACATTAGTACATGTTTATCCAAAAAGATGAGATGTACCTTCTATGATTTTTCAATCCTCCCAATCTTTATCAGTCCTGATGTTATAAACTCGGGCTGATATGTGCAATCCTGGCTATGAAGCAAATTCAAATGGTTTTCTAATCTAGCTTAAATCTCGGAGTAACAAAACAGCTCAATCCAATTTCTCGGTATCCAAACAGTGGAATCCGTCCAGTGTAATCCTTAGATTATTTAGTTATAAATCAACAATCACTGGACCTTAATATGCTTTTCCTTTCAATTCAGGTGTTTCTGAACTTTTCAGTTCCTTAATCAGGCACAAGCACTTCTTATTGTACCAGTGCCCCTTTCTTGTTCCGATTTATCCGAAGGGTTATCATTAACCTTAGTGTTACTACTCTTGATTCCTTCCAAGATTCCAATTTGCCAGTTCATCACGCTTTCTTGGCTCAAATATTTCTTATAATTCATCCCAATTTACATTAGTAAGGAACGACATCAATCGGATCATAAAAAAATCATATCAGTAATATTGATATCCTACTGGCATGTATACTCTTTTTTAACATAAAACCATTTCCATTTAGGCTAAGAATCGGCTAAACCTGTGGCTCTGATACCAATAAATGTAACACCTCTTTTCTCGTATCCACAATGAATACGAGTCAGAGGTATCACAAAACATTCGTAAAACCCTATACATTTGTAATTCAGTAAAAATTCGTTTCTTTAAAAATATCACAATGTATTTAGTTTTTATTTACAAATCTAGTTATTTGCGTAAAGTTTAAAAATAATATTTTCATCTTCAAATCGAGTTTATTTTCAGCCAGCAACTTATCAATTTAATTTGTCTTGATATAATTAATAAAACTGCCTGATTTAAAATTCATCCAGATACTAAATAAAACACAATTCTATCAAAGCAGACATACCCTTTTAATATACATGCCAACTAGTAAATATCAAACAGTATTAAAAGATATCTTACTGATACTGATGTACCTGTTAATGATTGATGATGTCCGTATATGCTCTTTAATCCAACCATTTCTTCTTTCCTATGTGTAAAACAGTTACACGCTAAGTATTTACTTAGTGAGGCAATAATTCGAATTCAAGTGCAATTGTCATAATATCAATATTAATGATTAACAATGCATATAATCACCTTACCATTATATGCTCGTTAACATAAATAAATATGTATATCAAAGTGATAAGATTAGATCTTACCAATACCGTTGCCATTTCCATCCGTAAGCTTTCAATGCTTACCCATACCTTTTTCCATTTCTATTTGCAAGCTTTCAAGCTTATCTTCCTCTTTCTTTTCGATTCTTTTCAATTTATTTAGCCCAAGGTATCAAATTAAGAGATTCTATGTACACGAGTCATCCTCCCATACCCAACCTTTCTTGAGTATGTATATTATTTGTACTCTACCGAGAGTGTTTAACACCGAAGTGCTTCTGTATACTTACCAGAGTATACAATATATCCCTCATTGAGTTTTTATGAAATTACTCCGAAGTGCTTAGCACCCGTAATAAGTCTATATACTCAAACCATGCATGAGTATACTCCTCAATGAGTATTTATAAAATTTTCACTTTACTTGAAGTGCTTAGAATCTTTATACAGCTATTTATGACTCTATGGCTAGCTAACTATACCTTTGAACCTCTATATCATACTTGGGCTTTATATCATCAAATATTTCATCTATGACAATGTATATCAATTTATATTAACATGAAGCAGTTCATAACCGAATAACATTAATAGTAAATTATCATCAATAACTAGTGATCAATGCATTTATTTTCAACCTTTGACATATTTAAAGTATGTCAAATGTATGATCAATGACATAATTATCATCACAATATATAAACCAGGTAGACTCATTGCAAGTCTTACAGGTGATGAATAAAACATCTATGTATAATGTTATGTATGCATTGCACTCACCTGGGCCATGTATTAGTATGCCTCACTAAGACCTCTTCGATCCTTTCCTTCATTGTACCTTGAACCTTCCTTGATTCTAACTTAACTTCATAATTCAAATAAGTAAAATATTTGTTAGATCCCAATCTAACAATATGTTACATATTGTCCAATATAATCTTTCGAATACAAAATCTCCAAACATAATTTTTTTTTCTTCCTTGTATTGTTCAAAAACTCATTATGGTCCTTAGTGACCAATTTGAACTTCCATTAACCCTTTTCAACCTTACTAATCAACCTTAGATACAAAGTGTATCAATTCTCATTTTCTGGCAGTTTGCAGTACCTCCAAAGAAATATTTCTATAATATAATCTACAACTCAGAATTCGATTCTGTTTGTTCTGAAAGAAACTAGATTCAATAAGTTTTTCAACCATATAAATTAATATCCCAAATTCAACTTGTATGATTTATGGCAAATTTTCAAAATCAATTTCAGTATTGAATTTCGGAACAACCTGATATCTTGTTTTCGACCTTTCACCACTTAAAAATTCATATCTTTTTACTCGAAACTCGAAATCAGTTTTCGTTTGTTGGAAACGAAACTAGACAAACAAATATTTACATCGGTATAAAATTCATCTTATAATTATTTTTGTAGAATTTATGGTGAATTTTCAAAGTTACTGCCATATAAACCACTTTTTCTACACAACTTCCATAAACAACTTCAACTTTTATACTAACTTCTACTTACTTCTCTATTTTTTCAATTTAGTCCAATCACTAGCTTTAAACCACCAAATCATCACATTCTTCACCAAATAATTATTCACAATAATTCTCCTTAATTTTCCTTATTTATGAAATAGGTACTAAAATGCAAAGATAAGGATTCATGCTTCTTAACTTTGCAATTTAGTCCTCAATTCAACATTACTACCTTAATTCCATCATTACAACTAAAAATCAGATTTAACCCCCATACAAAACTTCAATTTCGATTTGGCCACTTAACTTTAACAAATTGTCAAAACAGTCACTAATTCAATTCAACATCAATTTGGCATTCTAACTTCGTTTTCTTATCTCTAACATCATTAATAACATAAATGCACTCCAAATTTTAAAAATTCATATTTGGTCCTTCAACTTTTCAAGTTTCCGAAATGGTCCTTACACAATTTAACTTAGGGTTTTGCTTCCAAACAACAATTCAAGCTTACTAGATCATTATTTCAACAACACAAACCCTAAATTAAACTTGAATCCATAAACCCTAATCATCTTCATAATAATCAAAACATGTAAAACTTAAATCCCAACTCAATATCATGATTTTAACATCATACTAGCTTGATTTCAACTTGACTTCAATCATGGAATCATAAAATCTCAAAAGCCCCAATTTGATCCATAAACCTAATTTCTTTATCATCTAAATTCTCATCAATCAAGCATGGATTCCATGAATTATTGATATCAAAAGATAGATCTTGAAGAGTAGAACAACTTTGTAGTTGAAGAGATTACTTGAAAATTGAGTTTTGAGGCTTTAATCGAGCTTGGAAATTTTTTTTCTCTTTCTTTCCCTAGCCCTAACGTTTTTGGCTGGAAAATATGAACAAAATAATCATCTTTTCATCATTATTTTACACATATATCTATTAAATGAATATTAAATTCATTTAATAGTTAATTTACAATTTTGCCCTTTTATCTAATTGGTTGAGATTGATTTTATCATCAATCAGGGCCAAGATTTAATCTTCTTGTATTTCATCTTTCCAAAATTTTCTTATATCTTTTTAAATATTTCAAAATTGCCATTAGAGCCAAATGACTAATTTGCCCTCCAACTAGTTTTTATTTACTAGTTTGCCATTCTTGTAAAAATTCAACTAAATCTAGTTGGAATCCAACCAAATATAATAAAATATTCTTAAAAAAAATATTTTATGACTTTTTCGTAGCTTTTGGATTAGTCTCCAAAATTTCCATTCGATCCAATATACCAGATAAATAATCCTTTACTCGAAATAAAACTGTAGGATTCATCTTGAATCGAACTAAAAATATTTCTAACACTTGGAAATGACTTTTATAACCTTCTCTATCATATGGAAAAATTTCAAAATTTTCAGTTCGGTAAGTATCCAATTCCACTTAAACTTTATTTGTGATTTTCCCAATAATCAAGTATCGGATCGAACCAATAATTCCACATTCGATTCACATCCTTAGGTTATCTATTTGTTTATGAAAAAAAAAACCCTTAACTTTTGGGAAATTACAACTTTAGTCCCCAAACTTTTCCAAAGTTTATACTTTAGGCATAAAATTTTCAAAATTTTCTTTTTGGTCACTACATTTTAAACTTCAATTTTGATTCCAATTTTCCTTGAATTCAAACAAAAATTTAAGAATAACTTATTAAATTCTCTATCTATCACATGAGACCTTTAAACCTTAGAAATTTCCTTTCCAAAACCCATAATTAAAGAAATCCAAACTTTCGCATTTTTTGTCATTTTAGTCACTAAGTTAGCTTTTAAGCTATTTTCTTAGTACTAAATGACACTTAATAAACTTAGTAAATTTTGGGGTATTACAATTATATCCCCCTTAAGAAAATTCGTCCTCGAATTTTCAACATGCACTTGATTCAAATGGTGTGGAAACAATTTTCTTATATTTTCTTCTTATTTCTCTCAATTCGTTTCTTTAACCTTGTGATTTTTTAAAATAACTTTTAAAAAAAAATGGATTGTCTTGTTTTATTAGTTCTTTGACTCCATGCGTTAGGATCTTTACTAGTTTTTTTTCATAGCTTAAATCCGGCTGAATCTTTATTTTCTCCAGAGTAACAACATATGGGGGTCTAATCAATATTTCCAGAGCATCGATACATTATGAATCTTGTTCATTTCCAAAGATAAAGCTAACTATTAAGCTTAACTATCAAATTAACTCCTTTCATAATTTCTTATAGCCCAATAAATTTTGAACTCAACTTTCTTTTTTGTCTAAACCATAACACCTTCTTCTAAGGTGAAACTTTTAAGGAATAATTTATCCTTAACTTCATATTAAATATCCTTTTCTTTCAGGGTCAACATATAGTTTCCATCATTGAAATAGAAATTCTTCACTGATAATACAAATATATATCAAACCTAACTTCCAAGTTTTCAGTTTCACTATTTTTCCACTTATTTGAACCTTGACAACATTTCTCATCCTTTCTTTAAAGATATCTTATTTAATCCAATATGGTAAATTTTATTCTTAACTTGGCAATCAAAACACCATCTTCTTTTAATGCCAATCTTGCATTCATAGCTCTTAAGGCAACAATTGTCTTTCGACTAAGAGCGTCAGCTATCACGTTAGCTTTTTTTCTGGATGATAGTCAATGACCATATCATAATTATTAAAAAGCTCAATCCAACTTCTTTACATCAAGTTTAACTCTTCTTTAGTAAGCATATACTTTAAACTTTTATAACCTATATAAATATAGCATCGTTCACTGTATGAATAATGATGTTATATCTTTTAAAGCAAATACAACCATTGCTAGCTCCAAATCCTAAGTAAGATAATTTATCTCATATATCTTAAGTTGTCTCAAGCATAGATCATTACTTTTCCTTCTTGCATAAGTACGCATCCCAAACTGTTATACGAAGCATTGCTATACACCACATAATCTTTACCCGATTCTGGTTGTACTGATACTGTGGCTTCTATTAAGATCTCCTTTAACGTCTCAAAAATTTCTTAGCATTGATCTGTTCAACTGAATGACATTTCTTTCCTCAATAGCTTGGTCAATGAGGAGGCAATCATCAAGAAATTCTGAGCCTCTAAAACATTCATCAGAGGTTTCCATTCAACTATAATTTGTACTTTCTTGGGGTCTACTCTTATTCCCCTTTGCCAAACCCACATAACTAATAAAACAACTTTTGACAACCAAATTCACAATTTAACAAATTAGCATATAGCTTCTTTTTTCTCGAAAGGTCAAAAAAGAACAATGCAAAAATGGGCATATAGACCACAATATACTCAATGAACTCTACCAAAAATTGGTCCAAGCAAAATTAGAATACTTGGTTCATTAGGCTTATAAATGCCGTAGGTATCATCACGAACTCATAGTATTCATACCGAGTTTTGAAAAGTTGTCTTTAGAATTTCTTTTTTTTCTTTTTTTAACGATTAAAAGATCATTAGTCTTGGAAGAAGATATTTATTCTTTACTATTACCTTCTCGAGCTGATGGTAATCAGTCTTTCTCTTTAACAATTAACACTGGTGTGCCCTCAAGATGACACACTTGACTTTATAAAACATCGACCTAACATTTCTTGCAATTTGTACATTTAAATCTCGAAGTTCGGTTGAAGCCATTTTATACGAGGCCATTAATTTAGGTGCAATGCCTCGTAACATCTTTATTTTGAATTTCACCTCTCAATCTAGAGGTAATTTTGAATAACCCATCCGAGAATACATCGGATATTTTTGGACAATGAGTTATTTTCCAAATTAACTTCAACAGCCCTAGTATCCTACATTTTGCTAAGAAAACTTAACAACCTTATAACAACAATTTCCTTAATAAAAAACTGAAATTACATTAGAAAAGGGATTTACCCTTTTATCAACTACTACTATTTTTGTGCCTTCCATGTTTTTCAATATTAATCACTTTATATGAAAATTCATCATGACCTGATAAGAAGGTAACCAATTCATGCCCACAATCATCTTAGACTCCTTAAAAGATAATTCCATTAAATTTATCGGGAACTCTATTTCTTATGTTTTTATGGACCAATTCAACATGTTCAGCTCGCCCTTACATTACAACCCAAAGAAACTTGTGACCGCTATATTACTTAAAATGGGCCCTAAAAGGTTATCTCGTTCACCACTCAACTTCGTACTTATATACGAATGTGTAAAGCTAGGACCCATCAACATTAGTACATGTTTATCCAAAAAGATGAGATGTACCTTCTATGATTTTTCAATCCTCCCAATCTTTATCAGTCCTGATGTTATAAACTCGGGCTGATATGTGCAATCCTGGCTATGAAGCAAATTCAAATGGTTTTCTAATCTAGCTTAAATCTCGGAGTAACAAAACAGCTCAATCCAATTTCTCGGTATCCAAACGGTGGAATCCGTCCGGTGTAATCCTTAGATTATTTAGTTATAAATCAACAATCACTTTGGACCTTAATATGCTTTTCCTTTCAATTCGTGTGTTTTATGAACTTTTCGGTTCCTTAATCGCACAAGCACTTCTTATTGTACCAGTGCCCCTTTCTTGTTCCGATTTATCCGAAGGGTTATCATTAACCTTAGTGTTACTACTCTTGATTCCTTCCAAGATTCCAATTTGCGATTCATCACGCTTTCTTGGCTCAAATATTTCTTATAATTCATCCCAATTTACATTAGTAAGGAGCGACATCAATCGGATCATAAAAAAATCATATCGAGTAATATTGATATCCTAGTGGCATGTATACTCTTTTTAACATAAAACCATTTCCATTTAGGCTAAGAATCGGCTAAAACTGTGGCTCGATACCAATAAATGTAACACCTCTTTTTCGTATCCACAATGAATACGAGTCGAGGTATCACAAAACATTCGTAAAACCCTATACATTTGTAATTCAGTAAAAATTTGTTTCTTTAAAAATATCACAATGTATTTAGTTTTTATTTACAAATCTAGTTATTTGCGTAAAGTTTAAAAATAATATTTTCATCTTCAAATCGAGTTTATTTTCAGCCAGCAACTTATCAATTTAATTTGTCTTGATATAATTAATAAAAACGCTGATTTAAAATTCATCCGGATACTAAATAAAACACAATTCTATCAAAGCAGACATACCCTTTTAATATACATGCCAACTAGTAAATATCAAACAGTATTAAAAGATATCTTACTGATACTGATGTACCTGTTAATGATTGATGATGTCCGTATATGCTCTTTAATCCAACCATTTCTTCTTTCCTATGTGTAAAACAGTTACACGCTAAGTATTTACTTAGTGAGGCAATAATTAATTCAAGTGCAATTGTCATAATATCAATATTAATGATTAACAATGCATATAATCACCTTACCATTATATGCTCGTTAACATAAATAAATATGTATATCAAAGTGATAAGATTAGATCTTACCAATACCGTTGCCATTTCCATCCGTAAGCTTTCAATGCTTACCCATACCTTTTTCCATTTCTATTTGCAAGCTTTCAAGCTTATCTTCCTCTTTCTTTTCGATTCTTTTCAATTTATTTAGCCCAAGGTATCAAATTAAGAGATTCTATGTACACGAGTCATCCTCCCATACCCAACCTTTCTTGAGTATGTATATTATTTGTACTCTACCGAGAGTGTTTAACAATCAAGTGTACTTGTATACTTACTTACAGAGTATACAATATATCCCTCATTGAGTTTTTATGAAATTACTCCAAGTGCTTAGCACCGTAATAAGTCTATATACTCAAACCATGCATGAGTATACTCCTCAATGAGTATTTATAAAATTTTCACTTTACTTGAAGTGCTTAGAATCTTTATACTGACTATTTATGACTCTATGGCTAGCTAACTATACCTTTGAACCTCTATATCATACTTGGGCTTTATATCATCAAATATTTCATCTATGACAATGTATATCAATTTATATTAACATGAAGCAGTTCATAACCGAATAACATTAATAGTAAATTATCATCAATAACTAGTGATCAATGCATTTATTTTCAACCTTTGACATATTTAAAGTATGTCAAATGTATGATCAATGACATAATTATCATCACAATATATAAACCAGGTAGACTCATTGCAAGTCTTACAGGTGATGAATAAAACATCTATGTATAATGTTATGTATGCATTGCACTCACCTGGGCCATGTATTAGTATGCCTCACTAAGACCTCTTCGATCCTTTCCTTCATTGTACCTTGAACCTTCCTTGATTCTAACTTAACTTCATAATTCAAATAAGTAAAATATTTGTTAGATCCCAATCTAACAATATGTTACATATTGTCCAATATAATCTTTCGAATACAAAATCTCCAAACATATTCTTTTCTTCCTTGTATTGTTCAAAAACTCATTATGGTCCTTAGTGACCAATTTGAACTTCCATTAACCCTTTTCAACCTTACTAATCAACCTTAGATACAAAGTGTATCAATTCTCATTTTCTGGCAGTTTGCAGTACCTCCAAAGAAATATTTCTATAATATAATCTACAACTCAGAATTCGATTCTGTTTGTTCTGAAAGAAACTAGATTCAATAAGTTTTTCAACCATAGAAATTAATATCCCAAATTCAACTTGTATGATTTATGGCAAATTTTCAAAATCAATTTCCAGTATTGAATTTCGGAACAGCCTGATATACTGTTTTCTGACCTTTCACCACTTAAAAATTCATATCTTTTTACTCGGAACTCGAAATCAGTTTCCGTTTGTTGGAAACGAAACTAGACAAACAAATATTTACATCGGTATAAAATTCATCTTATAATTATTTTTGTAGAATTTATGGTGAATTTTCAAAGTTACTGCCATAAACCACTTTTTCTACACAACTTCCATAAACAACTTCAACTTTTATACTAACTTCTACTTACTTCTCTACTTTTCAATTTAGTCCAATCACTAGCTTTAAACCACCAAATCATCACATTCTTCACCAAATAATTATTCACAATAATTCTCCTTAATTTTCCTTATTTACCGAAATAGGTACTAAAATGCAAAGATAAGGATTCATGCTTCTTAACTTTGCAATTTAGTCCTCAATTCAACATTACTACCTTAATTCCATCATTACAACTAAAAATCAGATTTAACCCCCATACAAAACTTCAATTTCGATTTGGCCACTTAACTTTAACAAATTGTCAAAATGGTCACTAATTCAATTCAACATCAATTTGGCATTCTAACTTCGTTTTCTTATCTCTAACATCATTAATAACACAAATACACTCCAAATTATAAAAATTCAGATTTGGTCCTTCAACTTTTCAAGTTGCCGAAATGGTCCTTACACAAATTAACTTAGGGTTTTGCTTCCAAACAACAATTCAAGCTTACTAAATCATTATTTCAACATCACAAACCCTAAATTAAACTTGAATCCATAAACCATAATCATCTTCATAATAATCAAAACATGTAAAACTTAAATCCCAACTCAATATCATGATTTTAACATCATACTAGCTTGATTTCAACTTGAATTCAATCACGGAATCATAAAATCTCAAAAGCCCCAATTTGATCCATAAACCCTAATTTCTTTATCATCTAAATTCTCATCAATCAAGCATGGATTCCATGAATTATTGATATCAAAAGATAGATCTTGAAGAGTAGAACAACTTTGTAGTTGAAGAGATTACCTGAAAATCGAGTTTCGGGGCTTTAATCGAGCTTGGAAATTTTTTTTCTCTTTCTTTCCCTAGCCCTAACGTTTTTGGCTGGAAAATATGAACAAAATAATCATCTTTTCATCATTATTTTACACATATATCTATTAAATGAATATTAAATTCATTTAATAGTTAATTTACAATTTTGCCCTTTTATCTAATGGTTGAGATTGATTTTATCATCAATCTAGGGCCAAGATTTAATCTTCTTGTATTTCATCTTTCCAAAATTTCCCTTATAGCTTTTTAAATATTTCAAAATTGCCATTAGAGCCAAATGACTAATTTGCCCTCCAACTAGTTTTTATTTACTAGTTTGCCATTCTTGTAAAAATTCAACTAAATCTAGTTGGAATCCAACCAAATATAATAAAATATTCTTAAAAAAAATATTTTATGACTTTTTCGTAGCTTTTGGATCAGTCTCCAAAATTTCCATTCGATCCAATATACCGATAAATAATCCTTTACTCAGAAATAAACTGTAGGATTCGTCTTGAATCGAACTAAAAACATTTCTAACACTTGGAAATGACTTTCATAACCTTCTCTATCATATGGTAAAATTTCAAAATTTTCAGTTCGGTCCGTGTATCCGAATTCCACTTAAACTTTAACTAGGATTTTCCCAATAACCGAAGTATCAGATCGAACCAATAATTCCACATTCGATTCACACCCTTAGGTTATCTGCTTATTTATGAAATAAAAACCCTTAACTTTTGGGAAATTACAACTTTAGTCCCCAAACTTTTCCAAAGTTTATACTTCAGGCATAAAATTTTCAAAATTTTCTTTTTGGTCACTACCTTTTTAAACTTCAATTCCCATTCCAATTTTCCTTGGAATTCAACAAAACTTTAAGAATAACTTATTACATTCTCTATCTATCACACGAGACCTTTAAACCTTAGAAATTTCCTTTCCAGAACCCATAATTAAAGAAATCCCAACTTTCACATTTGTCATTTTAGTCACTAAGTTAGCTTTTAAGCTATTATCTTAGTAATAATGACACTTAATCAACTTAGTAAATTTTGGGGTATTAGAATTATATCCCCCTTAAGAAAATTCGTCCTCGAATTTTCAACACACACCTGATTCAAATGGTGTGGAAACTATTTTCTTATATTTTCTTCTTATTTCTCTCAATTCGTTTCTTTAACCTTGTGATTTTTTTCAAAGAACTTTTAAAAAAACGGGATTGTCTTATTTTATTAGTTCTTTAACTCCATGCGCTAGGATCTTTACCAGTTCTTTTTCATAGCTTAAATCCGACTGAATCTTTATTTTCTCCAGAGTAACAACATATGGGGGGTCTAATCAATATTTCCACAGCATCGATACTTTATGAATCTTGTTCATTTACAAAGATAAAGCTAACTATTAAGCTTAACTATCAGACTAACTCATTTCACAATTTCTTATAGCCCAATAAATTTTGAACTCAACTTTCTTTTTGTCTAAACCATAACACCTTCTTCCAAGGTGAAACTTTTAAGGAATAATTTATCCTTAACTTCATATTAAATATCCTTTTCTTTCAGGGTCAACATATAGTTTCCATCATTGAGATAGAAATTCTTCACTGATAATACAAATATCTATCAAACCTAACTTCCAAGTTTTCAGTTTCACTCTTTTCCACTTATTTGAACCTTGACAACATTTCTCATCCTTTCTTTAAAGATATCTTATTTAATCCAATATGGTAAATTTTATTCTTAACTTGACAATCAAAACACCATATTCTTTTAATGCCAATCTTGCATTCATAGCTCTTAAGGCAACAATTGTCTTTCGACTAAGAGCGTCATCTATCACATTAGTTTTTTTTGGATGATAGTCAATGACCATATCATAATTATTAAAAAGCTCAATCCAACTTCTTTACATCAAGTTTAACTCTTCTTTAGTAAGCATATACTTTAAACTTTTATAACCTATATAAATATAGCATCGTTCACTGTATGAATAATGATGTTATATCTTTTAAAGCAAATACAATCATTGCTAGCTCCAAATCCTAAGTAAGATAATTTATCTCATATATCTTAAGTTGTCTCAAGCATAGAGAATTACTTTTCCTTCTTGCATAAGTACGCATCCCAAACCGTTATGCGAAGCATTGCTATACACCGCATAATCTTTACCCGATTCTAGTTGTAATGGTACTGTGGCTTCTATTAAGATATCCTTTAATGTCTCAAAAATTTCTTAGCATTGATCTGTTCAACTGAATGACATTTCTTTTCTCAATAGCTTGGTCAATGAGGAGGCAATCATCAAGAAATTCCGAGCCTCTAAAACATTCATCAGAGGTTTCCATTCAACTATAATTTGTACTTTCTTGGGGTCTACTCTTATTTCCACTGCCAAATCCACATAACTAATAAAACAACTTTTGACAACCAAATTCACACTTTAACAAATTAGCATATAGCTTCTTTTCTCGAAAGGTCTGAAGAACAATGCAAAAATAGGCATCTTATTTTTCCTTTTTCCTTCGAATAGACCAAAATATACTCAATGAACTCTACCAAAAATTGGTCCAAGAAAAATTAGAATACTTGGTTCATTAGGCTTATAAATGCCGTAGGTATCATCACGAACTCATAGTATTCATACCGAGTTCGAAATGTTGTCTTTAGAATTTCTTTTTCTTACTTTTTTTAACTGATTAAAAGATCATTAGTCTTCGGAAGAAGATATTTATTCTTTACTATTACCTTCTCGAGCTAATGGAAATCAGTCTTTCTCTTTCACAATTAACACTGGTGTGCCCTCAAGATGACACACTTAACTTTATAAAACATCGACCTAACATTTCTTGCAATTTGTACCTTTAAATCTCGAAGTTCGGTCGAAGCCATTTTTTACGGGGCCATTAATTTAGGCGCAATGCCTGGTAACATCTTTATTTTGAACTTCACCTCTCAATCTAGAGGTAATTTTAAGTAACCCATCTGGGAATACATCCGAATATTTTTGGACAGTCGAGTTATTTTCCAAATTAACTTCAACAGCCCTAGTATCCACTACTTTTGCTAAGAAAACTTAACAACCTTATAACAACAATTTCCTTAATAAAAAAACTGAAATTACATTAGAAAAGGGATTTACCCTTTTATCAACTACTACTATTTTTGTGCCTTCCATGTTTTTCAATATTAATCACTTTATACAAAAATTCATCATGACCTGATAGGAAGGTAACCAATTAATGCCCACAATCATCTTAGACTCCTCAAAAGATAATTCCATTAAATTTATCGGGAACTCTATTTCTTATGTTTTTATCGAGCAATTCAACATGTTCAACTCGCCCTTACATTACAACCCAAAAAAACTCGTGACCGCTATATTACTTAAAATGGGTCCTAAAAGGATATCTCATGCACCACTCAACTTCGTACTTATATACGAATGTGTAAAGCTAGGACCCATCAACATCAGTAAAGGTTTATCCAAAAAGATGAGATGTACCTTCATGATTTTTGAATCCTCCCAATCTTTATCAGTCCTGATGTTATAAACTCGGACTAATATGT
Source organism: Hibiscus mutabilis (assembly GCA_019671005.1). Taxonomy (NCBI): domain Eukaryota; kingdom Viridiplantae; phylum Streptophyta; class Magnoliopsida; order Malvales; family Malvaceae; genus Hibiscus; species Hibiscus mutabilis. The sequence continues at coordinate 65,872,793 of CM033716.1, forward strand.
GCAATCCTAGCTATGAAGCAAATTCAGTTGGTTTTCTAGTCTAGCTTAAATCTCGGAGCAACAAAATAGCTCCATCCAATTTCTCGGTATCCAAACAGTGGAATCCGTCCAGTGTAATCCTTAGATTATTTAGTTATAAATCAACAATCACTGGACCTTAATATGCTTTTCCTTTCAATTCAGGTGTTTATGAACTTTTCAGTTCCTTAATCAGGCACATGCACTTCTTGTTGTACCAGTGCCCCTTTCTTGTTCCGATTTATCCGAAGGGTTATCATTAACCTTATTGTTACTACTCTTGATTCCTTCCAAGATTCCAATTTGCCAGTTCATCACGCTTTCTTGGCTCAAATATTTCTTATAATTCCTCCCAATTTACATTAGTAAGGAGCGACATCAATCGGATCATAAAAACATCAGATCAGTAATATTGATATCCTAGTGGCATGTATACTCTTTTTAACATAAAACCATTTCCATTTAGGCCGAGAATCGGCTAAACCTGTAGCTCCGATACCAATAAATGTAACACCCCTTTTCCCGTATCCACACTGAATGCGAGTAAGAGCTATTACAAAACATTCGTAAAACCCTATACATTTGTAATTCGGTAAAATTTTGTTTCTTTATAAATATTACAATGTATTTAGTTTTTATTTACAAATCAAGTTATTTGCGTAAAGTTTAAAAATAATATTTTCATCTTCAAATTGAGTTTGTTTTTAGGCAGCAACTTATCAATTTAATTTGTCTTGATATAGTTAATAAAACTGTCTGATTTAAAATTCATCCAGATACTAAATAAAACACAATTCTATCAGAGCAGACATAACCTTTTAATATACATACCAACTAGTAAATATCAAACATTATTAAAAGATATCTTACTAATACTGATGTACCTGTTATTGATTGATGATGTCCATATATGCTCCTTACTCCAACTATTTCTTCTTTCCTACGTGTAAAACAGTTACACGCTAAGTATTTACTTAGTGAGGCAATAATTCGAATTCAAGTGCAATTATCATAATATCAATATTAATGATTAAATATGCATATGATCACCTTACCATTATATGTTCGTTAACATAAATAAATATGTATATCAAAGTGATAAGATTAGATCTTACCAATACCGTTGCCATTTCCATCCGTAAGCTTTCAATGCTTACCCATACCTTTTTCCATTTTTATTTGCAAGCTTTCAAGCTTATCTTCCTGTTTCTTTTCGATTCTTTTCAATTTATTTAGCCCAAGGTATCGAATTAAGAGATTCTATGTACATGAGTCATCCCTCCATACCCAACCTTTCTTGAGTATTATATTATTTGCACTCTACCGGGAGTGCTTAGCACCGAAGTGCTTTTGTATACTTACCGGAGTATACAATATATCCCTCATTGAGTTTTTATGAAATTACTCTGAAGTGCTTAGCACCCGTAATAAGTCTGTATACTCAAACCATGTATGAGTATACTCCTCAATGAGTATTTATAAAATTTGCACTTTACCTGAAGTGCTTAGAATCTTTATACAGCGGTTTATGACTCTATGGCTAGCCAACTATACCTTTGAAACTCTATATCATACTTGGGCTTTATATCATCAAATATTTCATCCATGGCAATGTATATCAATTTATATTAACATGAAGCAGTTCATAACTGAATAACATTAATAGTAAATCACTATCAATAACTAGTGAACAATGCATTTATTTTCAACCTTTGACATATTTAAAGTATGTCAAATGTATGATCAATGACATAATTATCATGAGAATATATAAACCAGGTAGACTTATCGCAAGTCTTACCGGTGATGTATAAAACATCTATGTATAATGTTATGTATGCATTGCACTCACCTGGGCCATGTATTAGTATGCCTCCCTAAGTCCTCTTCGATCCTTTCCTTCATTGTACCTTGAACCTCCCTTGATTCGAACTTAACTTCATAATTCAAATAAGTAAAATATTTGTTAGATCCCAATCTAACAATATGTTACATATTGTCCAATATAATCGTTCGAATACAAAATCTCCAAACTTTTTATTTTCTTCCTTGTATTGTTCAAAAACTCATTATGGTCCTTAGTGACTAATTTGAACTTCCATTAACCCTTTTCAAGCTTACTAATCAACCTTAGATACAAAGTGTATCAATTCTCATTTTCTGGCAGTTTGGAGTATCTCCAAAGAAATATTTCTATAAAATAATCTACAACTCGGAATTCGATTCTGTTTGATCTGAACGAAACTAGATTCAGTAAGCTTTTCAACTATATAAATTAATATCCCAAAATCAACTTGTATGATTTATGGCGAATTTTCAAAGTCAATTTCCAGTATTGAATTTCGGAACAGCCTGCTATACTGTTTTCTGACCTTTCACCACTTAAAAATTCATATTTTTTTACTCAGAACTCGAAATCAGTTTCCGTTTGTTGGACACGAAACTAGACAAACAAATATTTACATCGGTGTAAAATTCACCTTCTAACCATTTTTGTAGAATTTATGGTGAATTTTCAAAGTTACTCCATAAACCAGTTTTTCTACACAACTTCCATAAACAACTTCAACTTTTATACTAACTTCTCTACTTTTCAATTTAGTCCAATCACTAGCTTTAAACCACCAACTCATCACATTCTTCACCAAGTAATTATTCACAATAATAATCCCTAATTTTCCTTATTTACCGAAATAGGTACTAAAATGCAAAGATAAGGATTCATTCTTCTTAACTTTGCAATTTAGTCCTCAATTCAAAAATTCTACCTTAATTCCATCATTACAACTAAAAATCAGATTTAACCCCCATGCAAAACTTCAATTTCGATTTGGTCACTTAACTTTGGCAAATTGTCAAAATGGTCGCTAATTCAATTCAACATCAATTTGGCATTCTAACTTCATTTTCTTATCTCCAAAATCATTAATAACACAAATACACTCCAAATCCTAAAAATTTAGATTTGGTCCTTCAACTTTTCAAGTTGCCAAAATGGTCCCTACACAATTTAACTTAGGGTTTTGTTTTCAAACAACAAATCAAGCTTACTAGATCATTATTTCAACATCACAAACCCTAAATTAAACCTGAATCCATAAACCCTAATCATCTTCATAATAATCAAAACATGTAAAACTTAAATCCCAACTCAATATCATGATTTTAACATCATACTAGCTTGATTTCAACTTGAATTCAATCATGGAATCATAAAATCTCAAAATCCCCAATTTGATCCATAAACCGTAATTTCTTTCTCATGTAAATTCTCATCAATCAAGCATGGATTCCATGAATTATTGATATCAAAAGATATAGCTTCAAGAGTAGAACAACTTTGTAGTTGAAGAGATTACCTGAAAATCGAGTTTCGGGGCTTGAATCGAGCTTGAAATTTTTTTCTCTTTATTTCCCTAGCCCTCATGTTTTTGGCTGGAAAAGATGAACAAAATCTTCATGTTTTCAGCATTATTTTACACATATATCGATTAAATGAATATTAAATTCATTTAATAGTAAAATTACAATTTTCCCTTTTATCCAATGGATGAGATTGATTTTATCATCAATCAAGGGCCAAGATTTAATCTTCCATTTTATCTTTCCAAAATTGTCCTTATAACTTTTTAAATATTTCAAAATTTCCATTACAGCCAAATGACCAATTTGCCCTCCAACTAGTTTTTATTTACTAGTTTGCCATTCTTGTAAAAATTCAACTAAGTCTAGTTGGAATCCAACCAACTATAATAAAATATTCTTAAAATAACAATTTATGACTTTTCCATAGCTTTTGGATCAGTCTCCAAAATTTCCATTCGATCCAATATACCGATAAATAATCTTTTACTCAGAAATAAACTGTAGGATTCATCTTGAATCAAACTAAAAATATTTCCAACACATGGAAATGACTTTTATAACCTTTCTCTATCATATGGAAAAATTTAAAAATTTTCCAGTTCAGTCCCGGTATCCAAATTCCACTTAAACTTTAACTACGATTTTCCCAATAATTGAAGTATCAGATCGAACCAATAACTCCGCATTCGATTCACACCCTTAGGTGATCTGTTTATTTATGAAATAAAAACCCTTAACTTTTGGGAAATTACAACTTTAGTCCCCAAACTTTTCCAAAGTTTAGACTTTAGGCATAAAATTTTCAAAATTTGCATTTTGGTCACTACCTTTTTAAACTTCAATTCCCATTCCAATTTTCCTTGGAATTAAACCAAACTTTAAGAATAACTTATTCAATTCTCTATATATCACATGAGACCTTTAAACCTTAGAAATTTCCTTTCCAAAACCTATAATTAAAGAAATCCCAACTTTCGCATTTTTGTCATTTTAGTCACTATGTTAGCTTTTAAGCTATCATCTTAGTACTAAATGACACTTAATCAACTTAGTAAATTTTGGGGTATTACAAAAAGCTTATTCCTGATCTGTCAAAGCTTGATACACTAGATAGGACCAATTATCAGAGGTGGTCGCAACGGATAATCATATTTTCTGAGCAACATGATCTTGACTATGTGTTTCTCAAGCCGTCGCCCAGTCACCAATGACTCTTTTGTCCTTAGACGCTGCCTTCAACCTTGTTGGTGGTAACGACCCTCCTACCCCTACAAGTGCAGTTCTATAGACTGTAGATGTTCCTGCTTTTGCTCAACCGTCCATCGACAAGTACGAGAAGGACAACAAAACAATTTAGTTTTCTTTTAAGCCGCATGTTGAACAAAATATTTGATATGGTTCTTAAGGAGAAAAGTGCAAAGGCTATATGGGATACGCCGAAGAAGAAGTATGAAGCTGGTGGTGCCGAAATAAAGAATTATGTGGTAAGCGAATTGCTCAAATTCCAGATGTCCGATGACATGCCAATCATGAATCATGTCCATGACTACAAGAAACTAGTTTTCGACATCTTAACCGAGGGCATGAAGATGTGCAAAGTCCTACAAGAAAATGTCCTTATTGAAAAGATGTCCAAGTCCTAGTCTAATTACCGCAACTCTCTAAAACATAAGAATAACCTGTTTACAATTAAGGAGCTAGTGAGCCATATGAAGATAAAAGAAGCCAAACGACCTAAAGATAAGTTGATTTCTTCTAATAATCTTTCTTTTAAGGATAATCTAGTTGAATCTGGATCTGCCTCAAAGTCCAAGTCTAATAAGCCCATAAGACGATGTGGACAGAAGCAGAAGGTCAAAACCTAGAAGATTGTCAACTTTAAAAAGCCTACAAAGGATAAGGCTCCACAAAAACCTTTTAATTTTTATGTGTGCAAACAAGCCGGACACAAAGCTTACCAGTGCCAATGACGATTAGACCGCCAGAATGTGAACAAATCTCCACTGAAGGTTGCTGAAAATACCGATGACATCATAGCAATGATGGTTTCTAAAGTTAACCTGGTGGAGAACAATGCTGAGTGGGTTGTGGAAACTTATGCTTCTAGAAATTTTTGCGCCAAAAAAGAGTTATTCATCAAGTTTAAAGATGTGAAGAATGGTGAACAAGTGTACATTGGAACTCCAACAGTTCAGAAGTGCTAGGCAAAGTGAAGGTTTTACTAAAGTTGACATCGGGCAAAACTTTAGCCCTGCATAATGTTTTGTACGTACTTTCCATGCGTAGAAATTTGATTAATGGTAGATTACTCAACAAGGCGAACATTAAACTGATTTTTGAAGTAGATAAACTTGTACTTTCCCAAAATGGGGTTCTAGGTGGGAAGGGCTTTTTAAATGGGGGTTTATTTGTAATTGAAACCCAGTTTAATAAAAGTAATAAAACCATAACTTCTGTTTACATTGTTGAGACTCTGGATACGTGGCATGCTAGATTATGACACATAAACATTTATTCTTTAAAGAAACTTATAAAAATAAAGCTACTTCCTAATCTAAATGAGAAAAGCTTTAACAAATGTGAGATTTTTGTAGAAGCCAAGCGTGCTAAACGTTCTTTTAAGACATGTTCTAAGAGAAAAATTGAATTTTTAGAACTTATTATTCTGATCTAGAAAATTTTAGAAACTCTAAAAGTAAATGAGGTAAACACTACTACATAACCTTTGTAGATGAATTTTCAAGATATACAAAGGTATATCTCCTTAGAACTAAAGTTGAAGTTGAAAATTTCTTTTTTATTTATAAGGCAGAAGTTGAATATCAGCTTGATATGAGAGTAAAAATTTTAGATCCGATAGAGGTGGTGAATATGAGTCTAATTTTCTTAAAGAGGTGTATAAAAAGAATGACATAATTCATGAAACATCCACCCCCTATTTTCCTCAATAGAATGGTATAGTAGAGAGGAAAAAATATAACTTTGAAAGTGATGATGAACTCTTTGTTATTAAGTTTTGGGTTATCTGATAACATGTAGGGGAAGTCATTCTATCAGCAAATCACATATTAAACCGATTACCTCATAAGAAATTAAACTATACCCCATACGATTTGTGGAAAGGTTATGCACCAGTCTGCAATACCTGAAAGTGTAAGGGTGTCTAGCAAAAGTCAATTTTCCTGACTTTAAGAAGTCCACTATTGGTCCCAAAACCGTTGATGCAGTGTTTATCAGGTATGCTTCAAATAGTGCCGCATACAGATTCATGTATTTGCATGACTACGCTATTTGTGAAACTAGGGATGTTGTGTTCTTTGAATATATCTTTCCTTTAAAGAAACCTATTTTAATTTTTGAAACACAAATAGAAAGTCGTGCCTCGAATTCTTTTAATCTTGCCAAGGATTCTCTAGAGATAGAACTATATTCTAGAAGAAGTAAAAGACAAAGGGTAGCCTCCACCTTTAGTCCAAATTTACTAACTTCCTTTATTTCTGAAATAAGCGATGTAGACTCAATTTCTTTTCCTATAGCTCATACATTCCTTTTAGATGAGGATCCAAAGTCGTACGACGAAGCTATAAGTTCAATTCATGCTAGTTTTTGGAGAACTACAATAAATAATGAACTAGAGTCAATAATGTCTAATCACACGTGGGAGTTGGTTGAATTGCCCAGAGGATTTAGACCTATCAACTCTAAGTGGGTCTTTAGAAAGAAACTTAGAATTGATGGGTCAATCCAAAAATATAACGCAATGCTAGTAGTCAAAGGGTTCACTTAGAAGATTGGTATAGACTTCTTTGACACATACTCTCATGTCACAAAAATCTCAACAATCCATGCCTTGTTTGCGATAGTGTCCCTTCATAAGTTGCACGTACATCAAATCGATGTAAATACTGCATTTTTGAATGAATATTTAGACATAGAGATCTATATGGAGCAACAACCAGGTTTTAAGACACCTGGCATGGAAGACAAAGTGTGTAGACTTAAAAAAGTCTATTTATGACCTTAAACAAGCTCCAGAATAGTGGTACGAGAAATTTCACAAAACTATTCAGAGTTCTGGTTTTATTGTAAATGGAGCAGATGCATGCGTGTATTTAAAAATGTTTGGTACTGATTGTGTCATCATACTCTTATACTTTGATGACATGTTGATATTCATTACTAACATTGAATCCATTCAAAAGACGAAAAATTTCTTGTCCACTAAATTTGAGATGACATATTTATGAGAGGTTGATGTGATCTTAGGAGTTAAAGTTACCAAAACCGAAAAAGGATTTTCTTTGGATCAAACACACTATATTGAGAAGGTGTTAAAGAAATTTTACAGTTTTGATGTCATCCCAGTTAGAATTTCTTATGACTCTAGTATACGACTCCTTAAAAATAAAGGAAGTAGTGTTTCCCAACTAGTGTATGCCAAAGTCGTCAGGAGCCTTATATTCTTAATGAATTATACTCAGCCTGATATTGCCTATATTGTGAGTAGATTGAGTAAATATACTCATAATTCTAGTGGTGAACACTAGATTGCACTAAGAAGCTTACTTAAGTATCTTAAAGGTAGTATGGATTGGAAACTCGAGTTTGTTGGCTATCCTTCAGTTTTAGAAGCATACTATGACGCCAACTGGGTTACCAATAATGATGAAGTAAGCTCTATAAGTGGGTATGTCTTCACCTTAGGTGGCACACCGATCTCGTGGAAGTCTTCTAAGCAGACTTGTATAGCTCGCTCTACCATGGAGTTAGAGTTTATTGCTCTTGACTTAGTTGGGCAAGAACCTGAGTGGCTTAGAAATTTGTTGGCAAAAATACCTTTGTGGGGAAAACCGAATCCTCCAGTGTCCTTATTGTGTGATTCACAAGCTGCGATATGTGTGGCTGAAAACCAAGCTTACAACGGTAAGAAGAGACATATTCGCATAAGACATGAATCTGTAAGATACTTAATAAGGAACAAAGTACTCTCCAGAGTATGTGAAGTCAGATAGGAACCTTGTTGATCCGCTTACCAAAGGGTTAAGTCAGAAATTGGTTCTAGATTCGTCGAGGGGGATTGTAACACCCCAAAAAATGGGCTAGAAGATTCAGGTGAATCATCGAAATCAGGTTAGAATTTTGGGTTAGGCTTTAGCTAATTAATTAATTCTAGACAATAATTTGGGTAATTAAATTGATTTCTAATAAATTTATTGTGACAAGTATTTGTGGAAAATATATTTAATGAGTTTCATAAATGATGAAATTGAATTTTGGTAATTTTAAATGGGTTGTTTTGATATTAATTAAATGGTGACTATTTTACAAAAGGTTGTAATACATTATTAATGACAATTTTGTAAAATGATATTAAATTGGTATTTTAATGGAATTATTAAATTAAATAAAGAAATATTGTTTCCCTCTTGTTTTTAACAAAAATAAGTTGACAGTTGTAATTTTCTAAAAGATGAGAAAGCCATTTCTAAGTTTCTCTCATTCTATTCCAAACAAAACTTAGAGTTTTCTTGATTCTTAAATCATTTCTACTTCAATTTCTTCTCCATTTATTTCTAAACAATTATGGATTAAGGGTTTTTGATTTCTACATCATTTCCACTATTTTTCTTGTTGGAAATCAAGAGGGAAGTTCATCTTCAAGTTGGTTTTTTATCAAGCAAGGTGAGAAAATGTTCTTTAATAATTTTCTACATGATTTTGATTCTTAATCTATGATTTCTCTTGCTTTGGGATAATTAAAACGAATTTCTAATGGGATTATTGAATTTTAATGGATTTTCTCATAAATCTTGATTAGATTATAGTAATCTAATGGTTTCTATGGAGTTCTAATGTTTTGTGCCTGGGTAATAATAATCTAAAGTTGATTTTGTAGTTTAATTCCCGAAATTAATCTAATTGTTTGAATTTAGATTTGAGTTCTTAGATGGAGTAATTGGTAGAATGATTGATTGAATTATTAGATTTCATATTAGTGTGCTTTGTATATGTTCGATGGAATGTTAATGAGGAATTGAATCGTGAGGTTGAAAAAAAATAAGGTAAGGAATCGAATGATCAGGGCGTTAGCTGTGCGCAAGCAGAGCGTTGCCACACTCCAACTTTGAAAGGTGCAGGGGTTACGTGCATGGCCTCTGCTGCCATGCCCTTTGCATGCTTACGTTGGTTAAAAGAAAAAAGAATGAATTGGGATTGCCTTTGTGGCCATTGGAGAGGCATTTGTTGGTTGTATGATGGGAAAAAAGAGTTGTAAAGAGATTATCGGGAGTTGGGATAGACATGCAGGGATGATAATAAAAAGGGATTTGAATGGTTTCAGTGGTGGCATTTCACCATATAGGTTTTAGAAAATGTGGTCTTAGCAGTGAGGTATTTTAATAAAATGGTTACTTGGTTTGGTCCACTTTATATTGATCCTTGTTTTTTTTATGGAAAATAAAAAGTGTTCGGACGTTTTTCGAATTAGGCGTCGAGTCCTTGGCGTTGAGGTAATATCAAGTTAGTGAGTGAAAATATAAGTTGGTTCTTCAAATAAAGTTTGAACTAAGGTTTGGGGGTTTAGTTATAGCCTAGCAAGCTTAACCAAGCTCGAAAGTAAGTTTTAACTATTTTTCGCTTTTGAATATCGGTTTGATATAAGACTTGATTTGCATGTTTTGGTTGATAAACTTGGTTTGATTTACTTACTGTAAATGCATCTTTTTGGATTAATATGCAATGTTTATTGACGAGTGCGTAAATGTTCTATTTTATATGCCCTTAATCCTTGTATTTTTCACGTCTTTAACTCATTTAGGTTGCATTTAGGTTAGAATGCACATATTTGCATTTAGATGAAGAGTTACACCACCTGTGTTTCAATTGTCATATATAATGGCGCCTTTCACGGGAAGATGGTGTTTTGTGGTGCTCGTGCAGGATGCTGGTGGATGCTAGAGGAAAGCTGGAGCAAGAGAGGAGCTGTAATCACTAATTATGTCCAGACTGGACTCATTTCTATTTTTGTTTTTGTTTTTAAAATAATGGGCTTATATATATATTACTACTATCTATAAAAAATGTGTGTTGTGGGCTTTGTTTAGCTTTAACTAGTATATACTATATGTATGTGATTTTTATTAAAACCTAAAAAATTACTAAGTGATATATCTATGTGTTGCTATCACATTATTGTTATAATCTACAATGTTATTGCCCATTTGAAAAACCCAAAACATTATTAATGTATTATGTTATCTTATTATTATTGCCTTTTCTTTTTATTGTTGTTGTTGTTATTATTATTATTATTATTACATATTAAATTAAAGACCAATATGTATATGTATAACAATTGAATAAAATAAAAGCCCAATTTAAATAAATATATTAGCAGTCCATTTACATAAAAAGCCCAAAACAAGAAAACAAAAATTTATATTACATTTGGCCCATTAGGGCCTGAAATCAGAAAGCCCTAAGGTGACGATCTCCATCTTTTTGTGCAGCCAAGCCTCAACCGTTCGATCCAGGGTTCATTCGACGGTCCAAATCCAAGATAGCAATGCCCCATCATCTGCCCCGGTCTGTGCGTGTAGCTCACCGCCGACCTTTCCAGATCCCCCACGCGCGCATGGAGCTCATGTGCGGTGCCTCAACTCCTTCGTGACTGTCCAGATCTCCATTAGCAGCTAGAATCGCTCCACGTTGACTACCTACTAGTCCTCTCCTCTCTCGTATCACATGCAAAACAAAGCAAAGGAGACAAATAAAAACAACTCCCCTAACAAATTGACAGTGGCAGAATTGTGGCATGAATACAAACAATTCAGGAGAAACCAATAAGAAATTGATATTTGATTTAATTTCATTTCTAAATACATGTAATACTCGGTTATAAAAACCGAACCCAATCAATTATAAACCCTAATCACAAAACGAAAGGGGAAAAAACTTCAAAGAAATACAAAGAGCACCATCAGAGGTATATCCATCTTCTACTTTATATTTTCGAAGCATATAAAAGAAAAAAGAAAGAGTTTAGGGCTTCACTTTTTTACCTTTACAGTCGGCGTTTTCCCGCGCCGTTATTCGGCGCTGCCCACGTCGGTGATAAACCCATGGTCATCTAAGCCATATGGGTGAACCAGCAAGGGCTGGGGTCTTTCAAAAGTGGTTTTTGAAATTGTTTGGTATCTCAGTTTTTAAGATTTTAAAGGCAAAAGTGGGTCGATCTCGAAAAAAGGTTGGATCGGGGTTTAGGGCGAGAAAATGAGTGGTTTTGGTTCATTTTTTAGTTTGCCTATTGCCGCTCGTCGGCGACAGACGTGGCAGCATACGGCAGAGGATTCGTTGGAAACTGGGTTTATCGGCGGTTTCTGGGTTTGATGGCCATAATCTAGGTTTGGGGATGAACACACGGCGGTGTTCATCCCCGCTTCGGAGAGAAAAGAAAGGGGGTGGGAGAGAGTTTAGGTTAAAAAGTTATTTTGTTTTAAAAAATGTTTAAAAATGGGATAATATCTCCATAAATCCCTTTGCCCTAACTTATTTACGCCCCTAAGGGCTTCCGCGTTTTTAAACTACGCGTTTAGTCCCTCCGCATGGGATAAACACAATCTCAAGCCATTCCGCGTTTTTATTACTTACCCGATCCATGTGGTTTTAAATCAATTTGTAATCTCATCCCCCGTTTTCTTTAAATTCAGCCCTCAAATCTTGTTTTCTTTGCACTTTAATCCTAAATGCAGTGTTGAACCCCCTGTTTGCCCCCTGATTGTTCATGCATATTTATTTCCTATAATGTTCAGTTTTATTTCGCTTAGTGTTCAGTTAATTTGTTGAGTACGTTGTAAGTTTTTGTGTTTAATGTGGCTTTTATATGTGGTTTATGGTATAATATATATTTTTGTATAACCTATGTTTTTTTTATATAATATACATATTATATGTTCTTTATAATATATCATATAGTTTCTATATAGTGTATAATAATATAGTTTTATAATATAATTTTAGTATATAGTTTCTATATAATATACACGATATATGATTTATATAATATATAATATATAGTTTTCTTTTTTTAAAAATATGTAATATATATAGTTTTTTTATATAATAATATATGTAAGATAAGATTATTTTGTAATGTATATAATAGGGTTTTCATAAACCTTTTTTATATATAATAGAAAACTTTGTTTTCAAATATATATGATATAAGCTTTCTTATAATTTATATAATATATAGATGTTATAATATATATATATATAATATAGTTTCAAACATATAATTTCTTTTCTTTTTATTTTTATATATGGTATATAATAGGTAATTAAAAACTTTTAAAAAAAAGTGCACATGTTTTTCTTTTATATATATTTGGATAGTTTGGGCTTTACTTTGTGTTGGGCTTTAGGCTTATTTGGTTAAGGTTTTAGTTTAGATTAGGCCAATTAATTTAATTAATTTAGGTTGTGTGCTCGTCTAATAGGGGCACGATCCTTAAATTAATTAAGTTAATTCTAGGATTAGATTTTTTAGAGACTTAGTTAGATTTAGGTCCGGATTAATTTAGTGAATTTAAATTTATCCTTAGCTTATTGAGATAAATGTTAAATTCATTAAATTGATTGAACTTTTCTTTATCACTTTTGGGATACAATTAATTTCAAGTTTAGATTCACATTAATTTCCAAACCATGTTTTGTTAATTTGATCCAATTTAAATAGTATCCACGACTTATTGGAATACTAGTTTAAAACCGATTGAATTAATTATCATATCACAAGATAACTCATAAATTTTTAGGGTTTTCTCACTTTTTTATGGTTAATTAATTTTGGGTTAATACTAGAATCACCTAATTAATAACTAGATCACTAATTGGATCTTCCATAACTTGGGCCTTTTAGGTGAGGGCCTTGGGTGCGCTTTTGCGCGTTTATCTTTAAGCCTTTACTTGTCATCCATTTTAATTGTCATTCATATGGCCCATTATTTTGAATTAATTAATTTAAATCATAAGAAAGGGAGGTATGTATTAATTCTGATAATTGTGCCGTATAGGTCCTGACTTAATGGACGTTGACCAAATATTTGAATTAATCCTTACCGTTCCGAGGTAAATGTCAATTAAAAGTTGATAAATCATGCTATCATACTTAAATGCTTGCATCATTGCATAAAGGTGATGTACGAAAATCGAACCATAAATTAACACGGCAGTTGGGCTTATTCAATGTCAGTTTAATCTATGGTTCGATGTATCGTCACCCTTATTAATTAAATGCCTAATTAATTTGAACCAACCAACTTGATAAAGCCCGTGTAGTTAAGGTTAAATTTTTAATTAAGTACACCGAGTTAAATTCAATTCAAATTCTAACAAAATCCATCAATTTGAAAGCAACAAATGTTCAAGTGCCGATTTCCGGGCGTGATGGGGATGCTAATCCTTCCCCACGCGTAATCAACTCCCGGACTCTTTCATAATGAATCTCTAGTTTTCTATGGTATCCAGCCCACCTTACCCAAGTGGCTGGTGGCGGCTCCATGTTTCCAATCGTTTTTCAAAGGAATTATAGCTTTCAAGAGAAATACCTTTAAACTAAGATTTCAAAGAAATGATTTTGGGGATAACCCGTAGCATTCGAACTTATAACTTTTAAAAGAATTCAAGAAAAGGTCGATACGAGAGTAGATTGCATGGCTGGAGCTAACGATGTATGAAGAGTTTGAGATGAATCTACCTTTGCCTACGTTGACTTTCTCCCAGATAAGCAACATTTAATGAAGCGGGAAACAATTGAGCTTTCTTTAATGAAGCCGAGCACTCTAGGGTACTGAAGCCCTTGGGTAAGACTTGTATGCTACTCAAAAGGGAGCCGATCGCTAGAGAGCAAAATCCAGACGATAGTCCTAGTCCGAGTTTGTAGAGAACCACTGGGGTGAAGCTAGACGATTCTCCTCATCAAACAAAGCCATCGAGAGAGGCTGACAAAAAGGAGGCTTGCAGCATAGTTGGATGACATTGAGGGAGCTTTTTCGAGGACACTCGACTTATTTCTTTTCTTGCTTGATAAACTGTCATACTATATACTTTTAATTATGGTTTCTTTACGCTCAAACATGAACTAAACCTTTTAGTTGGGGTTATTGTGACCTGGGGTTATATGTTTTGGATATTTTAATTCAATGCTTTAGTTGCTTTCATCTTCATCTATTCTGTTCATGTGCTTAATGCGTAGTTAATTGTAAGAGCTATTCGAGAGAGGCCTATTAACTATTGATATGTGGCTTAATATTCGAGAGAGTTATGTTATACAAACATGAGCAGTGGGGCTAAGCTATCAACTTAGTTCTAATCTGGCTTAGACATAAGTTTAGGGTTTCAACGACTAAAATATAGTTCTTAAACAAATAATAGAGTAGTTAGGGTTAACGCAACCATGTATCACCTTAACTAAAAATTATTAACTTTTAGGCATCGAGAGAGTTAGAAGTTTCTTAGAAAATCCTACCGAGTAGATGAAGTATCTTAGGGTTTACGCACACTTGTATTGCCTGTTGCTATAACATTGAGTTAGATAACCATATGTATATCCTTAGCAAGAAATGCAACCAGCATAATTAATCGTTAAGTCATTGTAGTTGTTTGTCTTTATTACTACAATCTTCGATTAGTTTAATTAATTTTCTCTTAAGCCAACATTCATCATACTTGCAACTCATCCCTAAGTACGATAACCTCGTATTTATCAAACCAATCCTCGTGGGTTCGACACTCTACTCTAACTTTATTACTTGATCCAGTGTTGAACCCCTATTTGCCCCCTGGTTGTTCATGCATATTTATTTCCTATAATGGTCAGTTTTATTTCGCTTAGTGTTCGGTTAATTTGTTGAGTACGTTGTAAGTTTTTGTGTTTAATGTGACTTTTATATGTGGTTTATGGTATAATATATAGTTTTTGTATAACCTATGTTTTTTATATAATATACATAATATATGATCTTTATAATATATCATATAGTTTCTATATATTGTATAATATACATAGTTTTATAATATATATTTAGTATATAGTTTCTATATAATATACATGATTTACGTTTTATATAATATATAGTTTTCTTTTTTTAAAATATGCAATATATATAGTTTTTTATATAATAATATATGTAAGATAAGGTTATTTTGTAATGTATATAACATGGTTTTCATAAACTTTTTTATATATATAATAGAAAACTTTGTTTTCAAATATATATGATATAAACTTTCTTATAATTTATATAATATATAGATGTTATAATATATATATATAATATAGTTTCGAACATATAATTTTTTCCCTTTTATTTTTATATCTAGTATATTATAGGTAATTAAAGCCTTTTAAAAGAGTGCACATATTTTTCTTATATATATATATTTGGATAGTTTGGGCTTTACTTTATGTTGGGCTTTAGGCTTATTTGGTTAAGGTTTTAGTTTAGATTAGGCCAATTAATTTAATTAATTTAGGTCATGTGCTCGTCTAATTGGGGCATGATCCTTAAATTAATTAAGTTAATTCTAGGATTAGATTTTTTAGAGCCTTAGTTAGGTTTAGGTCTGAATTAATTTCGTGAATTTAAATTTATCCTTGGCTTATTAGGATAAATGTTAAATTCATTAAATTAATTGAACATTTCTTAATCACTTTTGGGATAAAATTAATTTCAAGTTTAGATTCAAACTAATTTCCAAACCATGTTTAGTTAATTTGATCCGTTTTAAATAGTATACACGGCTTATTGGAATACTAGTTTAAAACCAATTAAATTAATTACCATATCACAAGACAACTCATAGTTTGTTAGGATTTTCTCGTCTTTTTAGGGTTAATTAATTTAGTGTTAATACTAGAATCACCTAATTAATAACTAGATCACTAATTGGATCTTCCATAACTTGGGCCTTTTAGGTTAGGGCCTTAGGTGGGCTTTTGTGTTTTTATCTTTAAGCCTTTACTTGTCATCCATTTTAATTGTCATTCACGTGGCCCGCTATTTTGAATTAATTAATTTAATTCATAAGAAAGAGAGGTATGTATTAATTCCGATATTTGTGACGTAATGGTCTTGCCTTACGTTGACCAAATATTTGAATTAATCCTTATCATTCTGAGGTAAATATCAATTAAAAGTTGATAAATCATGCCATCATACTTAAATGCTTGCATCATAGCATAAAGGTGATGTACGGAAATCAAACCATAAATTAACACAGTAGTTGGGCTTATTCGATATCGGGTTTAATCTATGGTTCAATGTATCGTCACCCTTATTAATTAAATGCCTAATTAATTTGAACCAACAAACTTGGTAAAGCCTGTGTAATTTAGGTCAAATTTTCAATTAAGTACAACGAGTTAAATTCAATTCAAATTCCAACAAAATCCATCAATTTGAAAGCAACAAATTTTCAGGTACCGATTTCCGGGCGTGATGAGGGTGCTCATCCTTCTCCACATGTAATCAACTCCCTAACTCTTACATAATGAATCTCTGGTTTTCTATGGTGTTCGGCCCACCTTACCCAAGTGGCCGGTGGCGACTCCAAGTTTCCAATCGTTTTTCAAAGGAATAAGAGCTTTCAAGAGAAATCCCTTTAAACTAAGATTTCAAAGAAATGATTTTGGGGATAACCCGTAGCACCCGAACTTATAATTTTAAAAGAATTCAAGAAAAGGTCACTACAGCTTGGCGATTTCGCTGGGGGACCGAATTTGTTTTTACAAAACAAAAAGAGAGTTAGGCCAAGAAAATATTTGTTGTTTTTATGATGGAAAATTGTGGGGATGTTAATCTATTCTAGTGAGGTTGATCCTTTTTTAAAAATGTGACTACGATTGTACGAGCTTTGGTAATTGGTGGTCTTCGAATTAATTTTTCATTTAATTTCTAAGGAATCACCAACATGTGTTGCATCATGATCATCAAGCTCTATACCCGAGATCCATCCCTTAAGTGGGAGTGAAACACCACATACCCACATGTGTAGCCCTCCACAGGTCAGTAAATCACTTCTGAAATCCATGCCTTTTGACTCGTGAGCAGCCCTCCATGTCACTAGATCGTGCTTTCCCTCGAACTGAAATCAATTTGCAAGCTTATAATGGACCAGAATTGGGGTTCTTGATGCCTTAGTAGGTAGTAATATAGGTTCAGGTACCCTTGTTTAGAACCAAACACATGTGTAAGAATTTAGGAAGCCCACCCCGAATAGAGCCATGCAGATAACCATAGCGAATTTAAGATTTGGTTTCCCTCGAACTGAAATCAATTCTGCTTTGGTTTTTGTTTGCTTTATATTCGATATTCATTTTATGCGTTGCTAAACCATTTATTGTCTTGTCTTGTTATGTTTTGCATATTCATGACATTTCATAATAAAGTATTGATTTGGGAACAATTCAAAATTTAAGACTTTCATAACGGGAGAAAGAGTATGTAATGATGAATTAAAGAATCTCGAAGTTTAAGAATGATCGCAAGATGAGCAAAGGCCAACCCAGTTATTGGCGGAGAAGGGACTCAAGTTTCAGTTGTGCCCTATGTGATGGTTATGTTCTTTACTCATTGTAACGGGACTTGATCTTCGTTGTGAAAAGTTGTTAAATGAGAATGTTTGTCGAATCAATGCTTCTTTGCATTCATTTGTACATTTTTGATTAATTACCTTTAATCATCTATCTCTATTGTGCATACAGCACATTGCATGCATTCATTCATAAAATAAACAGAAATTAACCGTTGGTGGGTTCGTGGCAGTTCTTAGCCATCAAAGATTCTGCATCTGCATTTTACCCGACACCAATAGAAGAAAATAGAGGAAAGTTTCGCTAAGCTAGAGGCTGATTTGAGAGGTCAGTTGGAGCCAACCCAATAAGAGTTAAGGGACACCATCATCAAGTTCCAACAAGATATGATATCTCAGTTGATGCATTCCAATCTAGGAGGAAAGGGTGTTGTCGAGACTTCTGCCCAAGATTAGGGAGACCATTTACTCGTCAGGCCGGCGCCTTTGCTCAAGCTCAACCAGGCGTGACCTTCAAAAATATACATGAGGTCGAAAGTAGTATCCCGGATCTTGATGAATTAGAAAAGTTGAATCAAGTGAAGGCTGAATTCTCAAAGCAATTAGAAGACACCCAGAAAGATCTCGAGGAGAAATTTTGGATAATGGAATATGAAGAAGGTTCTTATGGACTGAATGCTAGAGAGCTCAGTTTGGTCCTAGATATGGTAATCCCATACAAGTTCAAGACTCCAGAATTCAAAAAGTTTGATGGGAGGACTTACCCCACTGCACATATAATCATGTTTTACTGAAAGATGGTCGGGTTCATCAGCAATGAGAAGCGTTTAATTCACTGCTTCCAAGATAGCCTAGCGGGCCCGCTATGAGGTGGTACAATCAGTTAACTCGTGCCCAAGTCAAATCTTGTAAGGATTTGGGCGAAGCTTTCACATATCAATATAAACACATAACTGATTTGGTCCCTAATCGACTCTTGCTACAAAGTTTGGAACAAAAGCATAATGAGAGCTTCCATGAGTATGCCGAGCATTGGCGAGACGTGGCGGCTCAGGTCCAGCCCCCAATTCGAGAAAATGAAATCATTCCTATGTTTGTGGACACTCTAAGAGGAGACTTGTATGATCGTTTAATCAACAACCCCATCAGCAGGTTTGTGGACATGGTTATAACGAGAGAGCGCATTAAAGATGCAATTAGGAAGGGAAAAATAATAGACCCCTACAACACAACCGCCCACAAGAGGCATGACTCTCAGGTTTATATGGTGGGTTCTCACCCAAACAATCATCCTCGTGGTCGCTCCTATAATCAATGATCTCGGTCCGCAATGTCTCTAGGGGTTCTTCATCCAGTTTCTATTTCATACACCGATTTGCTCCCAATGCTTTTTAAGAAGAAGCTTCTGACTCTGGTTCAATCTAAACCGAAGGATCCTCCCTATCCTGAAGGTTACAATGTTGATGCGGTGTGTGACTACAATGTGGGAAGTACGAGGCACACCACAGAGAATTGTGGCGCATTGAAGAACAAGGTTCATGCACTGATCGAGAATAGCTTTTTAAAGTTTTGAAAAGAAAGAATGATAAGCACGACTTTTGGGAAGTGTTGATACCCGGTCTTCTTTAAAAGTTTATGTGTTTAAGTTTTCTTGCATGTTGCATTTTCTTTCAAAGTAATACATGGAACCAACGTTGCTATCATTTGCCTGAAGATAGCAATGATTTTTTTGTAAGGGGACTTGTCATGTTTGTAGATTTTCTTTCTAATGAAAATGCATTTTTCTTAACATATAATGACCTTGAAATCATATGTATAAATATATCCCTTCTTACCCTCCTAGGTCATCAGATATCACATGCATGAAGTGGCATTGATTCTAATTGAATGTTGTAATAACAACAAGTATGATTCTCCCTCCGTCCTCTTTGGTCGGTAAAGCGCGAGAAATAATATTACTATTCCTTCAATGATGTCCGATGATAAGACAATCTTCTAGGAAATCCCAATAGAGTTGCTTGAATGTGCTTCAAAAGGGAAATAAAGTGTTTCAAAACAAAACAAAATTTTAAAAATGAAAAGGGGTACTCCGCTATAGCAAAAGGCTAAATAAGGATGCTTTGCTCCACCTACTCAAATTGAGTCAAAAACCTTGGCTATATGAGTAAGTTTTCAAATTATGACTATGCCGAGTAACTCGGGGTTTTGTTGTACGCTCCATCATTATTCCTGAGACAAAAGACTGTGACGAGTTGAATTCCCCTAGGAAAAAGGAAACGAATGAATGAATTGAATAAGTCCCGGAGTATCCTAATGGAGCAGTGAGGGGAGAACAAATCTAATAAGGAGATATGCTCCACCTGTTCAATACCCTAGCGTCAGAGATGAATCCTTGAGGACGCTGACGTAATATTGATTACAATTAGAAGCACACGCTTACACTTAAAGTTCATAGAATGACACTTTCTGAGCTCCATAGGCTAAAGAAAGTTAGAAAGCTCGAACATACTTATGAATGGAGAAAGATGATGAGAACCAGAAGGAATATTATTCAAAAAGATGAAGCAAATACCATAATCATGAGGATGAACCAAGCGATTTAGGAGGAGTTTCACAACTTCAAATATTGTCACAACTTTCAAAGGTTGAATCTAAGACGCTCTTGCATTTGATATCCAGGGCATCTTATTATGTTTTTTCTTTCGATTAAGATTTTGGTTTCAAGGTTCTATATGTTAATCTAAAAAGGCATTCTTTAATAGAATGACGACCAGCAAATTGATACATTTTAAACAAAGAGATTTCTCTGTATTACTTTAACGATGGATGCATTAGCGAGGCCCGAAGTTGAGGGTCACTATGTGATGTGGGATGAAGTCAAAACTTTGAGGTTAATTAACAGTGATGGGGCATCATTGTCCGAGGGGCAACAAGGATTTTTTTCCCTAAGAATTCAAATCAGAAAAGATGAGAGAAGGTGCAAGGCTTAAAAGAACTTGGTTATATATTATGATTGCGGCCAAGGTCACTTGACTCGAAGAATGAGCAACACAAGTTTGGGGGTAAGTTTTGTCAGGACATGGGATTGATGAGTGGTGGTAGTCCTAAGATGACGACCACCGGCTCTAGAAAACGAAGATAAGCCAAACGCATGCATCATTGCATTCTCATATTTGCATCACGAAATATGCTCATGCATCATTAATAGCTAGACATTCCCATGTCAGGAGCATGCTAACTCCCATTATCATAGCATTTTGTTTACTTTCAAACATACATTTGAAGATTGAAAAAATGATGGATCTACAGCTCTATGAGAGGAGAAACGGATCTCATAAGAATCAAGAGTCCTTTGACTAGCATAAGTAGGATTTCTAAAGGTCTTTCAATCTCTCAATTTAATCCTTCTAAAAGGAACGTTTTTCTTAAAAACCCAATTTAATCCTTCCGAAAGGAGCGTTTTTCTTAAAAACCCAATTTCTCAATTTGATCATTCCAAAAGGAATGTTTTTCTCAAAACCCAAATTTCTCAATTTAATCCCCCATTAAGGATTTGTCTCAAAATTCAAAATTTCTCAATTCTATCCTTCCCAAATGATGTTTTCTTAAAATACAAATTTCTCAATTTTATCCTTCCAAAAGGATGTTTTTCTTAAAAACCCTATTTCTCAATTCTATCCTTTCAAAGGATGTTTTCCTCAAGTTAGGGTGTTTTCTTAAAGATTGGGTCCCCATTTTCAAAATCGAAAGACCCGTAGCTCGAGGACTTCAGGTGAAGGGTTTCAAGCTCGCCACATCGGAATTTCAGAGCAAGAGAGGCAGATACCCATAGCTCAATAATTTTCAGACAGTAAACTTAGAAAGCTCATCCATCCATACCCAAGAAGAATTGAACCTTCGTTTGAAGGATTGCTATCTGGTTTGTTCACTACCACTTTGGAGGAACATGTCGTATCTGTTGGGTCTTGTTTATATCGCTTCGGGAAACAAGTTCATCTACCATTTGTGGGCATTAGATTCATTCACTGTCGTTTTGGAGGAATGGGTCATTTAAAGGTTAGTTGGCTCGTCTGCTGCCGTTTCGGAAGGATATGCCAGTGCCACCCATTTTGTTTTCTGCCATTTTAGGAAAGCAAAGTTATTTGGATTCATTCACTGCTGTTTCGGAAAAATAATTCGTTTGAAGGTTAGTTGGCTTGTCTGCTGTCGTTTCGACAGGATATGCCAATGCTACCCGTTTTGTTTTCTACTATTTCGGGAAAGCAAATTTATTTGGATTCATTCACTACCGTTTTAGAAGTTTCTAGGGATGCTCAGAAACAGGATGTCTAGTACCAGAAGTTTCTGGAGATGCTCAAACATTTGCACATCAATGTCCCACTCCCAGGGGCAATTGATCAGATGCCAACCTATGCAAAGTTTCTAAAGTAGATCATCACTAAGAAGAGGAAGGTGAGTGATGTTGAATCGTCACCACCATGGGTGAATTCGTGACTGTGCTGAGTGATTTGCCACCCAAGATGAAGGACTCTGGCAGTTTCACCATTCCATGCTCTATGGGCCATATTTATACTGGTCGTGCTTTGTATGATCTCGGTGCAAGTGTAAACTTAATGCCAAAATCCGTGTTTGAATGATTAGGGATGAGGAAAGAAAGGCCTACATCAGTGATTCTTTAGTTGGCTGATCGATCACAAATTTGACCCGAGAGCAGAATTGAAGATATGCTCGTTAGGGTAGATAAGTTTTTCTTCCTAATAGACTTTATCATCCTTGACTGTGAAGTTGATGAGAATGCTCCCATCATTCGAGGGAGACCATTCTTAGCCACCGAAAGTATCATGATCGACTGTAAGAACGACAACTTTACCATGAAGGTAAACGATCAAAAGATCATATTTAATTTCTTCATTGCACTTAAGTATGCGGATAACTATAAAGAATGTCGGCTTATAGATACTGAAGAAGCCCTTATTAAAGAGAGTTTGCCTAAGTCTTGTTGTAGCAACTTGCTTACTGTTAAGGAACAAGCTGACTTTGATAGAGCCATGCATGAAGCTGAGGAAGAGGGTGACACAGAGATTGAATAAACTAATGTTGTGCTCACAAGACTAGGAAAAACTTTCGAGCCCTTGGATCACACTAAGTTTAAATCTCCTAAACCTTCTCTTGAACATCCACCAATGCTTGACCTTTAACCTCTTCCCCTTCAATTAAAGTAAGCATACTTAGGGGGAATGATACACTACCTATTGTAATATCTGAGTGTTTACATTTTGACCAAGAAGCTAAACTCTTGAATGTTTTGTCCAAACATAAAAGAGCCATTGGTTGGACTATTGTTGATATAAAAGGGATTAACCCTACCTTGTGCATGCATAAGATTTTGCTTGCAGGCGACTAGAGCAGTTCGATAGAACCACAATGGAGACTCAATCCTATCATGAAGACTATGGTTATAAAAGAAATCATCAAGTGGCTTGACGCTGCAATTATCTACCCTATCTCTGACAGCTCGTGGGTAAGACCTGTTCAATGTGTACCCAAAAATGAAGGAATAACTGTGATTAAAAATGATGCTGATGAGCTCCTCCCCACCAAAACTGTAACTGAATGGCATTCTGTATTGATTATAGGAAGCTAAACAAGGCCACAAGGAAGGATCAATTCCCACTACCATTTATTGATGAGATGTTCGACAAACTGGCAGGGAAACCCTACTATTGCTTCCTCGATGGTTAATCTAGTTATAATCATATTGCTATCTCCTAGAAGATCATGAGAAGACAACATTCACACGTCTATATGGCAGTTATTCTTTCAGCGGGATGCCCTTTGGCCTCTGCAATGCACTAGCAACCTTCTAGCGATGCATGATGTCTATTTTTTCAAAATGGTGGATGATTTCTTAGTCTATGGAGACTCCTTCAAAAATTGCCTTGGTAACCTCGAAAAAGTGTTGTAACGGTACGAAGACACAGACTTGGTCTTGAACTGGGAGAAGTGCCATTTCATGGTAACATGGGGTATTGTCCTAGGTCATCGTATTTATGATAAGGGCATTAAAGTAAGCAGAGCTAAGATTGAAGTCATCGAAAAGCTACCCCCTTCAGCCAATATCAAGGTTATTAGAAGCTTCTTGGTCCATTCTGGGTTTTACAGAATATTCATCAAAGACTTCTCCAAAATCTCAAAACCCTTGTGTTTGTTACTGGAGCAAAATAGGGCATTTGAGTTTGATGAGCAGTGCCATGCTGCATTTGAAACGTTACGCAAGGAACTTATCTCAAAACCGGTGGTAGTACCTCCTAATTGGTGACAACCTTTAGATTTAATGTGTGATGCAAGCAACTATATTGTAGGAGCTATTTTGGGTAAGAGCCGAAACAAGGTTTTTCATGTTATATATTATGCTAGTCGTACACTTAATGAGGCACAAGTAAACTACACCACTACTGAAAAGGAATTACTTGTCGTTATGTTTGCATTTGATAAATTTAGGTCATATTTAATAGGTACTAAGGTTATTGTGCACACTGATCATTCTGCTATTAAATACCTGGTATCCAAGAAAGATGCTAAACCTAGACTTATTAGATGAATATTACTTCTTCAAGAATTTGATATTGAGGTAGTCGATAGGAAATGATTGAAAATCAGGTTGCTGACCATCTTTCCAGGCTAGTTAACACATGTGATTTTGATGTCACATATGAAATTAATAAAGAGTTCCCTGATGAGAAATTATTAAAAGACACAACTTTACCATGGTATGCTGACATTGTTAACTTTCTTGTTAGTGGTATTTTCCCTTGTGATCTTAGTAGCCAAGGACGAAAGAAATTCTGCCATGATGATGCTACTACTATTGGGATGAGCCTTATCTTTTCAAATAATATGCTAATCAAGTGTTCAACCGATGTATCCTTGAGGAAGAGCAGGGAGTTATCCTACATCATTGCCACTCTATTCCTTGTAGATGACATTTTGGAGGACAAATGATAGCTGTGAAGGTCCGACAGACTGGGTTTTACTGGATAACTTTATTTCACGATGCCCATGACTACTACAAGGAATGCGATAGATGTTATAGGATGAGAAACATATCTCTGCGCAATGAGTTTCCCATGCACGTCAGCCTAGAAGTTGAACTTTTTGATGTTTGGGGTATAGTTTTCATGTGACCTTTCCTATCGTGTAAGGGCCAACTATACATCTTCCCATGGTAGATTATGTATCTAAATGGGTGGAAGCAGTAGCGACAACTAAGAGTGATGCCAACACTCTCTTGAGATTTTTACACAAAAACATCTTCACACATTTTCTTATCCCTCGAGCCATTATTAGTGGTGAAGGTAAGCATTTTGACAACAAGCTGATTGCTAAGACATTGCGACGATATGGAGTCTATCAGAAAATCGCCACGGCATTCAACCCATAATCCAACGGGTAAGCTGGAGCTTTAAATCTTGAGATCAAGGAGATCCTTGAAAAGGTAGTCAAACCAAACTACCGAGACTGATATTTGAAACTAGATGAAGCACTCTAGGCCTATCAAACTGCTTTTAAAACATTGTTGGGAATGTCACCTTACCAACTGGTATATAGAAAATCTTGTCACCTACTAGTTGAACTTGAACACAAAGCTTTTTGGGCCATCAAGAAACATGGATTGCCAATTGGCTAGAGAAAGAAAACTTTTGGAATTAAATGAGTTAGATGAACATCGACTAAATGAATATGAGAATGTCAAGATCTACAAAGAGAAGACAAAAAATGGCATGATGCTAAATTAATACCTCAACAATTTGTTGAAGGTCAAACTGTGCTACTCTACAATTCCCGCTTAAGGCTTTTTCCAAGCAAGCTGAAATCACGTTGGTCTGGGCCATTCCAAGTAGTCAAGGTTTACTGACACGACTCCATGGATATATCGAACTTAAAGGACAATCTAGTCTTCAAAGTTAATGGTCAACGTCTCAAGGCTTACAATGGGGCACTAGTGCAACGTGACAAAACTATAGTCACACTTCTAGATGTCTAAAGCATCTAGCTCCACCTTTACTTTTAATTTGCGCATTTACTTTTATAGTTTCTTAGTTTAGGTAATTTAGGTTAATTTATTTTGGTTATATTGTTGGAAGTTATTGAAGAAATGAAAGAACAAAACAGATTTAACATTCTCTTGGAATATTGGAAAGGAAGACCGGCTACATGGAAAGACACTTGGGTTGGTTTATCTAACCTATGGAAATTCTAGCACTACCCTTCACCATAACCTATAACTGCTCCACATGTCACCACCCCATCCACTCCCCGCCTACTTTCACCTTTCCTGTTTCACAGGGAAAGTTAAATGGAGCAAACACAACTCACCTAGTGTAGTAAGATAGCAAGATGCATAGAAGAGTGTCCCTCAACAATTTTATTTAGATTATCAAGTCTTAATTTATTTTCTTGAGGTAATGATGTAGGATAGCTGAAGATGAAAGCAACTAAAGAATTGAATTAAAATAACATATCCGTTAGCCTCTCTCGATGGCTTCGTTCAATGAGGAGAATCGTCTAACTTCTCCCCAGTGGTTCTCTGCAAGCTCGGACTAGGACTGTCATCTAGATTATGCTCTCTAGCGATCGGCTTTCCTTTGAGTAGCGTCCAAGTCTTCTTTATATAGGCGGTGAAACTAGGGCTTAAGTACCCTAAAGTGCTTGGCTTCATTAAAGAAAGGCCAGTTGTTTCCCGCTTCATTAAATGTTACATAACTGAGAGAAAGACGATGTAGGAAAAGGTAGATTCATCTCAAACTCTTCATACTTCGTTATCTCCAGCCATGCGATCTACTCCTCTCATGCTCCAGCTTTCCTCTAGCATCTTCCAGCATCCTGCACGAGCACCACAAAACACCACATTCTCGTAAAAAATACTAATATATATGACAATTGAAGCACAAGTGGTATAACTCCCTATCTAAATGCAAATATGTACATTCTAAACTAAATGCAACCTAAATAAGATTAAATACATGCAAAATAAAAGGATTAAGGGCATATAAATAGAACATTTATGCACTCATCAAATGCCCCCAAACTTTAATTGTTGCTTGTCATCAAGCAATGCAAAATGGAAACAAGAAAAATAAAAACAGAAGGTAAGAACAGTAAATAGCCTATAAGTCCTAAGGTTCCACTAAGCTATGGTTACAATGATTCCAAGTTATGCTGCAACAATAATTATTTCCTCAGCTATGTCTATGATAAGCAAGTATGTTAGAGCTTACAGTTTTTATTCAAAAGATTAAATCTATTGTAAGTGCAATGTGTGCTTGGTTACATGCATTCATCACTTAATAGTCTTAGAGAGGTTTAGGGGTTGTTTTCTTTTTCTGCCTTGGCATATTGATTTTCCTCTTAAGCACATCTCTAATCCATGTTCTTTTAAGTTTGAAAACTACATCCCTGAGGCTTCAGCTTATCACACAACCTTCGGTACCTGAAGATGGAGTAGAGCAGATAGCCCATCTCTGAGCCCTATAAGCAGTGTCATCCTGTGAAGACTTTTATTCACTCTTTGTCAGTACTATCATTCCTGCTAGGGAAAGTTAAATGGAGCAAACATAACTCACCTAGTGTACTAAGATAGCAAGATGCATAAAAGAGTTTTGTTTAGATTATCAACTCATAATTTATTTTCTTGATTTTTAGGGAGTTTTTAGCCTTTAATTTTCTACATTGAGTATTTCAGTTCTTTTCTTTTGATTCGTACTTAAGTATCAAAAAGTCAACCTAGAACATCTCTAAGATTTCTTAAGTGTCAAAGTGCACGCAACTTATGGTTTTTAAGGGCTACAACATATTTATCATTAAGTTCAAAAACTAGAAAGCTCTTAGCAGCAGTTTTAGAATCAAAGGAATCATAGCACAAGGAACCTATTGGGCAGATTAGGCTAATTACAGTCCTAGAAAAAAATTAATTTTAAATTTTTTACTAAATTTAACCTAATCTATATGGGTATGTACTCCCACAAACCTGAGAAGATCATTGTCCCCAATGCAAAAAGAAAAGAAAAATCAAACAAGGAAAACAAAAATTAAAATAAAATAGAAAACTAGACTACTAAAAGAAAAACTAACCCCGAGAGTTAGTGGGGTGGTGGTGCACGACAGTCTTGGTTCTTTGTTATTTTGCCCGTGTGTTGTACCGGAGCTACAAGTACTTGTGAAGGCTTTTGGATTTTAGGGGAGGCGGGAGATGGAGTGGTGTCCTTGTCAGTTGGGGCCATGATAGACTCTAAGGAGCCGAAGGATGTAGATAGTGGGGGTCGTTGCCCCAATTATGCCTGCAGCTCCTCAATGAGCTCACGAACTCAATCAATAAACATCTTTGTTTAGGTTCTGGAGATAGTGGAAGTTGGAGTTGGTGATGTCTGCACAAAAAGGGGAGTGGCCTAACCAGTCGGCTGTTGCACCTCTAAAGAGTTATCGCTAACTAGGTGAACCGAGCTAGCGAGAGTTGAGTGTTCAGGGTGTATAGGTGTCTTACCCTTGTCTTAGGCTCTCGTTCGCTTACTCAATTGTCAGGGAGCCAACATCGGAGGGCAGTTCTTCCTCTTTCTTGTTATAGCAGCCACAGTGAAAGGACTGGAAAGAGTTTCTCCTTCTTTTTCTTTGCTTTCTTCTTTCTCTTCTTATTCTGCTCATTCTTCTACACTTTCTTATCTCTCTTATTCTTCTTGTTCGTCTCTGTCATTATCTTCTCTAGGTGATCGGTTGGCATGGATATCAACAAAATATTATTCTAGAAATACCGGGAATGCTGCAGTTGACCATGATGACAATTGATTCAACACGGCTCTCGTAGCTAGATTATTTTGCTCTGATATATTCGAAGAATGACTGGAAGAATTCCACCAGTGTACCTCTCAAGGCGGTGCATAGTGAATTCATGGCAGTGGTGCTGAATGGTGTTGAGCTGGACACCAGTCCCTTGAGTAGAGGTATTTCCTTTGAAAGTATCCTTGTAGAGGCCTTTATAATCTCATCATCGGGTTCAGTTCGAAGACATTCCTTTTTGCATAAAGTAGTTATCAGGCTGGGAAAGAGTAGGGGCATTTTCTTTCCAGAAGAAATTGATCTGTTAACAATGGAATCGTAGGTCATCCTACTAATGTTGATTCAGCAACCTGACATTACCGACTGTAGAAGGAGCATTCTTTCAGCGGGGACTGTAGTGTGGTGTTCGGTAGGTCCTATCCTGGAGTTCATGAAATGAATCCAGCATTTGGGGCATGGTTTCAAGTTGACCCATTTCACAATCTTGTGGTTGCTGGACTGTCTTTTTCCATGCTCATCCTCTACATTGTCGAGGTCATAGAATGCATTTATAGTCTCAGTAGAGAAGCTTACCATTTTCTCAAGGACCAATGCCTTAGTGTCTGTGGCTTTTGTTATGTGCGTGTAGAACTCGCGCACCCATGAGAAGTTGATTTACCCTAGCTTCAAGACAAACTCCTCCTAGCCATGGGTCTCAATAATTGAATGAATGTTATCATTGAATTGGGTCCAATAAACACCAATAAACTTTAGCCCTTCTTGAAGGTTTCATATCTCTGCTCCATCTTAGAAGTGGAAAAGGTCCTATGAGGGTCGACCTCTCGTGGACTTTTCGAGGCTCGGCGAGAGATTGAAACATGGGTTTTTCTGGATAGAGTGGTCATGGTGGACCTCGAAGTTGCCGGTGAAGCACTGGTGTAGATATGGTTTGTCGATCGGGTTTTAGCCAATTTCGAAAGAAGGTATGAAATTTTGGGGAAGTAGCTTAGCAAAGTGATAGGCATAAATTAAAAGTGCAGGTTCAAAGAAGGATTTCTCAAAGCAGGTTGATAAAGGGTTTTGGGTAACGCGTTAAAGGAAGAAGGAAGGGTTTTTAATTGTGTGTGATTGATGGAAGGCTTGTGGCAGTAGTAGAAAAATCTGTAGGTTAAAGTTAGTGAGGTGGAAAGGTGTAAAGGTTAGGTTGAATATTTTTGTCTCCTGAATTCCAAGGAATATCCCCCTATTCATACGCTATTTTCTTACTGTGGGAGGGCCCCGCAAATAACCTTGCTTGATAACTACCAAAAATTATTTAATAAAGCTCTTAAAATAATTGGAAAGCTATAATTAAAAATATGGAAAGTAAATTGCAGAAAAGTAAAGGAATAAAAGAAGGATGTTTTAGACAGCCGATAGCAGGAACATAGTCTTATCACATAGGACTTGTGCCCCATTGTAAATCTGTAACCATTGGAGAGTCAGTCTAGTTTGGATGAGATGGCGATCAGGATATAAGGTCCATTGTATTAGCGAAGATGAATAGCCTTTGTCAGCATCATTTACTGGTTGGTGATACCCTATTATGGTCAATTTCTGAAGTTCAAGCTTGAAATAGGCCATTCTGCAATGGGAGGGAGATTACCAGGTGCACACCATTTAATGACTTCTTGTATGGCATGGTTTTCATGGTTGGTGTAAGGCTTGGTCCGACCCAGTTGTGGAATTCATTTGCGATCAATGCCTTATAACTACACAATTGTACAATTTGACTCTTAGATTTGGCAAAATGCCAAAGTAACCATTTATCTTCATGATAAAGTAACCATTTTCACAGTCGATCATAATCCGTCTAGTGACTAGGAATGGTCTCCCTAAGATGATGGGAGCATTCTCATTAGCTTCGCAGTTAAGGATGATAAAGTCTGCTAGGAAGACAAACTTATCTACCTTAACTAGTACATCTTTAATTCTTTCCTTGGGCCAAATTTGTGGTTGATCATCCAACTGAAGGATCATTGATGCAGGCCTTGCTTTCCCCATCCCTAGTCGTTTGAACACATATTTCAGTATTAAGTTTACACTTGCACTGAGATCACACAAAGCACAGCCAATATAGTTGTGGCTTATAGAGCATGGAATGATGAAACTACCAGGATCCTTCATCTTGGGTGGCAAATCACTCAGCACAACTACGAACTCGCCCATGGTGGTAACAATTTCAAATCACTCACCTTCATCTTCTTAGTGATGATCTCCTTCAGAAACTTTGCATAGGTTGGCATCTGATCAATGGCCTCCATGAGTGGGAAATTGATGTGCAACTGTTTTAGCATCTCCAGAAATTTTTGGTACTGGACATCCTATTTCTGAGCTTTTAATCTTTTTGGGAACAAAGGTGGTGGTCTGGGCTCATCTTGTGGCTTGCTGGCTAGAGGATCATCCTCGGCTTTATTTTCCTTGCCTTCAATAGCAAGATCACTCACTTTATCAGGCACATGAGTTAATTCCTTTGTCACGGGAGCATCTATGGATGGCTTGCTTGGATTAGGTTCCACTGGAGAGCTTTCCCCAAACTTGGTCTTTTTCCTCAACTATGTACCACTATGAAGAGTGATGGTATTGCATTGTTCTGCATTAAAGGCCTTAGTGACTTCAATATCACTAGGTAAGCCGCTAGGTGGTCTTGTCTTTAATATTTGGGCAATCTGTACTACTTGAGTCTTAAGGGACCTTATCGAGGTGGTGTTACTGTTGCGCGTAATAAGTGCTACGCAATTGTGCAAGTATACACGTTGCAAGTTATAGTATAAAAGATATCGTCTCCACAGGGATTGGTGTCACTTCAAGAATCTAGTCTCTTGCACTGAAAAAAGTAAAACCACAAATAAAGGATTATAAGATTTTTAACTAATAACTAATCTAGAAAGAAAATAAGTAAAAGGCGATGTAATTAAATGAGAGAGATAGGTCAGGTTATCGTGAGTTGAGGTGTTATAGCTGATTGGATCGTCTTGGTAAAAGAGTGCAAGGGCAACTCAGTTGTCGTGGCAACTTGCACAACGGGGTTGCCTTGGCAACTAATCGATGGTTGCCTGGGCGACTAGTTGGGCAACTACTTGGGCGTTTGGGCAGCAACCTTCAAGGTTCGGCAGAGCGTTCTTCAATGGTTTCTTCTTATCCCTAAGTCGAAACTCTAGTTACTTGTGCATGCCTTGATAATACATCCCTGCGTGAATCAAGGGTGAACAACAACCAATCTTGCACTCCTCTTAGCCGTTGAAATCCTTAACTTATTCCTAAGCCGGATTAATCTTCACCATCAATAGATTGAATAAAGATCATATTCATTCGTTTCTTGAATCTAACTCTCCCGATATTAGATAAATAGATGAGTTACGAGATCCTCTCCCAATTCACTCGCAAACAAGAATAAGAACCAAGAATGAATAAACCTTGAATGGAAAAGTGCAAACTCTTATTACCTAAACAAAATCCAATAGTTTCTCACAACCACAAAACACAATAACCATAGCCAAATAGATTTAGTTCATGGTTAGGTTCCAAAGAAACACAAGATAAATAATCCCTAGCATGAACCGAATTGAACAAGAAAGAAAAAGATGAAGAATGAAGCTTGTCGAAATCTCCTTGCCCTAGATGCTTGTCGAAAATTCTCTCTTCTTGCTCTCCCTCAAGTTGACGATATGGCCTCTAATTTATAGGGCTAAGTCAAAGTCCTTCTTTGAGGAGGAAGTTAAGTTGGAATTAAATTATCTTTAAAGAATATAATTCTTTATTATAATTATATTCCTTCTAGAACTTCTCCTATCTTCTTGGAATTTAATTATTCTTTAATCTCTTCATGGAAATCAAATTCCTTTGGGATTTAGCTTTGCTCCACGTTATCTTGGGCTTGTCTAGTCATTAATTTCGACTACCATATCACCTTATTCTTTGTCGAAAATTGCCCTGGCAACTGGCTCGGCGTCTCCTTCATGCATTGCCCTGGCAACTAGCTCGGCATCTCCTTCATGCATTGCCCTAGCAACTAGCTCTTGCTTTGGCAAGTGATCCTGTACATACACACAAAACACACCAAAGCAGCATCTTTTCCCACAAAAACTACCAAGTTATGTAATCAAGCTCCGCGATGGAAGGAAACATTGATTAATGTATGAATGGCTAATTATGCAACTAATATGAGCCTAAGTCTAACATTAATATGAGTAAAAAGGGTAAGAAAAATAGTACTTTTGAACACTTATCATACCCCCAAACTCGAACTATTGCTTGTCCTCAAGCAATGCAAACTAATAATTACCTGCCAAGACTTCAATTTTCACAAACTTAGCTTTGAACTTGATTTCAATTCTCAGAACCGGGGCACAAAGTATGATCGGCTTTTCATTTTTCGGAAAACTTAGGAGTTACTCGGAATCAAACTATAATGCTTGTGAGTGTGTGCGGAGTTGTGTGTAAGTTGATTTTTCGGATTCTATGCACACAAGAGGTCTTCAAATTACTTCATTGGGTTCTTTTTAACATGTTTTAACTAGAGCCAGTTTTGGGCACCTCTAGTGTTTTATTTTTAGTTTTCTTAAGTTAATTTATTCGACTAGAGCCAGTTTCGGGCACCTCTAGCATTCATCCAATTTTTATTCTAATCCCCCAATTTGTTTAATTATCAACCTAAGTTCACTAGAATTCTTTAAATCAATCAAACCACAATAGTGTTTCATCAAATTTAGCATCATAGTAAAATTCTAAGTTTTTCCATGGTTATCCTAGAATAAAAATTCTATCAATTAAGTGAATTGGCAAAGTAATCATCGGATATTCATCAAATCTGGGAAATTCTTGTTCCAACTAAAGGCATGGCAAGCAATTTATGTATCCTAAATGTAATACTTAAGATGAATGTAACTAAACATGGTAACTACTAATAACAATCCCCCCCAAACTCGAGTGAGGCATTGTCCTCAATGCATGTACTAAATAAAAATAACAAAAAATAAAATGCAAACGAGGACTTACTCCGAGATTTCATCGTCGTGGATGATTAGTTTCCTTTTG
This sequence comes from Hibiscus mutabilis, assembly GCA_019671005.1. Taxonomy (NCBI): domain Eukaryota; kingdom Viridiplantae; phylum Streptophyta; class Magnoliopsida; order Malvales; family Malvaceae; genus Hibiscus; species Hibiscus mutabilis. The sequence continues at coordinate 65,906,654 of CM033716.1, forward strand.
GTCGGTGTCTTGATTCTCTTGCTTGAAAGCGATGGTTGTTTTCTTGTTGCCGGTGGTGGAATCGATCTTCGTACGGGGTTGTCCTCATCGTCCTCTTCATCAATGTCAATGGCTTTTTGCTTGGAGGATTCAATTGGTGAGGTCTTTGTTGGTGCAATGGAGGACTCGTCCGAATCTAAAAAATCAGAAAATGATTCCGTAGAAGTTGATTCGGCATAGGTGTTTTACCTTTGGCTTTTGCAGTGATTGTCGGGACGTCTTTAGCTCTGGTTGCCGTGGAATCTTTAGGGTTGGTTGCCGTGGCATTAGCTTGTGCAGGCACGATGTAGGTTGTCGCAGCATCATCTATTGCGGTTGCCGTGGCGACTGCTTCATTGGTTGCTAAGGCAAGGATCTCGGCAGGAAAGATTAGGAACGGCACGCGATTGTCCGGGTACTTTTCTAGGATGACTTGGGTGATGGCATTGTTGTGCTCCTTCATGTACCGCATGAACATTATTTGCCGGTCTTCAATTTGCCTTAGGTGGCTCACCAATGGTTGCAAGAGTGCTTCAAAGTATCCCGGGGTTGATGGCCGAGTTCCCCGGGCGTTAGGTGCTTGGGCATTAGGGATTGTCGGGGCGGCAGGAGTTGCCGCGGTAATTGGAGGCCTTGAGGATTTTTTCGGTGCCTCTCCCATTAGCTTTCGGATTTGTGCTTGATTCCAACCAGACTTTGGTAGGGCCTTTTCATCGGTTGACTCACTTGGAACATGCATCTCCCATGAGATGTTGCCCGGTTCTGATTGATGGCAAAAGATTTGCCACTTTTGATGTGCAATCCTCTCGAAGATGAATGGTTCAAGGCCGAAATCTTGATGAGAGTTTGAGTATTCAAAGCCTTGTTCTTCGTAAATTTTTCGGCTTTCTAACTTGGAGTGAAATCTTTCTTGAACCACCGGTGTAGCAAACTTCTTGTATCTTGGTTCTTTGGAGGAACTTGGATGAACTAAAAATTTAATTTTGGATGCCATAGATGATCTTGGTTGTGAGTTTTGTCAAAACAAATAAAAGAAAATAAAAGAAACTAAAAAGTTGCAAGATAAAAAGTAGGAATAGGTTAAGGGTGATGGGTTTTATAGAAAAGATAGGTGGTAAATATGGTGGGTGGGATTAGGGGAAGACGAAAAAGAGGGTTTTGGTTTAGGGGAAGGGTGACGGCAAGGGGGTTTAATTAGGGTAAGTTGGAGGCTTTATATAAGCCTTAGATTCAGCCCATTAAATTCCTTGTTGAAGATGTTTTCCTTCTTGGATTAAAATTCCTCTTTATCTTGAACTCTTTTCCTACAATTCAAAGACAAATCAAATAAGGATTAAAATTAAAGATAAACTAATAAAAGAAAATAAATAAAGATGTGTAAAGGGATTCTTAAACTTAAAGAAAAAGAAAAAAAATCTATCCTAAAAAAAACAAATAATCGAAAGTAATAATAAAAATAAAAATTAAATAGTTCAAAAAATTAAAAAATAAAAATAAAATAAAATATCGAAAGGAGAGCATGCTCATGCATCTCCTAAGGTGACCACTTCTTTGTTACGTTCCACATGGGCACCATTGTAGTGCTTTAATCTTTGTCCATTAACTTTGAATTCATGTTTGTCAGTGATGGACTTGATTATCACGGCACCATGGGAGAATGGTTTGACAACTTTGAATGGTCCCGACCATCTTGATTTCAGCTTTCCCGGGAAAAGTTTTAGCCGAGAATTGAATAAGAGAACTAGTTGCTCTGGCATGAATTGTCGTGGCAATAGTTTCTTGTCATGCCATCGCTTTGTTTTCTCCTTGTAGATTCGTGCATTGTTATAGGCGAGTGCACGGAACTCTTCTATCTCGTTGAGGTCCAACAAACACTTTTGTTCGGCACTTTCCCAATCCTTATTCACGGTATTGATTTCCCAATATGCCTTGTGTTCGATTTCCACCGGTAGATGGCATGTTTTTCCATAGACAAGTCAGAAGGGGGACATACCTAAGGGTGTTTTGAATGCAGTGCGATATGCCCAAAGCGCGTCATCTAGTCTTAATGACCAATCCTTCCTAGAGGGATTTACAACTTTCTCGAGTATACCCTTCAATTCTCTGTTGGAAATTTCTGCTTGCCCGTTGGTTTGTGGGTGATATGTCGTGGCAATCTTGTGTGATACGCCGAAGCGTTGCAACATCTTGGCAATAAGTCTGTTGTCAAAATGCTTGCCTTCGTCACTGATAATTGCTCTCGGCATCCCAAACCATGTAAATATGTTTTTCTGCAAGAATCGTTGCACGGTCTTGGAATCATTGTTGGGAACTGCAGCTGCCTCAACCCATTTAGACACGTAGTCGACGGCAAGTAGAATGTAGAGTTTGCCGAATGAAGATGGGAAAGGTCCCATAAAATCGATCCCCTATACATCGAACAATTCCACCTCGATGATGTTCTGGAGTGGCATCTCATGTCGTCTAGAGATATTGCCCATCCTCTGGCAACGATCACATTGCTTGTAAAAGTCTTGGGCATCTTTGTACAATGTTGGCCAATACAAACCGGATTGCAAAACTTTGGCCGCGATATGAGTTCCTCCATAGGGTGAAGAATGGCATTGCCATAGTACATTCTGTTGCTCTTTTTCAGGGACACATCGGCGTATAACCTGATCTGCATATTGTTTAAACAAAAGAGGTTTGTCCCAAAAGTAATGCTGAGCATCATGGCGGAACTGCTTCTTCCCTTGGTGAGTAAGGCCATAAGGTAAAATATCACAAACAAGGAAATTAACTAAATCCGCGTACCAGGGTATTTCTGAGGCATGTGCTGCCGTGGCGACTGCTCCCAAAATTGCCAAGACGTGTGCGTCAAGGGCTGCTGCAGCGTCGAGAGTTGCCGAGGCGTGCGCGTCCATGGTTGCCGAGGCGTCGAGGGTTACCGAGGCATGCACATCCATAGTTGTCGAGGCAACTAAAAGTTGCTCATCCGGGAATACATCGCATATCTCTAGATCCGCGTCCTCCTCCTCCTTATTGCTTTCTAAATGTTATAAGTGATCGGCCACTTGATTTTCTGTTCCTTTCCTGTCCTTAATTTCAATATCAAATTCTTGTAAAAGTAATATCCAACGAATTAAACGAGGTTTGGCATCCTTTTTAGCAAATAGATATTTGATTATCGAATGGTCCGTATGAACAATTACCTTTGTACCAATCAAATAGGATCGGAACTTGTCAAATGCGAAAACTACAGCTAGTAACTCTTTCTCTGTTGTTGTGTAATTCACTTGAGCACTATTAAGAGTTTTACTAGCGTAGTATATCACATGGAAGGTCTTACATGTGCGTTGGCCTAGGACTGCTCCTACCACGAAATCACTTGCATTACACAAGAGCTCAAAAGGTAGCGTCCAATCTGGTGGAACGACAATGGGTGTCAAGGTAAGCTTTTCCTTTAGGGTTTCGAATGCTTAGGTGCAAGAATCATCAAAATCGAAGACTTTATCCTGTTCAAGCAAATTGCACAAGGGTTTAGTGATTTTAGAAAAATTATGAATGAACCTCCTATAAAAACCTACATGTCCAAGAAAGCTTCGAATTCCTTTAACCGAACTTGGTAGGGGTAATCTCTCGATCACGTCCACCTTGGCTTTGTCTACTTCAATTCCCTTGGATGAAATCTTGTGGCCGAGCACTATTCCTTCATCTACCATAAAATGGCACTTCTCCCAATTGAGGACTAAATCAGTTTCTTCCCATCTTGCCAACACCCTCTCTAAATTGCCGAGACAGCTGCCGAAGTCATTACCAAAAATACAAAAATCATCCATGAAGATCTCAAGGAAGTCTTCTACCATGTCTGAAAAGAGTGTCATCATGCATCTTTGGAAGGTTGCCGGGGCGATACACAATCCGAACGGCATCCTTCGGAAAGCATAAGTACCATATGGGCATGTGAAGGTTGTCTTTTCTTGATCTTCTGGTGCTATGGCAATTTGATTGTAACCTGAATAACCATCAAGAAAACAATAAAAGGGTTTACCTACAAGACGGTCAAGCATTTGATCAATAAAGGGTAATGGGAAGTGATCTTTCCTAGTGGCTTTGTTTAGCTTTCGATAATCCATACAAACCCTCCAACCGGTCACAGTCCTGGTTGGAATGAGTTAATGGCATGATTCAGTCTCCTCTGGGCCTCAATTGAAGGTTTGTGATCATCTTCCAACAAAATCTTGTGCATGCACACTGCCGGGCTAATTCCCTTCAAGTCGGCAATTGTCCACCCTATTGCCTTTTTGTGTAGCTTGAACATTTTGATCAGCTTCTTTTCCTGCTCAGGCTGTAACTTAGAAGAAATAATTATAGGCAATGTATTATCGGTTCCTAAGTATGCATATTTTAGTTGCTCTGGCAATTGTTTCAACTCAAGAATCGGTGGTTGTTCAATAGAGGGTTTTTCGAGCTTACCTTCCTTACCTGAGTAATCCAGTGGTTCAAAGTATGTACCTGGTCGATTGACTAGCCAATTTGCCTTTTCTTGTTGTTCCTCATCGACCGGTTCTTTATACTCCTCAGGTTCCTCTTGATCGGTAATGTAGTTGTCGAGGTAACTAAATTCCTCATCGAAGTTAAACTCTACCGTGGCCTGAAGAAGTTGGCATTCTTCTGGATCATCGGCATGCCTTAGTGTTTGGAACACATTTAGTTTAACTTGCTGGTCATTCACCCTCATTGTGAGTTCTCCTTTTTCAACATCGATCAAGGTTCTCCCTGTTGCTAGGAATGATCTCCTGAGAATGATAGGTGCATGCTCATCTGCATCACAATCCAAAACAATAAAGTCAGCGGGAAAAAAAATTATCAACTTTTACCAGTATGTCTTCGATTTTTCCCTCTGGATGCACATAGGATCTGTCGGCTAGCTGTAGCATAGCTGTTGTAGGTCTTGCCTTCCTGATTCCTAGTTTCTGGAAAACCGATTTAGGCATCAAGTTTATGCTAGCCCAAAGGTTGTATAATGCTTTCTCGACATAGTGGTTTCCAATGGAAAACCGACTTGGGTGGCATACGATTGTGCAACATTGCCATGCATCCCTCTGTTGCGACAATTGTTTCAAACTCTCCTAGCCTTGTTCTCTTGGACACAATGTCTTTAAGAAACTTGGCATAGTTTGGCATTTGTTCAATTGCTTCCACCAATGGCAAGTTGATGTGGACTTGCTTTAGGATATCAAGAAACTTCCTGAATTGATATTCTTGCTTTTGTCGCTTCAACCTTCGTAGGAATGGTGGTGAAAGTTGGATATCTTCGATCCTTTCATTGGTTTGGAACCTGATTGACGAAATTGCCGGGACAACTAGAATTGCCGAGGCATGCTTATCACAAGTTGTCGAAGCATCCTTATCGTCGGTTGCCGAGGCATGCTTATTGCCGATTGTCGTGGCAATTCCTGGTTCAGCATCTGAGGTTTTCCCTTGATCTTTTTATGGAGTTTTGTTTGATGAGCGGGCTTGAGCCTCTCTAAGTTGTTGGCCACTTCTAGTGGTGATCGCCTTATATTGCTCATGGCCAGTTCCTCTTACGACTTCAGTGTCGCTAGGTAAACCTCCTTGCGGTCTAGTATTCAAATTTTGAGCAAACTGTCCGACTTGATTTTCCAATGATTTGATTGTCGCCTCTTGGTTTTGCAATCTCATCTCAGTCCTGTTAATAAAAGCATCAGTTCTTTTTATGAAGTTACTATTCTCAGCCATATAAGATTCAGTTTTCAACATAAAAGCATTTAAAGAATTTTCCAAAGAACTAGATATTGTCGGTTGTTGTTGCGGTAACTATTGTCGTGGCATATTCTGCTGGAATCTCGATGCTTGTGCATTCTGATTGTTCTGGTTTAGAGCATTGTTGGGATTACTCCATGAAAAATTAGGGTGCTTCTTCCAAGCTGGATTGTATGTATTGGACATCACATTGTTGTTCTGATTGTAATTCCCCATATAGAAGCTGGATTCTGGATTCTGCATACATTCAGAAGAATCATGGTTATCACCACATAACTCACAAAAAGAATCTATTACCTTGACCTCATGTGTGTTGTTTGGTTTTTGCATGTTCTGGACCATCTTGGTTAAAGTGGCCAATTGTGCCGAAATTGAATCTGATGATCCTAGTTCATGTATTGTGGCTTGGCGTCTAACTCCTCCTCTTCTAGTAGAGGGGAATTGATAATCATTCTTGGCCAGCCTGTTTAAAATTTGCACTGCTTCCTCCGGTGACTTTTCTAGGAGTACGCCGTTTGCTGAGGCATCTAGCATCATCCTTGTTGGTGTATTCATGGCGTTGTAAAACATTTTTACTTGAGTCTACACCGAGAATCCGTGTATGGGGCATTTGTGTAGAAGTTCTCTATATCGCTCCCAAGCCTCGTACATGGATTCATCATCTGCCTGCCGAAAAGAAGTAATGTCGTTATGAAGCTTATCAGTCAAATTTGTAGGATTAAACCAAGCAAGGAATTCACGAAAAAGATCGGTTCAAGATGCTATTGATCCGGCAGGAATGCTATTCAACCATGCTTTCGCCCTATCCCTCAGTGAATAGGGGAATAATCTTAATCGTAAGACATCGGGGGTGACTCTGTGTATTTTGAACGAGTTGCAAATCTCGATGAAAGATTTAAGATGTTTTCGTTCATCTTCAGTTGCTGAGCCACCAAATTGACCAATTGTGTTGATCATATTAAACATTATCGGTTTCAACTCAAAGTGGTCGGCTTCAATTTCAGGTGCAACAACTCCTGGATTAAGTCCATCAAGATCTTCTTCAAGATAGTCTCGAATAGTTATGTTTCATGCAAGAATCACTCCTCCTCCTTCTGGAACATCTTGATTCATATTGCCATCTTGATTAGCCATTGCTACTCTTATCCTTCGTCTAAGTCTTTGTAAGGTTCGTTCGATTTCTGGATCAAGGGGATATTCTGGTGTAATCGGTCTCGCCCTGGTCATATACCAATGCAAAAACAAATTTTGTTAGCCCTTTGAATCTTAAACAAGAAAAGTAAAAAGAAAGTGCAAGAAAATAAAAACAAAGTCGCCATTGCCAATCCCCGGCAACGGCGCCAAAAACTTGTTGCGCGTAATAAGTGCTCTGCAATTGTGCAAGTGTACACGTCGCAAGTTATAGTATAAAAGATATCGTCTCCACAGTGATTTGTGCCACTTCAAGAATCTAATCTCTTGCACTATAAAAAGTAAAAACATAAATAGAAGATTATAGGAGTTTAACTAATAACTAAACTAGAAAGAAATAAAGTAAAAGAATAGATGAGATCAAATGAGAGAGATAGGCCAGGTTATCGTGAGTTAAGGTGTGATAGCCGATTGGATCGTCTTGGTAAAAGAGTGCAAAGGCAACTCAGTTGTCGTGGCAACTTGCACAACGGGGTTTCCTTGGCAACTAATAGATGGTTGCCTGGGCGACTAGCTGGCCAACTACTTGGGCGTCTGGGCAGCAACTTTCAAGGTTCGGCAGAGCGTTCTTCAATGGTTTCTTCTTACCCCTAAGTTGAAACTCTAGTTACTTGTGCATGCCTTGATAATACATCCCTGCGTGAATCAAGGGTGAACAACAACCAATCTTGCGCTCCTCTTAGCCGTTGAAATCCTTAACTTATTCCTAAGCCGGATTAATCTTCACCATCAATAGATTGAATAAAGATCATATTCATTCGTTTCTTGAATCTAACTCTCCCGATATTAGATAAATAGATGAAGTTACGAGATCCTCTCCCAATTCACTTGCAAACAAGAATAAGAACCAAGAATGAATAAACCTTGAATAGAAAAGTGCAAACTCTTATTACCTAAACAAAATCCAATAGTTTCTCACAACCACAAAACACAATAACCATAGCCAAATAGATTTAGTTCATGGCTAGGTTCCAAAGAAACACAAGATAAATAATCCCTAGCATGAACCGAATTGAACAAGAAAGAAAAATATGAAAAATGAAGCTTGTCGAAATCTCCTTGCCGTAGATGCTTGTCAAAAATTCTTTCTCCTTGCTCTCCCTCAAGTTGACAATATGGCCTCTAATTTATAGGGCTAGGTCAAAGTCCTTCTTTGAGGAGGAAGTTAAGTTAGAATTAAATTATCTTTAAAGAATATAATTCTTTATTATAATTATATTCCTTCTAGAACTTCTCATATCTTCTTGGAATTTAATTATTCTTTAATCTCTTCATGGAAATCAAATTCCTTTGGGATTTAGCTTTGCTCCACGTCATCTTGGGCTTCTCTAGTCATTAATTTCGACTACCATATCACCTTATTCTTTGTCGACAATTACCCTGGCAACTGGCTCGGTGTCTCCTTCATGTATTGCCCTGGCAACTAGCTCGGTATCTCCTTCATTCATTGCCCTGGCAACTAGCTCTTGCTTTGGCAAGTGATCCTGTACATACACACAAAACACACCAAAGCAACATCTTTTCCCACAAAAACTACCAAGTTATGTAATCAAGCTCAACGATGGAAGGAAACATGGATTAATGCATGAATGGCTAATTATGCAACTAATATGAGCCTAAGTCTAACAATAATAAGAGTAAAAAGGGTAAGAAAAATAGTACTTTTGAACACTTATCAGTTACTTTGCATGATCGATTGATGGTTTTGCAACATGGCAGCATGTGTTGTGAGCATGTCACTGTGGTTCTTCAAGTGGTGATTGATCCTGCATAATAACACGGGCAGTTTCCATAAAAGTTTGATAAGAATTAGAGTTAGAAGCTCCCTAGTTATTTCTTTAAGTCTTCTGGAATCCAAAAGTTTCAGTTGATGTAGATGGTTGTGTTACTGAATTTCCTTTATTACCTCTCCAACCAAAATTTGGATGTTGCTGCCACCTTAGGTTGTAGGTGTTGGAGTAGGGATTGTTGTTTCAGTTGGTATTCCCTACGTAGCATCCAAATTCCTGTTGGGTTAGGCATCGCTCGACAAGTGTTCCCAATCACAGTGCTCACAAGTGTATTGCACCACATTTGCCTCACAGACATTAGAGGGTCCCTGCATGTTCTTGAGCAAGTTGGTGATGGTAGAGAGTTGAGCTGCGATAGTCTGGGACTCATCTAATTGAAGTGTGCCAGTTGCTTTAGGTCCAAGTCTAAATCTTCCTCTTGGGAACTAATAGTCAGCGTTGGCTATCTTGTCAAGTGTCTCGAAAGCCTTGTTAGGTTTTCTATCGATAAGGTACCATTAGCTGACGACTCGATCATTATCCTAGTTTGTGCGTTGATGCCATTATAGAATGTCATAACTTCTAGCCAATCTGTAAATCCAAGGATCGAGCACTTTCGTAGCAGATCTTTGTATGTCTCTCATTCTTCATACATGGACTCATCATCATACTATTAGAAGGAGATGATTTCGCTTCGCGTTTGGGTGTGCACGTTTGGTGGATCATATTAGTGCAAAAATTTACTTCACAAGTTGTCCTAAGATGTAATAGATCCTGCGGAACAAGTTTTCAACCATGCTCTGGCTCGATCACGAAATGATAAAGGGAAGAGCTTGAGTCGCAAGGCATCAGTGGGTATGTATGGTTGCCTAAAACCATCACAGACTTCCAAGAAAGCTTGGATGTGCTCGCGAGCGTCTTCTCTTGCAGATCCTCCAAATTGTCCAATATTGTTGAGCATGTTGAACATAATGGGATTTAGCTAAAAAGAAGTTGTCCCTAGATCAGCTACCACGATCGATGGATTAATGATATCTCTAATATGTTTTCTGGGCCTGGAATATGGTTGCCTATCTTGGCCATTAAGTGCCACTTTAACATCTCATTTCCCATCGATTGAAGGTACTTCATTACGTACGTTCTCAAGGTTGTTCCTCGGCTGTGGGTCATTTTCGTTCTCTATCGTCTTATTCTCCATATTTAATGGAAAAATAGATTCATTGGTGGAACTTCTGGTCATGCATTGGAATGCGCTTGAGAATAAGAACAACAACAAAATCAAAAATTAAATACGATAAAAATAAAAGTATTAAGTGCAATTACAACGTAATCATCAATTGCTAATCCCCAGCAACGATGCCAAAAACTTGATGCTTGTCGAATAGTGATGTACTTTAGAGCAAGTATACCCATCGTATCAAGTAATAAAGTGAGAGTAAAGTGTTGAACCCACGAGGATTGGCTTGATAAATACGAGGTTATCATACTTAGGGATGAGTTGCAAGTATGGTGAATGTTGGTTTAAAAGAAAACTAATTAAACTAATCTACGATTGTAGTAATAAAGACAAACAACTACAACGACTTAATGATTAATTATGGAGGTTTGCATTATTTCTAAGGATATATGTACGGTTAAATAAATCAATGTTATAGCAATGGGCGATACATATTTGTGTAAACCCTATGATACTTCATCTACTCGATAGGATTTTCTAAGGAACTTCTGACTCTCTCGATGCCTAAAAGTTAATACTTTTGTGATAAGGTGATACATGTCTATGTTAACACTAACTACTCTATTATTTGTTTAAGAACTCTCTTTTAGTCGTTGAAATCCAAAACTTATGTCTAAGCCGGATTAGAACTAAGTTGATAGCTTAGCCCCACTACTCATGTTTGTATAACGTAACTCTCTTGAATATTAAGCCATAGATCAATAGTTAACAGGCCTCTCTCCAATAGCTCTTACAATTAACTACGTATTAAGCACATGAACAGAATATATGAAGATGAAAGCAACTAAAGCATTGAATTAAAATAAATATATATATAATCCTAAGGCGCAATAACCCCAACTAAAAGGTTTAGCTCATGTCTAAGCGTAAAGAAACCATAATTAAAAGTGTATAGTACGACAGTTTATCAAGCAAGAAAAGAAATAAGCTGAGCGTCCTCGACAAAGCTCCTTTAATGTCGTTCTACTGTGATGCAGGCCTTTTCTTCATCAGCCTCTCTCGATGGCTTTGTTGGAAGAGGAGAATCATCTAGCTTCGCCTCGGTGGTTCTCCGCAAGCTCGGACTAGGACTGTCGTCTAGATTGTGCTCTCTTGCGATTGGTTCCCTTTTAAGTAGCATCCAAGTCTTCTTTATATAGCGGTGAAACTAGGGCTTCAGTACCCTAAAATGCACAGCTTCATTAAAGAAAGGCCAGTTGTTTCCCGTTTTATTAAATGTTGCGTATCTGGGAGAAAGTCCACATAAGCAAAGGTATATTCATCTCAAACTCTTCATACTTCGTTAGCTCTAGCCATGCGATCTCCTCCTCTCCTACTCCAACTTTCCTCTAGCATCATGCACGAGCACCACAAAACGCCACCTTCCCGTAAAAAGCAACAATATATATGAAAATTTAAGCACAGGTGGTGTAACTCCCTATCTAAATGTAAATTTGTACATTCTAACCTAAATGCAACCTAAATGAGCTTAAAGACATGTAAAATACAAGGATTAATGGCATATAAAATAGAACATTTATGCACTCGTCATTTATCAAAGTATATGGATGCTATGAGAATTGAGATTTATTCCTAGAATGAATGTGTTTGTGTCTTTGCCAATGTGGTTTTGCATATGAAACGGGTTTGTGAAATGCATTGGAAAACAGTAAGTAAGTGTATATGGAAATGATATATTGGCTATGTGAAGTAATGAGAAAGTATCGGATGTAGTTGGCTAGCCATAGGATTAAAGTGCACTATAAAAATAAAGATGATCGCTCTGCAACTCTTGAGGTATAATGGTGAGGCTACTCGGGCTGATAGTATTCTTTGGTTTCTTACAATAGAGGTGAGCCTATTATTGTGTGGTAGAGGTGAGTCTATCACAACGGGGTGGGGTGAGCCTATTCCCGGCCGAAGTGAGTTTTGGTGGAGTTGAGTTGACCATGAGAGATCCGTGTATCTGATGTGGTTAATTAACATTCTATTTGAATGTGAGGATTGAGGTGAGTCTATCTGGGGTTACTATAATTGCCAACATATGTGTTATATGAGATATGTGAAATGTATTTTGATGCATATGGTTGTTATGCATGATTTGTTGGGAAAAAAATGAGAAAATGCTTTGGTTGGATTAAGCACAAGACTAGTAAAAGTGTTTTGATGTATATGGTTGTTATGCATGTTATGTTTTCAAAAGAAGTAAGCAATTTGTGTTTGCTTTACACTTATATCCTACTTTACAACGAACGTATGGGTTATGCCGGAAGAGATGATGTTTTTGATTTGGTTAAGGATGTTTTATTAAAATGTTTTGAGAATAAAAAGATGGTTATGAAAGCATGAATATATGTTTCGAATAAGCATGTATTATTTAAATGCTTTGGAAATGGAGAACTTGACTTACTTTGATACGGTTTTCTAATATCGATTTTGATTTGAAAATACATTGATGTTTTACTTTTTGAGTGCACTCACTAGGCATTATATACTTATGCTCTTTTTTCTCCTCTCAATGAAGTGAATAAAGCAAGTGCAGGGTTGTGGTCCGAGGCAAGGTGGGATCCCAAGACAAACGAAATAAAAGAGTATGTTTACGGTATTATTATTAATTGTAATATGGCAATGTGGGTGAAATATTGGGATGAATTATTTTGTTAAGAGTTGATAACTTGATGGATTTTTTTATTACGTTAGATGATGGTTGAATTTAATGATTAAGGTTTTGGTATTATTTTAAATCCTTGTATATTTGGTGGTTTTGATCTAATGATCTAGAATGGTTGAAATAACAATTGGATGGTTTGATTGTTTCTAAGTGTACATATGATCATATGTTTTAATTTATAAATTAATTTATAGCCTACAATGATGTCTTGACCATTTGGTGCTTATTGGATAATGCTTTATATTTTTAGGAAGCATGCCTCTAAATTACTTATATAAATATGAAATGTGTTGAATAATTGGTATGTGATTATTTGAGTCTAAGTGTTTAATGGTGATATAATTTAGAAGCATGACAATGTTGTTCGTAAGTAATTGGATAAATTTTATTTGGGATTTGAATCCCCAAAATTCTTTTTAGTGTAGCCCGTGTATCGGAATGATTGGTGGTTAATTCGATTAATGAATTTTACCAAGTTTAGATTCTTTGCATTTTGGCCATTGTATGTTGTTGCATCAATTGAATAGGTAAATAATGATCATTTGACCTGAGATTTTGCAAGTATGGTTTTATTGTATCTAACTAATGTATGAAGCTTTTATAAGTGTGCCAGTCCCTGTATTTTGGCAGTTTTATGAATTAGTTCTTAATTTTGTATTATGCTAAATTGGATGCTTATTTGCTATCCATTGAAGCTAAAATTTGATACCCTGGCATGAAATATGTTTAATTAACAATTGGTAACCTGAAACTTTTATAAGTCCCTATAATTCTTTAAATTTACATTTTGGTCCCTAGAATGCTTGTATTTGCAATTGAGTGCCTTATCGATGTTCGTATCAAATGAAAATTGAACCGTTGTTGGTATGAACACTTTAGGTCTTAATAATGCATCTAGACAATTTAAAATAAAATAAATGGACCGTAATTTGATTAAGTTAGTTCAGGTTTGCCTCGGCAAACCTAATGTGATATTCTTGGTTCAAGTCTAACGACTAGGCCGGGTCAAGGGGGTTACATTTGTGTGGTATAAGAGCCAGGTTCACAACCTCGGACGGATGGAGTTTAATTTGAATATTTTGAGAAATTAGTAAATGTGTTTTGGATCACTTGCAGAGCCTATACCCCAACTGTTAGGTTTAAACACCAGTAATGAATTTGATTTTATATGAGAACTGATTTAATCAGTAATTACTTATGAGCTTAGTAAGCGTTCTCAGGGTTATCGATAGTATAAGAAAAGTGGTTTTCGATCTTGAGTTGATTTTGTCCTTGATCGAGAATAGTTAATAATGGTTTCTAAACTTGAGTGACATTGTCCTTGTTCGTGAGTTTATATGCGGTGTTGGACCACTATTTTGAATATTAAAAGTGATCATTACCACTATTTTGTGAGTTTATATGATGTGAATGGAGGTTTGTACAATGTAAGGTATCATATGTTTGATAGTAATAACAGTTTGCGTAAAGTAGGCACGAGAAAGCTTCTACCGAGATTCTATTTTGGATTTTGGAGTTTTGATTTGATAAGGTTATGATGTACGCATCGGAAAAGAAAGTTGATATTCAGGATCGAAACCTGACCAATGATGTTGATTGTTAAGGGAAACTTTATAATGTCTCTAACGTCATTTCCATGAGGATGGTCAAGGTATGAAAAACGTGTAAGGCATTGAATTGAATTTCATCTTTGGAAATCAGAGTACGTAGCAAAATCGTGGAATCTGTATTTTGATCAAGGAAAGGTTGTGCGGTTTGCTTCTCTTTCCCTGTTGCATCGTCTATTGGACTCTGGCTTTACGAAATTATGCTTATTAATTGAAGGTCGTTGTTTGAGCGTGTTGAAATTTTGAAGGTTGGAGTTGATTTTTGTGATGGAGTTTGTCTAAAAATGGACCAGATTATATTTGATGAGTTTTTGGCTTATGTGGTAGTCCATGGTTTAAGGATGTTTGGGTTCTGAATGTCTATGTTGTTCAGAAATTCTTTCTTGGAATGCTTCTGAATGAGTTTTCTATGTTGACCTATGTTTTTGAAATTGAGTTTGGTGTAGAGACGTTCTTTGGTATGACTCCTGAATCCTTCTTGTGTTGTGTTTATGAGCATTAAGGAAATGCATGAGCGGAAAATGTAATTGTGATAATGGTTGGTTTGTGGATATGATTGGCCGAAAGTTCTATTTTTTTGAAGCATCAATGTGGTTGTTAACGATAATGGTGTTTAAGAGCGTTTGGTTGGTATGGGTTTTTCAGTGATGTTGTGTAGATGACGAATGCACTAGTGGCATTCGTGGTTGCAATGAGTTGAGTATTCTATGAATACTTGGTTTCGTGAGTAGTAAGGGTAGTGGTATTCTCATGTACAATGGTAAAGAGGAGGATCTTAATCGACAATCATGAATGGTTTAGTAGGCTTTTGTAGCAAAGCGAGTGTTTGTTCCTTATTTGGGTAAGTGCGAGTTTCGGCTTGGTGAAAGGAATATTGGTTCTAAGAATTTTATTAGTAAGTGTGAACAGTTGAACATGCACAGTGCATAAACACTTATATGTATATATTTAAATAGTTAGTACATGCATACATTTGGGCATGACATTAAAGGTTTTACATACATGCAGATAGACATCTATCAGGGCATATAAGTAATCATGCATACATATGGTCACACTTACGGATGACTTTTCGAAGGACGATGAGGATATGATGTATGTAGCTTTACTGATGAGGTTTTTTGGAGTTCTCAAGGTTTGTATAAGGTGTTAAAGATTGGTTCTTGGAAGTTTAAGTTGTACTAGTTTTGAAGCAACCAAGGTTGGTGTTAGAAGTACGTGGTTTTTCTAGATCCAATTGATTAGTATCGAGGTTTGTTGAGGAATCTTCCGAGATTGTTGCACTGCTAGTAAAGTTGTAGCAAGAGATGTGTTGTTAAATTGGATGATTTGCTAGGCTCCGTTTGGGATCGTAGCTTGAGTTTAGATCATTAATTAATTCCGAGTTAATAATTGAATGTATTTTCAAAGGAATATGTCAAATTGGACATGGCTAATGTTTTGGAAGGTTATTTAATCGGTTTATCAAATAACAAGAATTATGTTTTTGATGACTTTAAAAAAGAGAAACAATTTGGTTTTAAAAGTGGTTTTTGTACATGCTAAGAATCTTTAGAGAGCAATTGCACCCTTTGTATTTTAACAAACTCAATTTTCTTTTGCTTTAAAAAACTACTGCCAATGGTTAATATTTTCTCCAAAATAGAGGTTTTCTAAATTTTTATTACAACTAAAGACCATTGTTTTCATATTTTCAACTTTCTTAAAATGTTTTTCAATGATCAATTGATATTTTGATCTTATTTCTAATCTATTTTTCATCCAAATGATTTTTATACTTGAGCGAATCGGTGGATATTTGGTTAACAATGTTTTCATGTTAGAATACAAGGGGGGCTCATTTTGGTTGTACTCCTATCAAGCAAAGTGAGCTATGGTTTCTTATTGACATTCCACACGCTTTGTGTCCTTAATCTATTATTTTCTATTAATGTTTGTGATTAAAGTGAAATTAATTGAATTTAATTGGTTTAAAATGGTTCATGAACTAATTATAGTTATGTTGGTCAAACCTAAAAAAATTATAATGGGTACTAATGATTTCTTATTGGTTGGTAAAATCTAAAAATTGGTTTTACAAGTTTGGACCCATAATTAGTTTAAGTGTCTATTGGAGATAGTTGTTCCTCATGAATTGAGATTGGTGTTTGGTTAAGTGAAGTCTTTGATGTTGGTTGTAGTTTTGAAAAGTTATTGATGTTTTATGAAGGTTTGTGAATTGAGAATTGTTTGTAAAGGGATGATTGGATATTAGAAAGGATTGGTGCAAGCTAAAAGTGGTTTTTGGTATTTTGGCGTTGTTTCGGCATGAGAATTAGATAGGTTTTGAACGGATTGAGGCGACGAGATGCCCGATATCATATGTGTGGTTGAGTGTTTCTTGACATTTCTCCGTGGATGAAGTTTGTAGAGATTAGTTTTTAATGGTGTTTCGAATCATGTCTTAATGGATGATATGTAGATAAATGGGAAGATTGATTTTGTGACATGTTTTGTCAAGATGGTTTGAGCTCGAATGTGTAAATTAATGAGTTGGCTACATTTTTGTTGTGAGGTTTGTTTGACCCTTTGCTTATTGTTTTAGTAAAGGAAAACTTGAGAATTATTGGTTCTACTATTGGTAAAGGATGTTTCTGATTAAGTCTCTGGCTATTAGGTGTTGCTCGTCAAGATGATTGAATTTGTGAAGCTATGCGGCATAAGTGTAATTAAGGAAGTTGTTGGATGAAGAAAGGTGTGTGTTTGTTTTGTTCCCTTTTCGTAAATTTCGAGGACGAAATTTCTTTTAGTGAGGGAGAGTTGTAACACCCTGAAAAATGGGCTAGAAGATTCGGGTGAATTATCGAAATCAGGTTGAAATTTTGGGTTAGGCTTTAGCTAATTAATTAATTCCGAAAAATATTTTAGGTAATTAAATTGATTTCTGATAAATTTATTGTGACAAGTATTTATGGAAGATATATTTAATGAGTTTCATAAAGGATGAAATTGAGTTTGGGTAATTTTAAATGGGTTGTTTTGATATTAATTGAATGATGACTATTTTACAAAAGATTGTAAAATATTATTAATGGCAATTTTGTAAAAAGATATTAAAGTGGTATTTTTAATGGAATTATTAAATTAAATAAAGAAATATCTTTTCCCTCTTATTTTTAATAAAAAAAGTTGACGGTTGTAATTTTCTAAAAGATAAGAAAGCCATTTCTAAATTTCTCTCATTTTATTCCAAACAAAACTCAGGGATTTCTTGATTCCTAAATTATTTCTACTTCAATTTCTTCTCCATTTATTTCTAAACAATTATGGATTAAGGATTTTTTATTTCTACACCATCTCCACTATTTTTCTTGTTGGAAATCAAGAGGGGAGTTCATTTTCAAGTTGGTTTTTCATCAAGCAAGGTGAGAAAATGTTCTTTAATAATTTTCTCCATGATTTTGGTTCTTAATCTATGATTTTTCTTGCTTTGGGATAATTAAAACGAATTTCTAATGGTATTATTGGATTTTAATGGATTTTCTCATAAATCTTGATTAGATTATAGTAATCTAATGATTTCTGTGGAGTTCTAATATTTTGTGCATGAGTAATAATAATTTAAAGTTGATTTTGTAATTTAATTCTCAAAATTAATCTAATTGGTTAATTTTAGATTTGAGTTCTTAGATGGGTAATTGGTAGAATGATTGATTGAATTATTAGATTTCATATTAGTGTGCTTTGTATATGTTCGATAGAATGTTAATAAAGAATTGAATCGTGAGGTTGAAAAAAATAAGGTAAGGGATCGAATGATCAGGGCGTTGGCTGTTCGCAAGCAGGGCGTTGCCGCACTCCCCCTTCGAATGGTGCGGGAGTTACATGCATGGCCTCTGCTGCCATGCCCTTTGCATGCTTACGTTGGTTAAAAGAAAATAGAATGAAGTGGGATTGCCTTTGTGGCCATTGGCGAGCCATTTGTTGGTTGTGTGATGGGAAAAAAAGAGTTGTAAAGAGATTATCGGGAGTTGGGACAGACATGCAGGGGTGATAGGGATTTGAATGGTTCCAGTGGTGGCATTTCACCTTATAGGTTTAGAAAATATGGTCTTAGCAGTGTGGTATTTTAATAAAATGGCTACTTTGGTTTGGTCCAATTTATATTGATCTTTGTATTTTCTTGTGGAAGATGGAAAGTGTTCAGACGTTTTCTAGATTAGGCGTCGAGTCGTTTGCATCGAGGCAATATCAAGTTGGTGAGTGCAAATATAAGTTGGTTCTTCAAATAAAGTTTGAACTAAGTTTTGAGAGTTTGGTTATAGCCTAACAAGCTTAACTAAGCTCGGAAGTTAGTTTTCCTTATTTTTCACTTTTAAATATCGGTTTGATATGAGATTTGATTTGCATGTTTTGGTTGATAAAATGGTTTGATTTACTTACTATAAATGCATCTTTTTAGGTTAATATGAAATGTTTATCAAAGTATATGGATGCTATGAGCATTGAGATTTATTCCTAGAAAGAATGTGTTGGTGCCTTTGGCAATGTGGTTTTGCATATGAAACAAGTTTGTGAAATGCATTGGAAAATAGTAAGTAAATGTATTTGAAAATGATATATTGGCTATTTTGCGTAATGAGAAATTATCGGATATAGTTGTCTAGCCATAAGATTAAAGTGCACTATAAAAATAAAGTCAATCGCTCTGTGGCTCTTACAATAGGGGTGAGCCTATTGTTCTGTGGTAGAGGGGAGTCTATCACGACGGGATAGGGGTGAGTCTATTTCTGACCAAAGTATGTTTTGGTGGAGGTGAGTCCACTGGGAGAGATCTGTGTATCCGATGTGGTTAATTAACATTCTATTTGAATGTGAGGATAGAGGTGAGTCTATCCAAGGTCACTATAACTGCCAATATATGTGTTATATGAGATATGCGAAAAGTGTTCTGATGCATATAGTTGTTATTGCATGATTTGTTGGGAAACAAATGAGAAAATACTTTGGTTGGATTAAGCACAAGACTAGTAAAAGTGTTTTGATGTATATGGTTGTTATGCATGTTATGTTTTCAAAAGAAGTAAGCAATTTGTGTTTGCTTTACACTTATATCCTACTTTACAATGAACGTATGGGTTATGCCGAAAAAGATGATGCTTTTGATTTGGTTAAGCATGTTTTATTAAAATTTTATGAGAAAAAAAGGATGGTTATGAAAGCATTAAGATATGTTTTGAATAAGCATGTATTGTTTAAATGCTTTGGAAACGGAAAACTTGATGTGCTTTGATAAGGTTTTCTAATATCGGTTTTGATTTGAAAATGCATTGATGTTTTACGTTTTGAGCGCACTCACTAGGCATTATATGCTTATGCTCTTTTTCTCCCATCAATGCAGTGAATAAAGCAAGTGCAGGGTTGTGGTCCGAGGCAAGATGGGATCCTAAGACAAACGAAATAAAAGAGTATGTTTACGGTGTTATTATTAATTGTAATAAGGCAATGTGGGTGAAATATTGGGATGAATTATTTTAGTTAAGAGTTAATAACTTGATGGATTTTCGTATTATGTTAGGTGATGGGTGTATTTAATGATTATGATATTGGTATTATTTTAAAGCCTTGTATATTTGGTGGTTTTGATCTAATGATCTAGAATGGTTGAAATAACAATTGGATGGTTTGATTGTTTCTAAGTGTACATATGATCATATGCTTTAATTCCTTAATTAATCTATAGCCTACTTTGATGTTTTAACCATTTGGTGCTTATTGGATACTGTTTTATATTGTTAGGAAGCATGCCTCTAGATTACTTTTATAAATAGGAATTGTGTTGAATAATTGGTATGTGATTATTTGAGTTTATACGTTTAATGGCGATATAATTTAGAAGCATGCCAATGTTGTTCATAAGTAATTTGATAAATTCGATTTGCGATTCGAATCCCAAAATGCTTTTTAGTGCAACCCGTGTATCGGAATGGTTGGTGATTAATTCGATTAATGGATTTTACCAAGTTTAGATTCTTTGCATTTTGGTCACCATATGTTGTTGTTTCAATTGAATAGGTAAATGATGTCCGTTTGACCTGAGATTTTGCAAGTATGCTTTTAATGTATCTAAATACTGTATGAAGCTTTTATAAATGTGTTAGTTCTTGTATTTTGTCAGTTTTATGATTTAGTCCTTAATTTTGTATTATGCTAAATTGGATGCTTATTTGTTATCCGTTGAAGCTGAAATTTGACATGCTGGCATGAAATATGTTTAATTAACAATTGGTAACCTGAAACTTGTATAAATCCTTGTAATTCTTTGGATTTAAATTTTGGTCCCTAAAACACTTATAGTTGCAATTAAGTGCCTTATCGATGTTCGTATCAAATGAAAATTGAATCGTTGCTTGTATGAACACCTTAGGTCTTAATAATGCATCTAGACAAGTTAAAAGGAAAAAATGGACCATAATTCGAGTAAGATTGTTCGGGTTTGATTTGGTAAACCTAATATGATCTTCTTGGTTCGGGTCTGACGACTAGATCGAGTCAAAGGGGTTACAGGGATAGGTCTAAAGCTCATTGGTTGAGGAATTCTTGGTGGATACCCAAATTAGTTATCTAAGTTCAATGTGGCCAAACGAAGCCATGGAAAAACTCATAGTGTACATTTCACTTACCTATCCCTATGATGAATAATATACATGCACATGATGAGCTTAATTGCTCTTAATAAATTCATAGCCCAGGCTTTGAGTGGTCTTAGTAAAAAAGGATTGATGAATTTATCGATTTTTGGTTGAATATCTATTCTTAATAAGTTCATAACACATTGTTACCACCAAAGATGATAAGTTTTCTTAAAACTCTTAATAAATTCAAACCCAAGAGTTTGGGTTTTCCTAGAGAGAATGACATATTGAATTCACCGATTAATGAGGTTGAATATTTATTCTTAATGATTTCTTATCCTAGAGTTTGGATGGTTCATTTAAAATGAACTTGAAGAAATTCACCTTACCTTTTGTGAGGTTGAGCTGTTATAAAAGCTCTTAATTATTTTATAGCTCATGATTTGGGTGGTCCTAGAGAGACTGACTTGATGAAATAACCTACATAAGTGACAAGGATTAGCCACCTTCTTTGAAAAACGTTGAGCCGTTTTTCTAGTACACTTACTAGAATCATGAAGAAAGAGGGCTACACATATATACACATCTTTATATATTCTTTGTAGACACATAGAGGACTTTGGTGGATGAAGAGGTTAGTTGTGTGTTATGAGTTCACTATAATCTTAGAAAGTTCAAGATTAGTTCGCTTACCTAAGAGAAGAATTACTCATCATCACTATGTACTAGTTCTCGATACGTTCAGTAGTGCTTAAGCATCTAATCTCATAATTGCTCTTCTCTTGAATTTAATAAAAATTTTCTCTTTTAAAGATTTTTTCCCCGAATTTGTGGGGGAATGTTGGTTATATCCCACATTGAAAGGGTACATCCTTTGGGAAGGTTATTTAAAGAGTCTTCCTTACCCTCTCTTGTTGAATGTGGTTAAACAACTCTTTCGCGCACGTGCGCTGCTGCTACCGGCCGGCTCGGTTCGGTTCGTGGTAACACGTGTCTTCGACACGTCTGCGCGTGTTCTATCTTTTGGGGAAATTTGAAATAATTTCTTAAGAATTGTTTTCTGGAAATTCAAATTCTTGAACCAAATTTATAAGCGAATTATTAAAACGGAAACGTTTTAATCATCTATAAATTAGTTTGTTAATTAGAATAAAATCGGAATCAATCAGCTGATTAATTTCTGATTTTTATCACCTAAGTAACGAGTAACTGAATTTTAGCAGTTGATCAGCCGTTAAACTCGGAAATCAATGTTTAAGACTAATTTAATTTGTCGATTTTAACCCATATGTACAGCCTATAAATAGAGAGGGTTTTCATAATTCCGAGGAATCTCGAGTTCTACTGCTTTTAAAAGTTCTTTGTTATTTTTTCTATGAGAAGAGCAATTCCACCATTGTCCACTCCGATCTTTGGGTGTACGATTATCGGAACTACCGTGTTAACCTCGGGGGACGACTGCTTGCTGCAACGATTACACACGTCGAGGCAAGATCGTTTCCAAGGTAGTGGTTTATACTACAACACGGTTTCTTTATCTGCCTTTTAATTCTGTTTACTACTATTCAGTCAGTGCTAACAGTTTGATCTTGCAGTAATCTTACCAACAGTTCTATGTATATTTTTTCTCAGTTATTTCTTGTATCATAATTTTGTTTTCGATTATCCTCTTATTATCATTGCCAAGGGCCACACATGCCGTTGAGGGAAGACATACGCAAGTGTTTTCTTTCACTCAAGCGGTTTATTGTATTTGTGAGAGCTTTAGATTGTATATCCAACCTACTATTGGTTTAAATTTCATCTTGTATTTTCTCTCTTTGAGAATGAGTTCCAGAGACTTTTGGAGTATAAAGTCTTGTGAAATTTGATTCTATACTTTACACGTTAAAAGATAAAAATTGTAATGTTATATCTTGTCCTTAAAACTAATACAATCGTAATGAATTGAGAAATTCTTAATTGGAAAAACTAAAGGAGTGGACTAATTTTTGACCCAACTCTGTGAGAGTTACAGAATCCCAACTTCGTAAAAGCTTTAGAACGATCGTTTTGGACATATTTTTCTCCAATAACGAGTGAACTCGTTCTGAAAAATTAATAGAATCAACTTCATCAATTGTCTCGGTCAACACATCTCCCTCCAATAATTCAAAATCATCTTCGTCCATTGCCGTGGCCGTTTCACTTGGTCCATTCCATTCGATGTTGCCAGTAGGGTTTGGCAACAAAAATTGATTTACTGAAAAACGATCCAAACTATAGTGTTTGTATGCTCTACGGTTCACAAGTTTAAAACTCTTTATTATTATTTTTTCTACAAACAAGCCGACTCAAACTAGATTTTATTTGTTTTATAATTTAAAAATAGTTTATACTATTATATACGAGTTATTAATTATATTTTATTTACTTGAAAAATTATTTTTAAAGAAATATTTATGGAAATTACTTTAAAAATTTATCGAATAATGTTTAAAAAGTATCAAAATAAAATAAAAAAACTAAAAATCCAAAATTAATATGAAAAATCAAAAATTGAGATTAACCGAACCGAGAATAAGTGGACTATTAAATTCTTTTAAATAATAAACCAAACCGAACCGTATATACCCTTAGTCGCCGGCACCATTGGACGTGGGATTCACTTCAGCATCACCACCATCTGGTGGTTCCTCTTCCCATCATCGGATCCTTTTGAACCTTCGTCCACCATCCGGGGATGGAGGTGGTAAGTTTATCTAAATGATAAGAAGAAAGAAGAAGAGAGAAAGAGGGGAGGGGAGGGGAATCCTTGGACTAATGAACAAAGATTGCATATTTGCAGTTATCACAATTATATGGATTGCAACGAAAGAAACTTGTTTCTATTTTAGCATATGAAATTGCTGCAACACAAGCAAACAACAAGAAGCAAATACAAACATGGGTAATTTTCGCAGACGATTTTATTGTACGGCATATATATTATACAAACAAAGCACAAGATGCCCTAGTTTACGCCATATCCTTGTTTGACAGCATATTTGACAAGCTCATCAAGTTCTTCTAAACTGATGGATCCATCTTTGTTGCCATCGGCATGGGACAACGAGCGACGGACTCGCCAACTAGGGTTACGGGAACCGAGTTTTCGGAAAGCATTCAACAACTCCTCCTTACTTAGACGGCCGTCACCGTTGGTGTCGTGTTCTTTGAAGAGAGCCTTCAATTGCTCTTCATTTAGGGTAAGACTAATGGATTTTGGCACGAGAAGAGACATGTTAATGGATTTTGGCACGAGAAGAGACATGTTGGAGGATAGAGCTGCTTGGGTTCACAGTATGATCAAAAGAGTTGCTGGAGGCATCCATTTATATAGAATTTCTTCACCATACTTCGCCACTTTCTCCTATGTTTTCTTTTTCTCATTATTATTCTGAATTATCTCGTTTCCCACTCTCTTTCATATTCTTATTCTCTTCCGTTATTGCACACGTGTATATGGGATCATGCACATATATTATTCCAATACAACATAATTTAATAAAAAGTTATTTCTCCGTTAAATTGTTGAGGTAAAAAAGTAACAGTTCAACAATTTACATGTAAGAAATTAACTGAAATCAATAGCTCAATAATAAATTAAGAAAATCAAGAATCCGAGTTTACATTTTTACCAATAACTAGACTACTCAATATTTTTCTTAAAACATAAAACTAATTTTGACAAATTAAATGAACTCACTTTTTAATTTTATAAAATATAGGGATGAAATTCATAAGTATACCTATATGTATATTTGGTAAAAAAAATAAATTATATATTTTATTTTTCCAACTATTGCGTAGCATACTAGCATTCATTCATGCATTTTATTCTTACTTATCAGGAATTTTGTTTTTTTTTCTTTTTGGGTTGGGTCGCAGATAGTTATTTTTGGACTTTGATAGTTTCACTACTTTTGTGTTGATAATAATGGTTGCACTTTCTTTGCTACTACTTTTTATATGCTTATCAACTTTTTGTGAAGTGAACAAATATTAATGAACTCATTTTCCAAAAAAAATCATTCAAGTTAAGTTTCATTTTAATAATTTTTATATAACTTGAATAAAGTTTTAAAAATCAGTGACTGTAGATAAAAGAAATAATAATAATTTAAAAAAATTGGTTAAAGTATAGTAGAAATCCTTGTATTAGATCCATAAGTTCATTTTAGTCCATCTAATATAAAACATAAGACTTCACTCCTTGTACTATAACTAAAAGTTTATTTTAATTCTTTTACAATAAAAAAAGAATATTTTAGTCATTGTACAATTAAAAAGTTAACAATTCGGTCTTTGAATGTTTTAAAATGCTAAAGTCATTGTTAGTTGGCTTAAATATGTTGGTTTTAACACTCTTTAGGTCTCTCTCAGTTTTGAACTCGGGCAAATTAATTTCTCGCAAAATGTTTTTTGTGTGTGAAATTTTACCCCAAAAAAGTAAACACTTATGAAATCTAAATGCAAAATTAATTCATATTCTAAATTCAAACTCTTTTGTCTCAACTTTCAATAATATTCAATTATAAACCAAAACAAAAAAATAATTAAAAAATGTACATTGAACTTTTTTAAAATATTTAGATTTGTAGTATGAGTAAGGGTTCAATTGAAAAATATGATACAGAAATCATAAAAGAAATTAAAATTTCATTAAAATTTAAAAAGAATCAAAATTATTAAAAATTATATATATTTTTTATTTAAAAATTCAATCATAGTTGGACACATGTCATGCACTAAAAAGAATTATCAACATCATCATAGATTGATCTTATTTACTCATTTTTAAAATGTTCATCGAATAAATTACTCTTCTTTTTTTAAGATGGGTCAATTTGCTTAATTCCAAAATTAAAAGGGGCTTAAAGGTATTTAAACCAAAATATTTAATCTAACTAATTAAAACTTTAAAATTTTATACCAAAATATTCACTTTTCAAATGTACAAAAACTAAAATCTTTTTTACAATATAGAGAATAAAATGAACTTTTAATATAGTAATAGGACTTTTAACAGACTTTAACCAAAAAAATGAGAAAATAGTTGGAGATAAATAAAAGTGTGCAAATAAACAATGTTTATAATTATAGGACTTTTAAAGTCATGCAGTTCAAATCTTAACGTGGGATATGCTGACGTGTGTGACTAGCATAAGATATTCTTGGATGTGATTTTATCATTTCTCTTTTCTTCCTTTTTCATTTCTTTCTTATTTAGAGCAGTAGATTCGTGATCCTTTCACCTTATTGTACTTTTTATATATATTCTCTTGGTTAAAGTTGTTCATGTCTAGGATTAAATTTGATTTGAATAAGATATATAATATATATTAATGTATTTTATATTTTTAAGCTCGATCCAATGTATAATATCACTCTCAACTTTAGTTTAAATATACTCATATTTATGAACTTAACGTTTGGTTCCAATAGAAAGAAAATAATTTTCATCCTAGGAGATTTGGGTTCGAATATCTATGTGTATAAGGCACGCGTCTTATTAAAGAGTTAAGAAAAAATATAAACACATACAACTATTTAATCAGACAAGTATATTAAATATATATATATATATATATACTCATGTTTATAGATGGTTAATTCAAATTCGTTATAGGCACAATTAAATATTTTATTTTTAAAATTTTTAATGTTTGATAATTTCATATTTCTTTTTTATTATTTTTCATGTTTTAAACATAGACAACTTAACATATTTTTAAATGATTATATTATAATATTTTATATTATTGTAGATTTAATTTTTATGTCATATAAACTACATTACATATAAAATACTAATAATTTTAAATGGTAAAAAAACTATTCAATACATGTATGTAGTCTTTACAACTTTTGATTTAGAGTTAAAGATTTAATTTCGTTTTTAGTTTGTAGGGTTTAAAATTTGTTCTGCAAGCGTTTCTTTAATAAAAAAAATAGTCATATACTAATAATTGATTTTAGATTGATGCTTAATAATTAATAGTAAGATTTTTGTTTATGCAAAATATATTGAAGTATAATAAAAAGATATATAATATATGTTAATTGAGTTGAAATTGAGTCGATACTTATTGAGTTTTTATCTTGATTAAAGATATTCAATGTTGATTGAGTCTTACTTCAGTTGACATGATTGTTATTGTAATATTTAGGAGGTTGTAGGTTTAAGTGTATTTAAACACTATTATCCTCTAATTTATCTTTACTAAAGATATTCAATGTTGATTGAGTCTTAGTTTGGTTGACATGATTGTTATTGTAATATTTAGGAGGTTGTAGGTTCAAGTGTATTTAAACACGTATTATCCTCTAATTTAACTTTACTAAAGATATTCAATGTTGATTGAGTCGATACCAGGGTGTCTATGGTCGGTTAATCGCACCGTTTAGCCTAAACGGTCAGTTAACCATTATAACGGTTACTAAATTTTGTTAACCACAACTTAACCATTAAGAACATTTAACCGTTGACGGTTAACCATTAGAACATAGTTAATCGACGGTTCAGTTATAGGTTAAACTATAACCTATTACAATTTTTTCACATGTTCACTAGAGTAATGAAATTATCTCTCAGATGATTATTAAATAAAAATGTTCAAAAAAATCTTAAATAGAGAGATTATAAACACTAACTCCATACTTAAACACACATTATCCTCTAATTTATCTTTACTAAAGATATTCAATGTTGATTGAGTCGATACTAGGGGTGTCCATGGTCGGTTAATCGTACCGTTTAGCCTAAACGGCCAGTTAACCATTATAATGGTTACTGAATTTTGCTAACCATAACTTAACTATTAAGAAACGGTTGACCGCTGACAGTTAACCATTAGAACATGGTTAATCGCGGTTAAGTTATAGGTTAACCTATAACCTATCACATTTTTTTTCAAAAGTTCACTAGAATAATAAAATTATCTCTCTAATAATTATCAAATAAAAATGTTCAAAAAAATTCTTGAATAGAGAAACTATAAACACTATCTCCATACTTAAATAAAAAAGTGCGTACATATATACTAGAGTTTCAACACAACACAAACATACACAAGCTTCAAACTAGTTTAAAGTTCCAAGTTCTCACAATGTTCAACACATAATAATACGCCATCAAAGTTTTAAACACAAATATTTAACTAGCATAAAACAACCATAAACTAAATGAAACTTTCATGAGTTAATACGACACCCACAAAATAATTTATTAAATATATATAAATAATCTAATAACTGTTAACCTATAGGTTAACAGTCTGTCAAAATTCATAACCTTAACCGTAATCATTAACCATCATTTTTAGCGGTTTGATTAACCAAAACCGTTTAATAACCGTCTGTCAAAATTCATAACCTTAACCGTAATCATTAACCATCATTTTCAGCGGTTTGATTAACCAAACCGTTAATCTTAATGGTTTTGTTAATTAACATGTAAAGTATAACAGTTATACCGGTTACGGTTAATTATGCACACCCCTAGTCGATACTTATTGATTTTCTTTTATCTTGACTAAAGATATTCAATGTTGATTGAGTCTTAGTTCAGCTGACATGGTTATTAGTGCAATATTTATGAAGTTGTAGATTCAAATGTACTTAAACCCGCATTATCCTCTAATTTATGGTGGGAGCTTGGTTAGTTTAAACATCATATATTATCTATCAACAAATGTGATAATCTCATCAGAAAGGGAGAAAACAAGAGAAAATAAAAAAACTATAGTCACAAACATAAATATAAATAATAAAACAGACATAAAATAACAAAAGCGTTGAATTAAAAATATACATGTAGAACATAGTTTGAGGGTGTCCATTTAATTTTTTTTTAATTTAGAAGTTTAAATTAAAATAGTTAAAATTTTTGAAGAGTTTAATTTGATTTTTTTTTAAATTGAGCTCAAACTAAAATTTTCAAAAAAAAATATAATTGATGAGAATTTTTAATTTGAGGAGACTTAACTAAAAATATGAAAAAATAAAACATAATAAAAATATGAGTTAATTGCAACACATGTACTTAAACTATGACTCTCAATTTAAATTGGCCCTCAAAATTTTAAACATTCTAATTTCAACCTCAAAATATGACCTTCATTCTAACTTGGTCCAAAAGCTTTTGAAAATTCTCATTTCATCCCCCAACTACAACTCTCATTCTAAATTGGGATCCAAACTTTTGAACATTTCAAATTTATCCCCAATTTATAGGTATATGCTAATCATATCTCATGTTCATAAAATCACTATAAAAATTATTGTATGTCATGTAAACATTGGCGTGTATTATGTAATAATATAATTTGACATAAATGATAATTTTAGTATGAAATTAGAATATTTAAAAGTTTGAGGAATAATTTAGAATGAGAGACATAGTTTAGGAATGAAACTAGAACATTCAAAATTTTGCGGACCGATTTAGAATGGGTTCTAGAGTTTGGGGATGAAATTGAAACATTCTAAACATTCTATAGTTTAGGGACAAATTTTAAGGACAAATTTAGAATGACGATTCTATGATATCGATTCTTAAGCCGCAACGATAACGCTCCGACCTCTATGTAGTTCACCAGTTGAAACAAGCATATAAAACTCTCTAAACTATTTAGAGGGTTTTTCCAAAAAGCATTAATGACTCATGCATTTATATAGCCTTTGTAATCCTAATTCAACTTATATTAAGATGCCAATATATATAATCCTAATTTAACTTTAATTAAGATTTCTATATATATATATATTAAATATATACAATACCAATTCAACTTAATTAGAATTTCAATAAATATATATATTAAATATAAATAATCACAATTTAACTTAATTAAGATTTAAATATATATTTATATTAATATACATAATCTCAATTCAACTTAATTAGGATTTCAATATATCTCTATTTTTTAAATCTAAGAGTTTTAAATATTTTTATTCGGATTCATATATGGATCGAACTCAGATCGAATATAGATTTGGATTGGACTTGGATTGGATCGTGACAATGCTCATATCCGATCCACCTCCTATTAGGGCTCGAACCTTTTTTCAATCGAATTTGAATCGGATTTTTTTTCAATCGATTTTAGATCAGGTTTTTTTCTTTAAATCAGATTCGGATTATATTGTCATCCCAATTAGAGCAGAATCTGAAGTTTGATTTGTATTGCACTTCATTTTCATGCTAAGATGCCAACACTTACAAATATATTCTGTGTAACATGGCAGCATATGATTCTCAACGAAAACTTTTCTTTTAGCTTTTGTAACTTGTCCCAGAAAAATAAATTTGATTCCTAACAAGATTTTTTAACCTCAAACCTATCAAAATTTCAAGAATGAACCAATTTTTAACCCAATAAGAAAAAAATATATCAAAATTAATCTAATCTAACTAAAGGAAAACAAAATCATATAACTTATAATAAATTTCAGTTAATTCGAAAACTGAATGGATTAAATGAATTTCTATTGGTTCTGTTAATAATTTTTAAATACATTTCAGTTTAATTAAGAATTAAACAAAAATATTTTAATTAATTCGATTAGATCGATGATCGAAATAACCATTTGAACATACCTAATTCATTGGGTCTAAATTTGGCATGTTACTCGTAACAGCCCTTAACTATTTTTCGAGGGTAAATTATATTAACAGTGATTGAGTTTTCTCTTTTCATTATTGAAGTTCCAAAAACTATAAAATATCACTATCACTCTAATTAGTGTTAAATGTTATTAAATTACTATTAAAAATGTTATTAAATTAATAAACATTCAATGGGATGAAAACACATGTTATCTTATTGATGAGAAAGTAAAACAAAAGTTGAATAGCAAGCAGAGAGGGATCAAACCCAAGTCTCTTGAAAAGGGGTGAAGATCCTAACCTTTGAACAAAGTTAAAAAATTATTACATTGTTGACAAAAAATATTTAGACTAAACTGTGGTCGAAATTAATCATATTTATTTTATGAAAATGTATTAACTAAATTTATAACATTAACTATAACAGCAATTAAAAATAAGAAGTTAATTAAAATATATAATAAGAAATAATATAATATAATATAATATAATATAATACTTATCTCTAGATGTATATAAAGGAGAATCATACTATTATCCGGAGTAAGATATTTTTTACCGAAATTTAAAATTAAAATTAAACTTTAAAAAAGCAACCATGTAAAATTAGATAAGATCAAAACTCGTCTAATCCAAATAATTGTATTATCTATAAAGGATATTTAACGTGGCAAAAGAGAAAAATATATATAGTAGTAGCAATTCTGTTACATATGATTCAAATATTGACGTCAGACGTTAACGTGTGTGACTAGCATCACTCACAAATTCGTGATTGGTGTGTACGATTCTCCCGCTTTTTTTCTCTTTTTAATTTCGCACAGAAAGGTTGGGGGTTCTTCCGAATATAACCACATGGCGTGGTGGTCCAAAATCATATAAGATTCATAATCGTAGCAGACAGATGTCGCGATTCTATTGGTTATGTCTAACCCCTTTCAAGAATTAAAATATTTAATCCAAGTCTTTTTAAACTTTTACTAAATGAAAAGGTTCTTCTTTGAGTTTAATTTAATACAAAATTAATAATTCGATTTAAATGCTTATTACAAAATTTCAAAAAAAATCAAGAATTTATAGATATTATGATTCTGAACTCATCCAAAAAATTGACTAATTTTTTTAGTTAGTCTTAAGAAAATGTAGTTCTATTCTAAAATAACTGAGGCCCACATGAAACAATCAAACCCAATACCAACTTAAAAACACTCATAACCCACGAGTATATCATATTCTAAAGGTCCATTTCAACCACGGACGGTTTAAAAATTTAAAAGATCAAGTATAATTTATTAAAATAAGATTATTTATTAAAAAATTAAATATTTTTTTTGCGGTGGACTTTTGAAAGAAAAAAAACATTAAACTCTACAATAACATTTTTATTTTCAACGTGTTTTACCATTAATGTATCAATAATTTTTTATTTTTCTCTTAATAATCCATTTTAGGGCCAATCTTTTTTGTAGAGCTCTCTACCATGGCTTCAATTGCACATATCTAAAACTACTCAGATTCCAACCACTTTTTCTTCTAAAATCTAACATTATCTCCCTCGTCGAGTCCTCTCCTGTTATCTCATATACTAAAATTCATAAGACATTTCAAAACAAACAAAAAATGCCAAAAGGATAAAATAAGTCCCAGTGCAATAGGATTGGATAAGCCCCAAACTAAATCATTCAAATTGAGTATAGTACATGAAAATCGCAATTTGACAAAAAAAATCTCATATTCTTTAATGAACACAAAAGATTGTATGATATTTCATCAGTTAAAAATTGTATCAGTGCTTTGGTCTCATACAATTTAAGTAGAAGATGCAAGTAATTAACTTCTCTAAATCATATATGTATACAGACTTTGTTGCTCGGACTGTACAAAATGGTTTTGTTGCTCGGATTATATCGGACTCGGGCTCTTACGCCTAGGTGAGAATTATAAAGAGAAGAAAAATAAAGAAGAAGAATCCAATGAAACATCTAAATACGTATGTGTTTGGCACTTGTACCTGAGTTCAGTGGCGGATCCAAGTGTATGTTAGGCTTCCTTTGCCACTATTGTGGTAAATGGTCGTTAGGCTGCAAAAGCCTGTTGGCAAAAGTTAAAATTTTCACCTGCCGGAAAATGTCCATTCATGTCAAATCAATCCCTGTTTGACACCAAAATCACGGCGGTAACGCATTTAGAGTTGTAAAATACAACTAAAAACAAAGCCTTAGGGTTGGCACGTGACCACGTGAACTTTTAAAACTTCACATATTTGACTTTAAGTTTTTTTTTATGAATTGGTCTTTATTTTTTTTAATCTTTATGAGTTGTGCCCATCTCGAGATTTTAAGATCTCATGTGTGACCACTTTTAAAAATATTTATGGATCCATCACTTCTTAAATTAGAGTAACATGATGAGAAGAGAAGCTGAAACTTGCAAATATATCATTCTTTATCCAATTTGTGGTAGTAATAGTATTACCGGAGCAGAGAAATGAAATTAGACCAAAGTAATTAAGGAGAGATTACGATTATACATGAAACTACTACATTGACTTAATTATATATACAGTAAAACACTTGCATAGGAGCCTACTCTTCTATCTCCATCTCTGCAGATTGCAGCTACACATATAATACAAGAGCTTCAAGCAAGAAAAAGTGAGAAACATCTCAAGAAAACTCCAATATCTTAGTCATGGTCGAGGTTAAATTATTATTTGGGTAAACTACTTGAATAGTTACTTAATTATGTAATAATTAATAAGTTCTAATTTAACTATTGATCTATTAATTTTGTCAATAAGATCATTTAACTATTTAAATGGTATCATTAACTCATGTGTCATTAACAATTAACAAAAAATAATGATGCCATAATTAAACAAATTTATATAATTATGCATTTGGTCCACATTAAAATTTTTTTATACAATAATATCTGAATTTTATTAATCATCATAAAAGATAAAACAATACAATGCATCAAAAAAGAGAAAAAAAAGGGCAAGTCCACTAAAAGTCTCTTATAATGGTACAAAAAAGCAGATACTTCCATCGAGATTAACATACAAAATCCAGAAACCTCTTTGAATCTCCTTATCTCTATCCAAACGATAAGTTTTACGTGGTAAAAAAAAAAGAGTGGTGAGTGAACCAAGCTATCAGGCAGATTGCTCCGCTACCCAAGTCTGATTACATTGGCAATCAACCATCAACAGAGTGAGGATCTATCTTTCTAAGACCACTGACAGAACCATAATCAGAAATTAACATCATAAAAATCTTAGTACGAACACCAACCGACTACTAAGGTATGCTGAAAATCATGCCACAAAGACAAGTGAAAAGAACCACAAAGAAATCAAAGAAAAATGCGTCACAGGAAAAGAGAAAATGCATGCCACAAAGACAAAAATTCTTATTAAAACATAAAAAACAAAAAAATAATAAACACAATAATCGACAACCAATATTAAAATTAGTCACCAATCAATTAAAAAAAAAGTAAAATGCATGTGACAGTGATTTAAGAGAGAGCAATTAAGTTAAAAAACCTTGAAACACGTTTTTTTAGGAGAACATAACAATTTGAAAACGTTAAGGATTGTGATTCTTGAATAAGGAAATAGAAACACATAAGGATTCCTCATTACAATTAACAGAAATGATATCGTTAGTATTTAATTATATATTATTAAATAAGTATTATATATATTTTATTTATTAATTATACATACTTTGCTATTTATCTAAGTATTGAACTTGACTCAGGGATTAAACACTCCTTTAATCAGATAGGTCTATGTTCGATTTGTCTTAATTTCAACAAGTAAACAGTTTTGATTTATTTTTGCTTTTAATTTATTTTCGTGTTATTTTTTTATTTGTACCAGTTTGATACAATAAATAAATTCATTTTTTATTTTACTGTTTATTTATTTTTTTTTCTATTAACGTTCCCCGTCTAACGGTTTTTGGTGTGTTTTATGAATTTTTTTTTAAAAAAATTATTTTTTTCTTTTTATGACACGTGATGTAATATAATTGAGCAGCATCAACTTTTCTTTTATATAAACGATAATGGAACAAAGTGAAAGATAAATTAATTGTATAAATGTACAACTTT
The DNA here is from genome assembly GCA_019671005.1 of Hibiscus mutabilis. Lineage (NCBI taxonomy): Eukaryota > Viridiplantae > Streptophyta > Magnoliopsida > Malvales > Malvaceae > Hibiscus > Hibiscus mutabilis. The sequence continues at coordinate 65,941,262 of CM033716.1, forward strand.
AAAGAAATAGTACAAAAATCAATACGAGAATTAAGTTAAACTCAAAACATTATATTTAAGTAGTGATTAGAGTATGGACCAAATCAGATTATTTACATTAATTCAAATTAACTTTTAATTTCGATACTCTTGTTCGTCTATATTTGACTAATTGATTTCATGGCATTGTTGTTATTGCAGCTCCTTCAGGTAGCTAGAGAGTTTAGAACAGAATTGAGGCAGATCAAAGAGTCGAGCAATGTGCGGTGACTGACGGCGGTGGCAGCAAGGATGAGAGTTAGGATTAGATGAGAGATATTTTTGGTGAAAAAGGAGATTTTTAGGTTTTTTGTATGAGAAAAGTGAAAAAAATAAAATTTTTGAAAATATATGAGTTAAATTAAAAATTAATATTTATTGTTAACGTGTCACAACAGTTATTTAACAGAAGTTAATGTCTGAATTACCAAAATGTTATAATCAAAAAAACATAATTGATTAAAACACAACTTTTTCTAAATTGATGACTAAAATTAAACACAAAGAAAATAAAAGTAGTCATCCATGTAGTTTACCCTATAAGTCTTACTTAAGATCTATTAGGAGTTAATCGTATACAAAAATCAAATAAAAATGGCATGTCATTAAAAAATGTTCATATTTCAACCAGAGAACACCGCAACAAGGAGATTAGTCATTATTATCGGCGATAAATATTTTGGTTCAAAGCAAAAAATGTTCATATTTTGTTTTTTATTGTTTATAAAATAGAGGACAAAATACAGTCGGCGTACTTAATATAATTATGAGGAATTTAGCTCAAATAATATGTTGGAATTTTTTATTAGATGAAGTAGGTGAGTTTGTATTTATTTTATGAACTAAAATGATTTTGTAATGGAAGTGGTCGACACTTTTACAGGACTTCATGAAGTCGTCGAAAATGTACGACGATTTCAGTATAGTTTTTTTTTATCACAAACATCAGATGCATACATTTAGTGATAGACCCAGAATCTCAAAAATAAGTTCAAAATTTTAATACATTTTTTATTCTATAAATGAATATGTAAAGTAGAAGTTTCTTTACAACTTAAACTATACTTTTAAGTTTTTCCTTAAGAAAAAAAAAGTGCAGTCAATATACAATTGAAACCTAATTTGTTTTCCAAAAGTGTAGCCGTTGTTTTTTTTTTCTTTTTGAGTGGTGGTCGATAATTAATTTTAATATTGGTTGTTGACTATCGAGTTCATTATTTTTTTTATTTTTTTAATTTTTTTATATTTTAATAAGAATTTCTGCTTTTGTGGCACATGTTTTTCTGTCCTTTTGACACGCGTTTTTTTCCTGTCATTGTGACGTTTCTTTTTTGTTTTGTGATTTGTTTCATCTGTCCTTGTGGCATGATTTCAGCATACCCTAACAGTTGTTTGTTGCTCGCACAAAGATTTTAACGGCGGTAATTTCTGATTATGATTTTGTCAGTGGTCATGAAAAGTTAGATCCCCACTCGGTTGATGGTTGTTTGCCGATGTAATCAGTCCTGGATAGCGGAACATTCTGCCTGATAGTTTGTATCGCTCACCACTCCTTTTTCATTTGCTATATGTCTCGATTAGATAGAAACAAGGAGATTCAGAAAAGCTTCTGAATTTTAATAGTATGCTAATCTCTATGAAAATATTTATTTTTCTTTGTATATAAATTGTGAGAGATTTTAGTCTTTTTCTGGATGCGTTGTAATTACGATATTTTTTATAATTTTAATAAAAATTCAGCGACTATTATAAAAAAAAACAATTTCTTTAAACAAAAAGAATTATATGTACTCTTCGTGGGAGCCATATCTATCTGCCCTGCATACATTTATGGGAAGAAATTCCTTCCTGACGATTTAAATTTTTTTTCTAAAATCGCTTATATTTCATGACAACTTCAGCTTTTATCGTTCAAACAAAATAGTTTTAAAACACTCTCATTCTATAAAATAAAAAAAAAAATCAAAATCCTTATCGAGGCAAAATACCCGTTATTACGGTGATTTTATTTAATTTTGTATATATAGAAAAAAATGCAATATTATTTTGTTTTTGAAACCCGGGCGAGGAGTGGTAAGCCGTTAGAGTCTTTTAGCCTTAGCCGGGGAGACCGTGGTGGTGAAAAAAAGGGAAATTTATCTAAAATGTAAAAACAAAGAGAGAAAAGAGGAAAACAATGTGTTCTCTCCGTTTTTCTCTAATAGTTTGTTCTAATCTTAGCAGTGAAATTTCTCCACCTTTGTATTTAATTTCATTTGTATTATTAATCATTTATTTTCTGACCCTTAAATTTCCACAGATCATTAACATTTGCTTCCTTACCAATCATTGTCTCATTGTTTCTGGTTAATCCAGGTAAGTTCTTTTCCCTTTATCTTTTTGTCCTAAAAAAAGTGAAAATTTTCAATCAGATTTCCATTAATCTCTGTCTAATTAATGATTTAACTATGAATTATGCAGCAAAACGTGTGCCTTCTGTTTAGCCGTGGAAATGAAGCTCCGAGACTTTGAAAATTGATCGCAATTGGGTTGGATCAGTTCATTATAGCGTTAAGTGCTCAAACTTACTTTCCATGATTTAGTTTCCAGTTTTCACTGTATTCAATTGCAAAAACAATTAGAATTCAAATCAACATTACCTTCCATTAAAACTATTTAGCTTTTTTGACATTACTTTTTCCTTTTTATTGAAAATTTTGAATGAAGATAGCCCTAAAAGGGAGCTTTTGCATGAAATTAAATTTGATGAATTGTTGAACATCTGCCTCCATTAATGTTACTTTGAAAATTTTGGTTCATTCCTCGCTATGATTAACTGTTGGTGAAATGTTTGTTGATTGAATCTTCAATTAAACATCTTTAGCTAATAGGAGATGAGACTCAGACACCTAAGGTTGTGTTATCTTTAACCATAGAGGGGAAATAAGTTTGAGATGAGTAATTGTGTTAGCTTTCCAGATTGCCTGATTTATAATGCTTATTTATTCTTGAATTGCTGATTTCTTTGGTCCAACTTGTTTAACACCTCACATATATACAGTTTTTAAGCACTTTGGAATAGAAAGTGATTTCTTGTGATATTCTTTCTCTTTGTCCCTTACAAGATTTATGTTTTCTTGGTTTCAGACGCCTTGGTAGGACTCCTTGCCATTTCTCACAAGGAGAATGTAAAAGCAGAAGAGATAACTCATTCAGAATCTTCTTCACCCTCTCTAAATACTACCATAATTTGCTAAAGGTCCAACAGTTCCAATTAGTAATGGAACAAAACAACCTGACAGTCATTTGTCGGTAATGGAAAGTTCTATACCCGCTATTCCAGAAAATACTTTTGATGGCACTTCTAGAGGGCAAGAAACCATGTAACAAATGATTCAGCTTCACATTTGTCAGTGGCATTGATCAAACTCAGAATACCCAAAATACTGATTCTCTTGCAATTCCTTATAATCATATTGAGAAAGTTATGGCTCCTCGTGCTTCCGATCCAAAGGTTGGAACTTCTGAAAGTGACCTTCTAGTATCATCCCACGAGCTTTCTTTACCCCCTATTGCTCTTGGATGTAGACAACAATCTGAAGATGCCAATCCCAGTGTCAGTTCTTATGTTGTCAATGGTGGCAATAACATGATTTTGCCTTCTAATGAAAAGCAATCTCAACATACTCGTTCTGCTTCCTGTGATTCCAAAAGTAATCACCACATGAAACCACCCACCACTCCTATGCTTGATGGACAAAAGAGTCGAGGTGATGGTTCTCTTTTCAGTTCCCATGCTCTGCTTGATGGTTCACTTATGCTGCCTCATCAAAGGATTATCAATTCTTCTGTTGAATCCCCAAGATTCATTAAGCAAGGTTCTTTAGGCAGAAGAATTCATATTGATACAGCTGCACCGTTCGAATCTGTTAAGGAAGCTGTTTCCAAGTTTGGAGCAACCGTTGATTGGAAAGCTCATAAAGTACAAAGCATGGAGGTAAGTTAGATATATCAATCTGGTGAATGCTGTTTACCATGAAACCTTTTCTTTATCTTTAATGTCCATTGTAATTTGTATTTATTTCTCGGCCTACTTTGTACATTGTCATTAATTGCAACTTAAAATTTCTTTTGGGGCTATAGAGACGCAAGCTTGTAGACCAAGAACTTGATAAAATGCATGTGGAGTTGCCTCAATGCAAGAAACAGTCGGAGGAAGTAGAAGAGGCAAAGATTAAAGTATTAGAGGAGCTGGACAGCACAAAGAGATTAATAGAAGAGATGAAGTTAAGCCTGGAGAGAGCACAAACCGAAGAAAATCAGGCAAAACAAGATTCTGAACTTGCAAAGCTCAGGATGGAGGAAAGGGAGCAAGGGATTGCTGATGAGGCCAGTGTTGCTGCAAAAACACAGCTTGAGGTTGCTAAAGCCAGGCATGAAACTGCAGTTTTGGAGATGGAATCAGTTGTTGATGACCTGGAAGCAATACAAAAGGATTATGATTCTTTGATTATTGAGAGAGATATAGCTGTTAAGAAGGCTGAAGAAGCTGTTTCCGATTCAAAAGAGGTTGAGAAGACGGTGGAAGACTTGACCATTGAACTGATTACCACGAAGGAGGCCTTAGAGTCTGCACATTCAGCCCATTTGGACGCAGAGGAGAAAAGGATTACAGTAGCCATGTCCCGAGACCAAGATACACTCCAATGGAAGAAGGATCTAAAACAGGGTGAAGAAGAGCTTCAGAGAACCAATCAACAAGTGCATTTTGCAAAGGAGCTGAAATCAAAGTTAGACATTGCTTCAGCTTTGCTACTTGATTTGAAAGCTGAACTAGCTGCTTATAAGGAATGTAAACTTAAGGAGACAACTGACGGACACTCCAATGATGAGCTAGAGACATCAGAGGGAAGACCTCACACTGATATGCAAGCAGCAATTACTTCAGCAAAGATGGAACTCAAAGAGATGAAGCACAATATAGAAAAAGCAAATGCGGAAGTGGTTTCTTTGAAGGCGACTGTTAGTTCATTAAAATCACAACTTGAAAAGGAAAAGTCTAAGTTGGAAAAGATTCGGTCAGAAGGAACCGTAGTCCAAATAGAGCAGTTGGCAGAGCTGCCCAAAGAATTGCAGCTAGCAGCACAAGAGGCTGAGAAGGCCAAGTCATTTGCTCAGATTGCTCATGAAGAGCTCTGCAAATCAAAGGAAGAAGCAGAGAAGGCAAAAGCTGGAGCAAGTAGCATAGAGAGTAGATTACTTGCGACTCAAAAGGAGCTTGAAGCTGCCAAGGTTTCACAGAAGCTAGCTTTAGCTGCCATCAAAGCACTACAAGTGAGTGAATCAGCTCATGACGCTGATAATGTCGATTCATCCACAGGTGTAATACTTTCCACAGAGGAGTACTATGACCTCAACAAACGTGCATATGAGGTAGAGGCACAAATCAACATGAGGATGGCAGCTGTTAAGTCTCGAATTGAGATAGCTAAGCGGTCCCAGTCAAAAAGCTTGGAAAAGCTGGAAGAAGTAAACAAAGAGATCTCTGAAAGAAAGGAAGCACAGAGAATTGCTATGGAAAGGGCTGCGAAGGCCAAAGAAGGTAAGTTAAGAGTGGAGCAGGAGTTGAGAAATTGGAGGGCTGAACATGAGCAACAGCGAATGGCTACTGAATCGAACCGTGGAAGACACACTCCAAGCATAAGTTTCGAGGAACATAAAGAAACGAATAACATCGATCCTGCACCCAAAACAAATACTACAGCCCCAGAACCGAAGTCAAAGAAAAAGAAAAAATCATTCATCCCAAAGTTTTTCATGTTTTTGTCTAGAAAAAAAGTCCAAGGCATAGGAAGTCTTCAATGAAGCGCTTTGTTATCTTTGCTCTTGTGATTTCACCTGCCTATTTTTACTGGTTTATCACAGCTGCTATTAACAAAATTTAAGAATTGACATTTTTTAAAGCTTGAGTGTAAATTCTAGTGGTTATTTGATTTACCGTAAGATTGAGAAAACATTTTTGTTTATCGTAAGGGTTTCATGGCTAGAGGATATAGAGGATGTAATAACGATGGTTCTGTATAGGCTTTGAGATGCTTAGCTTTGACCCACTCATGTATTAGTGACGTAAGTTTTGGGATGATGAAAAATCTTAAGCCTCGTAAAATGCTGGAAAAAGTACTTATTATAGATGGCGGACAATATCTTTCATTTAGCATGGCAAAACTTGACCCATTTCTTAGATTTCATGTTGCTTAATTTGTTTTACCAAACTTTTATAATTATTATTTCGGCATAAAGCTAAAAAAATGCCCCTAACGTTTGACTGAATAGTTATCTTGTTATTCTTCTTGAACCAGTTTAAGCCCTCAACGTTTCATTTAGATCAAAATGGCCCCTCTGTGAACGAAAACTATTAGTCAACTACCGATAAACAACTTGAAATGACTTGACATAATAGTCAGAAAAAATATTTTATATTTTATACAATTTTATAAAAATATTTTTTTGATTGACGCGTCATTATGTAAAGTCAGCATATTTGTCTCTATGACACTGCTATCGCGGCGTGTACTGCATGTAGGTTTGTCACGTCATTTCAAGTTGTTTATCATTAGTTGACTAACATTTTTCATCCGCATATGAGTTATTTTGACCCAAAATGAAACATTGGGGGTTAAATTGGTTCAAAAAAGAATAAAGGCCAAATAACTATTCAGTCAAATGTTAAGGGCATTTTTTGGCATTATGCATATTATTTTACCCTTAATATTCCATGTACCTTTTCTAATATTTTTAATATATATTAAAATCATAAATATGACAATATATTACTCATGTATATTTTATTTATGTTATATTTTACGTATACTATAAAATTATAAATAATTATAATTAAATTTATACAAAAACTCAACACCTCGATTCGAATAAAAAATATTTCAAATAAAATTTGAGTCATAAAATATGGCTCAACAATTTTTTGTTACTCGAATCAGCTCGACTTGATCTAATGCTCACCCCTAACTATTAACATGTAATTACTAGGAATTCTAATTATCTAGCATGTTTGACAAGCACAATACAATTACATCTTAATTTTTTATGTCATTTTTATTATACAAATTATAGATACACGAGTATATCTTCAAATTCTAAATAATATTAATTGTTATAAAATAACTTTAAACCCTAAAAATACTTTATAGTATTCCATAATAAAACTACTTATAAAATAAAATTATTAGAGTTGAAAAAAGATGTTATAAATATATAATATATCTTATAAAATTCTAACATGTATCAATAATAACAATCAATTGAAAATTGATGTTATAAGAATAAATAAATAATATATTAAAGAATTTCACATATATAGATAAATAAAAGGAAAGTTAATGTGTTATATATATAAAGTTGAGGTTATAAAGAAAAAAGTGCACGCGCATAAAATTATTGGTATTTGTATAATAATAATAATAATAATAATAAAACTATGCCAGGTACCAGCAAACTATTGGGGATGACCCGTTTATACCATCAACCTTTTAATTAGTCTAAATTTGTCATCAAAAATTTTTTTAACTCGTTTATACCATTGCGCCGTTAACTTCTAAACGGTATGATGACTTGAATGCTAGACCAAAACGACGTCGTTTTGATCTAGCATTTTGATACTAAATTGCCCAAAACGGTGTTGTTTGTCAGAGGAAAATATGAAGAATTATGCACTTGTCGAAACGTTTTCTACCAGCAGGAAAATAGCTTGATGGTTAAGTTTTGAAAATTAGGGTTTTGCCTTTTTAATTCAATTTTAAAAATCATTTTGGAGAAGCCACCGATCACTTCGAGATAGACCGGATACCGTAAAAACAACCAGAGATTCATTTTTTAAAAATTTGGGTTCGAGAGTTGGTTACGTATGGGGAAGGATTAGCACTCCCACAAACGCTCATTATTGGTACCTTTAATTTTACGTGGCATTTTGAGAAGGCTTAATAGTCAGAAAGGTGTCCAACCTATACCTTTTTTTCCAGTTTAGTGCCTAACGCTTTTTTTTGGGCCACTTTGGTTCCTAACGTTTCATTCCGTAACTGGGATTAGGTTTTTCTGTGACATACGTTAAAATTTTTTTGTTATCCAATAAAAACACGACATGTGGCATATTTTGGGGATTTCTTTAACTTTTATTTTTCTAAAAATCAGAAAATCTTTAATTTTATAAAAAAATCCCAAAATCTTTAATTTCTCTAAAACCCCCAAATTCAAACCCTAGATCCTTAAATTCCTCCCCTCCTACCACTGATTCAACTACCATCGGCCACCCTTGCCTTCGTAGGCCCCTCACGACCGAAAGCCCCATGAAGAAAAAAAAGACCGATTGGGCTTCTAATTGACGGCTAAAGGGTGAGGGATATTGAACGGTGAGGTACCCGACGCTTGGGTGGTGAACGGTGAACCGCCAACGTGTGAGGGATGCCAGACAGCGAGGGAGATGTGATTTGAGGGTTTGTTTGAAAGAAATTAAAACTTTAGGGTTTTTAAGAAGTATATATTTGTAAGTAATTCAGAAATTAAATAAATATATAAAATAGGCTACCTGTCATGTTATAATTGGTTAAAGGAAAATTTTTAATGGTTGTTGACGGAAAAACCCAATCTTAGTTACAGAATGAAACGTTAGGCACCAATGTAGCCCAACAAAATGTTATGCACCGAACAGGAAAAAAGGTATAGGCTAGGCACCTTTTTGACTATTAAGCCTTTTAAGAATAATAATTCGAATTTAATTTAACCCTTAATTATTAACTAGATTTAAATTCCAAATAGAGATATCCTTTTATAAGGAAATATATTTTTTTTATCCGAATATGAGATTAAAAGCACTCTGTTACGAGGCACCCCCATTCATATTCAAAAAAATATATTTCCAACATAAAATGTTTTAATGCATGATTCATTATTGTTTTGTTTATTTTAAGTTCTAACTTAAAAAAGCTCTAATTAAATAAGTTATTTTAGACTATAAATATTATTAAGTTAAAGGCTTTCATGAGATAGTACCAATTGCTTGAGTACCATCCATATATTAAAACCCTTAAATTTAAATAATATTCACTAGCTAAATTTGTCATTTTAATCATTAAAGTGATAATCCTAATTAAAGCTCTATTAATTAACTAGGTTATTTTATTTAATTCTAAGTTATAATGAATATCAAGTGTAACACCCCATTTCTACTTAATATTCATTAAATTGCTACAATGTCCTTCCTAATTAATTAATCCTAGTTAAATAACCTAAAAGACTAAGGCTCTAAACAATTGATTTAAACTAAGTGTATTAAATTGTCCAACATACAATACTACATGCCCAATTTAAAATATGCATTCAATCATATAATTTAAGGCAATTAAAATTAAATTAATAATTGAAACTAGGGACTAAATTGAACTAAAAACAAGCTTAATTGTTGATTTTATTACATATAGGACAAAAATTGAAATACAACTTAAAATTGCAGGGACTAAAAACCGAATTAAACCCATTCTTTTAAAAGTTTGCGGATCCTAGGTCGACACGGATAAGAACTCGTGGACCCTGGACCGACTAGGTGCAAAAACGACACAGTTTAACTCAGGGTATAAAAACCCTTAAATCGAGTTAGCTCGGTCACTTCTTCATTTCACCCTCTCTCACTACTCTCTCTCCCCTCCTAAAACTCTCTCAACCTAAACACTATTTCTTCGAAAATTCCCCCCAAAAACGAATCAAACACTTCAATTCATCACAAATTTAAGCCATGTTCATCAATTTTCTCTCCTTTGATCTGACTCGAACACCTAAAACACTTCTATTTTATGTTTTTATATATCAAGCTCCACTTTTCTCTGGAACATATCCTGGTTCTTCCAACTATTTCTTCATTCAATCACATAAACACAAATTTTCTCCCATTTCCAAGATCTAACACCGAGGCCTTATCTTGGTGTTCATATCAGTTATTCAAGAACCTGATAAACCCTAAGTCTCTAGCAACACTCCACCATGACAAACCCCTTTCAATCCAACACCGCCACCACTTATTCTTCCGATCAGTTCGTCAGCCTCCAGAAGTTGACTCTCGGCCACTACCGACTTTCCTTCAATCATCACGTATCTTACTCCGACCACCACCCTGCAACTTTCAACCACCATCTCTGCAACTTTCATCTCATATTTGAGATTAACCTTTGAAACTTTGTTTCTGCGTTTCTGGCCCTTTTCTCTAAAGCGCCCTTTCAGATTTTCACTTTAGATTTCCTTTTCTTAAAGCGCCCTTTCGGGTTTCACCTCGGTTTTTATTTTCTTTGTTTCTTTTTTTCTTTTTTCTTCCTTTTCTTTTTCCTTTGGTATCTTTTTCGGGTTTTCACCTTTCTCTTACAACACTTTCCTTTATGTTCTTTTATCTGTCTATCTTTCACATTTGTTCAGGTTATGCTTGACTCAAGCACTTCACTATTTTTTTCATTTCTTTGTTTCTACTGGCACAACATTCAGTTCTATCTTTTCTTTATACATTCATTTTCAATAACCTAGAGTGCTAAAGCTTACATGCGTCCTTCAAAACATAGTAATACCAAGAAATCACCTGTTTTTAATGAATTATGCTAGTTTACTTGCATGATTCTTTAGAAATAAAAGAAAACTCGAAAGAGAATTCATGAATTTTATTGAGGCTTATAAGCAAAATACAATGGAAATTGAAAAATTCATGGCAAACTAAAACAACAAAATCAAGAAACGAGGTCAGATCCTTGGGTATCCATAGCATGAAGGATTCAACAACCCTATCGACCGAATATAGTCCTGAGCTTGAGCCCTTGTCCTGCAGACTTCCACATTGTTAAGATGTTTAGAGATGTGAAATCCCTCACAAAATGCCAAGTGTCTGATAGGTTTTAATTGCCAGATGCCTAATCTCAACACTTTTGAGCCGCCCTTTGCGGGTTTTCAACCTAGATCCTCCTTTGATTTCAAGACACTCATTGCAAGTTTTCATCTTAAACTCCTATTTTATTTTTCATATTTATGGCGCCCTTTTGGGTTTTCACCACAGATATTTTCATTTTGCGAAGCGCCCTTTTTGGGTTTTCACTTCATTTTTTTCTTTATTTTCCTTTTTTCAATCTCTTTTTTATTCTTCAAACGTAATATATTTTTAACTGAATCAGAGTTCACCAAGTTGTGCAAATTTTCACCTTCCATTTTAGTTAAAATCAACGCTCCTCTGTAGAAGGCCTTTTTGATAACATAGAGCCCTTCCTAATTAGGCATCCATTTCCCACAAAAATCTCAGTGTATTTGCAAGATCCTTTTCAGCACTAGATCACCCTTTCAGAATTCTCTGGGATTGACTTTCTTATTGTAAGCACGCGTCATTCTTTTCTGGTATATTTTGTTGTGAAAAATAACTTTCAACCTCATTTCTTCGATAAGATTCAACTGGTAAAATCGTGCTTGTACCCACTATGCTTCATCCAACTTCACTTCTAATAAGACTCGAAGAGACAAAATCTAAACTTTAATCGGAAGCACTGCTTCTGTTCTATAAACCAAAAAGTACGGTGTTGCCTCGATCGAAGTTTGCACTGAGGTCCGGTATATAAATAAAGCAAAGTGAAACTTCTCATGTCAATCCTTGTAAGTATATGTCATCTTTGATGTGATCTTCTTAATATTCTTGTGGCTGCCTCCACTGCCTCAATCATCTGGGGGCGGTAAGTCATATAATTATAGTGCATAATTTTGAACTGCTCACAAGCTTCTGCTACTACTTTGTTGTTGAAGTTGGTGGCACTATCAGTGATAATTCTTTCTGGCAATCCATATCGACAAATAATCTCTTTCTTTAGGAACTTGCAAACTGTTGATCTTGTAATGTTGGCATATGAAGCTGTTGCCACCCATTTAGTGAAGTAATCAATAACCACTAGGATGAAGTGATGTCCATTAGAAGTCTTGGGATGAATTTGACCAATAACATCCATGCCCCAAATAGCAAAAGGCCATGGTGAATTCATTGTATGAAGAGGTACCGTTGGAGAGTTGATCTTATTAGCATAAATCTAGCACTTATGACATTTCTTGGCAAACTCAATGCAATATCCTTCTATATTTGACCAGTAATATCCATATCTCATGATCTTTCGGGCCATTGCAAAGCAATTAGCATGCGTTCCACATATTCCATCATACATTTATGCCAGAATATATCTAGTTTCTCGGGCATTGAGACATCTTAACAATATCTGATCTTTGTCCCTTTTATACAGGACTTCACCATTAAGCACATATCATGTAGCAATTCTTCTAATGGCCCTCTTGTCATTATTGTTTATCTCCCTAGGGTAAGTCTGAAACTTGATATACTGCAAGATATCAAAGTACCATGGATTTCCAACTACTGCTTCTTCTCTGTTATAAAAATGAGCATAAGTCTGTAACTCTGCATTTGGATCGACATCATTGTTGGGAAACGCCGGTACACACCATGGCACAGCGGAAAAATTATCTGGCGTATTCCACCAGTGATCCATGTACAATGGACGAATTTGGGGTGATGAAGGATGACATGTTACCTTAATAATTCTAGAATCTGGAAATCCGTAGGGAATTCAGAATAACCAAATTGAATCCGAGTCGTCACAATAGCGTTCTGACCTATACGCAGTCCACCCGAATAAAACGAACAATATTTTCTCTTCTCTAACTATTAGAGAGGTTTTTTCGAAAACCGGAATCAATGGCTGCGAGACCTTATGCCTTTATATAGCATTTAAAAACCTAATTCTAATTAAAATCGTATTCTTAAATATACAATATATTTAACCGAATATAATTAAATATGTAGAATCTGATTCTAATTTAATTAGGTTTCTTTTAGACATATATATACTTTAATAATATTTGATAACTACAATAACTTGTCAAATATTAACATATATATATATATATATATATAAACGAAATTATCCATAATTATATATATAAATGAAATTATCCATAATTACAATAATTATAACGATTTCGGTTTCTCACTAATTACGTGTACAACAAGTTTGTACACATGCTATCTAATCGATATTTGTTCGTTTCTATCATAGGGTGTGACCCTTGTAGGTTTATGTAATGTTAGCAGTAATATCAGAACAATTCTAATATTACAAGCAACGAGTGGCATCTAGCAATACATCATTGCTACCTAAGTTACATTAAATCGTGGTTCGATTTAACCTTTTTTCGTGATTAACTTCTTTTATGTATTTCATCCTTTTGTCCTCGTATCTAGATCGGACACAAGTCATGGATTAGTCACACTTGTATAGTCCATCTAATGTTTCTTGATATCTTGAGTAGACTATTATAAACGAATAATTATGATATCCCATATCAATTTATTCGAGCATGGCCATGCATTTTCTAGTCTCACTCAATCAACTGGCCTATGATATTACTCATATTATGTAGGAGGGACAAATCCTATCTTGATCAATCATATTTCGCTACATGGATTATGACATATCCAATATCAGTCTTTATAGCGTAGTCAGTTATGACACATGTTTGACCGCATCAAAATATGTCACTCACGATGTTGAAATAATGATGATCTCAAGTCTGAGGATCGTACATGTAGTTATCACCATAAGCAATGTTGTGACTGTCACATAATAATCCAAGAAACATGCTCAGAGTGGGTCAGTCCAGTATGTTGTTCCCTAACACATACTTATGTATTGATTTTGACATCTTCATGTCAATGACAACACTTTATCATCAATCAACTACATATTAGTCTTAATACATTATTGTTGTCCAAGCCCACAATAATTTCTAACTAAGGACATTTAAGAATAACTATATTATTCTAAGGACTTTATTATAATCTTGTTTATTTATAGATACACAGAATAAGACTGAAATAATAATAATGGCTTTATTTTAATAAACAAGATAAAATAAGTATGTCTTTTATAACCATCTCATGATTGGTCTTTGGGTATACTCTAACAATTTCCCACTAGCACTAAGACCAATCACTTTTGTATCTAATACCAAGAGACTTAGTGTGACGTTCATGCTTCTGCTGTGTCAGAGGCTTTGCTAGTGGATCGACGATATTGTCATCTGTTGGTACTCTGCATATTTATACATCACCTCGATCAATGATTTCACGAATGAGATGGTAACGCCTAAATATGTATTTGGATCGCTGGTGAGATCTGGGTTCTTTTGCTTGTGCGATGGCTCCATTGTTGTCACAATGTAGATCTATGGCATTTGATATGCTAGGCACGACCCCTAGTTCATATATGAACTTTTTGATCCAAACAGCCTCTTTTGCAGCGTCGCTTGCTGCAATATAGTCAGCTTCTGTTGTAGAATCTGCTACTGTATCTTGCTTTGAACTTTTCCAGCTTACAGCACCTCCATTAAGGCAAACACAAAACCTGATTGCGATCGAGAATCATCCTTATTAGTTTGGAAGCTTGCGTTGGTATAACCTTTTAAACTTAGCTCTTCCTCACCTCTATACATAAGAAATGTATCCTTAGTTCTTCTTAAGTACTTAAGGATATTTTTGACTGCAACCCAATGACTTTCACCGAGATCTACTTGGTATCAACTTGTCATACTTAGTGCATATCATACATCCGGACGTGTACATAGCATGGCATACATGATAGATCCAATGGCCGAAGCATATGGAATCTTACTCATGCTCTCTCTCTTAAGGTATTAAAGGACACATTTCCTTCGAGAGCTAAATACCATGTCTCATAGGTAAGAATCCTCTTTTAGATTCTTCCATACTGAATCTTTTCAGTACTTTGTCTATGTATGTATTTTGACATAGTCCTAGAAGTCGCCTTGATCTATCTCTATAGATCTTGACTCCTAATATGTAGGTTGCTTCACCCAAGTCTTTCATAGAAAAACATTTTCTTAACCAAGTCTTTACAGACTGTAAGGTAGGTATGTCATTTCCTATTATTAGTATGTCATCCACATACAATACCAAGAATGTAACAGTGCTCCCACTAGTTTTCTTGAAAACACATGGCTCATCTTCATTTTTAATGAAACCAAACTCTTTGATTGCCTTATTAAAACGAATATTCCAACTTCGAGAAGCTTGCTTCAACCCATAAATGGATCTTTGTAGCTTGCATACTTTTAGGGCATCTTTTGGATCGACAAAACCCTCAGGTTGTGTCATGTACACATCCTCATCTAATTTTCCATTAATGAAAGCGGTTTTGACATCCATTTGCTAGATTTCATAATCATAATATGCAGCTATTGCAAGCAATATCCAGATAGATTTAAACATAGTAGCAGGGGAAAATGTTTCATCATAGTCTATACCATGAATTTGATGAAATCCCTTAGCGACCAATCACCCTTTGTATGTTTGTATATTTCCATCCATGTCGGTTTTCTTTTTGAAAACCCATTTGCACCCTATGGGCTTAATTCCTTCGGGTGGGTCAACCAAAGTCCATACTTGGTTTTATGACATGAAATCCATCTCATATTTCATGGCTTCTAGCCATTTCTCAGAGTCAGGGCTCTCAATTGCTTCCCGATAAGTCCTAGGCTCATCTTGGTCCATGAGAAGAACATCTCCATGCAATGTGACAAGAAATCCATATCTCTCAGGTGCATTGCGTTCTCTCATAGACCTTTGCAGTGGTTGTGTTTCAAGAATGATTGGATGTTCCTCAACTATTTGTGGAACTTGTTGTTGTTCAATCTCTGGTTCAGTGATCTGTGGTTGATCTTGAATTTCCTCAAGTTCAATATTTCTCCCACTTCCTTTTCTAAAAATTCTCTTTCGAGGAAGACTCCCGTTCGAGCAACAAACACTTAGTTCTCAGATGGATTGAAGAAATAACATCCTTTTGTTTCTTTAGGATACCCTACAAAATTAGACTTATGAGATTTAGGTTCGAGTTTTGTAGACATCTGATGTTTAACATAAACTTTGCATCCCCAAATTTTCATAAAAGATATACTAGGACGTTTCCAGTCTACATCTCATACGGTGTCTTTTGAACCGATTTAGATGGAACACGGTTTAGTGTGAAAGTAGCTGTTTCTAGCGCATGTCCCCAAAAAGAAGTTGGAAGATCAGCATGACTCAACATTGACCAAACCATGTCTAACAATGTTCGATTTCTCTTTTCAAACTCCATTGAGTTGTGGAGTACCTGGAGGTGTAAGTTGTGAGACAATCTCACATTCTTTAAGAAGTTCATCAAACTCTAGGCTTAAGTATTCTCCTCCTCGATCTGATCAAAGAGCTTTGATACTCTTTCCTAATTGGTTTTGTACTTCATTCTAAAATTCCTTGAACTTTTCAAGGGCTTCAAATTTATGATGCATTAGGTAAACATACCCATATCTACTCAAGTCGTTAGTGAAAGTAATGAAGTATTGAAACCCTCATCTGTCTTGTGTATTCATCGGTCCACATACATCACTATGTATTAGACCTAATAAATCACTTGCTCGTTCATTTTTACCGTCAAACGGTAATTTGGTCATTTTTCCCATTAAGCAAGGTTCACAAATATCTAGTTGTTTGAAAACAAAAGAATACAAAAATCCATCTTTATGAAGTTTTGATATGCGTTTCTCACTTATATGACCCAAGCGACAATGCAGAGATAAGTTTGATTAGAGTTATTTGTTTTTGATCTTTTCGTATTTATGTTATATATGGAATTGTCTTGATCTAAGATATAGAGTCCATTAATTAATTGAGCTGTACCATAAAAACATTATTGAGGGAAAAAGAACAACTATTATTCTTAATAATAATCTCAAAACCAATCTTGTCCAAACAAGAAATTGAAATAATGTTTTTAGTAAAACTAGGTAAGAAATAACAATCCTCTAAATCTAAAACAAGTCCACTAGGTAATGACAAAGTATATGTTCCTATGGCTAATGCAGCAACTCTTGCTCCATTTCCAACTCGTAGGTCCACATCTCCTTTCGCCAATTTTCTACTCCTTTTTAGTCCCTGTACAGAAGTACAAATGTGAGAACCACAACCGGTATCTAATACCCAAGAAGTAGATGTTGATATATTAATATCAATAACATAAATACCTGATCCAGACTGTCCATTTTCTCTTGCCTTCTTGATATCCTCAAGATAGACATGGCAGTTTCTCTTCCAATGTCTAGCATTGTTGCAATGGAAACACTTCCCTTCTTTTGCAACTCCTCCTTTGGGTTTCAATGCAGCCTTTCCTTTGTTGGGCTTTGGCTTGGTGTTGGGCTTTCCTTTTCTGTTATCTTTTCGGACCATCAGAATAGGTTTGCAACCAACCTTTTTCATGTTGTTCTTTGCTGTTCTTAACAGACCAAGCAACTGGGGCAACGTTTTGTTCATTTTATTCATATTGAAATTAAGAACAAACTGATTAAAACTATCTGGAAACGATTGCAGGATAACATCAATAGCCAATTCAACACTTAGAGGGAAGCCCAACTTTTCCAGGGTCTAAATATACCCTATCATTTTGAGAACGTGAGTTCCCACTGGAGTTCCCTCAACCATCTTGCATCAAAACAAAGCCTTAGAGGTCTCATACCTCTCTTGACGAGCTTACCCCTCATATAATTCCTTGAGATTTTTAACCATCTCATAGGGAACCATGTCCTCATGTTGCTTTTGAAGCTCAGGGGTCATGGTCGCAAGCATCAAACAATCGACATCTACCATGTCACTTGAGTATTTTTCAAAGGCTTCCAGTTCATCTTTAGAGGCATCATCTGTTGGCTTTTTAGGGACATGTTCTTCGATGATTTGTTAGTTTCCGTTATTGTTTGAAAACAATCTTCAAATTGTGGAACCAATCAAGGAGTTCAAGCCATTTAATTTTTTCCTTCTCAAGGACGGATCGCAATGATAATGTATTTGCCATAAATCTGCAACGATAAAATATGTTTTTATAAGTACCTATTTATCATGTTTATAAAGTAATAACATTCCCACTATTAAGAACCCTCAAAATCAAAAAACTTGCTAAAAGTATTTCTAGTGGGTAAGGATCCATATTTCATTTTATTCTAAGTCAGCTTTGGCTTTACTCATAGAATTCAATTATTTAGGTAAACAACACTTGCTAATTACATCTCATGTAATTCCTATATTTGATGAACAACTATTTGTCCAAAACAAAGTTCATATGGTCTAATAGAAAGAACAATAATAAACAGTGCACCAAGTAGGTAACTTATGTAAGAGAGGTGGTGTACTGAGCATGCTTAAATACCAAGTCTTTCAAAGAACCAATCCTAGACATACACTTTCGTATTGTTTTTCAATCACCAAAGTTCTAGAACAATCATTAGTCTTTAGGTTTCTAATCTTATTAGAACAACCTAGTTTAACCAATATTACTACCAGTGAATATCACTTGCTTATTCTTCACGTTTAACCAAGATAGATCTAAGTATTTTGCTTTGGCAAAATCTATATAGTACCGATCGAGGTTTTAACGAGGGCTAATATTGGATGACTAATTTTAATTAAATATGGAAGGTTTTTTTGTTATATTAATCTCACCATTCTATTATGATCTAATCAGTTACCATCACGCTAAAAAAACATACATTGTATCACATACATGTAAAGCAGTAAATATAAATGCAATAGTTATAGCCCTTAAAACTAAGCTGGCCCATCCCAAGCCAATGGGAGAACCAAAATTACCAAATATAGAACTTGCTTCTCAAGCACCTAATCCACCTTTGATCGGCCCATCAGTCTGCTGCTTTGGTCCACGCTTTCTCCGTAAATATTACAATTTTCAGAAAATCGTTTTACATACGAGGGAATAAGATGAGAAGAGAATTACAATAGAAGAAAGAAAGGCATGACACGCAGGCCGTATTTATATAAAACCAAAGTAAATAGGCTATTTGTTCTATAACCATGCATTTTCAAACACCGTACATATAATCCAAAACATACACATATTTTATCTTGTTAATTAAGCTTACCTAAATAGTTCCAACGACCTTTGTTAATTAACCATGCATTTTCAAACATCGTACATATCATCCAAAAATTTTAATTTTGACACTTCGATTACTATGGAAAAACCTCATGATTTGATAACTTTTATCAACGGATTCTCGTTTTTGGGATTTTTCAACCCCTAAGGTTTTTCACTCTGGAACAACCATTATTCCTCTTCCAAAAATGATCTGCTATCTTAACCGCATGTTCATCATGTCAACTATTAACATATGATTATCAAAAGCTTACCGTAACAAACACATGATTAACACTTAACCATCGATCGTAAAAACTTGTTAAAACATATTAACATATTAATCATATTTGGATTTAATTTTTACGTTTCACACAAACATCACATACTCGTCAAAAAAAAAAAAGTAAAACATGCATCTCATAAACATCATCTAAGTATTTAAGTTCGAATTGTGATATCGTACAAGTGGCTCTCGATACCCTTGTTGGGAAACGTCGGTACACCCCATGGCGCAGCGTGAAAAATTATCGGCATAATCCACAAAGTGATCCAAGAACAAGGGACAAATTTGGGCTGATAAATGATGATACATTACCTTAATAAATCTGGAATCTAGAAATCCGTAGGGAATTGGAATAACCAAATCGAATATGAGTCATCACAATAGCGTTTCCGACCTCTACGCATGATCCACCCGAATGAAATGAACAATATTTTCTCTTCTCTAACTATTAGAGAGGTTTTTTCAAAAAAACAGGAATCAATGGCTGCTAGACCTTATGCCTTTATATAGCATTTAAAAACCTAATTCTAATTAAAATCGTATTCTTAAATATACAATATATTTAACCGAATATAATTAAATATGTAGAATCGATTCTACT
This sequence comes from Hibiscus mutabilis, assembly GCA_019671005.1. Lineage (NCBI taxonomy): Eukaryota > Viridiplantae > Streptophyta > Magnoliopsida > Malvales > Malvaceae > Hibiscus > Hibiscus mutabilis. The sequence continues at coordinate 65,961,204 of CM033716.1, forward strand.
TTAATTAGGTTTCTTTTAGATATATATATATATAATATTTTTAATAATATTTGATAATTACAATAACTTATCAAATATTATCCATAATTATATATATAAATGAAATTATCCATAATTACAATAATTATAACAATTTTGGTTTCTCACTAATTACGTGTACAACAAGTTTGTACACATGCTATCTAATCGATATTTGTTCGTTTCTATCATAGGGTGTGACCCTTGTAGGTTTATGTAACGTTAGCGATAATATCGAACAATTCTAATATTACAAGCAACGAGTGGCATCTAGCAATACATCATTGCTACCTAAGTTACATAAAATTGTGGTTCGATTTAACCTTTTTCCGTGATTTAACTTCTTTTATGTATTTCATCCTTTTGTCCTCGTATCTAGATCGGACACAAGTCATGGATTAGTCACACTTGTATAGTCCATCTAATGTTTCTTGATATCTTGAGTAGACTATTATAAACGAATAATTATGATATCCCATATCAATTTATTCGAGTATGGCCATGCATTTTCTAGTCTTACTCAATCAAGTGGCCTATGATATTACTCCTATTATGTAGGAGGGACAAATCCTATCTTGATCAACCATATTTCGCTACATGGATTATGACATATCCAATATCAGTCTTTATAGTGTAGTCAGTTACGACACATGTTTGACCATATCAAAATATGTCACTCACGATGTTGAAATAATGATGATCTCAAGTCTGAGGATCATACATGTAGTTATCACCATAAGCAATGTTGTGATTGTCACATAATAATCCAAGAAACATGCTCATAGTGGGTCAGTCCAGTATGTTGTTCCCTAACACATACTTATGTGTTGATTTTGACATCTTCATGTCAATGACAACACTTTATCATCAATCAACTACATATTAGTCTTAATACATTATTGTTGTCCAAGCCCACAATAATTTTTGACTAAGGACATTTAAGAATAACTATATTATTCTAAGGACTTTATTATAATCTTGTTTATTTATAGATACACAGAATAAGACTGAAATAATAATAATGGCTTTATTTTAATAAACAAGATAAAATAAGTATGTCTTTTATAACCATCTCATGATTGGTCTTTGGGTATACTCTAACAATTTCCCACTAGCACTAAGACCAATCACTTTTGTATCTAATACCAAGAGACTTAGTGTGGCGTTCATGCTAGCCTGTGTGTCGGAGGCTTTGCTAGTGGATCGGCGATATTGTCATCTGTTGGTACTCTGCATATTTATACATCACCTCGATCAATGATTTCACGAATGAGATGGTAACGCCTAAATATGTATTTGGATCGCTGGTGAGATCTGGGTTCTTTTGCTTGTGCGATGGCTCCATTGTTGTCACAATGTAGATCTATGGCATTTGATATGCTAGGCACGACCCCTAGTTCATATATGAACTTTTTGATCCAAACAGCCTCTTTTGCAGAGTCGCTTGCTGCAATATAGTCAGCTTCTGTTGTAGAATCTGCTACTGTATCTTGCTTTGAACTTTTCCAGCTTACAGCACCTCCATTAAGGCAAACACAAAACCTGATTGCGATCGAGAATCATCCTTATTAGTTTGGAAGCTTGCGTTGGTATAACCTTTTAAACTTAGCTCTTCCTCACCTCTATACATAAGAAATGTATCCTTAGTTCTTCTTAAGTACTTAAGGATATTTTTGACTGCAACCCAATGACTTTCACCGAGATCTACTTGGTATCAACTTGTCATACTTAGTGCATATCATACATCCGGACGTGTACATAGCATGGCATACATGATAGATCCAATGGCAAGCATATGGAATCTTACTCATGCTCTCTCTCTTAAGGTATTAAAGGACACATTTCCTTCGAGAGCTAAATACCATGTCTCATAGGTAAGAATCCTCTTTTAGATTCTTCCATACTGAATCTTTTCAGTACTTTGTCTATGTATGTATTTTGACATAGTCCTAGAAGTCGCCTTGATCTATCTCTATAGATCTTGACTCCTAATATGTAGGTTGCTTCACCCAAGTCTTTCATAGAAAAACATTTTCTTAACCAAGTCTTTACAGACTGTAAGGTAGGTATGTCATTTCCTATTATTAGTATGTCATCCACATACAATACCAAGAATGTAACAGTGCTCCCACTAGTTTTCTTGAAAACACATGGCTCATCTTCATTTTTAATGAAACCAAACTCTTTGATTGCCTTATTAAAACGAATATTCCAACTTCGAGAAGCTTGCTTCAACCCATAAATGGATCTTTGTAGCTTGCATACTTTTAGGGCATCTTTTGGATCGACAAAACCCTCAGGTTGTGTCATGTACACATCCTCATCTAATTTTCCATTAATGAAAGCGGTTTTGACATCCATTTGCTAGATTTCATAATCATAATATGCAGCTATTGCAAGCAATATCCAGATAGATTTAAACATAGTAGTGAGGGAAAATGTTTCATCATAGTCTATACCATGAATTTGATGAAATCCCTTAGCGACCAATCACCCTTTGTATGTTTGTATATTTCCATCCATGTCGGTTTTCTTTTTGAAAACCCATTTGCACCCTATGGGCTTAATTCCTTCGGGTGGGTCAACCAAAGTCCATACTTGGTTTTATGACATGAAATCCATCTCATATTTCATGGCTTCTAGCCATTTCTCAGAGTCAGGGCTCTCAATTGCTTCCCGATAAGTCCTAGGCTCATCTTGGTCCATGAGAAGAACATCTCCATGCAATGTGACAAGAAATCCATATCTCTCAGGTGCATTGCGTTCTCTCATAGACCTTTGCAGTGGTTGTGTTTCAAGAATGATTGGATGTTCCTCAACTATTTGTGGAACTTGTTGTTGTTCAATCTACAGTTCGGTGATCTGTGGTTGATCTTGAATTTCCTCAAGTTCAATATTTCTCCCACTTCCTTTTCTAAAAATTCTCTTTCGAGGAAGACTCCCGTTCGAGCAACAAACACTTAGTTCTCAGATGGATTGAAGAAATAACATCCTTTTGTTTCTTTAGGATACCCTACAAAATTAGACTTATGAGATTTAGGTTCGAGTTTTGTAGACATCTGATGTTTAACATAAACTTTGCATCCCCAAATTTTCATAAAAGATATACTAGGACGTTTCCAGTCTACATCTCATACGGTGTCTTTTGAACCGATTTAGATGGAACACGGTTTAGTGTGAAAGTAGCTGTTTCTAGCGCATGTCCCCAAAAAGAAGTTGGAAGATCAGCATGACTCAACATTGACCAAACCATGTCTAACAATGTTCGATTTCTCTTTTCAAACTCCATTGAGTTGTGGAGTACCTGGAGGTGTAAGTTGTGAGACAATCTCACATTCTTTAAGAAGTTCATCAAACTCTAGGCTTAAGTATTCTCCTCCTCGATCTGATCAAAGAGCTTTGATACTCTTTCCTAATTGGTTTTGTACTTCATTCTAAAATTCCTTGAACTTTTCAAGGGCTTCAAATTTATGATGCATTAGGTAAACATACCCATATCTACTGAAGTCGTTAGTGAAAGTAATGAAGTATTGAAACCCTCATCTGTCTTGTGTATTCATCGGTCCACATACATCACTATGTATTAGACCTAATAAATCACTTGCTCGTTCATTTTTACCGTCAAACGGTAATTTGGTCATTTTTCCCATTAAGCAAGGTTCACAAATATCTAGTTGTTTGAAAACAAAAGAATACAAAAATCCATCTTTATGAAGTTTTGATATGCGTTTCTCACTTATATGACCCAAGCGACAATGCAGAGATAAGTTTGATTAGAGTTATTTGTTTTTGATCTTTTCGTATTTATGTTATATATGGAATTGTCTTGATCTAAGATATAGAGTCCATTAATTAATTGAGCTGTACCATAAAAACATTATTGAGGGAAAAAGAACAACTATTATTCTTAATAATAATCTCAAAACCAATCTTGTCCAAACAAGAAATTGAAATAATGTTTTTAGTAAAACTAGGTAAGAAATAACAATCCTCTAAATCTAAAACAAGTCCACTAGGTAATGACAAAGTATATGTTCCTATGGCTAATGCAGCAACTCTTGCTCCATTTCCAACTCGTAGGTCCACATCTCCTTTCGCCAATTTTCTACTCCTTTTTAGTCCCATACATGTAAGTACAAATGTGAGAACCACAACCGGTATCTAATACCCAAGAAGTAGATGTTGATATATTAATATCAATAACATAAATACCTGATCCAGATTTGTCCATTTTCTCTTGCCTTCTTGATATCCTCAAGATAGACATGGCGATTTCTCTTCCAATGTCTAGCATTGTTGCAATGGAAACACTTCCCTTCTTTTGCAACTCCTCCTTTGGGTTTCAATGCAGCCTTTCCTTTTTGTTGGGCTTTGGCTTGGTGTTGGGCTTTCCTTTTTACATTATCTTTTCGGACCATCAGAATAGGTTTGCAACCAACCTTTTTCATGTTGTTCTTTGCTGTTCTTAACAGACCAAGCAACTGGGGCAACGTTTTGTTCATTTTATTCATATTGAAATTAAGAACAAACTGATTAAAACTATCTGGAAACGATTGCAGGATAACATCAATAGCCAATTCAACACTTAGAGGGAAGCCCAACTTTTCCAGGGTCTAAATATACCCTATCATTTTGAGAACGTGAGTTCCCACTGGAGTTCCCTCAACCATCTTGCATCAAAACAAAGCCTTAGAGGTCTCATACCTCTCTTGACGAGCTTACCCCTCATATAATTCCTTGAGATTTTTAACCATCTCATAGGGAACCATGTCCTCATGTTGCTTTTGAAGCTCAGGGGTCATGGTCGCAAGCATCAAACAATCGACATCTACCATGTCACTTGAGTATTTTTCAAAGGCTTCCAGTTCATCTTTAGAGGCATCATCTGTTGGCTTTTTAGGGACATGTTCTTCGATGACTGTTAGTTTCCGTTATTGTTTGAAAACAATCTTCAAATTGTGGAACCAGTCAAGGAGTTCAAGCCATTTAATTTTTCCTTCTCAAGGACGGATCGCAATGATAATGTATTTGCCATAAATCTGCAACGATAAAATATGTTTTTATAAGTACCTATTTATCATGTTTATAAAGTAATAACATTCCCACTATTAAGAACCCTCAAAATCAAAAAACTTGCTAAAAGTATTTCTAGTGGGTAAGGATCCATATTTCATTTTATTCTAAGTCAGCTTTGGCTTTACTCATAGAATTCAATTATTTAGGTAAACAACACTTGCTAATTACATCTCATGTAATTCCTATATTTGATGAACAACTATTTGTCCAAAACAAAGTTCATATGGTCTAATAGAAAGAACAATAATAAACAGTGCACCAAGTAGGTAACTTATGTAAGAGAGGTGGTGTACTGAGCATGCTTAAATACCAAGTCTTTCAAAGAACCAATCCTAGACATACACTTTCGTATTGTTTTTCAATCACCAAAGTTCTAGAACAATCATTAGTCTTTAGGTTTCTAATCTTATTAGAACAACCTAGTTTAACCAATATTACTACCAGTGAATATCACTTGCTTATTCTTCACGTTTAACCAAGATAGATCTAAGTATTTTGCTTTGGCAAAATCTATATAGTACCGATCGAGGTTTTAACGAGGGCTAATATTGGATGACTAATTTTAATTAAATATGGAAGGTTTTTTTGTTATATTAATCTCACCATTCTATTATGATCTAATCAGTTACCATCACGCTAAAAAAACATACATTGTATCACATACATGTAAAGCAGTAAATATAAATGCAATAGTTATAGCCCTTAAAACTAAGCTGGCCCATCCCAAGCCAATGGGAGAACCAAAATTACCAAATATAGAACTTGCTTCTCAAGCACCTAATCCACCTTTGATCGCCCATCATCTCTTTGCTTTGGTCCACGCTTTCTCCGTAAATATTACAATTTTCAGAAAATCGTTTTACATACGAGGGAATAAGATGAGAAGAGAATTACAATAGAAGAAAGAAAGGCATGACACGCAGGCCGTATTTATATAAAACCAAAGTAAATAGGCTATTTGTTCTATAACCATGCATTTTCAAACACCGTACATATAATCCAAAACATACACATATTTTATCTTGTTAATTGCTTACCTAAATAGTTCCAACGACCTTTGTTAATTAACCATGCATTTTCAAACATCGTACATATCATCCAAAAATTTTAATTTTGACACTTCGATTACTATGGAAAAACCTCATGATTTGATAACTTTTATCAACGGATTCTCGTTTTTGGGATTTTTCAACCCCTAAGGTTTTTCACTCTGGAACAACCATTATTCCTCTTCCAAAAATGATCTGCTATCTTAACCGCATGTTCATCATGTCAACTATTAACATATGATTATCAAAAGCTTACCGTAACAAACACATGATTAACACTTAACCATCGATCGTAAAAACTTGTTAAAACATATTAACATATTAATCGCGACTGGATTTAAGTTTTACGTTTCACACAAACATCACATACTCGTCAAAACAAAAAAAAGTAAAACATGCATCTCATACAAAAACATCATCTAAGTATTTAAGTTCGAATTCGTATCGTACAAGTGGCTCTGATACCACTGTTGGGAAACGTCGGTACACCCCATGGCGCAGCAGAAAAATTATCCGGCATAATCCACCAGTGATCCAAGAACAAGGGACAAATTTGGGCTGATAAATGATGATACATTACCTTAATAAATCTGGAATCTAGAAATCCGTAGGGAATTCAGAATAACCAAATCGAATATGAGTCATCACAATAGCGTTTCGACCTCTACGCAGTCCACCCGAATGAAATGAACAATATTTTCTCTTCTCTAACTATTAGAGAGGTTTTTTCGAAAACCGGAATCAATGGCTGCTAGACCTTATGCCTTTATATAGCATTTAAAAACCTAATTCTAATTAAATTCGTATTCTTAAATATACAATATATTTAACTGAATATAATTAAATATGTAGAATCTGATTCTACTTTAATTAGGTTTCTTTTAGAGATATATATATACTTTAATAATATTTGATAACTACAATAACTTATCAAATATTAACACATATATATAAATGAAATTATCCATAACTACAATAATTATAACAATTTCGTTTCTCACTAATTACGTGTACAACAAGTTTGTACACATGCTATCTAATCGATATTTGTTCGTTTCTATCATAGGGTGTGACCCTTGTAGGTTCATGTAACGTTAGCAGTAATATCAGAACAATTCTAATATTACAAGCAACGAGTGGCATATAGCAATACATCATTGCTACCTAAGTTACATAAAATTGTGGTTCGATTTAACCTTTTTTCCGTGATTTACTTCTTTTATGTATTTCATCCTTTTGTCCTCATATCTAGATCTAACACAAGTCATGGATTAGTCACACTTGTATAGTCCATCTAATGTTTCTTGATATCTTGAGTAGACTATTATAAACGAATAATTATGATATCCCATATCAATTTATTCGAGCATGGCCATGGATTTTTTAGTCTCACTCAATCAAGTGGCCTATGATATTACTCCTATTATGTAGGAGGGACAAATCCTATCTTGATCAACCATATTTCGCTACATGGATTATGACATATCCAATATCAGTCTTTATAGTGTAGTCAGTTACGACACATGTTTAACCACATCAAAATATGCCACTCACAATGTTGAAATAATGATGATCTCAAGTCTGAGGATCATACATGTAGTTATCACCATAAGCAATGTTGTGGTTGTCACATAATAATCCAAGAAACATGCTCATAATGGGTCGGTCCAGTATGTTGTTCCCTAATACTTACTTATGTATTGATTTTGACATCTTCATGTCAATGACAACACTTTGTCATTAATCAACTACATATTAGTCTTAATACATTATTGTTGTCCAAGCCCACAATAATTTTTGACTAAGGACATTTAAGAATAACTATATTATTCTAAGGACTTTATTATAATTTAGTTTATTTATAGATACACATAATAAGACTGAAATAATAATAATGGCTTTATTTTAATAAACAAGATAAAATAAGTAAGTCTTTTACAACCATCTCATGATTGGTCTTTGGCCATACTCCAACAATCATATCCTATAGTTTATTTGCTAGAAATACCGAAGCCAGTGTAGCTAGGGCATCAACCATTTGATTATCTTCTCTAGGGTTGTAAGTGAAAGAGATCTCTTCAAATTCTTTTAACAATTCAAGGATCAACTTCCGATACTCGATCAACTTTACATCTTTTGTTTCTCATTCTCCACGGAGCCGGTAAATAACCAATGCTGAATCCTCGTATACTTTCAAAACTTCTATCTTTCTTTCAATAGCGGCTCGTAAGCCTATGACACATGCTTCATATTCTATCATATTATTGGTACAAGGAAATTCCAACTTGCTTGTGAAAGGATAATGTACATTGCTTGGGGAGATCAACACTGCTCAAATTCCACATCCCAGGGCGTTGGCTGCTCCATCAAAGTATAATTTCCAAGCTTCATTTTTTGAAATTCCATTTTCTTTCGTGGAGAGATTCATCACATCTTCATATGAAAAACCAAAGTTCAGGGGCTCATAATCTTCTGAAGCATGACTAGCCAATAAATCTGTTATTGCGCTTCCTTTTATTGCTTTTTGACTTACATACACAATATCAAACTCTGATAACAACATTTGGCAATGAACTAATCTTCCAGTCAACGCTGGTGCTTCCATCAGAAACTTCAATGGATCAAGTCAGGATATCAACCAAGTAGTGTGGTATAACATGTACTGTCTGAGCCTACGAGTTACCCAAATCAAAATACAACATAATTTTTGAATTGGTGGGTACCGTACCTCACACTATGTAAACTTCTTACTGATGTAATAAATGGTTCTTTCTTTCTTTCCTGTATCATCATGTTGCCCGAGTATGTACCCCATTGAATTTTCATAGACCGTCATGTAAAGAATGAGAGGTCTATCCGAAACTGGTGCTACTAGGATCAGAGCATTTGTCAAATATTTCTTAATCATTTCAAGCATCTCTTGGCATTCCTCGTCCTATTCCCCTAGATTATTCTTTCGAAGCAGTCTAAAGACTGGATCACATTTATCGGTCAACTGAGAAATATAATTCAATCTCTCGAGGAACCTTTGCACTTCTTTTTGTGAACGAGGGGGTGGAAGATTCTAGATTGCTTTCACTTTTTTTTGGATCAATCTTGATTCTTCTTCTGCTAACCACAAAGCCCAAGACTTTTCCAGATGTAACCCCTAAAGTACACTTGTTTGGATTAAGCTTAAATTAATACTTCCTCAATCTTTGGAACAACTTTCATAGATTTTGAATATGTTCCTTCTCGGTCTGGGACTTGGCAATCATGTCATCCACATACACTTTAATCTTTTTGTGCATCATGTCGTGGAAAAGCGTTACCATGGCCCACTAGTACGATGCCCCTGCATTCTTCAATCAAAAAGGCATCACCTTGTAGCAGTACGTGCCCCACAAGGTTATGAATTTCTTCTTTTCCATATCTTCCAGATTCATCTTTATTTGATTGTATCCAGAGAAGCCATCCATAAAGGAGAACCATAAATGTCCTGATGCGTTGTCAACCAAAATGTCAATACGGGGCAAAGGAAAGCTATCCTTCAGACTTGCTTTGTTCAAATCTCTATAATCCACACACATGCGTACTTTTCCATCTTTCTTCGGTACTGGGACTATTTGGCTACCTACTCTAGATATCTAGCCACCTAAAGGAATCCAACCTCGATCTGTTTCTATAACTCTTCTTTGATCTTTAGTACCATCTCTGGTTTCAATCTGCTAATTTTTTGTTGAACCGGCTTGTATTCAGGTCTTATGGGTAACTTGTGTACCACTATATCGGTATCCAATCCTGGCATATCTTGGTAAGACCGGATGAAGACATCTTTGAACTCTCGCAGTAGATCAACTAACTTTTGTCTGGTTTTTAGCGAGAAAGCAGTACTAATCTTTACCTCTCTTTTGGCTTCATCTGTTCCTAGATTTATAATTTCTATCTCTTGTTTGTGAGGTATGATCTGCATGTCTTTCTATTTCTACAAACCTTAGTAATTGTCGCGACCCTTTCGATTACGAAAATGTGATTGGATCACTTTGAAAATGAGGTTATTTTAATAAAACATTTTATTTATTAAAGCAACATTTTTGGTATATGGAAACCTGAAAAATGGGTTCGGGGATCGGTTACGAGTGGGGAAGGATTAGTACCCCCACCATGCCCAAAAATTGGTACCTTATTGATTTCAAAAAGAATTATCAAAACTGGAATTTGCAAGTTCACAAGATTTCGATTTATTTGTCCGTTTTATGAATATAGATCCATTTTAACGGCTTTATCCCCTGGAAAATGAACTCTAATCACCGCCAACACTCATGGCGCTAACCCGTCATTTTCGTTCAGTAAGACACCACATTAATTAGTTTTCACTTATTTAACAAATCATCAAAAACAATTAAATGTGTTAGTTTTTTAAAATCCAACCTAATTAGTGATTAATCCCTAAAATATCTACATTCATTTTAGCTATTAAGGTTTAAATTGAATTAAGTGTATTTTATTCAAATGTGAAGAAAATTTTATAACACATGTTACTAATCTAAGCTTTCCAAAGAACCTATTCCTATGGTTTAACAAGCACACATACATGTACATATAAAAGTAAAAAAGAAACAACTAAATTGCTTAAATTAAATTAAATAACTAAATAATTACTAAATTTTAAATAAAGAAAATGGGTAATTAGTTTTTATTTTTTTGAAAAAAGAAAAATTAGAATTAGGGTTTAGATTGAAAGAAATTGAAATGTAATGGACAAATTAAAAGAGAGAAGGAGTTTGGTGGTCAATTTAAAATAAAAAGGACGAAATTGAAATTGGAGTGATGCGATAGAAGATCCGACATATTAAGGCACGAGTCAAAGGCAGATACGGGTTAGTCAAACGGGTTTGTATATAAGTCCATTATCAAAAACAAAAAACATTCCCCCTTTTATTGAAAGCAGATCAAAACCGATTCTTTTAAAAACCTATAAAGTGTTCTTCGTGTTCTTCATGAACTGGAGAACACGATGAACATCTGTCGTGCCGGCAGTGAAAATTTCCAGAAAATCCCCATTTCCCAGATTTCGGCGGCCCCAAATCATATTTTTTTCACCAGAGCCACATGAAACCAAATTCACGGCGGTGCTATTCAAAACAGAGGTAAAAAGCTACCCTTTTCTTTATTTAAATTCGAAATAATAATAATAGAAGAAAAAATTACCAGAAAGCTTGCTTTATTTCCACTGGGAATCCGATTACAACTTTTGCTTGCTGTCCTTGAATTAGATTGTTATACTTTATGTATTATGTGTGTGACTCTTGTTGTGTATGTTACATGGATTACAATGGGTTTATATAGTTACAAATTTGCTTGAATTACAAACTTGAATCCCGAGTATCTTCCCAAATTGCTTCTTCCTTGGTTCTGATTTAGCTTGATCTTCACAATAGCTTTATTTTAGGGATTTAATCCTTTGACTTTGCTTTTGATTTGGGATTTAACCTATTTATTTCCTTTTTTTTCATGTTTTTGGTAACTTCAATTGACGGGGGAGGCACTGGCAAGGGGTGAACGGTGACAAAATCAGCTCGGGTGCTCGTTGGAGAAGATGGAATGACTGGCCGAAGTTGAAACATTGCGCGCATGGCTGCCACACGCGAGTGGTGATCCACGTGCCTTGCTCTGGAGCGATCTGGGCCATTAGATCACTCATTGATCTAACGACTGGGAGAACATGGTGTTATGTCATCCTCCAACTGGCGTGATCTGCGCTGTTGGATCAAGAATTGATCCAATATCCCTTTACTGGCTACGCAAAATGAAGCAAAGGGATTAAGGTTTAGCTTTATTGGGCCAAACAAACCCTTATTGTAAATGGACATGTATTTTGTTTTTAATGGATTTGTGTTTTATTTTAACTAAATAGGTTTTATACAATGGACTATTTTTTTATATTTTGGGTTTTATACTAACTATTAACTATTATACTAATTATAACACTAACAATGATAATACTATTACATTAACAATATTATGCAACACTAATATAGAAAAATAATACTAAGAATGAATAACAATATAACAAAAGTGAAAATTTAGTGACAATAACTGCCCCTCTTTGGTCATTCCGGTGAAACAAGAATAGAGTAAAGAACAAAGGACACTGATTTTCACCAATTGCTAAACCTATCACCACTCAATGCCTGAACAGACTGGCTGGTTCCGCTCCCCTAAAGCTTGAACGGATAAGCAGATTCTATTTTCCTCATGCCCAAATAGATAGGCAAGTTTAAAAAAGTTCCACCCTCCTGATGCTTGGATAGATAAGCAGGTTCCATTCTCCTAATACCCGAACGGATAGGCGAGTTCTATCCTGTTCATTCTTGGATAGATAAGCAGATTCTATTCTCCTTACGCTTGAATAGATAAGCGAGTTCCATTCTCCTGATGCTCGAACGAATAGGCGGGTTTTATTCTCTTCATGCTCGGATATATAAGCAAATTCTATTCTCCTTACGCTCAAATAGATAAGCGGGTTCCATTCTCCTGATGCCCGAATGGATAGGTGGGTTCTATCCTCCTTATGATTGGATAGATAAGTGAATTCTATTCTCCTTATGCTCGAATAGATAAGCAAGTTCTATTCTCCTGATGCCTGAATGGATAGGCATGTTCTATCCTCCTCATGCTTGGATAGATAAGCAAACTGAAAAAGGTTCCATCCTCCTTATGCTCGGATGGATGAGTAATGCTCCATACCTGTCAAAAATGAATGGATGCTACTATGATATGCATGCCCCTAAAGATGCCTATCAAATGAATGCATGTTGCTTTTTTTCCTTTTTAAATTTCTTACATTATTTTCTGTCAGGTAACGAACACAAAAGAAACTGTGAAGTTCCAGGAAACTCGGACTATATCATCTCAAACATTTTCTTAACTCTAGCAAGAAACGGTATGCGTCTATTTTGTCCTATCTCATCAAAGGAGGAAGCAATGTGAATTCCTTTCATTTTTCCACACCGAATAAGTTTTTGCATAATGTTATTAGGATCACAATGAGCAAGAAAGTTAGCAACTGCCCATCTTTCAAACCTAGATGGATCTAATGATTTCTTGTTGTTAACATTCCATTGACCATTCTTCTAAAAGAAATCTTCATCATTCTTATTCTTTGCACATCTTTATAGAAAACTTCTGATCTTTTGCACATTTGCTCGCTCAATCTATTTACCTTGTATTCCTAGTTGGAATGACTAACTTTATCCTCATATTCTTCAACACTCTTCTAGCATTCGTCAAACTATCATTGTAGTTAATACATCAATATTCAATGACAAGCCTTCTTGAATAAAGATTCTGCTGTTCTTCCAATGTCTGTAAAATTGTTCTCATTGTTGTGGAAGAAAGATTATGCCATCATCAATATTCAGTGACAAGCCCTCCTGAGTGGCCTTGAAACTCGAATGGAAACCTCTATATCCTTGGTTATCTCTTTCAATGTCTGTAAAATTATTCTCATTGTTGGAGTTAGACTGTCTTGTGCAAGCTTTTCTGTTTCGCAGCATGCTGCCCACAATGTTTCTTGAAAGTTCTCTGATACACAACATTTTGACTTGCTTGCATGGAAATCTTTGCAGCAAAACATTTTCATGTGCTTCGTGCCTTTTATGCCCCAAGTTCAAAACTTAAACACGGAATGCCTCATAGTTCCAGCACTCTTTTAAACAAATTTTAAAGCAATGCTAAAAAATCTTTTGCATGTTTTAAGTGATGTCAAACTTATTAATTTTCATTTCAATATAAGGTGCTTATGAAAAAGGTAGATGGTCTAAGCAAAGAAATGAAGGCTGAAGAAACAAAATTTTATCAATACTGTGGCAAACATAAAAGAAAAACCAATATTCAGATTCCAATGACCAAAACTCCTCTTGTCAAAATGCCGTGAGATGTCCTGAATGTTACCCATGTCGAGCAGACTTTGAAAATGATGATAATGTGAGGAGGTATATAACTCATCTGTGTCATGTTCTCGAGAGAATTACCTTGGCTATCAACTACCTGAGCCGCCCTTTGTGGGTTTCCAACTCAAGTTCTCCTTTGGTTTCAAAACGCCATTTACGGGTTTTCATTTTGAACCCCTTTCCTTTTCTCTTTTCTCTTTTCTTTTTTCTTTTTTCTTTTTTTTTCATTTCATTTCATTTCATTTTTTCTTTTTTCTTTTCTTTTTCATTTTCTTCTTCTTCTTCTTCAAACATAACACTTTTTGACTGAATCTAAGTTTATCAGGCTCTGAAGTTCATCTCTATCCATTTCAGCCAAAGTTAATGCCCCACCTGAGAAAAACTTTGTTACAACGTAAGGTCCCTCCCAATTTGGTGCCCACTTTTCTCGGGAATCATTGGCAATCTCTTCTTTAATACCAAATCTCCTTCTTGGAATTCTGTCAAGCAAATTTTCTTCTCATGTGCCCTTATCATCCTTCTTTGGTACATCTGCCCATGACACAATGCCTTCAACCTTTTTCGTCAATTAGATTCAGCTGATCATATCTCACTTGGATCTATTCTGCCTCCTCCAATTTTGCTTCTATTAAGACGTAGAGCAATGAAGTCTCTACCTCAATTGGTAATACTGCTTCTACTCTGTACACCAAAGAAAATGGCATTGCCTCAGTGGACATTTGAACTACAGTTCGGTATGCATATAAGGCAAACGAAAACTTCTCATACCAATCCTTGTATGTATCAACCATTTTTGTGACTATCTTTTTGATATTTTTATTTGCAGCCTCCACTGCCCCATTCATCTTTTGGCGATATACTACCGAATTATGATGTTTGACATTGAACTACTCACAGATTCCATCTATCATCCTGTTATTCAAATTGAAGGCGTTATCGGTTATGATACTTTCAGGTAAGCCATATCGATGAATAATCCGTTTTCAGGAATTTGCAAATTGTAGATCTAGTGAAGTTTGCATACGATGCTACTTTAACCCACTTTGTAAAGTAGTCAATGGCTATCAAAATAAATCGATGTCCATTTGACGCTTTTGGATGAATCTGACCGATGACATCTATGCCCTACATGGAAAATGGCCAAGGAGCTGACATAATATAGAGTGACTGAGGATGTGTGTGAACCTTGTCAACATAAATTTGGCATTTGCGAGAATAATTGATACAATCTCCTTCCATAGTCGACCAATAATACTCGAAGCACATGACCCTTCTAGCCATGGTGAAGCCGCTAGGGTGAATCCCACAAACTCCCTCATGAACCTCTTCTAGAATCAGCTGAGCTTCTCTTGCATCCACACATCTCAAAAGCACATGATCTTGACTTCTTTTGTACAAAGTTTCTCCATCAAGAACATACCTCGATGCCAATTTCTTGATTGTTTTCCTCTCATTCTTGGTTGCTTGGGGCGGGTATTCTCTATATTTTATGAATTGTAGAATGTCATGGTACCATGGTAAGCCGTCTGTTTCTTCTTCCACGTTATAGCGGTGAGCTGAGGAATCTAACATTTGCAATTTGATAGGAATCATTTTGAGCCTTCACTTGTTTTAAACATGGCAGCTAAAGTGGCTTAAGCATTAGCTATTTGGTTATCTTCTCTGGGGAGGTACTTGAAGGTGACCTCATCGAATTCTTTGGTTAATCCAAGGACCAACTTATGAAATTCTTTTCAGTTTTGAATCTTTTGTCTCCCATTCACCTCGTATTTGATAAATAACCAATACCGAATCTCCAAAAACTTTCAAATCACGTATTTTCCTACCAATGGCTTCCCTTAGCCCCAATATGCAAGCCTCATATTCTGCCATATTATTTGTGCAGAAGAAGTTTAGGTGACTTGTGAAAGGGTAATAATCTCTTTCTGGTGAAACCAAAACTACCCCAATGCTACGTCCTAAAGCATTTGCTGCACCATCATAGTTCAAAACCCATGATTCATTTGGAGCCTCAGCATCTTCTGAAATATACATCAACTTTTCGTTAGGAAAATTGAAGTTTAATGCCTCATAGTCATCACAGGCGCAGCTTGCCAAAAAGTCAGCTATGACACTTCTCTTTACTACTTTCTGACTTACATATTGGATATCAAACTCTGACAATAACATTTGGCAATACGCTAATCTTCCCGAAAAAGCTGGAGCTTCCATCATGCACTTTAAAGGATCCAATTTTGAAATTAACCACGTAGTGTGATATAGCATATACTGCCTGAGCCTCTTAGCTGCCCATACCAAAACACAACATAGCCTCTCTATTGAGGAGTATCTAGTCTCGCAGTCAGTGAATTTCTTGCTCAATTAATATATTGCCTTTTCGTTCTTTCCAGTTTTATCATGTTGTCCAAGCACACAACCCATAGAACTCTCATACACCGTCAAGTATAGAATCAATGGTTTACTGGGAACTGGTGGTACTAGGACAAGAGGATTAGTTAACTGCTTTTTGATTCTTTATAAGGCTACCTGACATTCTTCATTCCATGTTCCTAGGTTATTCTTCCTTAGTAGCCTGAAAATTGGATCACATTTATCAGATAACTGGGAGATAAAAAGGGTGATGTAATTTAACCTCCCTAGGAAACCTCGAACCTCCTTTTGTGTTTGTGGTGGTGGAAGCTCTTGTATAGCCTTAATATTATCATGATCAATCTCAATTCCACTCCTGCTTACCACAAAGCCTAATAATTTTCCTGATGTAACCCCAAATGTACACTTGTTTGAGTTAAGCTTTAGCTAGAATTTCCTCATCCTTTAAAAATGTTTCTCTAAGTTCACTAGATGTTCCTCTTCAGACTGGGATTTGGCGATCATATCATACACATATACTTCTATTTCCTGGTGCATCATATCATGAAAAAGGGTGACCATGGATCTTTGGTAGGCTGCCCATGCATTCTTTAAACCAAAGGGCATTACCTTACAGCAAAAGGTTCCCTACAATGTTACGAAGGTGGACTTTTTCATATCTTCTGGGCACATTTTAATATGGTTATACCCGGAGAAACCATCCATGAAAGAGAAAAGGGAGTGTCCAGCTGTATTGTCCACTAATGTGTCTATATGCAGCAACAGAAAATCGTCTTTGGGGCTTACTCTATTGAGGTCCCTGTAGTCAACACACATGCGTACTTTTCCATCTTTTCTATGGATTGGGACGATGTTAGCCACACATTCTGGATATTTTTCTACTTCGAGAAACCCCACATCAAATTGCTTCTTCACTTCATCTCTAATCTTTAGGAGCATCTCGGCTTTCATCCTTCTTAGCTTCTACTTCACGGGCTCGCATCCCACCTTTATAGAAAGCCGATGTGCAATGATATCAGTGTCAAGACCTGACATATCTTGGTATGACCAGGAAAAATATCTTTGAATTCCTTTAGGAGATCTATTAGGCTTTGTCGAGTATAAGCTATAATAGTGGTGCCAATCTTCACTTCGCGTTTTTCTTCTTTTGTGCCAAGATTCAAAATTTCCAGCTCCTCCTTATGGGGTAGAATTTGTTTCTTTTCTCCTTCTACCATTCCGAGCAAATCATTGGGCAAGTCATATTCTTCTTCATCGTTAACATTCTCAACTTCTTCTACGCATAATGGTAGTTCAAAATCAATCTCAAGGTTTGACTCAGAGTCGTTTGTGCCATTGATATTTGAAGACTTGCAAAGAAAAGGGCCTAGAATATATACAAAGGGAAGAGATGAATGGAATGAATGGAATGATTTTTTTTTAGTTTTCATTTTGCTTTGAGTTTTACTTATGAAAAGAAATTACCACACAAGATTTGTTGAAAGGAAAAGACGCATCTTTATTGAAATTCAAATTATCAGTTTGGACATAGACCCTTTACATAAGATTCCTAATTGCCTTTGGGTCCAAAGGCAAAAGGATGAGTTCTAAGAATTACTCTGAAACTGTCTCAAAGACTACATGAATTTCTTCAGTAGTCTAGTTGTCAAGTTTAGAGCAAGGGCGAATCATGGACAGGTACTTGTTCTCTCATTCTTCGTCTGTTATGGCGTTGATGCTTAGCTTCTCAAAGGCTTCACAAAGGTCATTCTTTCCTTTCTCCTTTTCACTAACATGGGTATTTGGATCCATAAAGCCTCCATATCTGAAATTATGACTCAAGGGTGGAAATGTCATTGGTTCCCACTCAATTTCCTCTTCTTTCAATCTTGCCCTCCTTTTTTCTTGGTATTTTCCAATCTCTGCCCTTCTTTGCCAATGGTTGGGTTTGAAACCTAGCCAAATCAGTCATTCTTGGCAGGGATAACTACGGGATACAACCTTCCTCGGTACCTCTTCCCAAATCCTTTTAATGCTTCAGCTCCTTTTCCTAATGTTTGCTTCACCTGTATTTTCGCACAGCTGGATAGTTCTGGTTCTGGTACTTTGCTTCCCTCGGTGAAAAAGGTTGCATTTACTAGCTCTAATTTCCTAAAGTGACATTCGAGCGCACCCTCATCAACCTCAATGTAGGGTATATCAGTGACTATTGATGTAATGATTTCCTCCTCTACACCAATTGTTACTAACTGTCTGTCAATCACAAATTTTAACTTCTAGTGTAAAGTAGAGGGGATCGCTCCTATTGTATGAATCCATGGATGCCCAAGCAAACAACTATAACTGGGTTTCCATAACCACAAACTCCACGTCAAAATTTAATGATTCGATTTGCAATGGTATTTCTATTCTTCCTATCACCTCCCTCTGTGTCCCATCGAATGCTCTCACAGTGTTTTGATAAGCCCTCATATGCGAGCTGTCTATTGGTAGCTTTTTCAATGTTGCCAATGGGAGAACATTTAGGGCTGATCCCTTATCAATCAAGACACCTGGCAACATGTATCCTTTGCATCTTGTGGAGATATGCAGGGCCTTGCAAGATCCTCTCCCTTCTTCAGGTATTTCCTCGTCATTGAAAGAAATGAAGTTGTCCACAACAATATTCCCAACGATCATATCCATCTTATCGATCGAAATCTCATTTGGTACGAACGTTAGATTCAAAATCTTTAGCAAGGCCTCACGGTGACTCTCAGAGCTTAGCAATAGAGACAACATAGAGATTTGGGCCAGGAGCTTGTGAAGCTGCTCCACCACACTATACTCACTGTGCTTAAGTATCTCTAGAAATTCTTGAGCTTCTGACTCCTTGACAGGCTAATGATACACTGATGGCTTCTTTTTAAAGAAATCTCCTTCGTCTTCCTTCTCTGGTTCTTCAAAAGCAACTTTTCGCTATGATGTATCTCTGTCTTCTACCATTGGTAGGGAATATAATCTTCCACTCCTTGTGAAGTGACTTACTTCATTCACTGGTTCCTCCTTCGTCTCATCCCCAACCGATGATTCTCTTGGAGTTGTTACTAAACAAGTATAATTCCAAGGGACCTGCTTGTTGTCCTTGTATGGAAATCGAGCTGGTTCCTTAATTACTAGACGTGGGATCACACATTTCGTAAATTCATTTACTCATGCCTTGGTCTTGATAACCAAAGGTTTCTTCCCTATATAATCTTTCATGGGGTTTGTTTCTTCTGCTGCACATACATCCATCATGTGCTTCCTACTTCTTTTCTCAAAAAGCTCAAGCTTTTTTACTGTCCATCTTTGCTTGAACCAGGTGTTTGAACTCCGAGCAGCATTCAATCTCATGTCCTCCTACTCTGTGGTACTCGCAGTATAGCTCATCTTCAAATGTGACCCTCAGGGCTTTTCCTTCTACGATCCTAGCTGCAACCATTTGAGCCCATACCCACTTCATTGATGACTTGACTTCAGCAACATACCCAATGACCCTCTTGTTCTCTTCTTCGATGATGGCATTCACTCATGTTTTCTGGTGATTTGGCAGAGGGTTTCTTTTCTCTTCGCACGTCTCGAATGATAACATGTCTGACTTCCTCAGGTCATCCACCACTCTTTTGAATGCAGTGCAGTTCTCAATTGTATGCCCCCTAATACCTGCATGGTATTCGCATTGTACCTTTTTATCATACCATGCTAGATACGGAGGTGTGAAAGGAGGGACATGGCGTGGTAGTACCATTTAAGATTTGATCAATTCAGCGAACAATTCTGCATATGTCATTGGAATATGAGGGAAGTATGGCTTTGAATTCCTTTGATTTCTTTGCTCTTCCTTCGCTGAGCTTGTTGTAACAGGGGCTGGAATTGAAGCATTGGGCTTATTAAAATCACCCCTTTGAATAATTGGGGTTGTAGACATTGGTTGCATTGACCTCACTCTCTTTTTCTTGTAGGGTTTCTTTGCTTCTCCTTTATCCAACTTTCAACTCTTGACGGCTGCCAAGATCAACTCACCATTCATTAACATGTCTGCAAAGCTCTTGGTTGCATGATTTATCATACGATCATAAAAGGAACCTTTCAAGGTTTCCGCAAACATTGGGGTGATCTCATTCTCTAACAACGGCGGCGGACCTGAGCAGCTACATCCCTCCACCTTTGCGCGTTTTGACAAAAATTTTCATGATGCTTTTGTTCCATCCCTTGGAAGACCAGTCTAGTTTGAACCATATCAGTGACGTATTTGTATTGCTCGCTAAAAGCTCTTGATAGATCATTCCATGATCAAATGTTGACCCGACTCAACTGCGTATACCAACGTGCAACTGACCCCAATAAGCTGTCTTGGAAGCAATGAATGACTAACTTCTCGTTGTCCAGGTACACTGATACCTTCCTACAGTACATGGTTAGATATGCTGATGGACATGTAGTACCATTGTATTTCTTGAAATCAGGGACCTTGAATTCCAGGGGCACTACCAAATCTGTCACCAAACTTAGGTCCCTAGCTTCCACTCCTCCATAAATACTTCCTTCTTGGAAAGATTTTATCATTCCTTCAAGCTTCTCATATCGATCCTCCCACTTTTTTTCGGCCTTAGCCTTATCAGCAATTTCATTGAGGTCGGGCACCTTATAGTTGTGAGCTCCATCTGTATTGGCCTTTAACTCGTTTCGGATAGAGGACTCAGCAAAGTGGGGAGATAACTTAGCCTTTGGCGTAGAAGCTTCCTTTTTCATTCTATGATGGATAAAAGTCATCCCTTGGAATCTGGGTAGAGCATTGGTTTCCTCACCAATTTCTGCTGCATCTGGGTCCTTGAATCCTAGCATAGCCACAATCGAGCTAATTGTCTTTCGGTGTACTAACTTCATTTTTTGCTTTAAGTCAGATTCCAACTTATCTAATCGATCTTGGGTGCTCTAGTGGTTAACCTCCAAGGTAGCTACTATGTCTTCCATTGCTTTCGTTTGTGACCGTGTACCGTACTTGTGGGCTATTTTGCATTTTTTGTCATTTTTATATTTAAGTTAGTGTTTTTCTATGTTATGAATGCATGGAATGCAATGCGAAGCAAAGAAAAAAAATCAATCAAACAAAAGAATAATGCAAATGCATGAATGCAAACAAAAGAACATTGGTTCAATGAAATATATGCTTTTAGAAACAATCTTATTGAATGTCAAAAGGTCCTTATTACATCAACTTTTCATATCTTGTTACAAATATTTTTCAGCACGAAATCCTAATTCCTTGACTTCTTTAATTAGCCATATGAGCCTTGGTCCCACTTCTCTTACTGGTTCGACGATCTGACAATGGGCTGTAGCTTCTGTGGCTAGCATCATCACATGTCGAGCCACATCTTGAACTAAGGTCATGACAGTCTTGTTAAACTCATCCCGTTCTTGGAACCTTCGTGCATTTTCCCTAAGATGCGTAAACCAGTAATCATTGCCTCCATCATCTATATCTTCCAGGACCAAGATCTTCGTTCTGTATTCTTGAATAATGTTATCCATTTCTTCCACTTGCTCTCTCAGGGCATCATTCTCATTCAAGCTAGCTTGGAGTTTGGAGTAAGTGTGGTCATTATGTATCTTTAGGAGAGATTGGTTCAGGACCTTCAGCTTGTCCTGCAACTCAGCAACAAATTCTTGGCTTTGCTTTAACTTCTTACTAGTCTCATTATATGCTGCTTGCAATTCAAGAAAATGATTCTGGTTATCTTGAGCCTTCCTTTTCCAGGCTGTCACATTTTTCTTTCTCTAGGGTTCGCTTGCCCCTTTCATTTTCTGCCACTTGTTTATTCTTCTTTCGTTCCTCTGCGAGTGCCCATCTATATTTTTCAATCTCCCTTTTTGCCTCGTTCTCTTTCTTTGCCCACGGCTTGTTCAATTTCCTACCTCCACTGATCTGGGCTTTTTCACAAGTCATCATTGCGAACCTTGGTCTAAAATTTGAGGAAGTCAACCCTTTGAATCTCATACTTCTCTTTCAAATCCAAGTACAACTTTGTTACCAGATTTATCTCTCCTTTGAACTTTTCTACATCAAGCTGTGACTCAAACTTTTCTCATCGATTTTATTCCCGCAGGGCCTCTATCTCCAGCATGTCTCTCCTTAACTCTTCTCTTAGGATACCAGCTTCAGAGGGGACTACTTTTAGGCGTTCTTCTAATTTCTTGGCCTGGCTAGGTGAAGATAACAAGACCTTGTCATTCATTCTTATATATCTCTAAACATCATAGTCAGGAGTGTACATGCAGTGACTATCATATTCTACCTCCATACGATGACAGTTGTTCCATGAGTCACCAATCATTTGTACCTTCTGTCTGAACTCTCCCTGGAATTCAAACTCTGACGAACTGAGTCAAACAGTGAATGGGATGAACTAACAAGAACCATACTGTCGAGATACTAGCAACGTAGCACATCCAATCCCTCCCCACAAACCTAGCAGCATCAGGAAATTGAAATCTCCACACTTGTACAGAATCTTAGCATGGCCCATCCAAAGAACCCTTTATTTGATGTCTTCATCACGACGGTCTTTGAAAATGTCCACCCATTTGCTTTTCTGGACAGCTGGCCAATCTTTTGCCAAGAATTCACGAAGAGGATAGAAGTTTGGGGAGAATATATTCGACAGAGTCAAAGTTGGGCATTTCCAAAAATGACTGAGGGCCCAAACCCGAAGTAATGGAGCACACCCTCCAAAGCCCACACCTTCCACCTTTCTGCATCCATTCAGCGAGATGAAAGTTTTGGCTAACACAGTAGGTTCTAGATTGACTCATTTTTTTAGCTGCTCAAAGAAGTCAAGAAAAGCTATATCAATGTTCCCCAAGACCCTTGGGAGGATGACCAAACCATAGATTGCAATTGCCAGGAGATCCACTCTCTTTTCTTTGTCTGGGTGAACTGGAATTATGTTTCAGATGCTTGTCCAAGGAAAGGAGAAACTGCCACCTCTTTTCTGTATCAGTCCCTTAACCCATCCATCTCTCATGCCGGCCAAAGCCTGAAGTCTTGAGTGCAGATTTTTGTTCTTATGAGGCTTAGCATAAACCCAACTCTTCTTCACTTTGCATAAGTTGAATAGAGCCAAGTATTCTTCAAACGTGGGCATCATATCCTCTCCATTGAAGGTAAAGCATCAATACCGCGGATTCCAGAATTGGACCAAAGCCTTCAAGAATTGTTCATCGACCTTTACATACAACACATATGCTATATCTTTGTAGGTTTCATAGAACAACTGCTTAGTCTCATAGTCAGAGTGCTCCCAGATTTTCTACAGCTCATGTACATTATTCTGTTTAATGTTGATATGGGCATATTCTAAAGTTTCTGTTTCATGACTAACTGCCAAACGTTCGCTGATTAACTTCATACTAGTGTCTGACTTTTACATTCTCTTATTCTAGTTTCAGGACCCTACCATCCATGGAAACAACTTTTCTAACTGAGCACATATTTTAAAGAACCACAACTCTTCTTTGAGATGAAACGATGATGCAAGATTACACATGCAAAACAACAAAAACGAAAATGAGAAGATTAGATATAAGAAAACAAATAGGGTCCAATAATTTCATTATATAAATAACTCTAGGCAGGCATTCCAACATTCCGGACATGTCTCCATGGATTATCTTTGTGAAATGACTTTGACCAGACTCAAGACCCTAGGTTTTCCACATGGCTCTATTGGGGTAAGCTCTAAATTATCAAACTTGGCTAGGTTCTAAAGAGGTACCTGAGTTGTCCTTGTTGTCCCCTACTAAGGGTAGCAAAGCCCCTGGTTCTCACCCATTATAGGCTTCAGAAGAACCAAGTTCAACTTAGGATAACTCACTTCCTATGTCTTCTCGGTATCCTTACGAAGACATGAGGCTTATGAGTCACAAAGGTACTTGCTAAGCTCATACGAAGAATCAGTATTATGATATGAGCAGATTATTTTCCCCTCACGTAAACAATTGGGACGAAGCTCAGGTATAGAGCCCTTTTTGAAACAATTTTAAAATGTGTAAAATAGAATTATATTCATTAAACGGACAAATAAATTGAAAATTTTGTGAATTTGCAAATTCCATCTCCCTTTTTAAAAAAACATTTTGAAACCAATTTGTGGCCCGACCCTCTTTTGTTTTGAAAAAAAATCCCTATTGGAGTTGCCAAGCTGCCGCAACCCTTTTGAGCTCGACTTTTTGAAAACTAAAATACACAGAGTCGCCACCAATCTTTTTTAAGAAAGTGTGATTGGATCACTTTGAAAAATGAAGTTATTTTAATAAAACATTTTATTTATTAAAACAACATTTTTGGTCTATGGAAACCTGAAAAATGGGTTCGGGGATCGGTTACGAGTGGGGAAGGATTAGCACCCCCACTATGCCAAAAAATTGGTACCTTATTGATTTCAAAAAGAATTTTCAAAACTGGAATTTGCAAGTTCACAAGATTTCGATTTATTTGTCCGTTTTATGAACATAGATCTATTTTAACGGCCTTACCACCCGAAAAATGAACTCTAATCACCGCCAACACTCTTGGCGCAAACCCGTCATTTTCGTTTTGTAAGACACCACATTAATTAGTTTTCACTTATTTAACAAATCATCATAAACAATTAAATGTGTTAGTTTTTTAAAATCCAACCTAATTAGTGATTAATCCCTAAAATGTCAACATTCATTTTAGCTATTAAGGTTTAAATTGAATTAAGTGTATTTTGTTCAAATGTCAAGAAAATTTTATAACACACGTTACTAATCTATGCTTTTCAAAGAACCTATTCCTATGGTTTAACATGCACACATACATGTACATATAAAAGTAAAAAAGAAACAACTAAATTGCTTAAATTAAATTAAATAACTAAATAATTACTAAATTTTAAATAAAGAAAAAGGGTAATTAGTTTTTATTTTTTTTAAAAAGAAAAATCAGAATTAGTCTAGATTGAATGAAATTGAAATGTAATGGACAAATTAAAAGACAAAAGGAGTTTGGTGGTCAATTTAAAATAAAAAGGACGAAATTGAATGAAATGGAAATTGAAGTGCTGTAGTGGAAGATCGGACATAGTAAGGCGCGGGTCAAAGGTGAATACGAGTTAGTCAAACGAGTTTGTATATAAGTCCATTATTAGAAACAAAAAACATTTCCCACCTTTTATTAAAAGCAGATCAAAATTGGTTCCTTTAAAAACCTCTAAAGTGTTCTTCGGAAGAACACGATGAACATCCGCCGTGCTGGCTGCCTTCCACCGACGGTGAAAATTTCCAGAAAAATCTCTATTTCTCAGATTTCGACGGCCTCAAATCATATTTTTCTCACCGGAGCTACATCAAAACCAAATTCACGGTGGTGCTATTCAAAACAGAGGTAAAAAGCTACCCTTTTCTTTATTTAAATTCGAAATAATAACAATAGAAGAAGATATGATTAGAAAGCTGTCTTTATTTCCACTAGGAATCCTATTACAATGTTTGCTTACTATCCTTGAATTTGATTGCTATACTTTATGTATCCTGTGTATACTGTGTGTGAATCTTGTTGTGTATGTTACTTGGATTACAATGGGTTTATATAGTTACATATTTGCTTGAATTACAAGCTTGAATCCCGAGTATCTTCCCAAATTGCTTCTGTCTTGGTTTCGATTTAGCTTGATCTTCACCAAAGCTTTATTTTAGGGATTTAATCCTTTGACTTTGCTTCTAATTTGGGATTTAACCTATTTATTTCCTCTTTTGCATGTTTCTGGTAACTTCGATCGACGGGGGAGACACTTGCAAGGGGTGAACGGTGACGAAATTAGCTCGGGTGCTCGTTGGAGAAGATGGAACGTCTGGTCGAAGTTGAAATGTTGCGCACGTGGCTGCCGCGCACGAGTGGTGATTCGCGTTCCTTTCTTTGGAGCGATCTGGGCCATTAGATCACTCATTGATCTAACGGCTGCGAGAACGCGGCGTTATGTCATCCTCCAGCTGGCGTGATCTGCGCCGTTTGATCAATTCTTGATCCAATAGCCCTCCATTGGCTATGCAAAATGAAGCAAAGGGATTAGGGTTTAGCTTTATCGGTCCAAACATGCCCTTATTGTAAATGGACATGTATTTTGTTTTTAATGGATTTGTGATTTATTTTAACTAAATGGGTTTTATATAATGGACTGTTTTTTTATATTATGGGTTTTATACTAACTATTAACTATTATACTAATTATAACACTAACAATGATAATACTATTACATTAACAATATTATGTAACACTAATATATAACAATAATACTAAGTATGAATAATAATATAACAAAAGTGAAAATTTAGTGACAATAGTAATTCGTTAGAGATTTCATATTCTGTCTCATCTTCACACTCATTGGCTTCCATTAGATACACTAGCCGCTCAAAATCTAATTCAGGATTAGGTGCAGAATTATTCATGCAATCAATAGTTGAAGACTTGCAAAGAAAATAATAATATATATTTGGAATGGATGGGAGAAAAGTAAGGAAAATGTTTTCCATTTGAGAATCAAAATGAAAGAATCTTTATTGAAGTAAACTAGGGGCAAAAGTACAAGGTCGTTATGGGCATTACTCTGTTTTATTCTTAAAAACTAGGGGGAGATCCTCCACTATCCAATTATTTAGTGCTTCACCAGGAAAGCATGGACGAATTCCTTCTAGAAACTTGCTAGGTTGGGATCCCTTGAATATGTCGTTGACATTCAAACCTTCCATGGTATATCCAAAGATCTCCTCTTCCTGAAGTTTCACAGTCTCTATGTTGTAACACCCCCTTCCCGGCCTGGTCGAGGACTAGGACGGGGAATGGTACCAATGAGCTAAACGTGACCGATACGATAGTTCATACAATAAGAAATAATATTAGGCTCAGTATTCAGGAATAAGCAATATAAAATTCCAATTAATCTATTACGAGACTATGATTATCCAATTAGGACCAATTTATAACATTTACAAGTTTTAGGGACTTAATCATAATTTTGGTATTTTAATGGTCCGATCCTGAAACCTATCTTACTATAATTAAATTCATCATGAAAATAATGAGCATACAAATTTTCATACTATTCAAAGTTTATATGCCCATTCAATTAAGCCATGCATTAATTAGTGACCATTACGTAAAAAATACAAAACTGGGTCCATTAACTTTTAACAGAATTAATTGTCACCGTACCGATACCCTTATGGTCATATCGATACGTTAAACCTAATTCCCAAATTTTAGTTTCAATTTAATAGACCCGTATCGATACGGTTGAGGGCCGTATCGGAACTGGTTGACCGCGTATCGATACGCCTTGACCCCGTATCGATACCATTTTTGATCCCAAATTCTAGTAGTCAAAATCCACACCGATACGCCTAGGCTATATCGGTACGCCCCTGGTTGACCATCATTGACCTGACCAAATATGCAAGGCCATACCGATACGCCATGAACTGTACCGATACGCCCTACCCTTTAGTGACAGATTTTTGCTGGTTTTTATTCAATTTAACCTATCATCCAAGGTCCAAATCAAATGAAATTTTAACAGCAAGTTTTAAACATTATAAACCACTAGAATACCAAAATTCGTGTTAATCTGAATCCATTTACTATATTTTCACCTTTTTGAGCCAAATATGCACTTTAGTCCTTTTTAAGCCATATGAAAGGTTCATTTTAATCCTTGTGCACTAATATTCCACAAACACAAATTATACACATCAAAAGAGCCTTATATGACTATTCTAGGTACTTTCCCACCCTACTAGAAGTTCATAGGTTCGATATACATTACTTTAGCTTGTTAGTGACTTCTCCAATGCTTCCACTTCCCCGATCTCCAACGATGAATCTCTTATCCTGAAATGGTTGAGATGCAATGCATTAGGCATATATTGCCTAGTGAGGTAGACATAATTAAAATACAATAGCGAGGAAATGCACTCCAACTCAAAACTTGGCAATGACAATGCAATAATTCAATAGAAACAATACAACGAACATATTCAATAACAATGAATCCTTAATTCATCAATAACCCTTGGATCGATTCAGGATAGTGGATATGCAAATTCCTATGCCTCGCCAAATCAATGAATGGTCTAGTCCCTTCGCCTCGCCAATATAACCAATATCACAACACATCCCTCTGCCTCGCCAAATCAATATAGGTCGTAGCCCTAGGACCGTAGTCCACCCGTACACTGAGCTCATGAATTCTATGGCATGCCAATTGTACCCAATGTCCTTCGAATCCAAGGTCCGGTGACAATATCTATGATCGGTGTTCAATAGCAATGACAATATTCAACATATTCAATAGCTTTATCAATAGGCAATGGTTCAATATTAATGTCCAATAATTGTATCAATGTCGATAGCAAAATTTCAATGTTCTCAATGACAATATTATTAGCCAATGGTTCATTTTCAATGTTTCGATAACCATAACGATGATGGCACCAATGATCAATGACAATGGCTATATTTATGCTATACCATTGCTATATCAATGCTCTATATCAATATCCTATACTTTCATGGTTCAATGACAATGGCGATGATAATGGCAATAACAATGCTCAATGATAACAACGATAGCTATGTCTGATGTTCAATAACAATGACGATGGCATTGACAATGCTCCATACCCGATGCAATAACTTACCAATAGTTACCAAAATGTTCGATAAGTGATTCAATGCAATAATCCTTAACAACAGAGTTAGTAATGACAATTCTAATAACGATGAAGTCAGGAAAGGCACCTAGCCTAATCCTGAGACTCCGGCTACACTCACCTTGATAATTTGAAGCTTTCAAGGCTCTCGGATAGCAATCCCTTTTTCCTAGATTTTGTTGGTGACGGTGGATAATCTCTACCAACTTCTTGAGCTAGGTAAAAGCAATAGGATTCGATGAGAATCATTAACACGATATCGTAAACAATACAACGATATCCAAAATCAATATTGAAGCTTAAAATACCCATTAGCTATCAAACTCCATGGATGGCCAAACCCTAGCTTGTGATTAAGTTTGATATATCCATGGAATTAAATGACTGTTTGGGGATTATAGCTTACCCGATTGATAGCAATAATTCGATTTAACAATAAATTGAAGAGAAGACAAGCTTGAAATCAAGCTCCAATAAAGGTGCTTGCTTAGGTAGGAGACGATAGCTTGGTAAGGTGCATGCTTAGAGAGGTTTCGAGTAAATCTCCACACTCTAGCTATTTGCTTTATTTTAATTGAAGTCTTTCCTTTCAATGAAGGAAGCTCTCTCGGTTATCGCACGTATGAGATTTATAATTAAATAGGGGCTAATCACAAGATTAGTCCCTCAACTCTCATTTCCTTATACTTTTATCCCTAAACTTCCAATTTCTATAATTTAGCCACTAAAAGGTTTGTAATACATTCATTAAGGTCCTTAAACAATAATTCGACTCAATTAGAGTCCAATGCCGATACAATTGACCTTGTGGCCAGTATCAATACAATATTTGATCATTTCAGATATAGGGTTTTTGATCACCGAAGCCCAATTCCAACTAGGCCAGATTTTGGGGTATTACAACTCCCCCTTAAGAAAAATTCATCCTCAAATTTTTACCTGGATCGAAAAGATGAGGATATTGCTTATGTATTGTCTCTTCTAGTTCCTATGTTGCTTCCTTAGCGGTATGACTCTTCCAACGCACTTTAACCAATGGAATAATCTTGTTGCGAAGTTTCTTGACTTCTCTTGCAAGAATTTGGGCTGGTTCTTCTTCATAAGATAAGTTGGATTGAATTTCCACAGATTCAGGTTCGATGACATGCGAAGGGTCAGATCGGTACTTCTGGAGCATCGATACATGGAATACATCAAGGATTTTACTCATTTTCGAGGGCAACAATAATCGATAAGCAACAGGGCCAACTTTTTCAATAACCTCGAAGGGTCCGATAAATTGGGGACTCAATTTCCCTTTCTTACCAAACCTTAGAACCTTCTTCCATGGTGAAACCTTGAGGAAGGCTTTTCCACCAACTTCGTATTGAATATCCCTACGCTTAAGATCATCATAGGCCTTCTGTCGGTTAAAGGCTACTTTCAAACGATCATGGATAATGGCATTCTGTTCTTCGGTTTCCCGAAGTAAATCAGGGTCCAACATCTTGCCTTCATTGAGCTCAAACTAGCATAAGGGGGTTTGACAATGCCTTCCATACAATGTTTCATATGGAGCCATCTTAATAGAAGCTTGGTAGTTATTTTTTGTAGGAAAGTTCAATGAGGGGTAATGATTTCTCCCATGATCCGCCAAAATCAATAATACATGCTCGTAGCATGTCTTCCAAGATTTGTATTGCCCTTTTTGATTGACCATCAGACTGAGGGTGAAAAGTGGTACTAAGATTAACTCTAGTGCCCAGAGCTCCTTGCAATGACTTATAGAACTAAGATGCAAATCGCGGATCTCGATCGAAAATAATAGACTGAGGTACTCCGTGGAGTCGAACAACTTCCTTGATATACAAGTCAGCTAGCTTGGGAAGACCGTAGTCCATTCGAATCGGTAAGAAATGTGTCGACTTAATAAAACGGTATACAATGACCCATATGGCATCATGTCTAGTAGGAGTCAAAGGCAGACCACTATCGAAGTCCATAGTGATCTTCTCCCACTTCCACTACGGTAGATCAATAGGCTGCAATAACCTGGTAGGGACACGATGTTCATCCTTAACACGCTGACACGTGAGGCACTTAGAAACGAATTCAACTATGGCGTGTTTTATACCCAGCCACTAATAAAGCTCCCGTAGGTCCTTGTACTTCTTCACTGACCCCGGGTGAATAGAGAAAAAGCTCGAATGAGCTTCCTTGAGGATATCAAAGCAAAGAGATTTATCATCAGGTACACAGACCTGGTCGCGAAAATATAAGAGTCCTTCATAATTCATTTTAAAATTAGGGTTATCTTGCAACTTGGAAATGATGGCTTGAAGTTTAGAATCTTGTCTTTGCAATTCTTGAATCCTCGATATAATAATAGAGTGAACTTGAAGTTCAGCTACAAAGCAGTAATGCTTCCTAAGACGGAAGTGGGTGTTGATAGCTTGAGGAGCTACAACACAAGGACTTGTAATGAGTCAGTGTACAAATCATTACATTAAACTTGAGGATCAATAACAATACTTACTAGGCAGAGGTTTGCGGTTGAGTGCATCAGCTACAACATTGGCGAGTTTTTTGTCCATAACAGATGTACTGTTGGAGTGGCTCATAAGTTTCATTTATACAGGTGAAGTGTGATGCAATGCCAGAAATTAAGTGTGATGCGGATGCTGCGCCACAATGAATTCGTAAAAAATGAGATACATTTGCATTAGAAAGGAAAAAAAAATTAAAAAGAAGAGGGGCAAAAATAGAGTAGATGGTAGTCAATTACAAGGACATAATCCTTGAGGAGTTCCATCCACCTTCGTTGTTGAAGATTCAAATCCTTTTGAGTTAAGAGATATTTGAGACTTTTTTGATCGGTAAAGAGGTAACATTTCTCCCTGTAGAGATAATGTCTCCAAATTTTCAACGCAAAGACATCTACAACTAACTCTAGATCATGAGTAGGATAATTCATCTCGTGTAGCTTGAGCTATCTCGATGCATATGCAATGACCTTGCCTTCTTGCATCAATACACATCCTAACCCGGGGTGCGATGCATCACTGTAAACTGTGTAGTCCTTTCCTAACTCGGGTTGGGTTAGAACTGATGCATGAGTCAAAACTTGCTTCAATTGATTGAAGCTCATTTGTTGATCCACAGTCCAAACAAATGGAGCTTTCTTTCTCAATAACTTAGTTAGAGGGGTTGCTATCATAGAAAATCCCTTGACGAATCTTCTATAATAGCCAACAAGACCGAGGAAACTTCTTATCTCGCCAATGTTCTTCGATGGGTGCCAATCAAGAATGGCTTGAATCTTTTTCGAGCCAACTTGGATGCCCGAAGCTGATACAATGTGCCCAATGAAGGCAACTTTAGTAAGCCAAAACTCACATGTTGAGAACTTGGCAAATAATTGCTTCTCAATGAGGGTTTGAAGCACAATACGGAGATTATCACGATGTTCCACTGCATTCTTGGAATAGATTAGGATGTCATCAATGAATACCACTACGAATTTGTCGAGGTAGGGTCTAAAAACCCAATTCATTAGGCCCATGAAAGTTGTCGGTGCATTGGTTAGCCCGAATGGTATCACCAGGAATTCATAGTGACCATATCTTGTACAAAAAGTGGTTTTGAGTACACCATATTCTTTAACTCTCATTTGATAATAGCCAGACCTTAAATCGATCTAGGAAAATACAGTGGCATCCTTGAGCTGATCGAATATGTCATCAATCCTTGGCAATGAGTATTTGTTCTTGATGGTCACCTTGTTCAACTATCGGTAATCAATACATAGTATCATAGAACCATCTTTCTTCTTCACAAAGAGAACCAGAGCTCCCCAAGGTGAAGAAATAGGTTGAATGAAGCCTTTATCAAGAAAATATTAAATATGGGCCTTCAACTATTTCAGTTTAACAGATGCCATTTGATAAGATGCAACGGATACTAGAGTAGTTACAGGTTGCAATTCAATGCTAAATTCAACCTCATGGGTTGGGGATAAACCCGATAGTTCATCAGGAAAGACATCGGGAAATTCACACATGTCATCAACATCTGATAACTGTGGCCCCTCTTTAGCTTCAATTGTCAAAGCATACAAGAAATGATCCCTTGAATTCATCAGCACAATGCTTTCATTGCCAAGTCCTCGAAGGTACAATTTTCTTTTATTACAATCCACCCACGCTTGATGTTCACTAAGCCAGTCTAGACCTAGTATCACTTTAAACTCATGGATCGGTAGAGCCAACAAGTCGGCCACGAAAGGAATCCCTTGAATCACCAAAGGGTAATTCTTACATACAAGGTTTATGGTGACACAATCACCAAGTGGATTAGTTACAGAAATTCTTGACGCTATAGGTTCAGTAGTTATTCCATGTTTCTTAACCAATTCAGTGCTTATAAAAGAATGAGTGGAGCCAGGATCAATCAATGCATATAAAGAATGGGAATACAGTTCAATGATACCTGCAATGACATCAGGCTCATCTTCCTCCTCCCTATTCCTTACATGATACATCTGAGCAGAAGTCTTGGATTCTTACTTACTCGGTGCTTTGCTAGAGCCACTGGGTCCCCCTGTAGCTCCTGACGAACCTTCTCTTAACCCCTTACCTCAGAATGACTGAGTAGGGGTTGTTGTACTTTTCGGTGTAGCCATAGACTTGGTTGCACCCAAGGGACAATCACAAATAAAATGATCCTATTCACCACAATAAAAGCATGCTCCAGTCAGTTTGCGACACTAACCTGCTGGATGTCGTTTCTAGCAGTAATTGCAAACTAGATTCTGTGTACTTTGGTTAGAGCCTCTAGTGATTTCAACTAAGGCCGTCTTGGCAAAAGACTGGGTCACCGTTTGAAGTTTCTTGATGTTCCCAGAACGGGAAGGTTGGAAATACACATTTTTCTTGGGGCCTTGATTCTTACTCTTTTTATTCGACCTAGGAGGTCGAGAATCATCCCTAGACCACTTTTCGGTCCTACTAGTTCTGCCTCATCTCAAGGTCTTCTGTGCAGCTTCAGTGGCCTTAACTTGGTTCACATGATTTTGGAAATCGGTGATCCCCAAGGCAGTAAACATAGGGCGTAATTCATCACTAAGCCCATCAATGAACATCATGTACTTGTCTTCTTCCTTCTTGATGTAATCTGCACCATAATGGCAGTACTTGAAAAAATCATGAATGTACTACTCAATAGGTCGACCGCCTTACTTCAGATGGAGAAAGATGGTCCGTCTTTCTGTGAGATAATACTCGCTAATATACTTCTTTCAAAATTCTTGAATGAAGGACTCCCAAGTGACTTATTCTTCAGGAACGGTGAGTATAGTGGTCTCCCACCACTGAAGTGCTTCATCGGCTAACAATGCAAGGGTACACTCCAACTTGTGTTCATCGGAACACTACAATTGCTTATTCAAAATCCTCAACGTGTTGTCCAGCCAGTACTCGGCAACCTCAGGATTATCATTATCTTGATCGGTAAAAGTGTATGCCCGAAACGAGGCCAGCTTATCGATAGGGGCTCAAGCATATTGGACGGCTAGTGGGGTTGGTTGTACCACCGTCTCAGCCCTCATAAATGCCACGAATTGCTTGAACATGTTAGCCATGTTCTGATAACATTCTGCCTATGCATCAGACAATACCGGTCCTATATTCAGAGGTGAGGGATTATGAGGATTTGGTGGGTCTCCCTCCTCACTTCCTCGCCATTGGTCAAGGAGCTGGTGGAATGCTCGTATATGTGAGCTCCGTTCGTTTCAGACATATCTATAACATAAAGAGATTGGATTAGTCGACAAGTCACAATATACACAATGTACAACTCCTAGGTGGCAAAGTAACACAATAACAATGCAATAAACTTTGGTTTAGTCCTAAAATCGACTAAACTCTAGCTCTGATACCACAAATGTAACACCCCTTCCTGGCCTGGTCGAGGACTGGGTCGGGAAATAGTACCGATGAGCTAAACGTGATCGATACAATAGTTCATACAATAACCAATGATATTAGGCCCAAAATTTAGGAATAAGCAATATAAAATTCCAATTAATTTATTATGAGACTATGATTATCTAATTAGGACCAATTTATAACATTTATAAGTTTTAGGGACTTAATCGTAATTTTGGTATTTTACTGGTCCGATCCTGAAACCTATCATACTACAATGAAACTCATCATGAAAACAGTGAGCGTACAAATTTTCATACTATTCGGAGTTTATATGCCCATTTAATTAAGCCATGTAGTAATCAGTACGCTAAATAATACAAAACTGGGTCCTTTAACTTTTAACAAAATTAACTGTCACCGTACCGATACCCTTATGGCCGTATCGGTACGCTAAACATAATTTCTAAATTTCAGTTTCAATTTAATAGACCCGTATCGATACGGTTGAGGGTCGTACCGGTATTGGTTGACTGCGTATCGATAGGCCATGACCCCTTTCGGTACCATTTTTGATCCAAAATTCTAGTAGCCAAAATCTGTACTGATACGCCTAGGCCATATCGATACGCCCCTGGTTGACCATCGTTAACCTAAAAAAATATGCAAGGTTGTATCGATATGCCATCAACCGTACCGATACGCCCTTCCCTGTAATGACATAATTTTGCTGGTTTTTATTCGATTTAACCTATCAACCAAGGTCCAAATGAAATGAAATTTTACCAGCAAGTTTTAAAAATTATAAACTACTAGCATACCAAAATTCTTGTTAATCTGGATCCATTTACCATGTTTTTACCTTTTTGAGCCAAATATGCACTTTTAGTCCTTTTTAAGCCATATGAAAGGTTCATTTTAAGCTTTGTGCACTAACATTCCACAAGCACAAAGTATACACATCAAGGAAGCCTTATATGACTATTCTAGGTACTTTTCCACCTTACTAGGAGTTCATAGTTTCGATATACATTACTTTAGCTTGCTAGTGACTTGTCTAACGCTTCCACTTCTCCGATCTCCAACGGTGAATCTCTTAATCTGAAATAGATAAGATGCACTGCATTAGGCATATATTGCCTAGTGAGGTAGACACAATTAAAATACAATATCTAGGAAATGCACTCTAACTCATAACTTGGCAATGACAATGCAATAATTCAATAGAAACAATACAATGAACATATTCAATAACAATGAATCCTTAATTCGTCAATAACCCTTGGATCGATTCAGGATAGTGGATACGTGAATTCCTACGCCTCGCCAAATCAATGAATGGTCTAGCCCTCCACCTCACCAATATGACCAATATCACAACTCATCCTTCCGCCTCGCCAAATCAATATAGGTCGTAGCCCTATGACCGTAGTCCACCCGTACACTGAGCTCATGAATTCTATGGCATGCCAATTGTATCAAATGTCCTTTGAATCTAAGGTCCGGTGATAATATCTATTATCAGTGTTCAATAGCAATGAAAATATTCAATATATTCGATAGCTTTATCAATAGGCAATGGTTCAATATCAATGTCCAATAATAGTATCAATGTCGATAGCAATATTTCAGTGTTCTCAATGACAATATTATTAGCCGATGGTTCATTTTCAATGTTTCGATAACCATAACGATGATGGCACCAATGATCAATGACAATGGCTATATGTATGCTATACCATTGCTATATCAATACTCTATATAAATATCCTATACTTTCATGGTTCAATGACAATGGCAACAACAATGCTCAATGACAATAACGATAGCTATGTCCGATGTTCAATAACAATGACGATGGCATTGACAATGCTCAATACTCGATGCAATAACTTACCAATACTTACCATTATGTCCGATAAGTGATTCGTGCAATAATCCTTAACAACGGAGTTAGCAATGACAATTCTATTAATGATGAAGTCAGTAAAGGCACCTAGCCTAATCTTGAGACTCTGACTACACTCACCTCGATAATCTGAAGCTTTCAAGGCTCTTGGATAACAATCCCCTTGTTCCTAGCTTTTGTTGGTGACGGTGGATAATCTCTACCAACATCTTGAGCTAGGTAAAAACAATAGGATTCAGTTAGAATCATTAACCCGATACCGTAAACAATACGACGATATCCAAAATCAATATTGAAGCTTAAAATAGCCATTAGCTATCAAACTCCATGGATGGCCAAACCGTAGCTTGTTATTAAGCTTGATATATCTATAGAATTCAATGATTGTTTGGGGATTATAGCTTAACCAATTGATAGCAATAATTCGATAACAATAAATCAAAGAGAAGACAAGCTTGAAATCAAGCTTCAATGGAGGTGCTTTCTGAGGTAGGAGATGATAGCTTGGTGAGGTGCTTACTTAGAGAGGTTTCGGGTAAATCTCCACACTCTAGCTATTTGCTTTGTTTTAATTGAAGGCTTTCTTTTCAATGAAGGAAGCTCTCCTGGTTATCCCACGTATGAGATTTATAATTAAGGAGGGGCTAATCGCAAGATTAGTCCCTCAACTCTTATTTCCTTATACTTTTATCCCCAAACTTACAATTTCTATAATTTAGCAACTAAAAGGTTTCTAATACATTCATTAAGGTCTTTAAATAATAATTCAACTCAATTAGAATCCAATACATATACAATTGACCTTGTGGTCAGCCTCAATACAATGTTTGAACATTTCAGATATAGAGTTTCTGATCGCCGGAACCCAATTTCGACTAGGCCGGATTTTGGGGTATTATATATGTTATCTTTCTCAAGTTGTTTCTCTACATTTGCAAACCCGTGTGACTTGAAGATGTTGGTCAAGTCAGGGAAGGTCATGGTCTCAACCCTAAAAAATCGGGCTCTCCTTCGGTTCTCTCTCTTCTTTAGATCATTTTGCCTCTTCTGAATGTTTGGTTTGAACTTGAGTCTAAAATAATCTTTCTTCATGATGACGGGCTTCAGACGCAAACAATATTGAAGATCCTTCCCAAATCATTTTCCAATTTTTGCACCTCTTCCAAGGGTATCGCAGAAAGTCATCTTGGTGCAATTTGATAACCTCGGGTGAGGTACCGCTTTCCTTTCAACAATGAAATTCGCATTTATAAACTCTAGGGATCTAAAAGAACATTCAATAGCATTTTCATCAGCTTTAATGTATGGGGAATATGTGTTTATAGAGCCAATGATATCTTCCTCAGCTCCGATGCTAATCAGTTTTCCCTTTATCACAAACTTCAATTTCTGATGTAGAGACAATGGTACTGAGCCAGCAAAATAAATCCAGGGCCTTCCCAACAAGCAATTGTATGTTGGTTTTATATCTATAACCACAAAGTAAACATTATAAATTTTAGGCCCAATCAGTAATGGCACCTCAATTTTCCTTAGCACATCTCAAGTCGTACCATCAAAAGCTCTTATAGTATTTTTGTATGTCTTCATATGTGAATCATCAATTGGTAGCCTTTGCAGGGTAACCATTGGTAGGATATTCAACGCTGAACCATTATCTATCAGAACCCCAAGAAGAACATGACCCTTATAGTGATTCGTAATATTCAAGGAGTTGACAAATTCTATCCCTCCCTTTGGGATTTCATTATCAGTGAAGGTAATGTAGTTGTCAGCAGTTATATGGTTCACAATTCTATCCAATTATGCACTAATATACCATTTGGGACAAATGTTTGATTGAGCACCTTGGTCAAAACATTACAGTGCTCTTTTGAACTCAACAGTAGTTCAAGGACAGAAATTCTAGCATGTTGTCTTTTCAACTACTCAACTATATTGTATTCACTATGCTTCAAAAATTTCAAGAACGCATAAGCTTGTTCTTCTATGACTGGTTCATTTATTTTCGAAGTGGGCTCCTCCCCAAAGATTCTTTTTGGCACCATAACAGCATTCCCTTTCATTTTCTTAGCCTCTTTAGAAGTCTTCGGTGATTAACATCTACCACTCCTAGTGAAATGTCTGAACTCATTCATCGACTCAGTGTCAAGCTTCTCATCTATCTTTTCTTCTAGTGTCGTCTTCATTTCATCCAGCGGTTTTACTCCCTCATATGGATTTGTTTCCTCATGCACAAACACGCTAGCAGTATAGTTCTAAGGAACCTTGCAAGTATCCTTAAAATAAAATGCTACTGATGGAGAAATCACAACTTTGGGAATCACTATCAACTTTCCCTCTTTATAAGAACTTTTAGCCCTTAACCTAGCAGAAATGATCAATGGCTTGTTCACCCCATACCTGGCTCCAAAATTTTTGGAGGTGCACACCTCTACCTCTTTTCTTTCTCCTATCTTTTCAAAGAATTCAATTTCTTTGTTGTTCATCATTTTCTGACTCAGGCACCTAAATTCAAGGCAATGCTGAATCTCGTGGCCATCCTCCTGATGATACTTGTAACAATGCTGAATCTCGTGGCCATCCTCCTGATGATACTTGTAATATTTGCCTAATTCCATTTCTTTCTCAACCTTCATGCTTATGTGTATCATTCTTGCATTGTATAGTTGCTCAAACACCTATTTCAATAGAGATCTGATCTATGATACATCAGTCTTTAGTCGCTTAGCATCATCCTATTCCTCTATTGTGTTTACTCCTCGCCCTCCATGGTTTGGCAACAGATTGACCGCTATATTAGGTTTGTCAAATTTCAACACCCCAATTTTGATCAAATACTGAACCACCTTCTTAAATGTTGTGCAACTCTCAATTATGTGCCCAGGGATCCCAAGATGATATACAAAATGAGCTTTCGAATCATACCACGAAGGGTATGGATGTTGAAGAGGAGTAAGATAATATGGCCTTACCAAGTCCGCTTCAAACAACTGTGGGTATAACTCAGAATGTGACACTGGTATGGGTGTGAAGTTTATCATATCATTTCTTGAACCCCAAGAATCTTTCTTATTTGAATTCTGGGAACTTCCTGACACAACAACAGATGGTGTAATGGTAACATTCTTCAGAGCTTCATAAACACTTGTGTTATTTACATTTTTATCTTTTCTCTTGTAATTATTGCGAGTGGCATCTCCATTTTTGATCCTTCCACTCTTGATTATCAGTTCTATTAGGTCGCTTGTCATTACTATATCAGCAAAGTTCTGTGTAGCATTACTGATCAATCGTTCAAAGAGTGGACCCCTCAAAGTCTGTACAAACATATGGGCAACCTTATTTTCTGTTAACGATGGTTGTACTTGTGCCTCTACGTCTCTCCACCTCTGAGCATATTGGCGAAGAGTTTTATTAGCTCTTTGTTCCGTCCCCTACAACATGACTCTACAAGGGACCATTTTAGTTACGTGGTGGTAATGTTCCACAAAAGCTCCAAAAAGATCCTTCCATGATCAGATGTTCACTTGATTCAGCTAATTGTACCAGCGTACTATTGGGCCTATCAAACTATCTTCAAAATAGTGAATCAGCAATTTCTCGTCCCTCAAATAGGTAGCCATCTTACGGTAGTACATGTTAAAATGTGTTGTCAGAAAAGTTATCCCATCAGACTTCTCAAATTCTGGTACCTTAAATTTGGGTTGAAGGGTCATATCATCAACCGAACTCATATCAGTAGCACAAGACCCTCGTTCATTCACTTTTTGTATCTCTATCAATCAGTCTTCTAGAGCCTTTCATCGCTCTTCACATTTCCTCTCAATTTCAGCACAAATCTTCTCGATCTCATTGACAATATTCAGATCTAGGACTTCATCGCCACTTCCAAAATTTGCTCTAATACTGACCGGATGACTGGCTGTAGCTCCAGCTAGAGTAACCTGGACCTTCTTCGCATGAGGTGGTCCCTCAGGTTGCTCCCTCACATAAGATGTAGTATATACTTGATCATTTATTTCATTCGACCCATCTTGTACTTTGCCCTTTCCAAATTCCTTCAGTCCCAGTAAAGTAGTTAACTGGTTGATTATCTCCCTATGTACTTGGGCAAAGTGGTCCTTCATAGACTGCTCAATCCTATCAAATCTAATTTGTACCTTAACACGATCATTGTCAAGGCTTATAATCCTGTCTTCTATAGCCATGGTCTTAGAGCATAGAAGTGTTCCATATGAATGCAGAATGATTGCGGTTTAAAAAACTACCATAGAACCTTTCCTTATTAAAAATCATTTATTTTGCAGAATAAGATGCAATATGTAAGTTCACGAATGCAAGTATGTATGTGTGAATGCAAAAGGTGTATTGAGTTCAAAAGCTAGTCCTTAGAGAAACATCCATTAGCTAGAAAAGTTGAATACAAGAAATAGATCATCTTAATTACATAAAGCTCCTAGCCCTAACTCCTAGGTTAACTAATTCATGTAGTAATCGGGTAACCACAACTCCAAGCTCAAGATTGATGTCAGGACATTGCAGCAAAGTTGTAGCATCTCTAAACAATATATGTACATACTGGGCAATGTTTCTTACGTGTTCCTTGAAATTAACTAGTTCATTATTCTGACTTTCGATGGTGTGTTGAGCTGCTTCATACTTGCTTTTCCATGTACTATTTTCTTGGTGCAGTGATCTCTCGTAGCTTGCGAGCTTTTCCTTCAGGTCTTGCACTGCGCTTTCCAATTCAACCATTTTTTCATTTTCTTGTTCCACGCTTACCTTTCCTTTGTTGTAATATCCTGTGAGGACCCGCTCCATCTTAGATACATGAGATGTTAATTTTGAAGTCTAGAACAACACTCTAAATTTTGGGTTGACAACTCTAAGTTCTAGGCATTTTCTTTATCGAGCTTCTTTTTGGCGTGATTATATGATTCTCTCAAGTCTCGAACATTTTTCTTTGACACGCTCACATTATCATCATACATATTCTTTGAATCATCATTCTCCTTCGCGACCCTTTCTAACTGTTCAGACAAATTCTCGATTACCTTGCTTGTTCCCCATTTTGTGGTTTTTTAAACTCATAATGGGTTTTTCTTAAATTCTTTAATTCTTGATAATTTTCTGATTTTGCTCATGGAGTTCTTTTTCTTTGCCTTTCTGCACATCTATCTCTAGTGTTTTCATGGAGAGTTTATGTTTTACTTCACTAATTCTCTTTTCATATCCTCTCAGCTCTTTCTCATGATCATACTTCAACTTTTCCACTACTGAAGGTGCATTTCTTTCATGCTCATTAGTCAATCGAGTATTACTTGAATCTTACTATGGAATACTGTCGTTAACCCTTTGAGCTTTCCATTATGTATAGTTCAGCATAACCTCTAACATGTCTTGAATCTTTACTCTTCTTGATAGCTCCCATGATGTTGCAGTATCACTTTTTTTTACCTTATAGCCATCCGTCTTGTGCATATACTCAAACTCTTCCATACCAGCAGTAGAGGGAATAAATTGTCTTGATACAAATTGGTTGGACACTAACAACGGGCAGTAGGTTGTCCCTCCCCAAACTCCTAGCAGCGAGACCTAATTAAACTTTCCACACTGATATAGGTAGTTGATCAGATTCAACCAAGGAGCTTTCCAAACAATGTTTGAATCCTTCATATCCAAAAAGTGTTCTTTCCATTGCTCTTTTGACTTTCTCCCAATTGGGCACACAATAAGGTGTTCTTCCAATGATGAGTAATCACTACAAAAACATACGGGTTCTATAAGGCGTAAACCATATATGCCCCCGAAACTAGACCTCCAACAATTGAGCATAATCCTAAAATCTCTCGTCCCCCGTCTTCCTACAAG
Organism: Hibiscus mutabilis; assembly: GCA_019671005.1. NCBI lineage: Eukaryota > Viridiplantae > Streptophyta > Magnoliopsida > Malvales > Malvaceae > Hibiscus > Hibiscus mutabilis. Next base: position 66,004,073 of record CM033716.1, read on the forward strand.
CAGTTAACATTTTATAAGTTTTCGCCAAAATAGCTGGTACCAGGTTAATCTTATTCCCTATACGCTTAAATAACTCTAAAGTTGACGGGTCTATGTAGTCCGAAGTCCTTGGAAATAACACCAACCCGTAAATATATAAAATGAACAGACTTCTTTTCCTATCCGACTCATCGCTTGCCATGACTAACTCTTGGATGATCCTCCAGTGTATGCTATCATTATCTTCGGCCGCCTCATCATTTCCCTTCTTTTCAGCTTTCATTGAACTAGGTGTGATTCTTTCCAGTAACTAGCTTCAACTTTTTTATGAAGCTTGAATTATTAGGGTGCTCGTATAAATATTGTCTCTCTCGGCTCTTGGGCAACGTATCAAGGCTTCATACTTCTCAAATGTGGGTGTCATGTCTATATCTCCAAACGTGAAACAATTGTATGTCTGGTTCTAGTATTGAGTCATGGCTCTGATAAGCTCTTGATCTTCTAGGACATCCAATAACATCACTATGTCCCCAAATTCTGACTGAAAGTCTTTCTTCATGGGTTCATCCCATTGCTCCCACATCACTTTAAGCTCCGGTAAATAACTATTCCTGCCTGAATTAATCCTAGTGATATCCTTCGTCCATGATAGATGGTCCATTCGGATACTATCTCATTTCCTATACTGTGTTTCCTCTTACCACATCCATACTGTGGTATTATCCTCTCCCTGTCTATCAGGCCCTTCAGCTATATAAGACACTTCCTACTCAACTAACTTCCGAATCAATACTGATATAGATGCAATATGATGTCATATAGAAGAAAACAACAACAAAATAAAACAAGTAAAAAATGTGTTGAAGAAAAATGAAAGTTAAAACAAATACATACAATATAACAGGTTATACTGAGCAAAGAGAATAACCAGAGAAGTCTATTTAAAACGGCAGCACCTGTCCTAGGTTCCTGGCTAGCTCTAGTGGGGTAGGATTCTAGATTACAAGATGTGGTTTTTGTTCTATACTCTGGGTACCTAAACTGTCGTTACTGTCTACTGCGACATCAAGACATCAATTCGGGAGTATACGACCCCTTATAGCGGAGGCGCGACCTCACAGTGTATAAGGTTAGTATAATGGAAGAAAGAAAAAAATTCTGATCACAAAGCTGAATAACTCAACGTAGGATCATGTCTCGCTCCCACTTAAATTAGAAAAGTCCGGGTAAAAGGCTTAAGCATGAATAACAGTTTATATCACACAAAGAAAAAAGCTATCTCGATTCTTTCTAAAAATCCATCCAATAATTATTGGAAAATTTAAATTTAAATTATTATTCTTTAATGCCAAAACGTCACATAAAATTAATTAGGCTTAACTCTCGAATTTCCCCAACAGAGTCGCCAAGCTGTCGAAACTATTTTTTTATCGACGGGAAAATAGATTCACGATTAAGTTGTTTAATCAAGGCATTTTTGACATGCTGAAAAATGTGGAAGATTGAGTCGCCACCGGCCACTTTGGTAGGCCAGACACCATTAAAAACTAGAGATTTTAAAATATTTGGGTTCAGGAGTCGGTTATGCGTGGGGAAGGATTAGCAACCCACGACGCCCAAAATTGGTACCACGTTGATATAGTGTTGTCATTGCAAGAAAATAAAATTCAAATTTTAATTTAAAATTTAACCCAAAAACTTAGTGGTCTAAGGAGAGTATTTCCTTATTTACGACAACCGAGGAAGATGACACATGAATAAGTCAGGACACCACTTCCTATCTAGTTCCCAAAATAAATTAAAAAATATTCCTTAAATGTTATATATCATGATAAAAATAAATATGAAAAAAATATGTGCTAAATAAAAATATTAACATAAATTTTATATACGACATATAATGTATTACATATGTGTTATAACAATATATGAAAGAACATACCAATATTACAATTGAAATAATACATATACGTATATAATATGACATAATATAATATAAGTATTAATAATAAAAATATAATATAAGTACAATATAGATATAGATATATATAACATATAACGTAAGAAATAATAATAATAATAATAATAATAATAATAATAATAAAACATAATACTGCTAATAATAATATACATTAAGGACCAGATTGAGAGTTGAAAATAGAAGGGATCAGGGTGGTAATTACACCATGCGGCAGGCTATTAATATAAACAATTTTGGTGCGGACGGGTTTAATAAGTAATTTTCCCCTTTTTATTTGGTTAAGGATTAAATTGAAACAAAAAAGTGATCAGATTGAAAGTTTCTTAAAGCCAAGGGACCAAATGTACTATTATACCATGCGGAAGGCCGTCGTGTAAAAGGTTTTTGGGGCGGAAGGCCTTGTGGTGTAATTAGCCATTTTAATTGATTTGAAAAATAAAAATAACCTAAAGTTAGAACCAAATCTTCTTTTTATTTTTTCTTACCTCTAGTCACTCTCCCCCTCCTATTCTATATTCTTATTTATTTATTTATTTTCATAACCCTAAATCAAACAAACCCTTTTTATTCAAATTTAAAGATTTTTTAACCAAAAAAAATGATCGGGGCTTGACTAGAACCGTCATCGGCGGTTCATCCCCGACGGACGATGGCAGTGATTTGTTCGAAGCAAAGTAAGATGAACCGTGCCCCTATTCTTCTTTTTTTGTGTTTATTTCATACTTGAATGAAAATAAGGAATGAAATATACCTTCTTTTTTTCTTTGAATCTGGAAACCCTTCTCTTTTTTATTTCTTTTTTGGTTCAAAAACAAACTTTGGATCTGGATTTTTGCCCTGAATGGATATAAGAATGAGAGCTTTCTGTGTTTTTTATTCGAAATATCCGAGAAGCCATGATTACATCAGACTTGTGGGTTTATATACCCAATTTGCATGTATTTAAAAACCAAAAAGAATCTGGTTAAATCCACTGATTTTGCTTTTGTATGATATTGATATCCCTTTTCTTTTTTGTAGGGCGTGGCGTCAAGCTTGGGCGGTGGGATAGCCGTGGTGGCGCCCGTGCAAGCCACGACAGTCGAAGAGTCGGTGTGTGGCATGCACGCGCCATGAGGAGATGAAGGGGCGTTGGGCGGTTGTTGCTATGGATAAGCATAGAGGTTAGGGTTTTTTAGGTTAATCAGGGTTAGGGATAAATGGGTCTGTTGGGATTTAGGTTATTGGGCCATTGGGTATGGATTTGGGTTATGGGTTTTAATTTGTAAATGGGTTATTGTGCTAGTTGTAAATGAGTACTGGGTTTGAATGTTGGGTAATACTATTGTAATGGGTTTATGAGTATTGTATGGGATATTGGTTTAATAAAAATGGGTCTATCTTTTTAATTTTTGGATTGGGTTTTGGGTTGATAAAATGAGCTTGTTGGGTTAAGGAAATAATAAAAGGATTTTTTATTTTTTTGGTTTAATTTAGCTATTAGGCTTAAAGGCCCGGACAAAATGGGTTATGACAGTTGCCCCTCTTTGCGCATTGCAGTGTAACAGGAATATAGCAAAGATAAAAGAATAACTATTTTGTTCGGTCAGGTTTTGGTTCCTTCTCTCGCCATTACTCCTTCTTAGGCTTCTCTTGATTTGCTCGGCCGCTCTTCTAGGTAAAATCTTCAAGCTAGATTATCTGTTCGGGAAGCAAAATGAGTTCGGCTTGCTACGACTCTGACAATGATATAACACCTGAAGAAAATTTGACCTAGCTGCAACGTTGACAAAGAGGCAAGGTCTGTAAAACTTGATCCAGCTGCAACACTGATGGAGAGACAGGATCAAAGGATGAAGGTCTTCACATTTGATCCAGTTGCAACACTGACAAGGAAACAAGATCGAAGGTTGAAGGTTCTGATGTTTGATCCAGCTACAACACTGACGAAGAGGTAGGATCGAATGAAGGCTCTGATTTTTGATCCAGCTGTAACACTGACGAGGAGACAAGATCGAATGAAGGCTCTGATATTTGATCCATCTACAACACCGACGAAGAGACCAAATCTGACAGAATTCTTCTTTTTCTTTCTTTTCTTTTTCTTTCTTTCTTTTTCTTTTTTTCTTGTTCTTCTTTTTTTTCTTTTTACCAACAAAAGCATTTATGAGGAGAGAAAAAAGTTAGTATATTTTAACCCAGCTACAACACCAATGAAGAGACAAGGTCTATAGTTAGTAAGGTTGATCCAGCTACGACACTGACGAAGAGGCAGGATCATGAGTTAGTGAATTTGGTCTAGCTACAACACCGACGAAGAGGCAAGACCAGGAGTTAGTAAGGTTTGACCCATCTACAACACTGATGAAGAGGCAAGGTCTAGAGTTAATGAGGCTGATCCAACTACGACACCGATGAAGAGGTAGGATCGAGAGTTAGTGAATTTGGTCTAGCTGCAACACTGACGAAAAGGCAAGACCAGGAGTTGATGAGGTTTGACCCAGCTACAACACTGATGAAGAGGAAGGGTCTAAAGTTGACCGAGCAATAATACTGACGAAGAGGCACAGTCTAAGGGTAAAAAGTTTTGATCCAAATACAACACTGACGAAGAGGCAGGATCATAATTTTGGTACATTTGGTCTAGCTACAGCATTGATGAAGAGGCAAGACTAAGATTTGACTAAGCTGCAACACCGACGAAGAGGCACGGTCTAAAGATAAAAGGTTTTATCTAGCTGCAACACCAATGAAGATGCAGGATCGGAAGATAAAGCTTCCAATTTTGATTTTTTCTTTTTTTTGAAACATTTTTTTTTATTTTTGATTTTTTGATTTTTTGTATTTTTGAGTCTTTTTATTTTTCCCTACTTTAAACTACAAAAAATAGATAAGATCCGACGAAGAAATTTGATCTAGCTGCAACACCAACGAAGAGGTAAGATCTGAATAGGGTTTGATCCGCTACACCACTAACAAAGAGACTGAATCTAAACTAAGTTGGTCAACCACCACTGAAGGAGGCATAACACGCAAAATGCTTGATCCGCTACACCACCAACGGAAAGGCGAGAACTAGAGAGTGTGGGATCCACCACACCACTGATAGAGAGATACGATCCAAAGAAAATTTTGATCTGAATTCCATTGACGGAGAAATAAGATCTTCAAAAAATTTATCTGCCACACCACTAACGGAGATGCAGAATTTGGATTAAACTGGCCCACCACCACTAACGGAGGCAAAATTAGGAAAACGATGATTCTCCTACTCCATGGAGGGGAGTCATGACCTGAAAACAAAATGAAACATTAGTTGGTAATCTGTTCGGAAAATATTACCATTTCTATCTGGATGTTTGAGCTTTCAACGTATTCAGCTTCCTTTAGGGCTAAAGGTAGAGCATCACGTCATTGCCCCCACAGTTGAGGTTCTTCAGTCTCTGCCTTGGACATGTTTGTACGTCTAAGCCAAAAATAAATGTGCTATGGATACACCTAGCTTTGTGCTTAATGAATGTGTCTAGCCTAAATGCATGTATGATGCATGTAGTTAATGCAGATGATCTCAATGAACATAGGAATGAAAGATTATGTTTTGCCCCTCAAAGGGATGCCCCTGACTCTGTGGTAGTCAGATCTTTGCTTCCGATTAAACAATGCTCAATGCCTTGTATGTAAGCATGCCCCCGGTCTTTCTTGGACTTGATTGTCTTTCTTTAGAGTTAAACCATCAGAGGTATGCCCCTTCAATAAATGCTTTGTAGCAAATCCGAACTTTATTGCTTAAAAATTATGATGCCTCGTGTCATGGTCATATTAAATCAGGAGTAAATAATATATGCTTCTGATTTGCTTGGGTATGATCAAATTAAGATGAACAAAATATATTCTTCATTAGAACTTGTAGTTTTTTGGCCGTTACAAAAGGTTCTCACTGCCATTAGGCTTAGGCAAGTGAGATATACAAAAGAAACATCATTTTAAAAGAGATGAAGACTGCAAGGGAACCTACTATGGTCGTGATGGTGTAATATTTAAACCCATTAAGCATGGGCTACTTTCATGCATGTCATTCTCAAAATGACACCATTTACAAACTCAATCGTTTTCATGCTTCGGTAGGGGATCCTTGTTTGTGGCTGGCCCAGCTGAGTCATCAAAACTTACCACCCCAAGCTTAATAAATTTTTCTACAAGTCTTTTGAATCCTATGGAGTTCTCGATCGAGTAGCCTACTTGCCCCGCGTGATAGTCATATCTTGCATTGGCGTTATACCATCTTGGGAAAGGGGTTGTACTGGAGTTTGGTAGAAAGGTGCCACCATATGGCTGTCATACAATTGTTTATACAATTCTCCATGGGAAACTGGTAGAAGAAGTCCATCTTCTTAGTATTCTTCTTTTGTCCAGAATCTTGGCTTGAGGAACCTTGGGAACTCGTAGCATTGGGTTGTATCACTGTCACCGACTTTGAAAACCAGCATTATAAACCCCTGAAGAATTCACTTCATTCTTTCTCTTCCTATGCGATGGCTTCTTATGGGATGAACTTTCACCGGCATCGATCATTCCGTTCTTAACATCATTCTCAATTAGCTCACCAAATAGCACTAGGTTAGCAAAATTGGTAGTTGTATTTCTTATGAGGCAACCTAGAATTAGGCCTTCTAATTTTTGGATAAATATGACCATTGTCTCCTTCTCACCAAGCGGGGGTTGAACTTGTGCTGCCATGTCCCTCTAACGTTGTGCGTATTCCCTAAAGCTTTCATCGGACTTTTGCTTCATGTGTTGTAAAGTTCAACGGTCTGGCACCATATCACTGACATGTCGATATTGCTCTAGAAAAGCTTTGGCCAAATCCTTCCATGATTTTATCTGATGACAACTCAATTGATTTTATCATCTGGTGGCAGATCCAGTTAAATTGTCTTGAAAACAATGGATCAATAACTTGTCATCTCTACCATATCCCGTCATCTTTCAGCAAAACATGGTAAGATGAGCACGGGGACAACTCGTCCTATCATATTTCTCAAATTTTGAGACCTTAAACTTAGGGGGTAGTACCAAGTCTAGGACAAGGCTAAGTTCATTAGCATCAAATCCTCTGAATGTGTCTACTACCTCCATGGCTTTCATCTTTTTCTCGAGCCGCTTGCAACGGTCCTAGATCTTTTTTGAAGTCTCCAGGCTTAACTTCCGATGTAGTGGGTATATTCATAGGGGAAGAGGTGTCAGCTTGATGAAGTAGTGACTTCCCTCGAGAAAGTATTATGTGAGGGTCAGGTCGAACCTTAGCATGAGTAGGAGTAAACCCCGGAGGATATGCAGGGCCTTCATTCCCATCAGTGGGATTTTCCGTAAGATTTGTAACAAAAGCCTCTTCTTGCTCAGGGAGTTTATGTCCTAGCATTCGTGCCATTTGGGCTAGCATGTCTTGTTAGGCCTTAGCTAACTGGTCCTCTAACTTCTTAGCCAAATATACTTGAAAGTCCTTTTGAGTTTGATCAATCCGGTCCAATCTATCTTCATTCAATATTTTGGTCTTATGTCGAGTTTCGTAGGGGTGCTGAATCAGCTAAATTTTTGTTCTATCCAGTATCACTGTCACGGGACATCCCAAGAATCAGTCTTAAAATTTTTTAAAAATGAATGCATGTAAATGCAAGGTGCATGTCCTAAATGCAAATGTAATGCAGAAAATGAAAAATTAAACATGCTTCTAAAGATGTTATGCAAATGAAATGGATGTGATATAAATCTTAAATGCAAAAAAAAAATCAAGATAAGTTAGTGCTGACGAAAATGATTAATTACATAAATAAACAGAATAACAAATGCGACAAACATTAGAACGGTTAAAAAACTGTACACAAATACTAGACAAAGGCACCGAAGCCTAACAGGGTGACCGCTAAATGGGCAGCGTTTCGCATGGCTCTAAAATGTGGCTCCTACGGCTCACTATATGCGGGTTTTGGTTATAGAATGACAGTACTCGAACTGTCTCTAGGACATCGATTTAGGGGAATACGACTGTTATATCATAGGGGGTGAAGACCCCATGAAATATAAGGATCGAATTTGGAAGTGAATTACAACACTATACGAAGGTGAAGACCCCATGACGCGAAGTAATCACTCACACCTAACAAGGTGAGGAGCCTGGGTTGAACATACATGAATGTCGAATGATTAAGAATTAAATTAAATCAAATTTTTATTTTCTTGCGAGACAACACAAAATCAACATTGGCCTGACTCTCTAAGAAAAAATTCCCTAGCGGAGTCGCCATCTGTAATCAGGGTTTTTTTACATGTTAAAAAATGGGGAAGATGGTGTCGCCCGGCCACATTTGAGTTCGAGAGTCGGTTACGCGTGGGGAAGGATTAACACTCCCACGACGCCCAAAATTAGTACCGCTTTGATTTAGTGTTGTCATTGCAAGAAAATAAAATTCAAATTTTAATAAAAAAAATGGCGGTCTAAGGAGAGTATTTCCTTATTTATGACAATCGAGGAAGATGACACCTGAATAAGTTAGGACACCACTTCCTATCCAGTTCCCGAAATAAATGAAAAAATATCTCTTAAATATTATGTATCATGATAAAAATAAATATGAAAAAAATATGTGCTAAATAAAAATATTAACATAAATTTTATATACGACATATAATGTATTACATATGTTATAACAATATATGAAAGAACATACCAATATTACAATTAAAATAATACATATACATATATAATATGACATAATATAATATAAGTAATAATAAAAATAACAATATAATACATGTACAATATAGATATAGATATATATAACATATAACGTAAGAATAATAATAATAATAATAATATAACATAATATCGTAATAATGTGTTAATTAATAATAATAGTAATAATAATAAAACATAATATTGCTAGTAATAATAATATACATTAAGGACCAGATTGAGAGTTGAAAAATAGCAGGGATCAGGGTGGTAATTACACCATGCGGCAAGCTATTAATATAAACAATTTTCGTGTGTAGGGGTTTAATAAGTAATTTTCCCGTTTTTTATTTGGTTAAGGATTAAATTGAAACAAAAAAAGTGATCAGATTGAAAGTTTCTTAAAGCCAAAGGACCAACTGTACTATTATACCATGCGGAAGGCCACCGTGTAAAAGATTTTGGGGCAGAAGGACTTGTGGTTTAATTAGCCCATTTTAGTTGATTTAAAACCTAAAAAAACAAAAGTTAGAACCAAATCTTCTTTTTATTTTTTCTTACCTCCAACCGCTCTCCCCCTCGTATTATTTATTTTTTTTATTTTTTTCATAACCTAAATCAAACAAACTCCTTTTTATTCGAATCTAAGGATTTTTGAACCAAAAAGAAAGATGATCGGGGCTTGACTAGAATCGTTCATCTGCGGTTCATCCCTGCGAGCGGCAATTAGGTCGAAGCAAAGTAAGATGAACCGTTCCCTTCTTTTTCTTATTATTTTTTGTGTTTATTTCATACTTGAATGAAAATAAGGAATGAAATATACCTTCTTTTTTTCTTTGAATCTGGAAATCCTTCTCTTTTTATTTTTTTGGTTCGAAAAGAAACTTTGGATCTGGATTTTTGCCCCGAATGGATATGAGAATGAGAGCTTTCTGTGTTTTTTTTATTTGAAATCACGGAGAAGCCACGATTACATCAGATTTGTGGTTTTATATACCCAATTTGTATGTATTTAAATACCAAAAAGAATCCAGTTAAATCCACTGATTTTGCTTTTGCAGGATAATGATATCCTTTTTCCTTTTTTGTAGGGCGATGGAGAAGGTGTGGCATCATGCTTGGGCGGTGGGATGGTCATTGCGGCGCACGTGCAAGCCACGACAGTCGAAGAGTCGGTGCATGGCATGCACGCGCCATGGGGAGATGAAGGGGCATTGGGCGGCTGCTGGTGAGGATAAGCATAAGGGTTAGGGTTTTTTAGGTTAATTAGGGTTAGGGGTAATTGGTTCTGTTGGATTTTAGGTTATTAGGCCATTGGGTATGTATTTGGGTTATGGGTTTTAATTTGTAAATGGGTATTGGGCCGGTTGTAAATGGGTAATGGGTTTGGATATTGGGTAATACTATTGTAATGGGTTTATGAGCATTGTATGCGTTATTGGTTTAATAAAAATGGGTTTGTCTTTTTAATTTTTAAATTGGGTTTTGGGTTGATAAATTGGGCTTGTTGGATTAAGGAAATAATAAAAGGATTTTTGATTTTTTTGGTTTAATTTGGCTATTAGGCTTAATGGTCCGGATAAAATGGGTTATGACATTTTGAAAATTAGGGTTTTCTTTTTTTTTAATTCAATTTTTGAAAATTATTTTGGATTCACCATCGGTCACTTCGAGGTAGACGGACACCATAAAAACAACCAAAGATTCATTTTTAAAAATTTGGGTTCGAGAGTCGGTTACGTGTTGGGAAGGATTAGCACCCCCACAAATGCCTGTTATTGGCACCTTTAATTTTACGTGGCATTTTGCATTTTGAGAATAATAATTTAAATTTAATTCAACCCTTAATTATTAACTTAATTTAAATTCTAAATGGAGACATCCTTTTATAAAGAAATATATTTTTTATCCGAATATGAGATTAAAAAAGCCTCTTGTTACGAGGCACCCTCATTCATATTCAAAAAATATATTTCCAACACAAAAGGTTTTAATGCATGAATCATTATTGTCTTGTTTATATTCAAAAAAAAATATTTCCAACATAAAAGGTTTTAATGCATGATTCATTATTGTCTTGTTTATTTTAAGTTCTAACTTAAAAAGGCTCTAATTAATTAAGTTATTTTAGATTATAAATATTATTAAATTAAAGGCTTTCATGAGATAGTATCAATTGCTTGAGCATCATCCATATATTAAAACCCTTAAATTTAAATAATATTCACTATATTAAAACCCTTAAATCTATGGTCCTAGCCAATAAAGTCTATTTATCTCATTTTAACTTTCAAATAATTACCCACCTTTTATTCAAGTGTAAGCAGGAGACGAAACTATGTAGGAGATTTTTTTCTCACCTTTGTCCCCTACATATTTTTTAAAAGTTGGTTTATTTATGAATTTGCCTCTCACTTTTAAACATTTATGTTTTGTCTCTCAACCCCAAATCCTGGCTCCGACTTTGTTATAAAAAAGATGTGAAGATTCATCTTAAAGAAATAAGATGGATAGATCTTATTAGTTGAGATCACGAATTACGTGGTGAGTCAAATTCATCTAATAATGTTTCTAAAAGATGAGATATTTTTCTTTTAAAAGATTTTCTTTCAGTTTTTTCTTATTATTTTAATTTTTTCTAAAATATATATTTTCAGTGTAATTTTTTTCTAAATTATAAAATACTCCATATACTTTTGGGGTAGATGGATTTTAATGGTGATATTTGACAACTTTGTTGCGCGTGGTCACCACCATTCATTTATCCTTTATTTTATCAATATTTGAAAAGTATATATTGAATGTTGGAACAATATTCAACTAAAATAGACGTGTCAACGTATAATTTTGATACAAAGTTTATATTTTCACGATTCTTATTTACTTATAAGTGAGTGGTGTTGATTGTTTAAATATATTTAATTTCATTTTCTCATGAATATTATTTTGACGACAATATCAGTCGAACTAAACTCAATAAAAAATACATACAAAAACTATTGTTTTAATTGACATGCAATTCGATTACTTTTTAATCCTATATTTTTAATAGTATTAAAACAATTATAAAATAATATCCATTTATATTTTTTTAAACTCTTTAATATCGCGCTCACATTCGGAGACAAGTTATTCATACTTATTCCAATCGTAATTTATTATATTCCTATTTTTTTTCTTTATGTTATATTCCATGTTTTCATTACAAAATTTTTCGATAGTCATATGGAGGTCTCCAGATTAATTTGAGAAAAATAATAATTTGGAGTTCCAGTCAATTTTATTAAGGTGCGACAGAACTACTTATAAAAGATTTGCTATTTAATTAAAAATTAAAATATATTTAAACAACAATTCTTATCAATGAAATGTAAGTCGGATTATGAAAATAATACATGTGATGAAAAACTCTCACAACGCCGGTTAATAAAAATAGTACCATATAACTTAACAAATTTAAATATAATATTTAGAATTAACTCTTTTTTGTGAAATTATTTTATTTAGGAATTAAATGAATCTATTTTTTCGGTAAATATAACTCCTAATGGGAAGTTCGACAATAATTTGAGAACTATTAATTGACTAAATGATTAATGATGTTTATGTTGTTTCGTCTTGTATGGGTTTGAATTTTGACATTTATTTTTAAATTGTAAAAATTTATCTATTTAATAAAAAAACTCGACAATAATTCCTGTTTAAATTATTTTTTTCAACAATAAAAAAACTTTTCAAACTCGACAACAGAAACGATCACTAAAATTTAGATAAAATTATTTTTTCACCATTAAAGTTTGAAAAGTTACGAAACAGTCACTAAAGTGACAATAATAGTCACTAACGTTTCATATATAAAAGAAAATAAATTTTAATAAAATATATGAAAATAAATTTTAATAAAATATATGAAAATATTAGATATTATATTTAAAATAAAATAAATAATTTTATTAAAAAATAAAAAACTAATATGAACAGTTAAATACGAATTTAAATTAGTAAGTTATAAATAAAAGTAAACTTAGAATTTATATTTCAAATCAAATTTGAACAAATATAATATATTAAACTCATACATAAACCTTATATGACCCGTCCCATAGATGCATCCGTAGATCAATAAATGATAGATTTTGGAGATATAAATGAGAATCTGAATTGTGGGGGTGGCTGCAGCTACCACTCTTATCTTTTTGCTTGATTTTTCTTTTCATCCCCTAATAAGAACCCTTTCTTTCGGAGGTTGAAGAATTAAATCCTTAGAAATCCACTAATTGGTCCATGATTAATGTTAGACGATGGAGTCGAGTTAAAAAATTGTGAACTATTCGAGTGTACAAATCATATTTTACGATTTAAACTTTATTTGAAAATTTTTTTAATCGAGTTTATGAAATTCGAGTCGAGTTTATATAAAAAATTGTATTTTTTATGATGTTATAATATATATTGATTCCAATTTAAACGACTTTCTATATCCATATACGATATACATATATATTTCTTCATATTTCACATGTGATATACATAATATATTAGACATAATTGACAAACTCGAGTCAAACTTGAAAACTGATAAACTAATTGCTAAAAATTTCAAGTTATTAGAATTTTCATTTTATAACTCAAATTTTATTTAAAAATTTTTCGAGTCAGAGTTTATGAAATTACGAGTAGAGTCAAAACGAGTCAGATTTTTTCACGTCGAGTCAAATAATTCGATTTTTTCAAGTTAAATTTTACCCACCCCTAGATATGATCATAAAAAAGATGTTAATGTTATTTTATTTTTATATAGATTCGAATCTTGAATATAAATCATCTATTTTTGTGCTCCAATTTATGCTCTAGCACGAAAAACAATTAATTTAGACTTAAAATAGAACATACAATTTTTATTCTTGAATCTTAACATTTAATTTGAAAATATAATACTTTTCTTTTTAATCAAAATAAGTAAATAAATCCTTAAAGCACAGATGCCATCCGCGTTCGCCTGCAGCAAAGGCACCAAACTACCGGAGATGAGCAGATGACTTCTATATACAATGTACCGAACACTGATAATCCCAAATAAGATACAACAACATATTAAAATAGATTATTATAATAAACTATGAATTATTATACTATATATTGGGGTTATTTAAGGTTTAGGGTTTAGGTTGTAAAGGGTAGAATTTAGGATTTATTGTTAGAATTCAGGGTTTAGGGTTTGTGGTTAGAATTTTAAGATTTTAAGGTTAAAAATTTATATTTTAAACTTAAGCTTGAAAATAGGCGTGTAATTTTTTTACACTTACAGTATATCAAATATTAATCTATAAATTATTTTTTCTATAGTTTATATAAAATAATTCTAGTAGAATGTGATATGCGTTGTTGTAATGTTGTTATTTGATTATTGATAAATTAATTACTTAGACATTAGGGATTCACTAATTAGCCTAATAGCTAATGATGTTTATCTTGTCTCATTTTGTATGTGTTTGAATATCGTATGAAAATGTAATATTTCTCTATTTAATCAAAAAAATAAGCATAATTTTTATAGATACTTAAACATCATTTGTGAGTATATCCCCAATTATATTCTAATAATTTCATTTTGTGTAAATTTTATATATAAGTTTTTCATATAAATTTATTTTAATTTAAGTAGCGTCATATTTGAATATTGCTCGGATATATATATATAAATATGTTCTATTTTTTAGTTTTATTATATTTTGTAATAATTAATTATTGTGATAATTATTTGAATATATGTCGTTTATGCTCGTAACTTGTAAGTTAAAAAAACTTAGATAAATATTAGAACTATTCATGAATTTTGATCGAATGTTAAATATTATATATGAATTTTAAATTTTTACAATTGTATTCATGATGTTTTGATTTGATTTTTTTTTATAAATTGCTAAAATCATTATCTACTTAGTATTATTTTATATTTATATATTATGTACACAAATAATTATATTTATCCAACATAAAAATAAATAAATATATTACCTACTAAAATATGTGTACAACTAAATTAAAATCAAAATTTTGTGTGTATCTTACATTAAAAATCATGTGTAATTTTAATATTTATCTCTAAAAAATTATATGCTACATAAATTTATCCTTTTTAACTTAAAAAATATAATAATACCAAATTAATTTGGTTTGCCGTCGTAGAATCAATATTCACTGTCGTTGAAAATTATTGTTAAAGTTTTTTTTTCTCAAAAAACCTTAATTTTAAGAGTTAAAATTTGAAACAAAAGGTTTGTTTTCTAATAAACAAAACAGTAGTTAGTCAATTATAACAGTAAGAAAGCTATAATTAACCAAAAAATTAACATAGTTTAATTCTAAGTTGATTTATCGGTTATTAATAATATAAAAAAGTTTTAATTTATATTGGATCATCACCTTCTTTTGTTGTCATTCCTAATAATGTTTGGTAGTTTTTTCTGTCAAAAAGATCATCAAACTATTCTTTTTTTTCATCAGCTCAAACTCGTCAAAAAACTTTTTAATCTCCTTATATATCAATTAAATCCCAATCAAAATTAAAAACTACAATTTTATGATATGTCACTTTTAACTGTCAGATTAACTTGAAATTAAATTATGTTAATATTTTGGCTAAACAGATCTTTTCTACATTTGAAATTGACTCTGGATTATTTCGTTCATTGAACATTTGGCCTTTGTTTACGGCTATAAATTAAAAAAATTAAAATTATATTTTGAGAAAGAGACTTTAACATTTAACGAAAATGAACGTCCTAAATGAACAAAAAAAAGCAAAGCATTAATAATAAACAGTTTCGTCTACTTTGAATCTGATTGATTATCTATATATTTAATATCCATTACCATCCTCGACTAAAACACAATAACAAGGACAAATATATGTTCTTCTTGTAGCAAATTCATATATATTATTATAAATTAACCTTGTACCAATTTCATACATATTATTATATCTGACAACAAACCAGAAAAATATGTTTGGTCAAATCGGGTTTTGTAAAATAAATTTAGCTTGCTTTCGGTTGGGGTTGCCTTCGATTCGGTTCAAAATCTGTTCAAATTTATATCATCTCAACTAAATTCAATTTATTTTAAAGTTCAGATCAAATTCGGATCATCATATTCGAATCGATATCAAATTTTAAGTCTGATAAACCTATATTTGATTTTGATATAACAAAGACTAGTTTGTAAAAAGAAATAATTTTTTAAAGACTCGCAAACTGAAAGACATTCGAACTTAAAATAATTTCTAAGTCAAAACCTTAAACCTCAAATATTTTCCAAGTGTTTTGGTACTCAAAATAGCCAATTTGGCACAAGAGTACCGAAACGCCTTAGTTCGTATCGGTACGAGTTTTCGCTACTGGAAAATTGTTTTTGCTTAATGGCTATAGGGTACCGATACAGCTGCTTGTGTATCATTATGCGTCTTTAAAACCTGGAAAGCAAATTTAATTATGAGTATTGATACAACTTATAGCGTACCGGTACAGGGTTAAAGATTTTCTAAATCTTTGTATTTATTATTCGACTGTTGCCTTGTCAATTTATTGGAACAATAAGTTTTGAAAAATGTTATGCGTACCGATACCCTATGGGTGTATCGATACGAATTTTGCAAAATTTTCAAGGATTCCAGTGAGCAAAATTGGTATCGTCACGGGTTTAAGCGTACTGATACCCTTGGTAAAATGCACACTTCGTATCGATAAGGCTTCCCGTGTATCGATACCCCTTTGTTGCAACATCTCTTTCTTCTTATGGCAAGTACCAATACGAGTGCTCGAGTATCGATACCTAGTATTGCCAGACAACATTTATTGCGGGAAAAATATAGCCTAACGGCTATAATCAATATCCCAACTAATTGGTTAGAAATCAACGAGAAGGTATAAAATCAAGTCTCCAAAGCTTCTTCAACAACTATTCAACAAGTCTAAAGCATTCAAGCATACATCCAACAATCTTTGAGCTTTTAGTGTCAAATCTTGTAAACCCACTCATGTAATTTTAATTGTAATCTTTTTATTCAAGTGTTGGGGTTTTGAGTGAGCCTAAACTTGTGTAAACACCTAAGCTTTGTGAGGATTTTTAGTTTTCTTTATTTGTATTTCTCATTGTGAGAGTTCTTAAGGTTTTAGGGTATAAACTTTAAGGGAGTTGTATGGTTATCTCATTGAACCTCAAAAGGAAAGCAAATATAGTGAATTTGAGAAATCCTTAGTGTAGATAGCTAAGGTAGTGATTGTAAACCTTATTGAGAAGGTTGAACCACTCTAATTTTTTTGTGTCTTTATCTTTTTGCTTCCACCAATTTTTAAATTGCCAATTCACCCCTCTTGGTCATCTTGCATTGATTGTTCATCCCAATAATTGTACCGTAGCTACACTTATTGGAAGGCTTAACATCCTCTTGAGTTGACCCTAAGGTGTTCAATCAATCTACAAGCCAAGCCATGTATAACATCCCAACCTGGATGTCACAAATTGGGCCTCAAGCCCAAACCCAAAGCCATAAAATTTTGCAACTAGATTTAGCCTAACACATTTATTTCATAAAATTCATTAAATCTGAATATTTCAAAGTCAGTAAACCAATTAAAATATTACATGAGAGATCCATTTAAAATACAAAATTTAAAAACATTCGACACATAAGTTAAAATCCAAAATATGAGTTACAATACAATATAGGGTCTTACGAATACGTCACCCAATAATCTAAGTACTGTACTCGGACAACAAGTCGATATTGAGGTCATACTCCAATAGTGCTCCAACGATGCATATCCACCTACTAACCTGGGAATGAAAACAACAATTTAGTATGCTAAGCTAACGAAGCTCAGTGGATACACTTCCACTCAACCATGCTTCAATCAAATCATAAATATGAGAATGTAACTAAGATGAAAATGTGGCAATTAAACATGCAAACATGACATTATCTCTAGCCGTTTAACCATATAGCAACCACCAGAACACATGGCTTCTCAAGCATAAGCCCTTAACCATGAAATATTAATATATGAGTGAGGCCCGCGTCCATAAAGCATTAGGATCATACACATAGAGTGAGGCCTGCGACCAATAAGCATAGGGATCGTACAATCGTGAGATGAGGCCCGCGACCATTAAGCATCGAGATCGTACACCCATTCGGAATCTTCAACTATGGTGTTGCAACACACTTAACTCTCACTGGGTATCTGGATCTCATAAATCAAAGGTAACACAACCAATCAAGTGCCCTAGTTGGCACGTTACACTTATTTGATCCACCAAGGATCCTTCTTGTTCAAAACCAACAAGCCACACAAGATTTTATTTAGTTATTACTCATTAAGCTCGTATATGGGGTTTAAATCTCAGTTTCTTAGTTTTACTATTTATTTTACCATTTTAGAAACCCATTGGGCCTTAGTCCTTAAATTATAGGTCCCTCGAACTCAAAACGTATTTTTTGGGCTAATTGCTCATTGAGTACCGATACTCACTTATGAGTATCGTTACGCTCCAGTGGGTACTGATACCCACTTACACGTATCAATACCTTGCATAGCATGCCAAAGGGGTTTAACTATAGCCTCGTAACGGTACATGAAGCCGTGTATCGATACCCAATGGGAACCGATGCGCCTTTAAGCGTACCAATACCACTTTTTGTTACTAGAATTTGATGGAACATCGGATATCGACCCCCCCATAGGCGTACCGATAAACCATTGTAACTTTGCTTGATTTCATCAGTTTTAACACGAGGTATCGATACGCGTTCAACCCGTATCAGTACTTGAACACAGAAATCGTTTTCTAGAGTTCGAAAATCATCCCCCAAGCCCCCAAAACCCAAGGGCAATACCCCAAAATGAACCTACAACTTATGGAAGGTAGTTTAAGTGGTTTCTAACATTTTTAAGCCATATAAACACCAAACATAAGATTTTTCATTAAATAAGACTCAAACATTTTAAACAACCAAATAACAGTCTAGCAACAAGGCAATCACATTGATGATTCTCATGAATATAAGAGAGATAATAGTGTACTAACCTCGATCCTATAGTAGAGAATGAAGCCCCTTGCTCGAGCTTCAGGCTTTCCTCTTCCCTTGCTCCTTGGAAGAGTTTATAATCTCTTTCACTATAAGAAAACATTATAAATTGAATTACAACAGTGCTAGAAACTTTAGATACGGAAAAGGGAGAAGTTTACAACAAGAAAGGAGTTAAATCCTAAAATCCTATTTTTCCTCTACAACCCCCATCAAACACTCATTTTCTCACCTTCCACCAAACTTGATGAAACTCACCTTGATGAGTAGATCCTAAGGTGTTGAACAACACTCCTAGAATCTTGATTATGAGATTTCCACTCAAACCAACAAAGTTCACACCTTTCACTTTGAGCTCAAGAAAAAATGATGAAGTGAGAGAGATAGGGAAAGCATGGGACAACAATGAGATCATCCCATTTGCTTTCTATAGAGAAAATTAAGAGGCATTAACCCCCTTTAAAAGGATAAATTTTACCTTTTTACCCATCAACCATCTCCTTAACCACTAAACAAGCCTTACTATCACCCATGTGGCATCATGCTTCTTTTGTGTCAACAACCCCGTCACGAAGTCCATGGTTACCTGATCCCACTTCTATTGTGGAATTTGAATGGACTGAAGCAAGCTTGAAGGAACCTGATGCTTGGCCTTCACTTGTTGACAAGCTAAGCACCTTGTCACAAATTCGGATATATCTTTTTTCATACTAGGCCACCAATAAAAAAGACGAAGGTCTTGATACATTTTGTTGCTGCCCGAGTGCACGAAAAACATAATCTGATGTGCCTCTTGAAGAATGCGGTCACGCAAGTATTCCAAAACTATGACACACAATCGACCTTTGAAGTACAAGATCCCACCATATTGTACCTCAAAATCGAGTGCCTCGTCCTTCTGAACTATCTCAATCTTTGCCACCAACTCTTCGTATAACACTTACGTTCTCTTGATCTCTTATACTAAGGTAGGCTATATATGTAGCTTGAGTAACAAACCACCATCCTCGATCATCCTCAACCGAGAAAATATCACCCTAAAATCCAATATGGACATCTAGCTCAAAGCATCAGCCAACACGTTAGCCTTATCGAGATGATACTCTATGATGCAATCATAGTCCTTTAACAATTCAATCCATCACCTTTGCCTCAAATTCAACTCCTTCTAGGTGGGCAGGTACTTTAAACTCTTATGATTGGTGTAGATGTAACACTTTCCCCATACAAATAATGTCTCCAAATCTTCAAAGCAAAGATAACCACGGAAAGCTTCATATCATACGTAGGGTAATTCCGTTCACGAGGCTTAAGTTGTCTTGAGGCATAAGTGACTACCTTACCCTCTTGCATGAGAACACAATCAAGACCATTCAAGAAAACATCACTAAACACAACATAATCCTTTCCCAGTTCGGGTTGCGTCAACATTGGGGCCTCCGTAAGATAAGCCTTCAATTGCTTAAAGCTTTATTATATTTTCTCGTTCCACTCAAAAGGAAATCCATTATGTAACAATATGGTCATAGGTTCCGTAATGATGGAGAATCCATTGACAAAATGACAGTAATACTCGGAAAGGCCAAGGAAACTATGGACTTCCACGATATTCCTAGGTGGTTTCTGTTCCACCACATCCTGAATCTTTTACGACTCAACTCAGATCCCATTTGCTGCAATAATGTGGCCTAAAATATTACCTCGGAGAGTCAAAACTCACACTGAATATAGCAAAAAGTTACCTCTCTTTTAAGGTTTAGAGAACAACTCGGAGACGATAGTCATGCTCCACCTTCGAGTTCGAATAGACCAATATATCATCTATGAAGACCATTAAAATCTAATCTAGGTAGGGCTGAAAAATCCAGTACATCAAATCCATAAAAACCGCTGATGCATTGGTGAGCCCAAAAGGCACCACCAAGAACTCGTAATGTCCATACCGCATCCTAAAAGTGGTCTTCTCATAATCCTCTTTTACAAAATTCAATTAGTAGTAACCCGACCTGAATTCAATCTTCGTGAACACCCGAGCACCTATCAACTGGTCGAACATGTCATCTATTCTCGGTAGTGGATACCGAGTCTTCACTGTTACCTTGTTGAGCTGATGGTAATCAATACACTTTGTTAACTCCTAGAAAGTACTGATTTTTATGCATATTTCACAATGCTTTTTCTTGTCTTTAGGTTTATATGTTTGCATTTAGTTGTTAAAATCATGCATTTGCATAAGGAGTTGTTATTTTGCAAGTTTGAAAGGTTGTTTTGTTGGTATTAATGTAGGATAGGAGCGGGCAGGCTTGGCAGAGTAGCACATGAGTAGAAAGCAGGAAAAGTAGAAGAGAATTGCCGAGTCACAGTTGGCAAGGTTGGACAAGAGATTGCCAAGCTCGATTGGCAAAGAATTGATGTCCAATGCCTAATCAAATTAGCTGTTGAACCCAATACACGTCAGCCCTAAAATTCAAAAGAGGATAACACACCTATCTTGGTGTGTAATAGGATTTCAAATTTTAGACCCACTCTAGGGTTTCCACGCGTGCCTATTTAAAGGAAGGGAATAGATAGATCAAAGAGAGCACAATGGTGAAAGAGAAAGCTAGAGGCAACATGGTTTAACCATTTTAGACCGAGAGCTCTAGAGCATTTGGAGGGCTACATCAACAGACCTCCTTATTTTTCTATTCTCTAAGTTTAATTTTTATTTCAATGGTGATGTTGAGATATGATATTTTGTGGATGGATCCCCCTACCATGAACTAAGCTTTTACGGTTGGTTGGGGATGTTTGTGATTAACATTTAGTTTATTATTGGTTTTTAATAATTTGAATACCTTGACATTATTTTCTATCTCACTTGCACTTCATTTCCTTAACTTCTTTCGATACGACAGTTGGCATTGTATGCTTATTATGCCTTAATATCTTAACAGACTTGAGGGGTAACAATCAGTTGCCAGGTACTAAGGAGAGAAACTTCGATTGAAGATGTTAAAGTAGATGAACTTACTTCGGAAGTGAATCTATCCCTTAGGAGTATAGATCGAAACTTAATCAAGTTAATTTATGTAAAGCTGCACTATAAATATATAAGGGTTTTATCGTGGTTAACTTAGGGTATTGTCATCGATAGAGGTAATGCTATTCTTGAAATCTGCTCAGCAATAAATCCAAGGCATGATATTATAGTAACTAGCATAGCTAGCATAAAATCCAGACATCCTTTGCCAACGCTCACAATCCATTTGAATACTTTTCTTTGCCAAATTGATTTTGCTTTCATTGCATTGTTTAGCAATTTTCTAAAATCTAAAATCCAAATCAATTCCAACATTCTTCCTTTAACAAGTAAACTATTGAACACTTAAATTCTTGGTTAATCCATGTGGATACGATACTCAGGTTAGTGTTGTTACTTGCTGACTGTGTATACTTGTACGCAATAGACCCACTCTTGGCATTATTTCCTACATATTTACAATGCATTCTCATTCTTTTGCCAATCGTTAGCAAAGTCGATAAGTTTTTAGCACCGTTGCTGGGGTTTGCAGCAGAATTTATTGTTTGAATTACTTGTTTTGTTTTATTTTACTTATTTGCTTTGTTTGGTGTATGACTAGGAACCACCCTACGACAGAAAATTGGCCATACAACCCAAAATTGAATGAAACCTACGAAGATTGAAAAAGGAAGTTCGAGAAATGGCACTTAATGAACAATGAGGAGTAGACGGTGTCCCAAATAGCCATAGAGATCCACCATTGAATGATGATATTTCCCCTGCTCCTATTAGAGAACACTTGGCACCAAATATAGACAATTTGATGTCATGCTTGATTGGTCCCGAGGTAAATACAAAAAATTTCGAACTTAAACTGATAATGATACAAACTCTTTTGAATGTAGGACAATTCGATGGATCACCTACTAGAGACCTAATGCAACACTTGAAGTAATTCATTGAAGTTTACCAACTATTTCAGTAACCTGAGTATCTGAAGATACAATGAAGCTGAAGATGTTTACATTTTCCCTAAGAGATAGAGCAAAATAGTGGCTAAGTTCTTTGCCACCTAGTTTTGTTACTTTATGGGCAGAACTATGGCAAAAATTTCTTTTGCGATTCTAGCCACCTAAACTTAATGCCAAGCCGATGAGTGAATTCATTTCATTTAGGCATACTGATGACGAGACCCTATATGATGCCTGGGAGAGATTTAAGGACCTGTTGAGGAGGTGCCCTATGCATGGATTCCCTACTTAGACTCAGATAGAAACCTTTTACAACAGACTCAATGCTCATGCCATGACTGTTGTTGATGCTTCGACAAATGGTTCGCTGTTAGATAAGAATTATACAGAGGCAGTTGACATCCTTGAAAGGATTACCTCCAATGATTTTCAATATCCTACTGCGAGACTGGGAACAATAATGAAAACCATTGGAAAATTAGAGCTTGATGCATTATCATCAATCAATGCTCAAATTTTCAATCTCACTAATATAGTGAAGACATTGCAAAAATCTACTAAAGTCCGAGAATTAAAGGTATTTGACCATTTTGCACAATATGTGGAGAGGATCATTATATGGAGGATTGCCCAACAAATATTGATTTGGTAATTTTTTTGGCAATTTCAATCACAATTATAATCCACATTCTAATACTTACAATACAGGTTGGAAGCAGCACACCAACTTTTCTTGGGCAAACCAAGGTGGTAATCAATTCAATGCCCAATGTCAGAACAATAATGCACCACCAGGTGTCAACCAGAATGCGAGGCCACAAGGAGCCTATAATAATTTTCAATAAGGGCAAAAATCTAACTAGGGGAACACGTTGACTAAGTACATGGAGCGTAATGATGCAACTGTCTAGAGTTTGGCAGAATCTAACCGAACTTGGAGGTTCAATTAGGGTAGATTGCCAACGCACTCAGCAATAAACCCCATGGAACTTTGCCAAGCGATACGGAAGATTCTCGGTATAAGAGTAATGAACAATGTAAAGCAATAACTCTAGAGTGGCAAACAATGCAATACTGAGATGTCTGTTAAATAGTCAACTAATTGCCAAGCCGAGAAGTTGATGCCAACAGATGAACCTAAAGAAGTTGAGAAAGACGAGGCAAAAACTAATGATGCCAGACCACTATTTGAGGCCCGACAACAATCTGATGCCAGCACCACTTTGGCAAAGCCAGTGGAGCCAATATTTGTTTATCCACCACCACCTTTCCCATAAAGACTCCAAACACATAAGCAAGACCAGCAATTTAAGCACTTCTTGGAAGTTCATAAGAAATTGCAAATAAATATACCATTAGTGGAAGCTCTCGAGAAAATGCTCAACTATGTCAAATTTATGAAGGAAATCTTGTCCAAAAAGAGGAAATTGGGTGATTTTGAGGTCATAGCTCTTATTGAAGGATACAGTGCAGTGATACTCAATCAATTTCCACCAAAGCTAAAAGATCTGGGAAGTTTTACTATTTCCTGTACCATTGGCAATAAATTCATGGGTAAGATACTGTGTGACCTAGGAGTCAACATCAATTTGATGCTAATGTCATTTTTTAGAAAGCATATAATTGAAGCAAGGCCAACCTCAGTAACACTTCAACTGAAAGACCGGCCGATCTTTCCCACATCCTAAGGGTAAGATTGAGGATGTGTTGGTAAAGGTAGACAAATTTATATTTCCAGCTAATTTTATCATTTTAGATTATGAGGCAGATGTTAATGTCCCAATTATATTGGGCAGACAATTCCTTGCCACAGATAGGGCTCTAATTGATGTTCACAAAGGTGAACTTACAATGCGCATGAATGATCAACATGTTACATTTAATGTGTTTCAAGCTCTTAAATTCGTAGATGAACTTGAGGAATGTCAAGCTGATTAGATGATGGAGCCTATTTTCACTATGGACATGGCATAGATTTGCCAAGACCTAGATGATGATGCTAGAGAATTGGATAATGAAGATGAGATGAGTGAAGAACCTGAAGAACCAACCATGGAGATTGAATTTGTGAGTTATTTTGGACAACTAGAGTTGGCTGGTAGAGAAATCAAGGCACCTAAACCATCTATTGAGGAGCCACTAGAATTAGAGTTGAAACCATTGCCATATCACCTTAAATATGCTTATTTAGGTAATAACTCAACTTTTCCAGTGGTCATTGCTGCTGATCTCACTAATGATTATGAGGAAAGATTATTGGAAATATTAAGCAATTGTAAGAAAGCTTCGTGACGGACCTTAGCTGATATCCGAGGAATAAGCCCAACTCTTTACATGTACAAAATCATTTTAGAGAAGTACCATGGCAAAATAATTGAGGCCCAGAGAAAACTAAACCCAAGCATGAAAGAGGTAGTTAAGAAAGAAGTTATCAGGTGACTGGATGCCGTGATAATTTATCCTATTTCTAATAGCTCGTGGGTCAGCTCGGTGTAATACGTACCAAAGAAGGGTGGAATGACCATGGTAAAAAATAGCAAAGAAGAGTTAATTTTCTCCAAGACTGTCACAGGTTGGAGAGTGTGCATGGATTATAGGATGCTAAACAATGCCACTAGGAATGACCACTTTCCATTGCCCTTTATCAATCAGATGTTGGATAGGTTGGCGGGTAAGGCATTTTATTGTTTTCTAGACGCTAATCGGGCTACAACCAAATTGCCATCACTCCACAACATCAAGAGAAAACCACGTTCACTTCGAAATAGAACATTTTCTTTTAGAAGAATGCCATTTGGATTGTGTAATGCCCTGGTAACGTTTCAACGTCGCATGATGTCGATTTTCTCTAACATGATCGAGAATAATCTAGAAGTTTTCGTGGATGACTTCCCAGTGTTTGGAAAAACATTTGAGGAATGCTTTTAGAGTTTGGGACATGTTTTGCGGAGATGTATTGAAACTAACTTGGTCCTGAACTGGGAAAAATGCCACTTTATGGTGAAGGAAGGCATAGTTCTCGGACATAAAGTAACCAAGAGAGGACTGAAAGTAGACAAAGAAAAAGTTGAGGTAATTAAACAATTGCCACCTTTTACAAGCTTTAAAGGTTTTAGGAGCTTTTTGTGACATGCGGGTTTTTATCATCGTTTTATTGAAGATTTCTCAAAAATTTATAAACCTTTATGCTTGCTTTTGGAATAAAATATTGTTTTTGCTTTTGATGATGTTTGTTTAAAAGCGTTTCAGGAACTTAAAGAAAAGTTTATTAATGCCCCGATAGTCATAGCACCAAATTAGAATGAGCCATTCGAGCTCATGTGTGATGCCAACGACTATGTCATTGGAGTAGTGTTAGGACAGAGGCATGGCAAAGTTTTCCATACCATCTATTATGACAGCTAAGAGCTAAATGGAGCCCAACTTAATTACTCCACAACCGAGAAAGAATTTCTCACTGTTGTCCTTGCATTTGACAAGTTCAGATCTTACTTGATAGGTAACAAAATTGTGGTGTACACAGACCATTCAACATTAAAATAACTCTTGGCAAAGAAGGATGCCAAGCCCAGACTGATCCGATAGACGCTATTTCTACAAGAATTTGATATTGATATTCAAGACAAGAAGGAGAGTGAAAACTTGGTAGCTGACCATTTATCACGATTAGAGCATCACCTTGAGGATGGCAAGACCACTGCCATACGAGATGAATTTCCCGATGAGTATTTACTTGCAGTCGATTCTATGCCATGGTACGCTGACATAGTCAACTATTTGGTAAGCAATATTTTGCCACCGAATTTGGCAAGTAATGCCAGGAAACAATTTCTACGAGATGTTCAACAATATTATTAGGATGAGCCAATTTAATTTAAGCAGTGTGCTGAAAAGTGAGACATCAATGTGTACAAGAAGATGAACATCACAACATATTGCAATTATGCCACACAGCACTGTATGGAGGCCATTTTGTTGGGATAAAAACTGTGGCCAAAGTGCTACAGTCAGGATTCTTTTGGTCTACTCTATTGAAGGAAGCCCATAATTTTTCCAAGGCATGTGATCGATGCCAGCGGACGGGTAACATCTCCAGCAACCATCAATTGCCACTCTAGAACATTATGCAGTAGAGCTGTTTGACGTATGGGGAATAGAATTCATGGGTCTCTTTCCCCCCATCATTTGGTAACCTATATATCCTTGTGTCCGTTGACTATGTTCCAAAATGGGTTGAAGTTATTGCTTTACCAACAAACGATGCCAAGGTTGTTTCCAAGTTCCTGCATAAGCATATTTTCACTAGATTCGATGCCCAGAGTCATGATAAAAGGTACACACTTTAAATGTAATTTAATTTCTAAATGTAACACCCCTTAACCGGTTCGGAAGTTGGACTGAGTTAAGAAGTATTACAAGCAAACACAAACAAATAACAACCAAACAAAGATGAACATTCAAGGCATACTAGTGAAGATAAGACATTTCTTAAACATTTTAGGGACTAAATTTTTTCATTTGATTACAAAGGCGACTTTAAATTAGGTTCTAAAATTCTATTAGGTTCATAGCAAGTTAGGCCAACTTGATTAAACTCAATTCCTTTGAAAGTGAGACACCTTAGGGCCCTTAGCTTATTAACTACATCCTTTTATTATTCCAATTCCAAACCTAATTGAACTAGTACTTAAGAAACAATTAAAATCTATAGATCAATTTCTTATGTCTAATTTGAATAAGAAGAGGTCCTAAAACATTATATAATCCCATAGAATTACTACTAGCTTACCAATATATTCATTCATCTAACACGCATAATCCATTTGAGACTTTTAAACCTTAAGATCTAATCCTTGACTTCTAACAAGCTATACTCATTATAGACTATGCAATTATCCATCATTTGAACCAATCTAGCAATACATGGAAAGGTATTAGCAATACAAGCAACCAAACAAACAACCTAAAGATTAACCTTTCCAAGACTTCTTAAATAAGCATAAACAAACTTCTATGGACATAAACTAACTAATTAATCATCTCATAACATGACAAGCGTTTTGAACATATATTTTAATCTTGTTTGAACCTTATAGGTACCTCATTCATTCACGACCTTAACACTTTCATTACCAAACATTCTAATCCAAGCTTTAGCTAAACATCTACCACCGAATATTAGGATGCCATTTACATATTTTTTACAACCAACTCGAATGATCACAAGTATTATCTCAAAAACTTATCAAACATCTATATAAAATTTCAAACATGTTGCCACCCTACTAGGAGTTCTAACAAAAG
Organism: Hibiscus mutabilis; assembly: GCA_019671005.1. Lineage (NCBI taxonomy): Eukaryota > Viridiplantae > Streptophyta > Magnoliopsida > Malvales > Malvaceae > Hibiscus > Hibiscus mutabilis. The sequence continues at coordinate 66,032,111 of CM033716.1, forward strand.
CTTACAAAGCATACATTTTGTACTTGAGATCTTGACCAAGCTCCGAGGCAAAGGATCACTAATCTTAACCTGAAACATTGAAAAGAATGGCTAAGTAAGTAATCTGTTAGTAAGGTAGTAAAGGCACAAGCAATATAGTGCAAACAAAACAATAATTGAGTATTACAACTACATTCATTTAGGTTCAAGCCAAGTTCTCTTAAGTATTATCTCAATTCACTTAAGCATGAAGGTGAATCAAGTACTTAAGTTGATATAGTGCTCATTCATAGTATTTATAACGTATTGTCATTCCAACATTTGTTGCCAATCCGAGTTACATTATATATAAAATGAGATATAACATAGTTGTTCTTACTCAACATGCAAGCAACCAATTTCTTATAGCTTGTTTAATGTTTTAATATCAAGAAATCATTTTATTAACCTTGGTAGTCAAGTAAACCAATTTTACAAGTATAGCATTTGTTAAAGTATCCATAATACAACTATTCCATGGCAAAATTAAGGCATAGCATATACTTGAATTGATGAATCGAATGTAGCTTAGCTTAACTTTACTTATCACGCAAGAAAACTTTTATCTTGATAATTTGGATAATGTTTCAATCATAGCAAAAGTAATTAAAATCATAATTGAACAATCTATAAACATTCATGTCTATCCTTTAATACTAAGATGAATCAAATTATACCAGACTTTAGTTCAAGATTAGGTAACAAGTCAATATATCATGTTATTCGAACGTAGCCTTCTATCTTTACCAAGTATAAAACCAGTATCATGTAGGCAAGCATTGCTTGTTTCAAGTAACAATATAGTTTGTTAATTTAACTTATTAATCTCGTTATTTTAATGTTATCATAACCTTGGTAATTAAGCAGCATAGGTACACCAATCCCCAACCAATTGTCACTAAAATAAGGTACTCAAAGTACCGGTCAATCTCTCCTACTGTCGCCAAGTGACCATAACATATACCTCCTACTGTCGCCTCATAACGACCATAGTCCACACCAAATACGAGCTCTATGGACTCTATGGCATGCCAACTATACTTACGATTGATTCGAAACCAAGGCTTTAATTTTAATCTAATCATATCAGAATCGAAAATGAGCATAGCTCCTTAATCTGAGTATCATATGAACATGGCTTATTGTTTATCATATCAAGCACATATACAATTCATATATGAATCTCAATTCATACACATCTCTTAATCGAATGATAGCATGGAAAAGGTTACTTATCAAGCATGTATAAGCATATATAGGTCTCACTATGAGCATAACATTAAATCAAGTATTACAAATATTATATAATAGCTAACATTTAGGTACTTACCTCAAATCCAAGCTCATTTATGCATAGCTTAATTCAAAGATAAAAACAACATAATTAAAATAACAAAGAATGCTCGGGAAGGTTACTAGCCTATCCTTAGACTATAAACTACACTAACAGATTTGTAGACTAGTTTCGATCCTTAATCACGATGCCAAGTTGATTTGCCAAGGCCTTATCCTTCCTGGCTCTATTATCCTCCACTTGATATTTCTCTAGAGGAAGACAATAGTGATATATTATTCTCTTTGAAACTTAACTTTCAAAATACAACTTATTCAAGCATTACATATTCATGTGTACATATTTGATTCATAGATGTACCCACTTTTGTTATACTCTACCATGTCAACCAAATCAGTCCAAAGTTTAAATAAACTATTTACTTTTAATTCATGTAAACAGTCCACTCTTATCTTATAAAAACTGTCCTTATTTTGATTTACAATTACTATCCATTTGACTATAAAACAACCCTTATTTTATGGTACAAAATAGTCCAATTTATTCTAAAACAGTCCCCTTCTTGTCTTGCAAAATAGTCCCCTGTTTAGCACACAAAACAGCCCAGTTTTGCGTCATAAAACAACCCCTCTATTTTGTTTACAAAACAGTCCATTAGTGTTACAAAATAGTCCCATTTTAATTTGTAAAACAATCATTCAATTAGGCTTGCAAAACAGCCCAATGGTGTTACAAAACAGTCCCATTTTGTCCCCAATTGTTGCAAATCAGCCCCTGTTTTCACATTACAAAACAGCCCTTAAACAATTGCAAAACAGCCCCCGTTTTAACTTAAAATCTGCTCATTTTTCCTTCGTCAAAATAGTCCAAATCAATTCTTTAAATTCATAAAACAGTCCGAAAGATTACCAATCCAATCCTCATTTCAAATTCACAATTTAGCCCCCTTTTAATCCACTAAAATAGTGAAACATCCTAAACCCGGCTTAGAAGAAAGCCAAGTAAGGGCATTGAAAATGAACAATTCAATCTTCACAAATCAACTACTTGAATTACTAGTAGATGAATCGTGCACCAACTAGACTATAATGTACAAGGAAACAATCGGAACAAGCACTAAAACTGCAATGTAACAAACATTCAAGAAATTCATCATCTTTACTTTTTAACCGAAAAAGAATTGGGCCAAAATGTTTCCTATACTTATGAAATTTCACTAGAATTTCTCTCCTAAATTTACCACCAATCATGCAATCATACAATACAAGACACTAGACGAATTATGAACCTAAGATGGAATTCATTAACATGGAACACATTCAAGATTAAACATGCATGGTTCAACCAATACATCACATAAGCTTAGATCATTCCACTAGCCCATTCAAATTATATCTAAACATATATCTTTTCATTCTTAATTTAACATGCTAGCCCTGAATCTAATTTAGTTAACAGGTATGCTATCAATCATTCAAACAAAAGACATTCATACATGACAAGAGCATCACTTTTACACAACCAACCAAATAGATTATTTAAGCATACCGACCAAACACATTCAAAGCACGATATTAGATGTTTACAAACATTAGATGTTTACAAACATTAGATGACTTAATAATTACATGCCAAAGTAGAATAGCATTAAATATATATATATATATATATACAAACTTATAGTGCCACCATCCTAGGAGTTTTCAACAAAAAGTAATAAAACATACTCAAGCTAGTACTTGTGAATCGACACAGCTTTCTTTTCCTGAGATAATGGGTTTGCAAACTTATCCTGAAATGTAGTGAAAGAGTAAGTAAGTAAGATTTACTTAGTGAGGTAGTACCATAAATTTAAAAGTAACAACAAGGTAATCACTTTCACTACAAAGATCATGGATAGATTAACGCACAAGCTTGGACAAGATAAATTACACGAAGAAACATTGTCTATGGTGGTTAACAAGGATTGATTTCTCACATGAATATTTTCCCATCCAACCCACCCAATTATCCTTACTAAGTTCATGCAGGTCATTACAATCTAATCAAAATATATCCATGAGACAATCATATAAAGAACTTATAAAAACACATTTTTTAAAACATAAACTTCCAAGTATTTCATCGGATACATTATCAATAATCAAGAGTATCATCTTTTCCCATTACACAAGTTTATATACATACAAGCTTTCATTATTTATTATATCATTTATTTAGCCTTGAGACTCAAGTGACAGTCTAGGTACACGAATCCCCAACCAACTGTTGCCAAACATATGGCACCGTTGTACCGGTCAATCCCTCTTACTGTCGCCAAATGACCACACAACTTTCCTCCTACCGTCGCCAAATAAGGACCGTAGTCCACCCTAAACATGAGCTCATGGATCTTATGGCATGCCAACTATATCTACAACTGCCTTGAATCCAAGGCTATCATATTAACATTCATTACTGAGATGCTTATTGAGCTTAACCCCTTATCAAGGTTTTCACATTACGTGTGCATTACCCTTCTTAAAATAACACATATTCACTTCAAGTGAACTTTACAAAGATTTATCTCTTTTCATTCGAAGGGTCTTAAGCAAATTCCATGTAAGCACAATTCATAAATATATTATGCATCAAATAACTTATTGTCATTTAAATCTATTGATTATAATATCATAAGCAGGATTTCCTTCAGTGTTTAATATATCAGTAAGAGAAAATCACCTCCAATCCAATCTTGCATTTATATTGCTTAACTTTCAATTCATTAATTTATTTTAAACAAGTAAAATTTGCTTGGAAAGGTTATCGACCTATCCTGAGGCTTAAACTACACTCACAGGTCAAATCCAAGCTTATTCTTGATCACGTATCACCACCCCCTTCTGTCTTTCATCAACTTGATCCGTAGCAATAATCACAAGTGTTCATTAGAATCATGTTTACCACTTATTTATTCTATTAACCCAATAATTCTAAGTACATACACACAACATTCAAATTGAATACATTATCAAATCAAGGGTTCCAGTTTGTTTAATCGTGCATATAAGTCTTGATTAAACTATTAATTCCCCAAAATTCTTTAAGTCATTTAAGCATGATTTCCTTATAATAATAAGCCAACACCACAAATAATGTAGGTAATACATACTCAACAGCCCCTACTGTTTCCATACACATCTAACACAGCCTTTAATCAACTTAATGTCCCTTAACGTATCTATAATTATGCAAATCAGATCCTTCCCTGATACATAACTGTAAAAACAGTTTCTAACTCCATAAACCGAGATAAAACAGTTCCCTTTTTCACAATTGTGCAAACAACATTTTATAAACAGCTTATAATACAATTTATACCTTAATTTCAAATTCACCACCACCAAAATATTATGTATTTTCCACTTAAAATGTTCCTGACCATAATTGATAACTTTTTACACAAAACCATTTCTAGTTTATCATTGAACTGGCCAAAACATATAAAACTCAGGGCAGTCCCTAAGCTGAAACAGAACAGTCCCCTCTTTCAAAAATTTCCATTGTCAACCATGAAAATCAAAGTAACAATTGTAATCTAGTGGTTGCTCCCTAATTCAAGATAATCTATTGTTCCTTCCCTATCCATGTTACTACAATTTCAAAGCAACTAATTCCCATTTACGACAAATATATAGAGTTTCATCACACAACTCAAACAATTGGTTAACAAAAAACAACTTAAATCATATAAGAAGGAAGGAACATATCACCTTACTCCAAAGGTTAACAAGATCAGCTCTAATTGTTAGGCTAAACAAGATTTCCTCCTTGGAAATCCATTACCAACCGAAACAAGCTTTCTTTGTCCAAGGACTTTTGGTACATTCGGTTAGGAGGGAAATGAAGGAAGAAGAGGAAGATTGACACCTAGGCATCATCTTCTCTCCCTTGATTAGCCGAGTGTCATCCACATGTCATTCTTTTCATCTAATTACACCTAAAATCCTTAAGTAATAGTTTAGTTACATGCAAACTCTTTATTAGTGGAAACTTAAATTTAAGTCACTTTTAAATGAGTCACACAATATTTCAAACTCCATTTTTTTGTCATCAATCCCTAAAATCTTTTCTAAAGGTTAATGGAATTTATTCGAGGTTTATGTGATAGCCTAAGCTATAAATCGTATTTTCAGGGTATTACAAACAGCCCCTAAACAATCCTTTTTGATCATAACAGCCCACAATTGATATTAACAAGCAAAGTGACTAAATTCAAGCTCCAAACTCAAACTACACAATCAAACAATGTTCCATTTGAACACTTGAGCTATCTCAATCAATTTAGAATTTATCATCAAGCAATTTAACATCTTAAACTATGTTACACATTCACAAAGAGCATGACAATTTCTCACATGTATGATTCAAGAAAATACATAGTATAAGTTTGATTTTTATAACAACTCTAATAAAACATAGCACATGAGGATATCCTAATCAATTTCTCAAATTGAAACTTAGATTTAAACAAAGGAAGAGAATCCTCACCTCCTTCCTCAAGGTACTCGAATAGAGACTCAAAACTTGGACCAATTTAAGCTTCAATTCCCAACTTCTATTGCAAGCTCTCATTCTCTCTCAAGATATGTGGTTTTGGTCATTTGGGGAAGAGGATGACAATGTTTTGGTTATCCTCCTCAATTGCCGAGACCCCTCCACAATGCCCTCACCCATGTTCAACATGTGTACAAGTCCCCAATGCATGTTTCCTTTAGCATGCAATCCTTTGATTTTATTAGAATTCATTTTAGTCCTTTTCATATTGGCTATCTATTTTTCCTTGCTTTAAATTTGGTCCTAATTCACTTAGTTGATCCTATATTCTTAAAAAAACAATTCTAGACAATTCAATTTAGCAACATACTTCTAGGCCAAATTTTGGGATATTAAACTAAAGCTCTGTGCAGGCATAGAATCCAATAAAGAATTGCTACAACCTACCATCCCCAAACGAATGGCCAAGCGGAGATCTTAAATAAGGAGATTAAGAATATTTTGGAGAAAATTGTAAACCCAACAAGGTAGGACTGGTCCTTGTGTAACATCCCAAAATATAGTCTAGTAATATGTAACAAATAAAAGGGTAACTTAACTTGATTTAAGGATACCTTAAAATGGATTGCTAATAAGATAAGTTTCTAATAGTAAGATTATAAACTATTAGGACTCTTGTGAGAAGGGTTAAACCGAAACAATTTCAACTTAAGAGTTTTGCATGTAAACTACCCAAAATATTAAGGATGTGTACACATGTTGGAGTTGGACGATGACATGTGTGGGGAGGGAAAACATTCTCACGGTATTGTGAGAATTATGGAGAGATGAATCAAAGGGAAAAAGAATTTTCTCTCATCATCTTCCTCCTTCTCTTCTCATAACTGAATCAAAGAGAGAGAATTGAGAGAAAGTGGATTAAGGTCTTACTCAACTTATATCTTGCTGGAATTAATTTCAAATGAGCTTGGGAGAAGGTGATTTCTTTTCTCTTTCTCCACATTCATGTTAAAAATTGTATCTATTTGTAGGAAGATTTACAAGCTATGTGATTTGGGGGAAATGTTAGGATATCAAGTTAGAACAATAGAAAATTTGGTGAATTTGGTTTTACCATGATTTCTAAGTTTTTATTGTTAAGTTTAGGACCGAATGGTGCTCACCTTGCTTGATAAAATTGAATAAGTGACTGTTTTGAACATGAGAAAGTATGTGTATGAAATACGATAGATTTGAAATTACATGAACATTATGGACTGCTTCGAATATGTTTATATGTGAATGTATAAGAGCAGAATTAGTATGGCACATTAGAAGAGCATGTTGGACTGTTTATAAATGAATATGTATTTGGTGATTTGTTTTGAGTATTTTAAAATACAAAGGAGACTGTTTTGAAAGTGCAAAGACTGAATTTTGTTAAAATAGATGTTAATGGGCTGTCAATGAATTTGTGAGTGTATACACATGAATATGAAGCTGTTAGAATGTATAATAAAAAGGAGTGGACTGTTTTGTATGATTAAAACAAAGGAAATGCTTAAGAATAAAATTGAGGATTGTTTTGTGTATGAACAAACATGAATGGGACTGTTTTGGTAAAATTATGGGGCTGATTCAAATAATTTAAACATGGGACTATTATGTGTGTAATTAAAGCACTGTTTTAGTCAATGGAATAAATTGTTGAAGCTGTTTTGTATGTTGAAGAGTCATTAGGGACTGTTTTGTTAAAGTGTAGTGTTTGGGACTGTTTTATAAATGTTTAAAAAGATGTCTTGGACTGTTTTTGAATACATGATTATATGTCTATATGTTGGGGACTGTTCTGCATGATGATAAATATTTTAGGGCCTGTTTTGATGTTAAAAGAATGTACACAAGTATAATGGACTGATTTGGCATGAATAAGAACATTAGAGACTGTTTTGAACTTGTGCATAAGTATGCATGAAAAATAGGGATTGCTTTATACATATATACTTCATAATGGACTGTTGTGTGTGAATCTAATCGTGCGTATGATAAATTAAGTTATTTTGCAAGTAATTGGTTGTTAGAAAGTGGTTTTATATGTGACTATATTCTTTGTTATGTTTAGGCAAGAAGAAGTGGTAGATGAGCAAAAAGGGATAGTAATTCAGGAACCAAATTAGATGGATCGAACTGTGAGTGTAGTTTAAAGTCTCATGATAGGTCGAAACTATCTCGAGCATGTTTTTCGCTTTAACTACCATTTCTTGTATTTTAATCTAAGCTATGCTTAAGATGAACTCAAATGAGAAACAAGGTAAGTACTTAATGGTGAGGATTTTGTGTTGTGCTATGCTTGGATCTGATGATATGTTTGGATGAAAGTAATTCTTACTCAAATGTGATTGATAGAAACCTTTACTATGCCTTGATACTATACGAATTAATGAGAAATGAATTGTGAAATTCATGTGAATTGAATATATGCCTAAAATGAGGAATAATAGCTTTGCTCATTCGATTGTAAGAATTCGTGTGTTTGATGCTATAAGTCCTAAGATTGGCCATGTGGCTATATAAATTATGATTATGTCTATCATGATAAGATCACAAACTTATTGTAATTATGTGAAATTGAGCTATGCTTACCTTTGAAATTAAGTAAAAGGAACTATGTTCACTTAATACATCCATATACGAATGAAACAAGTGATTGAACTTGTGTTATACCATGAAATAAGCCTTGGTGGCATGTTTATAAAACTATGAAACAATGCTCTTCTATAATGAGAAGTTCACATGTAGTGAATATATGTGTATACCCAGATTGAAAATGGGGTAAAGAACTTATTGATAAGATATCTTGTTAAGGAGCTATGCTCACTTGGTTTCTAATAAAAGATGATAAATGTGAAAGCCTTGGTCTCGAGTCAGTATTAGGTATAGTTGGCATGCCATAGAACTCATAGAGCTTGTTTTTGGGGTGGACTACGGTCCTTATTTGGAGACAATAGGAGGGAAGTTGTGTGGTCACTTGGCAACAGTAGGTGGGATTGACCGGTACTGTGAGGACCACTTTGGTGACAGTTTGGTTGAGGATTCGTGTACCTAGGTTGTTATTCGATTCTCAAGGTTATGTTAATAAGATCTCATGAGTTATAATTAAATAAAGGAAACATCAAAGTAACTTACATAATAAGTAATACAAATATTCTTGAATATAAAACATGCTTTTAGGAGAATAAGAAGATTGTAATTTCATTGTGGTTACAATTGGATATATGATATACATTTATATGTGAAATGTTGACTAATTAAACCTATAAGTAAATGCTTTATTCGAATACCTTGTATTATACTATTTAGCTTCTTGTTCAATTGATAGTTATGCAAGATCAAAAGATTAAATGAAAGGAAAAATAAATGACATATGATTTAAATAACAATTGGTTGTGAGTGGTTATGATTGATATATTGTGTGTTAAATAGTCTATGTATTGTTGAGTTATGTTTAATCAAGAAAAATTAGGGAAGTATATAAGTTAAATAAGGAACTATGGCAATAACTTGCTTAGTAAGTAAAATGTAACTTTTGATTATTGAGTGTTCCTTGATTGTAAGTGTATGCTTGTTAAAATGCTTGTGTGACTTCCTACATAAATTTTAGGACAAGTAAGATGTTTTGAATAAAACTCTTGACTGACCTTTGGAAGAAGACATATTTACGTTGATGCCTTATTCGATAAGAATCTCATGTCAAAGTATAAATTGTTGATGACTTGTAGGTCAGGTAATTTAAGAAAGTTATAAGTGAAGTTAATAAATGACTAAAATGCCTTGCGTGACAAGTAATGTCTTTTAGTGATTTTGGATATTTAGTTGGATGAATAAAAATGGTAACCCACATGTAATGGTCACTTTTATGCTAGGAAAATGGTAGTCCACTTTCTGTTTAATTCAAGTCATCCTAGGAAGAAGTTAAAAGTTATGTTAAGAAACAAGTTCTGTAAATCTTGCTGTATTTAAATGGGCCTAGATACTAACAAAATGAATCAAATTTCTTGAAGTGTTAGCTATCTTATGGGATCATGTATGAATAGCAATTAAATAGTAAATTGGATAATAATGAGATTTCAAAGGTATTCAACAAAATACATGGTTATTCGAATACCAAGCAATGTTCATATATCATGATACTTATTATTTATAATTTGGTGAGCATAGGAGGATATGATAAAGGTTAAATGATGAAGCTTGCAATAATAAAATTAAAGAACTTTCTTGCTATGTTATGTTAATTATCTTATATGTCAAGTAATAATTGATTATGTAATTACTAAGTTGTTAAGGTGTCTGATAAGTCATAGATATATAAATTTTGTATGGACAGGCTATGATAAAAGAATCCAAGAAAGTTTATAAGTGAAAAACAATGAATTATAGTAATGACTTGCATGTCCAGTAATATGAATCCATTGAAAATCTAAATACCTTGTAGGAATTTGATAAGCTATGTTAGAATGCTTACTTAGCAAGGGCTACTTTGAATAAAATAACACATATGTTTCATGTTTGTATGACAAGAATCATATAACTAAGACATGTTATACCTAATGCCTTGCGTTCTAAGAAACTTTTGATTTGTTGTCTTAAACCTAGTGCCTTGTGTGATAAGAAAATTATGAATACAATAGGTTAGCTCGATGCTTTATAAGATAACTTATATGACAAGCAATTTATATTTTTAAGATGTTATAGTTGAAACTGTGTGATTATATTTTGTGAATATCCAATCACTTTGGTACTTACTTGAACCTTGGTTAGCTTTGCTGAAAGAATGAGATTAGACCGTATAGGGTCTATTATTCATTTTAGGACTTTATTATTACCTCACTAAGCGTTTCCTTACCCTATTTCTTTTGCTACATTTTAGGGATTAAAGAGCCTTCGGTTATTCTCGAGCTTAGACTGATCACAATGAACTAAGTATGATTCAAATCAACCTTTTAGAACTCCTAGATGGTGGCACATATTTAATAAGTTGCATAAGGCATATAGATTCTATTTTGTCTTATATGTGTGTAAACTTGTTAGTATGAAAATTTCTGTAATGGGCCTTTAATTATTTTGTGGTTGTGTCTTGCTTTATATGACTTTATGGTTGGCATGATTGTATGGTTGCTTATATAGTTTAAGGGCTTAAGTTAATAGATCAATTGATATCTTGTTTTGAAAATTGATATATAAATTTGATCGTGCATTAGACCCTGGATATAAAGTGGTGTAAATCAAATGCTATCCTAAAAGTTTAAAAACAAACAAATGGTGGCTGCTAGGTAACCTAATGGTTATTTGGGTACTTAAAATTGGTAACTTGATTTGGCAAAGATAAAATGATGAATAAATGATCTCTTTCTTGTGATGTAAGTTAGGTATAACGTTGGAGTGATTAGATTGGAATGCTTGGTAATTAATGGTTTAGTTTCAATAGCTATTATTGAGATATATAAGTCATATTTGTAAATTGGGTAAAATATGTGAATGTCTGAATATGATGACTGTGGCTATATGGTAATCTTTAAGTAACTCCATTTGTGCTATAATTTGTAGTATATTAATTGAAGATGGTTGAATGTGTGGTAACAACCTTTAACTTAAACATATTCCTTGATAATGAAATCACCCTTTTAAGGTAGTTTAGGTTAAGGTTTAAAATTATTGCTAAATTTGAGTACTTTAAATATAATCTTATCTTTGATTCACTTTTGGTGTTTTAAAAATCATGCCTGCATGTGCTAAATCTTTTTTTGTTTGTTTTAGAAACACTTCCTAACTTGGTCTACTCCCAAATCAGGTTAGGGGTGTTTCACCTTGAGACTAGATTACTCCCTTCGGGCTTATAGAAAAACTTTTAAGACTCTTTTGGGACCTCCCCATATAGACTCATTTTTGGGAAGGCATGTCACTTGCCAGTAGAGTTAGAACTTCGAGCTTATTGGGCAACCAAAAAGCTCAATATGGAATGGAGGGCTGCCGATAAGAATATGCTATTAGATATGAATGAGTTAGAGGAATTTTGAGCTCAAGCTTATGACAATGCCAAGCTATACAAAGAGAAGACAAAAAGGTGGCAAGATAACAAAATTTTGCCAAGGTAGTTTGAAGTCTGCCAAAGAGTTCTATTATTTAACTTTAGGTTAAAGCTATTTTCAGGAAAGCTTAAGTCCAAATGGCCGAGTCCCTTCAAATTTGTCACTCCATATGCTCATGGAGCAGTTGACATCAAGGATTTGAAGACGGGGATAAATTTTAAGGTAAATGGCCAAATGTTGAAATATTATTTAGAAGGTATAATAGGTTAGATGTTTTTTTTTTATTTTTTGATTTAATTATTATTTTCTTTTGTTGCTTTGAAATTTTTTCTTTAAGTGAGTGTAGATACATGATACATTGCCAGGCAGTATGCTGAGATTAGGGCTGGCATGCGAAAACCAACATTGCAAAATTGGACTTGTGTGAGTTAGGCCCAAGAAGAGTGAAAATTCTGGCTAAGTGCGAGATTAAAACCCTAGTCGCCAAAGGTAAAACTTGAAATTCAAATTTTTACCTTATCACTTTATCTCTTTTCCTGTACCGTCTCTTCACTTTCATCCTTTAGTCCATCATTATCCCTTTTCCCTTAACATGCCACTTCCTCACCATTATCCCCATTAAATCAATCAACTTAAGCATCCTCACTAAAACACTCAACCATTTTTTCCCTCTTCTTAAACCTCGATCTCTACCTTAGCTAAAATTTTACACTCTTTCTCTTCATTTTCCTTGGCAAAAATCCAACTTTTCTTTTCCCAAATTTTTTCGACTTCTCCAAAAGTTTCTCCATGGCATCTTCTTCAACACCTTTCAAGATCTTTAATGTGGAAATTCAAAAGAAGTATGAGGAGAACTTTATCGCAGAAACGTTTTGTTACGAGAAGAATTTTGAGTTCAAGAACGATCCAAGTTGGATTACTCATCAAAGTTCATAGTAGTGATCAAAGAGGAGTTATTTTGCCAGCAAGTTGGGGATATCCATTCCAATAACGTCTGGGTGTTTTATGCCCACCTCACGACCAAAGATTCACCTTTCTTGCCTATACGAGGTGCGTGTGTTAGATTTGATGAGGGGACTATTAATAATATGTTTAAATTGGATGGTGCATGGGAAGAGCACTTTGAGTTTGTTGACTCGTTGGACGTTGCCAAGAGACAAATGCTATTGAAAGATTTATGCGAGCCTGACACTACCTGGAACGTGTCATCGAAAAGCCACCAGATGGTGAAACGGCTGGCTCTAAAGCCACTGCCACGGGGTGGAACCACTTCTTAAGATAAAAACTTATGCCAACCACCCATAACGAGATTGTCTCGGAGAAAATGATGGTCTTGTTGCATTCAATCATCGTAGGTCGCAAGATCAACGTCGGTTGTATCATTATTGATGAAAATTATAAATGCGCTGGTAAGGGCAAGGTGTAATACAATAAAAATTGGTCTAGAAGTATGTTTCAAGTTTGAATGATATCCAATTGTTTTAATTTGTTCTTTGATAAATCTATTAAGTAATTTGGGACCATTTTTGAAATAAAGAAAATGTGATTAGCCAATTCTAAAAAGGGTTAAACCGAATGCAATGATAAATGGGGAGTTTGCATGATAAATAAATTTTTTTAAGGACTTGTACACATGTTGGTCTTAGGAGTGGGCATGTGTGGATGGGTCTTAGCATTGGGGATGATAATCAAAACATTGTCATCCTCTTCCCCCAAATGACCAAAACCCATAATTTAAGAGAGTGTAAGAGCTTACAATAGGATTTTGAAGATTGGAGCTTCAGTTGGCCCTATTTTTTTAGTCTCATTTGAGTAGCTTAAGGAAGATGGTAAGACATACTCTTCCTTACCTTTGATCTAAGACTTTAATTGTAGATTTAATCATGGATTTCTCATGAACTATTTTGTTGTTAGATTGTTAGAAAAACAATATCATGCTATGAATTCCCCCTAGATCATTCGTGTAAAGCCCTGTTTTAGGGCCTAGGAGTTTTCTAGGTTGATTAGACGGTTTAGTAGATCAGGACTAGAGATTCGAATCAGAGTCAGGTTAAAAATCAAAATAAATATTTTTAAAAGAGATAAAAATATGAGAAAATATCCTAAAATCATTATTTAATATATGAATATATTTGGTGAAATCAATTTTGGAAAATGGGTTTTGAACATTTGACATTTTGGGTTAGTGACCAAAATGTAAAGAATGAAAACGGTTTTAGTGACTATTTTGATAAAGGTTCAAATCTTAGAATCTTTAAAGATCCAATTTACCAAATATTTTTTATAATATTTTTCTGTCAATTAGGATTGATTTTAAAGAGTTTTAATTAAAGAATTAAAATGGGATTTAATAAAAGAAGATAGTTATTTCCTTAAACCACTTTTGACGTAACTTTTGCTCTCAAACTCTTCTCTCAAAATCTCTTCAGACAAACACTCTTTTTCATCAAATATATCAGGTAATGATCTTAATTTCTTAGACTTTTTATTTCCAATGGATTCTTCAATCTTATTTTTCAAAATCTCATTGTTTTCCTTTGTTTTTCAAGAGTAAAACATCCAATGAGAGGAAATTCACTCATTGGAAGTAAGATTCATTCTTCTCCTCTAATGAAAGGTTCTTTACTAAAATTCCCAAGTATTTGATCATTGTTTAATGTTTTCTAATGAGTTTTGATAATTTAATAGTGGAAATTTAGTTAAATCAAGGTATATTTGTTGAGATCATGTGATTTTCGTATTAGATCTATTTTTATAAGTTCTTGATTGGTTTTAATCGTGATTTTTATGTTTGATAAAATTAATAAGTTAACTTTAACATTGGAATCCTAAAATTAGGTGAATCTCTATTTTTAGGTTGTTAGTTATGTGCTTTTGAGGAATTGTGGGAGGTTTATGGATGTTGGAGGTATAAGGATGATATTAGGTTTTTTTGGATGTTAATTGATGGTAATTGATGGATTAAACTAGTAGGTTTTGGCTGGGTTAAGTTTGGAAGGTGTTTGGTGTTGATTTCGGTAGTTTCGACTAGTTTTTGGAGGGTTTATGTTAAGGATGCAGGGGATCCTTGTTTAGTAACAAGTTGAATGCATAATGATGCATTTTCCTCTAGTTTTATGTGATTAAAATAGGGGACTAACAAGACAAGATTGCCTAGTTGCGTACATTGCTTACCGGTGGCTCGATTCATCTTGACGAGCAAGGAAAAGCGTATCGGTGAGTGCTTAAATGTGTTAAAACTCTTTTAAAGGTTTGATCGATAGATCATGGGGGTTTAGTTATTGCCTAAAAAGCTTAACTAAGCTCAAGCGGAAGTTGTTCTTACCTTGTTTAAATATTGGCTTTGAGATAAGCTTGTGAATTTCATGCTGGTTTAAACATGATGTGGTTTACATGTTTTGGTTTTGAACATGGTTTGATTTACTTATAGTAAATGCATTGTTTTATATTAATATGCAATGATTATCAAAGTATTTGAATTCTTTTGAGCATTGGGATTTGTTCCTAAAAGGAATGTGTTGTTGCCTTGGGCAATGAGATTTTGCATATGAATTGGTTTATGAAAAGCATTAGAAAAAGTAATTAAATGTATTTCGAAATGATATATTGGATATGTGACGTGTTGAAAAAGTTTTAGATATAGTTGGCTAGACATAGGATTAAAGTGAACTATAATATGTAAAATCGATAGTGCCACAGTCCTTAAGGAAAATTGATTTAACTATGTTACTCAGACTATTGGGCTATCACTTGGGTATGTGGTTTAACTAGGAAGCACATTGTGATGGTATCTTGCGGTTTAACTAGGCAATGTATGAGATGGAGGTGAGCCCATCATGAGAAATTCGTGCATCCGAACATGTATGGATAGAGGTGAGTCTATTCGGGGTCACTATAAATGCCAATATATGAGAATATATGTGATTAAAAAGTTTATAAATGATTTGATGCATATGATTCTTATGCATGATTTGTTGTGAAAATAAATAAGATAAGCTTGGGTGATAAAGCATGTTTTGTAAATAAGATGGTTTATAGTTTTTAAATGGTTTTAATCACATATTAAATGCTTGAAAAGTAAGCATGGTTTGGTAACAAAAGGCTTAATGGTTTTAAAGTGGTTTCAAATTGCATCAATGTTGATTATGAGCTTCATCACTAAGCATTTTTCTTTTTATTGATGCAGAGCAATAGAGTCGAGGGGCAGAATTTGTTTGGCAAAGAAGGTCCAAGATCAATACATTTGTTTAAGTATGAAATTCGTTTTTTAAATTAGGTTAATAAGGCAATGTGTTTACCATATTTTTGTCAATTTATAATCTGGATTTTGATTGTTTTGTGATAGTTTTTCTGATTTGGGTTGATGGTTTTCATGGTTTGGATTGAGGCATGAATGTTGATGATATGCTAGCATGATCTTATGCTTGGTGCTTTCGCTTTAGTAAGGATGTTGATTTTAAATGCTTATGATCAAGTCTTTAGGGGTTCAAGCATGTTCTAAATGATGTTTTCAAGGCCATTGATACTATGCCTATATTGAAGTATGTCGTAAATTTCTATTTGGATGTTAAGCTAAATGGTTTATAGAAAGCATGCCTCTAGAATCATGTTGATCCATGTTTCCATGTTTTGTTCATGTATCTTTGAAGTTCTGGCATGGAATGATCCCTAGAGTAGTTGTGTTTATGATTATGAATGTTTGGGACATGTTTGAATCTGTAAATGTATGTTAAATCAGAAAATTAGACATTTGAGGTCAGGGCGTATTGATATGCATGATACCGTATCGATACGAGTTAGTGTTTTCAAGCATAGCGTATCAATACGCGTAAGACCGTATCGGTACGAGTTTGAGCTATTGGATCTGGGATTTTGAAAATGCATAGGTGTACCAATACAGTTACTTGTGTATTGATACGAGTAGCTTTTAAAACAGTTAAAATGTGCTTTTAAGGTTTTCGTTTTATTCAGTTTGGTGTCTGATTGTTGTGAGTACAATTGTATGAGATTGGATGATCGTTTTAAGTTGAAATTTGGAATTCAAGCATGTAATTTGACTAATTAAGGAAAGGTAACCTTAAAACCAAGAAATTCCCTATAATTTTATAAATTTTTAATTTGGTCCTTAAATTGCAAGTATG
Source organism: Hibiscus mutabilis (assembly GCA_019671005.1). NCBI lineage: Eukaryota > Viridiplantae > Streptophyta > Magnoliopsida > Malvales > Malvaceae > Hibiscus > Hibiscus mutabilis. Next base: position 66,049,165 of record CM033716.1, read on the forward strand.
TGTAATAAGATGTAAAACTAATGCCCGATTCAATGGAGTTTTCATCCGCTGTCAGCATGCTCACATTATGATAATAATATGCATCTAGACAAGATAAAACGAAAATAATAGATGCAATTCGAGTTATTTCTTCACAGGTTTGTTTTGGCAAATGCAATGTAGCTCGTTCGGTTCAGTCTAGCGTCTAGGCCAGGTCGAGGGAGTTATATTTGGTGGTGTCAGAGCCAGGTTTACAATTTTTGGGTGTTGTTGTTTTCTTAATTGGTGACAAGTTATTAGAATACATGTTTATGTGTGATGCTATGGGTAATTGTCATGTTAGGGTACTAATTGGGAACACATTGCCTATTACTATGGTTTTAAAATGTTTTGTGAAGTTGTCTTGGATCCTTTGCTGAGTGCTAGCTTGACTTTATTGAGTTATGTTGTGTGAATAGGCTTTTGTAAGTATGGGTCCTCGACATGAGATGCGTGCTAACACAAGTAATGTTCAGAATCCTGAGGATGGTTTGATTCCTTCTAACAATTTACCTTATTCTTCATCTATTCCTCCTGTTGGTGCTGGAGTGGGGTGGGTTATGGCCCTCAGGTTTCACAAGGCCAGTGTTTGGCGATATGACACCTTTAATTCAAGCGATGAAGTGAGCATTTCAGGCTGCGATAGCTGGGGTGCATGTGCAAGCACCAACACCTGATGTGGTTGTTAATCATGGGTTGCCTCTAGAGCATCTTCATAGCAAAATGGAAATGAGAAAGAATCACCATGGACTTTGTGAGAGGTTTTCTTTGACACCATCCAGAAAAGATTCGATATAGGTGATTATAGATCACTTTACGAAGTGTGCGCATTTCTTTGTTGTGCATACAACGTATACGCTGGATAAGTTGGCTAATATGTATATTACCGAGATAGTGAGATTGCATGGATTTCCTAAGTCGATTATATAGCATAGGGATCCATGCTTTACATCAAGTTTTTGGGAAAGCTTTCAAACGACTTTGGGTATGAGGCTTAATCTTAGTATGTCTTACCATCCTCTGACGGATGGGCAATCTGAACATGTTATTTAGATTTTGGAGGATATTTTGAGGTGTTGTGTAATTGAGTTTCAAGGGACATGGGAGAAGCAACTATTATTAGCGGAGTTTGCCTACAATAATAGCTATCAGTCGAGTATCCAAATGGCTCCCTATGAGGCTCTATATGGTCGTAGGTGTCGTACACCTCTTTGTTGGGTGGAATCAGGCGAGAAACATGTGGCATTACCCAATTTGCTTAAAGATACAAATGAGAAAGTGAAACTCATTTGTGAAAGGCTTAAGGAGTCTTCGAGTCAACAAAAGTCCTATGCAGATTTGAAGCAAAAATAGATTGAATATGAGTAGGTGATAAGGTGTTCTTAAAGGTTTCGCCTTCGAAGAAAGTGATAGATTTAGACGCAAGGGTAAGTTGAGCCCTAGGTTCATTGGAACTTATGAAGTGATTGAGTGAGTTGGTCCAGTTTCGAATAGATTAAGGTTACCGGCTGAGCTTGAAAAGATAAGTGATGTTTTCCATGTGTTTTGATGCTTCAGAAGTATAGATCGAATCTGTCGCATGTTATGCCGATTGAGGATATTGAGTTGTGTCCAAATTTTTCTTATGATGATGAGAATGTGAAAATGTTGGATTCGAGCACTAAGGTTCTATGCGAAAAGACCATAAAGATGGTCTAAATATTGTGGCGACATCGAGGAGTTGAAAAAACCATGTGGGAAACAAAAGAGGACATGATGAAATAGTTTCCTCATCTCTTTCCTTCAGGTAGATTTCGGGGAAGAAATTTCTTAAGAATGGGAGAGTTGTAACACCCCAGTTTTGGACCTAGGAGTTTGCTAGGTTGATTAGACGGTCTGATAGATCATGATTAAAGATTCGAATCAGATTCGAGTTAAAAATTAGAATAAATATAGTTAAGTGAGATAAAAATATGGGAAAATATCATAAAATCATTATTTAGTATATGGATCTATATTGTGAAATCAATTTTGGAAAATGGGTTTTGGACATTTGACATTTTGGTTTAATGACCAAAATGTAAAGAATGAAAATTGTTTTTAGTGACTGTTTTGAAAAAGGGTCAAATCTTAGAATCTCTAAAGAGCCAATTTACCAAAAATAATTTTATCAGATTTCCTCTCAATTTAGATTGATTTAAAGAGTTTTAATTAAATAATTAAAAATAGATTTAATAAAAGAAGGTAGTTATTTCCTCAAACCATTTTTGACGTAACTTTTGCTCTAAAAAATCTCTTCAGCTAAACACTCTTTTTCATCAAAGATTTCAGGTAATAATCTTGATTTCTTAGACTTTTGATTTCCAACGGATTCTTCAATCTTGTTTTCCAAAATCTCATTTTTTTCCTTTGTTTTTCAAGAGTAAAACATCCAATTGAGAGGAAATTCACTCATTGGAGGTAAGGTTCATTCTTCTCCTCTAATGAAAGGTTCCTTACTGAAATTCCCAAGTATTTGATTATTGTTTAATTTTTTCTAAAGAGTTTTGATGATTTAATAATGGAAATTTGGTTAAATTAAGGTTTATTGGTTGAGATCATTTGATTTTCGTATTGGATCTGTTTTGCTGAGTTATTGATTGGTTTTAATCACTATTTTTGATGTTTGATAATGTTAATAAGTTGGTTTTAACATTGGAATCCCGAAACTAGGTAAATCTCTACTTTTTAGGTTGGTAGTTATGTTCTTTTGAGGAGTTATGGTAGGTTTATGGATGCTTGAGGTATAAGGACGTTATTAGGTTTTTTTGATGTTAATTGATTGTAATTGATGGATTAAACTAGTAGGTTTTGGCTGAGTTAAGTTTGGAAGGTGTTTGGTGTTGATTTCAGTAGTTTCGACTAGTTTTTGGAGGGTTTATGTTAAGGATGCAGAGGATCCTTTTTTAGTAACAAGTTGAATGCGTAACGATGCATTTTCCTCTGGTTTTATGTGATTAAAACAGGGGATGAACAAGGCAAGGTTGCCTAGTTTTCTATGTTGCTTACCGGTGGCTCGATTCACGTTGACGAGCAAGACGAGGCATATCAGTGAATGTTTAAATGCGTTAAAGCTCTTTTAAAGGTTTGATTGATGGATCATGGGGGTTTAGTTATTGCATAACAATATTAACTAATCTCAAGCGTATGTCATTCTTACCTTGTTTGAATATTGGCTTTGAGATTAGCTTGCGGATTTTATGTTGGTTTAAACATGATGTGATTTACATGTTTTGGTTTTGAATATGGTTTGATTTACTTACTACAAATGCATTGTTTTGGATTACTATACAATGATTATCAAAGTATTTGAATGTTTTGAGCATTGAGATTTGTTCTTAAAAGGAATGTGTTGTTGCCTTGGGCAATGAGATTTTTCATATGAATTGGTTTATGAAATGCATTGGAAAACAATAAGTAAATGTATTTGAAAATGATATATTGGTTAAGTGACGTGTTGAGAAAGTGTCGGATATAGTTGGCTAGCCATAGGATTAAAGTTCACTATAATATGTAAAATTGATCGTGCCATAGTCTTTGAGGAAAAGTGGTTTAACTAGACTACTCAAACTATTGGGTTATCACTTGAGTACGCGGTTTAACTAGGCAGCCCATTATGATGGTATCTTGAGGTTTAACTAGGCAATGTATGAGACTTGATGGAGGTAAGCCCATGATGAGAAATTCGTGTTTCCAAAAATGTATGGATAGAGGTAAGTCTATTCAGGGTCACTATAAATGCCAATATATGAGAATATTTGTGATTAAAGAGTTTATAAATGATTTGATGCATATGATTGTTATGCATGATTTGTTGTGGAAACAATTGTGATAATGCTTGGGGTGATAAAGCATGTTTTTAAAACAAGATGGTTTATAATTTTCAAATAGTTTTAATCACATATGAAATGCTTGGGAAGTAAGCATGATTGGTAACAAAAGGCTTAATGTTTTTAAAGTGTTTTCAAATTGCATCAATGTTGATTATGAGCATCCTCACTAAGCTTTTGTGTTTACGCTCTCTTTTCTTTCCATTGATGTAAAGCAATAGAGTCGAGGGGCAGAATTGTTTTGGCAAGAGAGGTCCAAGATCAATACATTTGCTTAAATATCAATTTCAGTTTTAAATTTGGTTAATAAAGCAATGTGTTTACCACATTTCTGGGGCTTTGTAATATTGATTTTGATTGTTTTGTGATGGTTTTTCTGTTGTGGTTTGATGGTTTTCATGGTTTTTATTGAGGCATGAATGTTGATGATATGCTAGCATGAGCTTATGCTTGGTGTTTTCTCTTTAGTAAGCATGTTGGTTGTAAATGCTTATGATCAAGTCCTTAGGGGTTCAAGCATGTTTTAAATGATGTTTTTAAGGTTGTTGATGCTATGCCTATATTGATGCTTGCCTTAAATTCCTATTTAGGTGTTAAGCTAAATGGTTTATAGGAAGCATGCCTCTAGAATCATGTTGATCCATGTTGCCATATTTTGTTCATGTATCTTTGAAGTTCTGGCATGAACAACCCTTATGATAGTTGTGTTTATGATTATGAATGTTTGGGACATGTTTGAATCCATAAATGCATGTTAAACCAGTAAAATTGGACATATGAGGTCAGGTGTATCGATACGTGTGAGACCGTATCGATACGGGTTAGTATTTTTAGGCATAGTGTATCGATACGTGTGAGACTATATCGATACGGGTTAGTGTTTTCAGGCATAACGTATTGATACTCAAAGAAGTGTATCAGTACATGTTTGAGCTACTGAAATCTGGGATTTTGAAAATGCATAGGTGTACCAATACACTTGTTCGTGTATCGATACGAGTAGCTGTTAAAATAGTTAAAATGTGCTTTTAAGGTTTCCATTTTATTCATTTTGGTCCTTGATTGTTGCGAGTGCGATTGTATGAGATTAGATTATCTTTTTAAGTTGAAATTTGGAATTCAAGCATGTAATTTGAGTAATTAAGGAAATGTAACCTTAAAACCAAGAAAGTTCCTATAATTTTATAGATTTACAATTTGGTCCATAAATTGCAAGTACGCATAATTAGATGTCGAACTTACGCCCGATTCAAAGGAGTTTTCATCCACTGCAAGCATTCTCACCTTAGGTTAATAATATGCATCTAGAAAAGATAAAAAGGAAAAAGGTGGATGTAATTTGAGTTATATTTTCACGGGTTTGTTTTGGCAAACCCAATATAGCTCGTTCGGTTTGGTCTAGAGTCTAGGTTGGGTTGATGGGTTTACAATTCGAATAGTATGTATTGAATTTCTATGATCTTTTGTGAATTGTTGAAGGATTTTTAGTTAAGGACAACTTTGAAGCCTTTTTTTGAAATTGTAGTATGGTTCAAGATATTAATTTTGTTCGATATTGCGTCCTAGAATTGTTGAGGTAGATAGAATAGTTCGAATGGAACCAAATTATTTTTTTTGTAATCACGTTATGCTTTAGAAGTTTTGGGATAGTCTTGGATAATTGTTTGATTGAGTAAATTTTGCTTGAATGCTTGAATATGGTCACATTGCTTGCTAGTAACCAAATATGGACTGTTGTGATCTAAAATGAATTGTTTAAGGACCGTTTTAGTAAATTAAGAAGGGCTAGATTAGGAACTTGGAAATGGGCAGGTTGGTAATCTAGCTAGGACTATTTTATGCATGGGAAAACTTGTTTTGAAACTGTTTAGAGTAAATAAAACATGCGGGACTATTTTGAAAAATCAAGGGACTGTTTAGAATCAAAATGGGTTATTTTGGCATTTATAATAGGCTATTTTATAAAATCAATAAAAAGGATGGTTTTAGAAATGCTTAAGGACAATTTTGCTATTATTTAGGGGCTGTTTTGCAACAATTGTAGACTATTTTGCAAGCTTAATTGAGGGACTGTTTTACAAATTAAAAAGGGGACTATTTTGAAATAAATTGGACTATCTTGTATCTTAAAATAATGACTATTTTATAAAATAAAAGTGGATTGTTTTATGAATTAAAAGTAACTTGTTTAGTTAAGATTTGAACTACTTTGATGGGCATGATAAACTATAACAAAAATAGGTGCATCTAAGAATCAAATATATGTGATGCTTGAATGAGTTGTATCCTTAAATTTAAGCTTCAAAGAGAATAATATATCACTATTGTCTTCCTCTAGAGCAAGGTCAAGTGGAGGACAATAGAGCCAAGAAGGATAAAGCCTTGGACAATCATCTTGGCTTGAGACCTTCCCGAGCATTCTTAATTGCTTTAATTATACTGCCTTAATATTGTGATGAGTTGTGCTTAAAATTAAGCTTGGATTCGAGGTAAGTACCTAATTGTTTGGTACCCTATGTTATTCATTGCTTGATTTGGTTGTATGCAAATTTTTAATTTTTCTATATGTTTATATATGTTCTTGAAAGATGAACAACAAAGATATGCTCTTTGATTAACTGAATATGGAGTTATACTCGTCTTTGATCTGAATAAGACATGTTATTTGATTATTTGAATAAGGAGCTAAGCTCAACTATGATTCTAATATGATACGATCTAATTAAAAAGCCTTGGTTTTGATTCATTATAGGTATAGTTGGCATGCCATAGAATCCATAGAGCTCGTGTTTGGGGTGGACTACGATCCTTATTTGGTGACAGTAGGAGGGATTGAACAGTACTTTATGTACTATTTGTTGGCGACAGTTGGTTGGGGATTAGAGTACCTAGACTACTTAATTATCAAGGTTATAAAGAAATTATGTATAACTGGATCAATATTCAAATTGCTATGATTAAAAGATATCATATGACAAGTAAGATTAAGCTAAGTTCTTTCAGTTCATGACTGAATTATGTTATTGCGTTTTAACCTTGTTATGATGTAATCGTATCACAAATACTTGAATAAGTGGTGCTTATATTTGTACATTGGTTGATTTGATTACATGCTTATAACTAAAGTTGTGACTATCAGACTCCTAAGAAATTTAGCTTAAATATAAAGTGGAAATATAGCTTGGATAAATTCATTTAAATTGCTCATATAATCTGTGTTATATGATTTTACTATCTCACTATGCATAAGGTTACTTTATTCTTTTGGTTACATTCTAGGTTGAAGTTTTAGAAGTGGTTAGCATTCGAGCTAATAACGACTAAGTTAACAAACTATTTTGATGCTTGCATGATATGTAAGACTTAGCTATTGATATCTATACTTCATTAAAAAGAAAGAATGTTATGCTTTGAACGTAGTAGCTATAATATACAAGTTATAATTCTAGAATTGAAGTGTTAATTGTCATTGTTTGAGCTTATTTCGAAAGGATAACCTGATTAAATTCTAAGTTGCCCTATTATACATGCTTCTTGTTACTTTTTCACTGCCTCACTAAATGTATACTTATATGTTTACTTCAATTACGTTTCAGGGTGAGTTTAGTAGCGATTACTTTTGGGAGCTCAATTAAGATTACAAGAACTACGTGTATGTTTTGGTTAATCCTTTGTCATAACTCCTAGATGGTGGCACCATGTTTGATTATGTATTGAATTTAGGATGTCTTTGTTATTCTTGAAAACAAAGCTCTTAAGCATTGTAAAAGTTGTATAAGGCCTTTCTATTTTATGATGGTTGCCAATATGATTAAGACTTGATTACTATGATTGGTTTGGAAGTTACTATGGTCTTGGATGATTGAAAAGTAAGTACTTAGATGTTATGAACATGTTTAGTTCGAATAAGTGTTGTTCTGGGTGTCTTGGTTGATGCTTGAGTATGAGCTGAGTAATAGTTAAAGGATCTTTTATACTTTGGCAGAATTGATTGTGTTATGAATTTCTATAATCTGTTTATAGTAACCTTTTTTTATATATGTGTGTGTGTGTGTTTGTATAAGGTATCTCTCTAGTATGTGAAACTTGCCATTGTGTCTTGAATTTGATTAATGAGTCTATGCTTAAATGTGTGAGTTATGATCTTGAATGATTACTTGTTATGCATAAGTACATAGAAGTCTTATATATGCTTAGTTTGAATATTCTTAGATTGGTTGATATTATTTAGACAACGTGTAATTTTTATGATGGCTTTTGTGTCATGGTTGAATTTCTATATTATGGATCTCTTGTATTGTTATGGATGGAAGTAATGAATTAGTTCTAATTTTGGAAGTGTTTGTTTATTTCTTGATTATTAGTTGAATTGTTGCATAGGTGTGCCAATAGTTAATTGACGTGTTTGAATAAACAAAGCAATAATCAAATCACCCTCCCTCATATACATTTCGAATGACATCTAGTTTACCTTCTTTAATTCAAATTTAATTTAAGTAAAGACTATGTTTCTTCATTGATTAATGATCTAGCTAGAAAATTTCGGTTTTATAGATGTCAAACAGAAGTGATATCTAAGGTCATGTTGATTTGTTGCCTAGACATTTAAATGAATCTAAGTTTTAATTTACTCGTCCTAAATGTGTCTCTGTTTATGGTAATATGAAAGTAAAACTAAGATTGTTATCGTTTTTAGTGGAAACTTGGCTTGATTTAATCATCATAATTAATTGTATTCTTCCTTAGTTTGCTTGTATTTTCTCCTAGATTGCTGCTTGTTAAAGAATTAATTTGATATTAGTTGAATGTTTTTCTTTGATTAAGTTCCCTTAACCATCTTTAGAGTTAATCTTAAAGTATATAAGTAAAGATATTATCCTTATGTGTTTGGTAACACGTCTTAGTTCGGTTTACTCCTAAACCGGGTAAGGGGTGTTACACAATGGTAGTTTGTTTTTCCCCTTATTAATCTCTAACATTTACATGAAGCACAGTGTGCCATGGCTTGAATCCGACAATGTCCAAGAGAGCAAAGTAATAACTATCACTCATGCCCTATAGAGGCAACCCATTACCAAGGAGAAAGGCAAAATAAAGGTTGCAAAGTCGGTGTCCAAGGCCAAGGTGCCCAAGGCAGAACATGTGACTCCTATGCTAGCTGGTTTAGAGGCAATGCTTTCCCAAATATACCAATGGTAAGAGCTCATTCTTCAAAATCTTGAGAAAAAAGAGGAGCATAACACCAAGCTCTGGCAATATACTCATGCCTGGGACAGTGCCCTCAAGAAAACTCTTGAAGGAATGTTTGCGCATACTTTGCCAACATTTTCTGAGTTCCTTATCGACCTCATTTCCAACGATGATATGCCATCCAATCCTCATTCTGTCCATACTTCGATGCAATCAGATGCCACCATACCAGTGTCCCCTGTCCAAGTCGAGTCCGTAAAAACAGACACGAAGGCTGAATCTGAAGAAGAAAGAATCCAAGCCAGAGTTGTCACAACACCTATTGCACTTGCCTCATCTACTGCCACTGACGTCACCGATGCCTCTAAGCTGGTGAGGATTTTTGAGGTCATCCGTGATATAGGAGCCTCTACAACAACATCAAAGCCCAGCTTGAAGAGGAAAAAACACAGGGCTCCTGATTGAGGGAGCTTTGTCAAGAGAAAGATCTGTGTATCATGCCCAAAAAACTCTGAAGTAGAGTCATTGTCCCCTTAAACTCCTTTCACTCATTTTGTTCAGTTGTTCATGAATTTTATATTTTTTCATCTATATATATGTCTTCATGCATTGAGTACAATGCACACCTTTGGTTTGGGTGTGTGTGTTTCCTCACATATTTTGACATGCCATGCATTCATGTTTATGTTTCTGTTTACATTTTATTTCCATATAGATTAGGTATAATACCATGCATACCAAACCACTAAAAAATTTGTTGCCTTGGTTAAATTTGGAATAATGCCAACACTTTGCTAGCATAGTTGGAATTGTTTTAGTATACTCTGTCCAATGATGAAATTTGGAAATCTTAGTTTGCATATGCCAGTAGGATAGTAATGCCAAGTTGCTTGGCAATTGATCTCTAGCTTAGGAAACTGAAGTCTCACTTAGCACGTAGTATGCATCTAGTTACCAAACAAACTTAGAATTCTTGAAACTAAGCTCGGAATAATAAAAAAATGTAGGGTAAAAAGATAGAATAAGGCAACAATGTTTTGCCAAGGCAAGAAAAAATAGAACTCTCCTCTACCTTAGAATAAGTAAGTTGGGGCTTCGTGGTTTGCTCCCTCTTAGTTTTCAAGTAAAAACTTTAGAGTATGAGTTGAAGAGTAAAGCCTAGTAATGTCTGGATTATTGTGGGGGTTCTTGGTATGCATCGATGTGTGGGGCATCGATTTTATGGGGCCCTTCCCATCATCATTCGACAATCTGTACATTTTACTTGCTGTAGACTATGTGTCTAAATGGGTTGAGGCAACTACAGTCCTAGAAATGATTCAAACACTGTGCAGTTCTTGCAGAAGAGCATATTCACACGGTTTGAAAATGCTTAGGGTAATTATTAGCGATAAAGGAAAACATTTTGACAATAAACTCATTGTCAAGATGTTGCATCACTTTGGAGTGACCCACAAAGTTGCCACGACATATCACCCACAAACTAACGGGCAGGCTGAAATCTCTAACTGCGAGTTGAAGGTTGTAGTGACCCATTTTAGACCAGACCTTTGAGCCCATATATATTACAAACCCATTATTAAAACCAATAACCCATTACAATTAAAAACCCATTTAGCCCATAGATCCATTATCCAAACCCGGCCTAACAACCCATTTATCCAAACCTTAGGTAATCCTAACTCTAATCTGCTAACCTAGCCGCCACTACCGCCATCCATCTATGACGCCATCAACTTCGTCGGCTCCAACAGTCGCTATCAACACCACCATTAAATCATAAATTAACCCCTAATCAAATCCTAACTAAACTGACTATTAATCCCTCAAAAATAAATGCCCAGATATATATCCCCTCTGCTCCACCACCCAAAACTCGACCTTTCAAGCCTCCACTTGTCCTAACCTTTTCCAGATCACCCATGGCCGAACAGTTATAAAAAGGACCCGATCTACAAAAAAGGATTTAGAGACTAAAAACACAAAAAAGAGGACAAAAATCAAAGAAAATCATATCAAACAATGTAAAAAAGTAATAAACCTTTCAGTTTTACAGATCTAAGAGATTAGAAGGGGATTTAGGAAAAAACAAACCTTAGATATGACCTTAGGGGCCAAAATCTAACCTAAACAATCCCTTGCATGTACTCCGGCCGTCGTTCGTGGTGGTTTCTCGTCGGTAGCTTAAGGCAGAGACTCGGCTGACACTAGGCTTAGGCAGAGAAAGCTTGAGAAATAGAGTCTTTTTTTCTATTATTAGATGAGAATTGATTTATTTGGTGAAATATGGGTATTTATAAGTGGATGAAACGACGTCGTTTTAGGCCCTGCTATACCCGCGTGTGGACCCGACCCGGATAATAGGATCCACACATTTTTAATGGAATGGGAAAATTACAGTTCCAGTCCCTCTGCCTATGTATCCTTACAATTTTGACTTTCAATTCTTGCTTTATTTTTCATTCCAGTCATTGTTTTTTAATTTCTGTTTGTTTATTAATATATTATTATTACAAGTATTATTAATACTAATTATTATTATTATTATTATACAATTATTATCATATTATAATACTATTATTATGTACTATATATTATATTATTATTTTACTAATTAGCACTATTGTATTATATACTACTATTACAATATATTTATTATACTACTATTAGTATAGCATATATACTACACTATTATGATTTTATTATTATATTGTTATTATATTATAATACTATATTATTATATTATCAATTATTAGTATTATTACCAACCTTATCATTTATTTATTATTTTTATATTAACATATACATACATATATATATATATATATCATGCATTTATTTTTTAATTGAATTTTAAATTAAAATGATCTTCTTTATTAGGGATTCTTGTGAAAAACGTCCATTGAACGTAAAAGGGTGCCGCTTTCTCGTTAATCTCTAATATAATTTTTTTCTTTTTAATTGTAAATTATAATATTTAAATGGTATTCCTTTAGTCGGAAGTCTCGCGAAAACTATGTCACAAACTTAAAGAGGCGTAAGTTTCTCGTTAGTCCCGTATAAAGGAGTATTATTTTAAATATATTTTACGATAAAATTTATGCCTTCAGGGATCACAATTTTGAAATTAAATTCGAATTCATAATTTCCATCATTAAAACAATATAAAATTCAAAAACTATGTCACGAACTTAAAGGGGTGCTCACCCTTCCCCACACATAACCGACTCCCTAATCTATGTTTTCTGGTTTTACAGACCCAAACTCGTCATTTTAATACAAATGACAAAACCATGTTTTATTAAAATGACCGGGTTTTTAGGTGATCCGATCTCACCTAAATTAAAATATTGGTGCCAACTCCCGTTATTAGAGCTTGATGACTCTGTTGGGGACTTTTTTTTAGAGTCAAGCCACAAGTTGATTATTTTTAATAGATGTAAATTATGACTTCAGTTTAATTTAATTTTATGATCTCTGCTCTTTTATTTTTGGTTTTCTTACAACTATTTTTATAAAATCTATTATTTGAGTTTTCATATCATGAGCTCTGCACCCGAGCTCCGTCTCTCTTAAGTAAGAGCGAGAAGCTACTCCTTCATGAGGTACCGCCTCCTTGCAAGATAGTGAATCGTTTTATGGGATACATTTGTACCTTTTTCTTCATAAGATATTCATCTTCGTGCAGACCTAGGGAAATGTATCCCCTTGAATAGGACTTTGCTATCCTTATCAGGCGACAACAAAGGAAATTCGGGTACCTTTGTTAGAACCCAACCAAATGCAGTGAACCGTAAGAGACTACCCTTTAGAGCCATACCAAACCTCTGCATGTCTAGATAGTAACCCAATAGGTGCATGATAGAGAGATGGGGGGTTTAATTTCTTTCAATTATGCTCTTTGATTTCAATTTTGTTTAGTTATTTATTCTTTTTTTCTTCTCGCAATAATTTATGCTAGATGCCATGCCTATATTTTACTTATGTAAAACAAGCATGCGGGTAGATATCGTGATGGGGTAGGATTTTGTTTTTCTAAAAGCATGTGGGGTAGAAAAGCATGTTCTAGGAATATTTTAATTTAGCTCCTATTTATTATTTTTATATTCTTTATGTTGAGACTAACTTCTTTTGCTTTATCTTTATTTTTCCTTGCTCTTGCTCTTGCATTGCATTTTTTTATTTTAATCAAAAGGTGTTGTGGCAAGTTCAACTGTTATAAAGGATCAGCTATAGAGAATCGATTTCTTGATAAGGTGGAACGAAATCTAGGCGTACAAAGGTGGCTAGAGAAAACTCATCACCAAAAAGGAGACAGTCTGGTAGAAGACGAAGAGTCAGAGCTATGGGACCTTACTAATATCAGAGTGACTCAGAACCAATTGCACGAATTAAAAGAAATCCAGGACCAGTGGGACGGGGAGAACAAGTAGATGTTAGTATCAACAATAATTTGTTCCAAGCCCTAGTCCAGTTATGGAATTCTGCCTACAGTTGCTTCACTCTAGGAAATGTGGATTTGGTACCCACCATCAAAGAATACACTACCTTGATCCGCTGCCCAAAAATCCAGGCTACTAAAGCTTATGTCAAGTCTCCTAATTCTCCAGCATTCCAGAAGAAACTGTTAAAGCTGACTGGTATGGACGAACAATGGGCTACAACTAGAATTGAAAGCAAAGCTGAAGAAGATCTAAGCAGTCTACAAGAAGCTCTGCGCATCAGCAAAGTACGCAAATCTTGGAAAGTCATCCGCAAAGTAGAAGCAAGAAATTCAAGAAGAAAAGGAGAGAGCCGACCTTTGGGAAAGGAAATTCTAGGATCCTCAAATACAACGAGCTACCATGGAATAAGAGTTATCTGGAAGCCGAATCGAGAACATAGATCAGAGGGGCCGAATTGTTGAATTAGAAGACTCTCTACAAAGGCACCATAGTCGAAACTCTATAGATGAATTAAAAGTAAGTAAGGAGAAGAAAGAGACTGAAGAAACAAGTTGAAGAATTAGAAAAAGCTCTATAAACCTATCAAGGGCAAATTAAAATTTTTGAAGAAATCCAAGTGTGGAATAATCAGTGTTGGCAGGCACAACTGGGATCAAGTTCGGGATAGGACTGCATCATGACTAAAGCTCTCACCCAGGTACGAGAAGTGGCGGAACACCTACAGACTTTAGCCATTTGGGCCGATGTTCTAAGCCTGCAAATTGGGTCGAAATCTAACAGGGGCAAGAAATTGGCATGGCTCTTCAGGAAGATCAAAATTTTTGGTGTTAAGGCCAAGCAATATATGTGAAATAGGCACACCTTATGTAAAGAAACTTGTTCTAATGCGAGTTTCCTTTTGACAGTCAGACAACCCAAAGTTGCAACCTCGGATACCCAAACTTCTTCAAAGTAGGATCAAATCAGAGAGAAAAGGTAGAAGATATAGAATTTACTCACATCGCAATATCCTATGGCCAGTTATACAAGAACTTGTACAATGCACACATTGTGTCTCCATTTTACACGAAGCCAATACACCCCCTTACCTGAAATGGTATGACACCTATGCTCAGTGTGACTATCACGTAGGGATCGTGGGATATTTTATCAAGAACTGCATCACTTTTAGAAAGCTTGTTGAAAAGTTTATAAAGATGGGGGTTCTGATATTCGATGACTCTATAGGATCAAATGCAGCTGGGAACCCATTACCCAATCATGCCGACCAAGGAGTAAACACAATTGTCAGTGAAATGAATAGAAGAATCAAAACCAATATCGAGGTGGTAAAGTCTTCGTTGAAGTAGGTTTGGAAAAAAATGGTCGAGATAGGCCTGGTGCAGCAAGGCTCAGAAGACATGAAGGAAGCTTCCGAAGACCATTGTCCCTACCACGGTGAAGGAAGCCATTACATCCAAAACTATGCAGAGTTTAAAGCTCTACTCCGAAAATTGATTGACAACAAAGAGTTGGAATTTTTCAAGGAAAGAAAAGTTTGAAGAGGCATACATTTGTACTATAGAACAATAAGCCCCTAAGAATAACTACGGGGTAATTTCCCAATTGTGATCATCTCAGGACCAAGGAAAGGTGAATGAGTCGAGAGTTCGAGAGCAAAGATTACGATCCAAAAGCCATGTCCTTTTCCTTACACTGATAGCAAGAAAATTCCATGGAAGTATGATTGTGAAGTCACAATTCAGGGAAATTATACTCCAAAGACCTCTTCAAAAGAGGTGAATGACGTGGGTTTCTTCACCACGAGAGAAAAGCGATAAGTTCCTAAAAGAAAAAAAGATCCTAAAGGGAAGGCCCCCGCAAACTATCTACCCGTATGATTGTGAAGTAACAATTCAGGAAGAGAAGGTGAAAGAATTCTTGAAATTCCTGAAAGAATTTCCCAGTTGTGATCATCTCAGGACCAAGGAAAGGCGAAGGAGTCGAGAGTTCGAGAGCAAAGATCACGATCCAAAAACCAGGTGCTTTTCCTTACAACGGCATTAAGAAAATTCCATGGAAGTATGATTGTGAAGTAACAATTCAGGGAATGATACTCCAAAGACCGCTACAAAAGAGGTGAATGATGTGGGTTTCTTCACTAGGAGCGGAAAGCGATATGTTCCTAAAGTAGCAAAAGATCCTAAAGGGAAGGCCTTGATAGTGGAGCCCGAAAAGGCGAAGGACGTTGTGCCTGAACCACCAATCAATGAGCAAGTTAAGGAAGAGGAGGTGAAAGAATTCCTAAAATTCGTGAAGCACGGTAAAGTAACAATTCAGGAAGAGGAGGTGAAAGAATTCTTGAAATTCCTGAAATAATTTCCTAGTTGTGATCATCTCAAGACCATGGAAAGGTGAAGGAGTCGAGAGTTCGAGTGTAAATATCACAATCCAAAAACTAGGTCTTTTTCCTTACAGTGATAGCAAGAGAATTCTATGGAAGTATGATTGTGAAGTAACAATTCAGGGAAATGATACTCCAAAAACCGCTTCAAAAGAAGTGAATGATGTGGGTTTCTTCACCAGGAGCGAAAAGTGATATGTTCATAAATAAGCAAAAGATCCTAAAGGGGAGGCCTTGATAGTGGAGCCCAAAAAGGCGAAGGACGTTGAACCTAAACCACAATTCAATAAGGCAGTTTAGGAAGAGGAGGTGAAAGAATTCTTGAAATTCTTGAAGCACGGTGAATAAAGTGTTATCAAATACCTCCATAAACTATATGCCCGTATGATTGTGAAGTGACAATTCAAGAAGAGGAGGTGAAAGAATTCTTGAAATTCCTGAAAGAATTTCCAGCTATGATCATCTCAAGAAAAAAGAAAGGCGGAGGAGTCGAGAGTTCGAGAGCAATGATCACGATCCAAAAACCATGTCCTTTTCCTTACAACGATAGCAAGAAAATTCCATAGAAGTATGATTGTGAAGTAACATGTAACACCCTAAACTTGGCCTAGGAAGGTTACCACTATCAAAACTATAGACTAATTGAATTATGTGGTAATTAAATTGGGGAAGAAAGAACATTATCCATCATTAAGATCAAATAAGTGAAATTAGAACCAAATTGAATTGAAATTAAAGCTAGAAGGCATAAATGAAAGGATAAAATTGTCATCATGCAAAACTCTAGAGTTTGCATGCAAATGGAGTTAAAATTTAAGGCCTTGACACATGTTATCATTTGATGAGAACATGTGCCTTATTGGAATGGTGACACACGACATGCATGAAGGAAAGATAAACAAAAATTGTATCATCTTCCTCCCAAAGTTATCCTCCATAGCCGAAATTGGTTGAGAAAGAAAAGAGAGAGAAAAAGCTTCATAGCTCACCTTCAATTCATGCTTCTTGATTTATCTTTAATCAAATTAGCTTGGAGAAGGTATAATGCTTGACTCCTACATGTTATAGAATGTTTGAATCTTGAGATTTTGATGTTCTTGTTGCCTAAATTGATTAGGATGATTGTTATGTATGTTAGGATCATGTTAGCTTCTAGTAGTACTTGAAATTTTGGATGCTAGCAGCTAAATTGCTAATGAGAGTGTACATGGTTGAAAACAATTTTGAATATGGACTGTTTTGATAGGTGAAAATGTTCAAGCATGCTAATTGAATGTAATGCCCTGATTTGGTCACATTGCTGGATGAATTGAGGATTGAATAGAGTAGATAACTTGCTGGAAAATGAATGCACCTAATTGGATTACTTAAATCTAGGTAATGGACTGCTCAAATGGTGAACTAGAAGTATAATGTTGATGAAGTAGATCAAATTGAATCTAACATGATAATGCCCAGTTTTAAGCACATTTCTAGGTGAACTAGACTGACCTACATATGTAAGAACATGAAAATAAGTTGAATTACGTTTCTTGAATCTTGTTTAGATGAATTATGAAACTAGAAACTCAACCTAGTGTAATCTGACCAGAATACTCTGTTCTAAGCAGTAACTTTGAAAAATCACCATAAATTTTATAAAAGGAATTTAAGGCTGTAAATTTTATGGACAATGCCTTGACATGTCAAAATTCATTAGGAGAAAATAGAACTAAATTCTGGAATGTAGAATGAATGGTAGAGAAGAAACACTAAGGACAGTGCAAACTGTCCAGTGTAGAAAATTACCATGTCTTTAAGTTAAAAACTGTATTAATTGACAAAGAACTAAAATGTAAGGCCTATATGGTTAGAAATAAAGTTAAGTTAGCTTTCCAACGGTGTAAACCAATTGAAATTCTGGCGTACGGAATGAAATTTATGCATGATTAAGTTAACAAAGTACATGCTGCCTAGTAACAATAGTTTAGGTAATTGTACACTATTTTGTGGCAGTTTGTAAACAGTTTTGGGACATTGGTTACTACCCTGTTTTACATTAATTGGAGTATAGTCAAGTGTAGTTATGTTTAGTAAAGAATGTACATGAACATGCTGCCAAATTTGTATATGTTGTGTACTTGTAACATTGCCTTGATTGAATAATTATGTGAACCTGTTTTAACATGTATGTACTTGTGTAATGTGTTAGAACCAAGAGTGAACTTGGTGGATGAGGAAAGGGTGAAACATCCTAAAGCTAAGAACAAAGGAGTGTGGATCCAAGACTAGCTAAGCTTGGAGTATTGTGAGTGTAGTTATTTATAGGTTTAAGACTAGGTCCTAACCAATGCTTGCATGTCTATATTCTTGTAATGTTTAAATGAACCTAATATGGACTTGACCTAATAAGGGAAGAATGATTAAAGTAATGCATGAAACTTGATCACATCCTTGAATACATGTTTAATTCGAATGTTTAAGCATGTTTAAGTGGTAACGTTGGTGTTTGTATGTGTGATGTGGCATGTGATCGAGTGTTTAAAGAACTTGCTTGAATGTTATCCCAACTTGATGAAATGAGCACATGAGAATTTCATGATATGTGAGCTATGGCTCAATTGGCCTAAGGGCCTAGTATGAAATGAACTTGCTTGACATGATCTTGATCTTGATATACTTGTATAAATGGCTTAAATCGAACAACCTTGGTAGGTAGTTGGACTAGGTAGAAGGGCATGCCTTAGAGTCTAGAACTCATTGTGTCAGGGTGGACTACGGTCCAGGGCTAAGGCCCCTATTTGGCGACAGTCGGAGGGTACGTATGTGGTCATTGGCGACAGTAGGAGGGTTGACCAGCACTACAGTGCATCTTGTGGCGACAATTGGTTGGAGACTCGATTGTCTATACAAACTAAGTACCAAGGGGGTTGTTTAACTGATAACAAATGAAATAACAATCATATAGCATATGTTACTTGTCTTGAAAGTTATATAATGAATGTTACTTGACATGAAAGCCTTGAATTGTATGTTACTTGACATGAAAGCTTTGAATTGTATGTTACTTTTCATATAAGCATGATTTGCTTGATTCTTGATATGAAAGCTTTAATTATGATTCATTGTTTCTTGTATTCTATACTAGCCGAATGCTTGAAATCCTTAGCTAGGACCATTCTTGTTTAATTGACACTTAACTTGATATAATAAATGGTTAGAACTAGTTACTACCTCACTAAGTACATTCTTGTACTTATCACTCTTGTTTCATTCTTCCCAACCAACAGGATAAAGGATTTGTTCGTAACTTGATTCTGAAGCCTGTTACCTTGAGCTCAAAGCAAGACACTACCATTGCATAAGTATGGTTTCATACTTGTTTTGTATATCTCCTTGATTGGTGGCACTAGTTTGTATATATAGTTTATCTTGATCATGAATTTTGGAATTCTTGAAACTTGTATATATTTGTGTGTTCTTGAATGGGCCTACTATGTTATGAACTTATCGGCAAGTTTGTATTGAACTTAATTATATGTAATGGAATGATGTTTCGCTACGCGTATGAATATACAAATGGTATGATCAAGAGTTTGATC
Organism: Hibiscus mutabilis; assembly: GCA_019671005.1. NCBI lineage: Eukaryota > Viridiplantae > Streptophyta > Magnoliopsida > Malvales > Malvaceae > Hibiscus > Hibiscus mutabilis. The sequence continues at coordinate 66,068,630 of CM033716.1, forward strand.
TAGTTTACATTGAAACTTTCGATTGCCTTGGGAACTATATGGTCACTTGCGTGTGTGTACATACCAAGATGTAGGTGTTCTGTGAGTTGTATAATGATTGTTGAATGGTCTAGATGTTTGAAAACTTGTTACATGAAATTGAATGTTCAAAGAATCATGTTAGTAATTTAGGTTTGAGACGTTACATTGTATGCATCTAGGATCAATGAAATGAAAGGAAGAATGTTGTATACTTAGGTCATTCGAATGTGGTATGTTGTTAAGGATTGAAAATGCAAAATGAATCATGAAAGTAGTAACCTATAATGTAAGCATGAAAGTAAATAACTTAATTGCTTATTCGAATGCTCTATGATGTCTTGAAATCAAATTGTAAGATTGTTTGTTTATTTAGTAAGTATGCTTGGTTGCTTACTAGTTAAGTAACTCATCTAATAGGGATGAGTTATCAATCCTTCCCTTGTTCTTGTATTGTATTGCTTTATCCTTGCTTGGTAACACTCTCGAGCCGGTTTGCTACTAACCCGAGGTAAGGGGTGTTACATTTTTTGGTAATCAGAGCTTTTTAGTTAGTTCTAGGACTAAACCGGGCTCTCTTGCATCATATAGGATACTTGCGCCACCTAGGAGACCTGTATTGTATAGCTTGTTTCTTTGCTTAATTAAACTGAATTCCTAATTGTTCTTTTTGAACGTAGAATGCCTGAAACGAGACTTGGCCGGGACAATGAAAGTCTTGAAGGCTCCTCAAATGAAGGAGATAGTGTGAGGATGGAGCAGAATCGTCCACAACAACAACAAGCTCAACCCCGAGCCCAAGATTTTGCTCAACAAGAAGCTCCTGCTATAAATCCTGTGCAGCATGAATGCCTCCTGAGTCTGAAGGAGATGTTTAATCATCTTGTAACTGCTTTGAAACATGACCATCATATTCCTCCTCCTGTTGTTGTGCCAAATAGAGCCCCGATTGACAAGCTGGCTCAACACTTGGCCTATACTTTCACTGGCACTGATGAAGCCAATCCTGAAGTAGCTGAGTATTGGTTAGAGGCCACTACTCGAATCCTGACCAAACAACTACCTTTTCCTGATGAGCACAAGCTCGAATGTGCCATAGCCCTGTTGGAAGATGAAGCTCTAAGCTGGTGGGAAACCACTACCCCAACTGCTCTTGTTGAAGCTGTAACTTGGAAATTCTTCCTCAAGGAATTTAGTAAGAAATACATCAGAGAACAATGCCTGGCTGAGTGCTGGAAACATTTCTTGTATCTCAAGCAAAGTGGTCGACCCATTGAACAATACGTAAGTGATTTCTGCAAGTATTGCAAGTACGGGTCGAAATACATCAAGACTGATGCTGATAAGTGTAGAATGTTTATCGATGGACTGAATGATGAACTAAGTCTAATATTCACTGCCCTGGGTATCACTAACTTCCAAAATTTGGTGAACCGGGCTATTGCAACCAAAACAAAGATGAAGGCCTTTGAGAAACGTAAAAGTGGTAACTCTTGGAAAGATAAACGATCCAGGAATGATGACAAGCCTCACTGGCAGTCAAAGAAATCTAAACACTCCAAGGAACACTCTTCGAATTACACTACTGTTTAGAAGAGCAATTACATACTAAGACTTCAATCGGTAACCAAGCCTTCAGCCCCGATCATCACTGTTGATAGTACGGGGAATTTCAGAAAAACTGCTCAATATCCTACTTGCAAGTTATGTCAGAAGCACCACACCGGGCAATGCAGAACTCAACAGAATCTGTGTTTCTTATATGGAGCCTCTGATCATTATATCTGGGATTACCCTCAAAATCCTAACAAGGTTCTGAATCGAACTTCTATAAATGCTAGCTCAACTCATTCCATTCGAAACAAAGGTCCTAAACAAGCTCAGTTTGGAAATTAGGGGAAGAAAAAAGGACCCTATTCGAATGCCCCTACTCACTAGGAATCTCGGGCTCCTGCTCGAATCTACCACGTCCGGGGAAAAGAGGATGAAGAATCACCTGATGTCATAGCAGGTACCGTTGAGCTAAATTCGACTCCTATTTATGCTTTAATAGACTTGGGATCCACTTATTCATTTATATGCTCATCTTTGATTGTAAAGTTGAATTTAAAACCTGAAATTTAAAACAAAGCCTTGTAGTTTCAAACCCAATAGGGGGAATCACATCCATTAACTTCCTTTCCAAGGAATGTTCTACAATCATTCGAAATATACTCATTCCTATTGATCTATATGTATTGCCAAATTATGAGTTCGATCTAGTGCTAGGACTAGATTGGTTAAGCAAGCATGAAGACTGGTAGATTGCCATAAAATGAGACTTTATCTCTGAGGTTTAGGGAAGAAATTAATCCTTCTAATTGATAGGAAACCGACCTCATTCTTTGCTGCTATGATTATACAAGATGAACTTGAATTCGGCTTACCTAGTATGCCAATTGTGTCCAAGTTTATTGATATTTTTCCCGAGGAACTCCCTGGTCTCCCTCCAACCAGAGAAGTAGAGTCTGGGATCAATGTTCAACCTGGAACAAATCTGGTGTCCATCACACCTTATCGAATGACACTTGTTGAATTGAAAGAACTCAATAAGCAACTCCAAGAGCTACAAGACAAAGGCTTTATTCGGCCTAGCTCGTTTACCTGGGGTGCTCCAGTCTTGTTCGTGAAGAAGAAAGTCGGGACTATGAGACTCTTTATTGACTATAGACAATTAAACAAGCTTACTATCAAGAATCGATATCCTCTCCCGAGGATAGAAGATCTCTTCAATCAACTCAAGGATGCTTCAGTGTTTTCAAATATCGATCTTTGATTGGGATACTATCAAATGAGGGCAAAAGAAGAAGATGTACCCAAGACAACCTTTCATACTCGATATGGCCATTTTGAATTCCTTGTAATGCCATTCGGGTTAACGAAAACTCCGGCTACTTTTATGGACCTCATGAACCGTGTATTCAAGCCCTATCTTGACAAGTTTATGGTCGTCTTCATCGATGACATCCTGGTGTATTCTCAAAATAATGAATAACATTATGAACACCTTCGAATTATATTGCAAACTCTCCAAGAACGTCAATTGTTCGCAAAGTTCTCTAAGTGTGATTTTTGGCTATCAAAAATCTCGTTCCTTGGCCATGTCATCTCGGCAGAAGGAATTAAAGTAGAAGCAAAATTTAATCGATCCTAAATCGGAGACCTCCGAGTAATGTTGGCGAGGTTAGAAGCTTTCTCAGTTTAGCTGGGTATTATTGGCGTTTTGTTAAGGGATTCTCATCTATTGCCGCAATCTTGACTAAGCTAACTCGCAAAAATACGTCCTTTGTTTGGTTGGAGAACCAACAACGAAGCTTTGATTAACTTAAACAAGCCCTGACTTATGCACCGGTTCTCATTCAACCATAATCGTGCAAATAATTCACTATCTATAGTGATACATCTTATTCGGGACTAGGATGTGTCCTAATGCAAGATGGAAAATTGGTAGCTTACGCTTCAAGGCAACTAAAACCACACGAGTGAAACTACCCTACACATGATCTAGAATTGGTAGCTATTGTGTTTTCACTCAAAATATTGAGACATTACTTGTACGGGGAGAAATGTAACCTGTTCACAGACCACAAGAGTCTCAAATTCCTCCTGACTTATAAAGACTTGAATCTGAGGCAAAAGAGATGGCTAGAATTGCTTAAAGACTATGATTTGGTTATTGACTACCATCCGGGGAAAGCAAATGTGGTTGTTGATGCCCTTTGTCGCAGACCATACTCAGGTAAACCCTTAAATCTAAATCCTAGAATAATCCATTTGAATTTAATCTTTCTTGGATTACAAGTAACCATTCGAATTAAACCTTTCATTTCTTACAAGTAGCCATTCGAAAATCTCCCTTAATGATCTTGTCCTTCCGTTTGTAGCTTCCTTGGTTATCAATGTTCATTTTCGTTTATCCAAAGGACGAAAATTCTTTTCTAAACTTCAAGTTCATTCTACCTTGATCTTGAGAATCAAAGAACTCCAACAAATTGATCCAGATCTTCAAAAGATCATATCCAAGCTAGACTCTGAGTTTAATTCTAACTTCTCCCTCAAGTTGAACGGACTCCTATATTTCAAAGATAGAGTATGTGTTCCTAACAATGAGGAACTAAGACTAGATATGTTACAAGAAGCTCACCAAAGCTCTTTCTCGATTCACCCAGGATCGGTTAAGATGTACAAAGATCTAAAGCCACTATACTGATGGCTAGGCATGAAATCGGCTATCACATATTTTGTTTAAAAATGCTTAACTTGTCAGAGAGTTAAAGCCGAGCATCAAGTCCCTACTAGATTGCTCCAACCAATTGAATTCCCTCAGTGACAATGGGATCGAATTACAATGGACTTTGTTACTGGTCTTCCTTCCACTCCAAGAAAGAATGATGTTGTATGGGTAATTGTTGATAGATTCACAAAGTCTACTCACTTCATCCTTGTTCGAATGAACATGAGCTTGGAAACCTTAGCCGAGCTATACATCCTTGAAGTGACTCGATTACATGGTGTACCTACAGCTATAATCTCTGATCGTGACCTCAAATTTACTTCTCAATTCTGGATTTCCTTACAGAAGGCTCTAGGAGCTAAAGTGCATCTTAGTACAGCCTTTCATCCTCGATTACATGGACAATCTGAAAGAATCATTCAAGTGCTCGAAGATATGCCACGTGCTTGTATTATAGACTTCGGAAAGAACTGGAGAAATCTCTACCCCTAGTAGAGTTTGCTTACAGCAATAGCTACCAGACATCTATCCAAATGGCTCCCTTCGAAGCTCTATACGGAAAGAAATATAGAACTCCCTTTTGCTGGTCAGAATTGGGAGAAAACAAATTGTTGGGACCTCAATTTCTTAGAGAAACCAAATAACAAGTGAAGATCATTCATGATCAATTAAAAGCAGCCTTTGATAGGCAGAAAGCATATGCAAACGTGAAAAGGAGAGACATCCAATACAATGTTGGAGACAAAGCCTTCCTCAAAGTATCTCTTTGGAAGAAAGTCTTTTGGTTTGGAAGAAAAGGAAAACTCAGCCCTCGATTTATTGGACCATTCAAAATCCTTGAAAGGATTGGTCCAGTGGCTTATCGATTGACATTCCCTAGTGAATTCAATAAGATCCACAATGTCTTCCATGTTTCTATGCTTAGAAGGTATAGATCTAATCCATCTCATGTTCTTGAGCCTGAAGAAGTGGAATTGAATATTGACTTGCCTTATGAAGAAGAACCCGTCCAGATTCTTGATCGTGAAGTTAGAAAGCTCAAGAACAAAATCGTTCCTCTTGTCAAAGTCTTGTGGAGAAATCACAAGGTAGAAGAGGCAACTTGGGAATCTGAAGAAGTCATGAGGAAGCAATATCCTCGCCTATTTGATTCAGGTAAATTCGAAGATGAATTTATTTTAAGGGGATGAGAATTGTAACACCCTGAACTTGGCCTAGGAAGGTTAACACTATCTAAACTATAGACTAATTGAATTATGTGGTAATCAAATTAAGGAAGAAAGAACATTAGCCATGCATAAGATCAAATAAGGGAAATTAGAACCAAATTGAATTGAAATTAAAGCTAGAATGCATAAATGGAAGGATGAAATTGTGATCATGCAAAACTTTAGAGTTTGCATGCAAATAGAATTAAAACTTAAGGCCTTGACACATTTTCTCTTTTGGTGAGAACATGTGCCTTATTGGAATGGTGACTCACGCATGCATGAAGGAAAGATGAACAAAAATTGTATCATCTTCCTCCCAAAGTTATCCTCCATAGCCAAAATTGGTTGAGAGAGAAAGGGGAGAGAAAAAGTTTCGTAGCTCACCTTCAATTCATGCTTCTAGATTTATCTTTGATCAAATTAGCTTGGAGAAGGTATAATGCTTGACTCCTACATGTTATAGATTGTTTGAATCTTGAGATTTTGATGTTCTTGTTGCCTAAATTGATTAGGATGATTGTTATGTATGTTAGGATCATTTTAGCTTCTAGTAGTACTTGAAATTGTGGATGCTAGCAGCTAAATTGCTAAAGAGAGTGTACATGGTTGAAAACAGTTTTGAATAGGGACTGTTTTGATAGGTGAAAATGTTTAAGCATGCTAATTGAATGTAATGCCCTAATTTGGTCACATTTCTAGATGAATTAAGGATTGAATAGAGTAGATAACTTTCTGGAAAATGAATGCACCTAATTGGATTAGTTAAGACTAGGTAATGGACTGCTCAAATGGTGAACTAGAAGTATACTGTTGATGAAGTAGATCAAATTGAATTTATCATGATAATGCCCTATTTTAAGCACATTTCTAGGTGAACTAGACTGATCTATACATGTAAGAACATGAAAATAAGTTGAATTACATTGCTAGGATCTTGTTTAGATGAGTTATGAAACTAGAAACTCAACCTAGTGTAATCTGCCCAGAGTACTCTGTTCTAGGCAATAACTTTGAAAAATCACCATAAATTTTATAAAAGGAATTTAAGGCTGAAAATTTTATGGACAATGACTTGACATGACTAAATTCATTAGCAGAAAACAGAACTAAATTCTGGATTGTAGAATGAATTGTAGAGAAGAAACACTAAGGACAGTGCAAACTGTCCAGTGTAGCAAATTTCCCTGTCTTTAAGTTAAAAACTGTATTAATTGGAAAAGAACTAAAATGAAAGGACTATATGGTTAGAAATAAAATTACGTTAGCTTTCCAACGGTGTAAACCAATTGAAATTCCGACGTTTGGAATGAAAGTTATGCATGATTAAGGGAATAGAGTACATGCTGCCTAGTAACAACAGTTTAGGTAATTGTGCACTGTTTTGTGGCAGTTTGTAAACTATTTTGTAAAAAGTTTTGGGACATTGGTTGCTACCCCGTTTTACATGAAACCAGGAGTGAACTTGGTGGATGAGGAAAGGGTGAAACATCCTAAAGCTAAGAACAAAGGAGTGAGGATCGAATGCTAGCTAAGCTTGGAGTATTGTGAGTGTAGTTATTTATAGGGTTAGGACTAGGTACTAACCAATGCTTGCATGTCTATATTCTTGTAATGTTTAAATGAACCTAATATGGACATGACCTAATAAGGGAAGAATGATTAAAGTAATACATAAAACTTGATCACATCCTTGAATACATGTTTAATTCGAATGTTTAAGCATGTTTGAGTGGATACATTGGTGCTTGTATGTGTGATGTGGCATGTGATCAAATGTTTAAAGAACTTGCTTGAATGTTATCCCAACTTGATGAAATGAACACATGAGAATTTCATGATATGTGAGCTATGGCTCAACTGGCCTAAGGGCCTAGTATGAAATGAACTTGCTTGACATGATCTTGAACTTGATATACTTGCAAAAATGGCTTAAATCGAACAACCCTGGTAGTTAGTTTGACCAGGTTGAAGGGCATGCCTTAGAGTCTAGAGCTCATTGTGTTAGGGTGGACTATGGTCCAGGGCTAAGGCCCCTATTTGGCGACAGACATAGGGCACGTATGTGGTCTTTGGCGACAGTAGGCGGGTTGACCAGCACTACAGTGCATCTTGTGGCGACAGTTGGTTTGAGAATCGATTACCTATACAAACTAAGTACCAAGGGGTTTGTTTAAATGATAACAAATGAAATAACAATCCTATAGCATATGTTACTTGTCTTGAAAGTTATATAATGAATGTTACTTGACATGAAAGCCTTGAATTGTATGTTACTTGACATGAAAACCTTGAATTGTATGTTACTTGACATGAAAGACTTAAATTGTATGTTACTTGTCATATAAGCATAATTTGCTTGATTCTTGATATGAATGCTTGAATTATAATTCATTGTTTCTTGTATCCTATACTAACAAAATGCTTGAAATCCTTAGTTATGACCATTCTTGTTTAATTGAGACTTAACTTGATATAATAAATGGTTAGGACTAGGTACTACCTCACTAAGTACATTCTTGTACTTATCACTCTTGTTTCATTCTTCCCAACCAACAGGATAAAGGATTTGTTCGTAACTTGATTCTGAAGCCTGTTACCTTGAGCTCGAAGTAAGACACTAGCATGCATAAGTATGGTTTCATACTTGTTTTTGTATACCTTCTAGATTGGTGGCACTAGTTTGTATATATAGTTTATCTTGATCATGCATTTTGGAATTCTTGAAACTTGCATATATTTGTGTGTTCTTGAATGGGCCTACTATGTTATGAACTTATAGGCAAGTTTGTATTGAACTTAATTACATGTAATGGAATGATGTTTTGCTATGCATATGCATATACAAATGGTATGATCAAGTGTTTGATCTAGTTTACATTGAATCATTCGATTGCCTTGGGAACTATATGGTCACTTGTGTGTGTATACATACCCTGATGTAGGTGTTTTGTGAGTTGTATAATGATTGCCGAATGGTCTAGATGTTTGAAAACTAGTTACATGGAATTGAATGTTCAAAGAATCATGTTAGTAATTTGGGTTTGAGATGTTACATTGCATTTATCTAGGATTAATGAAATGAAAGGAAGCATGTTGTATACTTAGGTCATTCGAATTTGGTATGTTGTTAAGGATTGTAAATGCAAAAGGAATCATGAAAGTAGTAACCTATAATGTAAGCATGAAAGGAAATAACTTAATGGCTTATTCAAATGCTCTATGATGTCTTGAAATAAAATTGTGATATTGCTTGTTTGTTAAGTAAGTATGCTTGGTTGCTTGCTAGTTAAGTAACTCATAGTTTATCAATCCTTGCCTTGTTCTTGTATTGCATTGCCTTATCCTTGCTTGGTAACACTCCCGAGCTGGTTTGCTACTAACCCAGGGTAAGGGTGTTACATTTATTGGTAATCAGAGCTTTTTAATCAGTTCTAGGACTAAACTGAGCTCTCTTGCGTCATATAGGATACTTGTGTCACCTAGGAGACTTGTATTGTATAGCTTATGTCTTTGCTAAATTAAACTAAATTCCTAATTATTCTATTTGAACGTAGAATGTCTGAAACGAGACTTGGCCAGGACAATAAAAGTCCCGAAGGCTCCTCAAATGAATGAGATAGTGTGAGGATGGAGCAGAATCCTCCACAACAACAAGATCAACCCCGAGACCAAGTTGCTGCTAAACAGTAAGCTCCTGCTATAAATCCTGTGCAGCATGAATGTCTCTTGAGTATGAAGGAGATGTTCAATCATCTTGTAACTACATTGAAACAAGACCATCCTATTCTTCCTCCTATTTATGTGCCAAACAAAGCCCCGATTGACTGAATTCTTTGTTGTCTAATTAACAATAATTAAACCATACATTAGAGTAATTCAATATCACTTGACTTGTCTATGAGCTTCACACACAATTGCTTTAATCAAGTCTCAAGGTGATACATTCAAAGCATCTAATTAACACTAAATTTCTAACCAATAATGCAACTAAAAGAGTAGGGCATTATCATACTCATAAAACAGTCCTCTATATCTCCAACCATTTGAATATTCCCCTAACAAATACAAAGCCTAGTCGAACAATATCAAATCAGTCCCCAAACTGTCCTATTTAAAACAAGGCTCAATTCTAATGAATTAGTTGCTTACATACAATTGAAAGCCATTCAATTAGTCCCTTAATTCAAGTATAATGCTACCAACAATTTAACCATTCGAATTTTAGCAAAACAATCCTTAAACTTAGCTTGTTAAAACAGGGTAGTTTCCTTGCTTAATTAAGCTATCCAAACTGTAAAAACAACCCTTGAATTAGGTTCTTTCAATTCCATTATATCCAAGTATCAAGTATTCATATACATAGACCTTGTATTGCAAGTAACCATTTTCTTGACTACAATTCCTACTCATTTATACATCAAGCAGGGTGGTTCCAAAATTTGGCCAAAATAACCTCAATATCTAGGTAGGTTCAAATGTATATAAACATCCCAATTAACATTTCAATTGTGTACTCAGTTCACAACTTAGTCAATCTTAATACTAGCATAGTTTATTCATCAATCAAACTAAAGAATTTTAGGTAACCAATCGACAATTATCAACATTCAACCAAATATCACAATCGACATGCAAATGTCAATCTATAACTTTTCTATACAACATTCATACTTCATAATCAAGGGGTTTACAAGAAGGAAGCTTCCAAGCTTATACGATTAAGCAATGTTAACAAGAATTTACTTACTCCCAAGGAAGAACACTAATAAATTTTAGCATCTAGCACCCGAGACCTCAAGGTTTATCAATAGTGGTTCTATAATTCCTTTTTCTCAATCCTCTTGATTCAGCCGAGAGAGACAACGAAGGAAAACAAACTATTTGTTTGTCTCCTCATGAATGGAAATTCATATTCCCTCATCCCTTGAGCCACATCATCAAGCCCCAAATGCGTTTTATGATTATCATGCAAACATCAAGTTCTATAATTTCCACTTTTTGGTCCTTTCGGTTCTACTTTCATATTCCTCAAGTAGTTCAATTAGGTCCAATAGGAGCCATTTCTATGTATTCAATGTAACTCACTCAAGTCATAACATATTAGAGATTTAATTTACAAAGAGGAGGTGAAAGAATTCCTAAAATTTCTAAAAGAATTTACCAGTTGTGATCATCTCAGGACCAAGGAAAGGCGAATGAGTCGAGAGTTCGAGAGCAAAGATCATGATCCAAAAACTAGGTCCTTTTCTTTACTGTGATAGCAAGAAAATTCCATGGAAGTATGATTGTGAAGTAACAATTCAGGGAAATGATACTCCAAAGACCGTATCAGAAGAGGTGAATGGCGTGGGTTTCTTCACCAGGAGCAGAAAGCGATATGTTCCTAAAGGAGCAAAAGATCCTAAAGGGAAAGCCTTGATAGTGGAGCCCGAAAAGACGGAGGACGTTGAACCTGAACCACCAATCAATGAGCCAATTAAGGAAGAGGAGGTGAAAGAATTCCTAAAATTCTTGAAGCACTGTGAATAAAGTGTTGTCGAACACCTCCGCAAACTATCTGCCCGTATATAAATATTATCCTTATTTTCAAACACCTCTGCAACCTAGTCAATAGTTAAACCCTAAGAAATGTCTACATACATTTTAGCTATTAAGATTAAAATACGATTAAGTGTATCTTATTGAAATGTGAAGAAAGTTTTACTACATACATGTCTCTATACTAAGTTCAAGAGATCCTAATCTTAAAGTTTTTCACACATATACATATGTACATCTAAAGATAGAAAGGAACAAAATTACATTAAATAATTGCTAAAATAAAGAAAATGGCATTTAAGTTTATTTATCAAAATAAATCTGTTTTAGGGATTAAATTAAAAGAAAACCAAATGTAAGGGTTAATTTGAAAATAGTTTAAAATTTGGTGTCGAAATAAAAAGAAAAAGGACGAAATTGAAACAATTGAAAATAGAAGAGTTACGACATAAGGTCCGGGAAAGAAGGGCGTGGGTTATAACTGGGTAGGGTCGGGTAATCGAGTCATTAAAATAGCCATTACCAGAAACAAATTTCATTTTTTCTTTTCTTCTCAAAATAGATCAAAACCGGTTTTATTTTTTATCTGATAACATTCATTGTGTTCTTCATGAATTGAAGACCACGACGATGGTCCGCTGTGCCGGCCGCCTTCCACCGGCGTCAGCCACCATCGCCGACGGTAAAATTTCCCAGAAAACCCTAATTTCCTAGATTTTGGTAACCCCAAAATCGCATTTTTCCACCGGAGCTACGTCGAAATCAAATCACAATGGTGTTTTAAAGGTAAAATCAATCCCTTTTCTTTGTTAAATTCGAAATGAAAAAGAAAAAAGATAGAAAATGTTACCAGAAACTTGCTTCTCTTATTACTTTGGAACTTCGATTACAATTGCTTGCTTCTGCTGGTTTTACAACTTCTGAATGCTAATTGTAAGTGTATGGCTGTGTAATTTTGTATGTATCTAGTGTATCTGTTGTTGTGTTACACGAAATTTACATGGGTTTATATAGGTACAATTGTGCTTGAATTTCAAGCAAAAATCCCTAATGTTCATCCCCGAAAATGCATCCTCTTTGATTCTGATTGCTTGATTGTTGCTATGGCACCGATTTAGGGATTGTTCATTCCTATTTTGCTTCTGTTTTGACCCTATTTTCCAGCTAGGCTCCAATTTAGGGACTTAATTCTCTTGTTTCTTTGTTGATATGGTACTAATCCTTTTATTCCCCTTTGTTTCTGGTAAATGGCAACAACACCGCCGTCGAGAGTGACTAGAGCAATGAACACTGGTCTATAACATGTCGGATAAGATGAAGCATTCTCCATAAGTCGAAAGAATAGGCGCGTGGTTGCCACGTACGAGTGACGATCCCGGTGATTGGTCCTGTAGCAATTTGAACCGTTAGATCACCCCTAATCTAATGGCAGGGATGGTGAGCTGCTTGGTATTCTCCAGTTGGATCCCATGTTCAAGGCGTGTTCAATCCATGCCGTTGGATCTATCATGATCCAAAGGTCCTTCATCTACGTAGAAACACCAAGAGTTAGGGCCGTTTTTTGTGATTCAAATGTAATCGGGCCTAGTAGGCCTTTGTATAATGGAAATTATGGACTCTATGTATTTTAATGGACTCTAAATTATATCTAATGGATCTTCTATTTTATTTAAGTGGGCTCCATGTTTTATTTTTTTCGGTTTTAATAACTAACTATTATATTAACTACTAACTAAGACACTAACATCAAATGTATATAACTATCATAACAATAATACGTATAACAATTATACTAAGTACACTAAGTACAATATTATATGACACCTAGATAATTTTAATTACTACATTAATTTTTATAACACTAACATATGGCACTTATTATGATGTAACACTAACTACTAAACCAAAAATGTCATAATTAATACAATGAAAGTAAAATAAGTTAGGTGAAAATTCAGTGACAGCAGCTGTCCCTCTTTGGTCATTCCGGTGAAACATGAATAGAGCAAAGAACATAAGACACATATTTTCACCAATTATCAAACTGCTAATGCCTGAAATGACAAACGGGTTCTATTCTCCTTGCGCTCGAGTAGATAAGCGAGTTCCATTCTCCAAATGCCCAAACGAATAGGCGATTTCTATTCTCCTCATACTCGAATAGATAAGTAGATTCCATTCTCCGTATGCCCGAACGGATAGGCGGGTTCTATTCTCCTCATGCTCAAATAGATAAGCAAGTTCTATTCTCCAAATTCCCAAATAAATAGGCAGGTTCCATTCTCCATATGCCCGAACGAATAGGCGGGTTCTATTCTCCTCATGCTCAAATAAATAAGCAGATTCCATTCTTTAAGTGCCCGAACGGATAGGCATGTTCTATTCTCCTCATGCTCGAATAGATAAGTAGGTTCTATTCTCAAAAAGCCCGAATAGATAGGCAGGTTCCATTCTCCATATGCCTGAATGGATAGGCGGGTTCTATTCTCCTCATGCTCGAATAGATAAGCAAATTTCGTTCTCCAAGTGCCCAAACGGATAGGCGGGTTCTATTCTCCTCATACTCGAATAGATAAGCAGGTTCTATTCTCCAAATGCCCGAATAGATAGATAGATTCCATTCTCCATATGCCCGAACGGATAGGCGGGTTCTATTCTCCTCATGCTCGAATAGATAAGCAAGTTTTATTCTCCAAATGTTCGAATAGATAGGCAGGTTCTAATAGGTTCCATCCTCCTTATGCTTGGATGGATAAGCGGGTTCCAAAACCTGTCAAAAACAAATGCAAATGATCCAACTAAGATGCATATGCCCCTAAGGATGCCTAGTCATGAATGCATGTCTTATTTCTTTTGCCCTTTTTTCTTACCAATTTTTCTCAAGCAATAGACACAGAAGAAACTGTGAAGCTCTGAGAAACTTGGATTATAACATATCAAACATGTTCTCAACTTTGGTAATAGATGGTGAGTGTCTATTTTGGCCCGTCCCATAAAAAAGACAATATGATTTCTTTTCATATCTCTACACTAAATGGCTTTGCAATAAGAAAGCTTGCAATAACTCATCTTTCAATGCTAGTTGGCTTCACTAATTTCTTGTTGTTAAAATTCTATCGACCATTCCCTGGAAAGAAATCTTCACCATTGCCCACTCTTAACCTCAAGGACTGTAGGACACGTACTTCTTTTTGGGTGAAACTGGAGGTCACCAAAACATCGCCATGTTGTACCATAGGTTTAATGTTGTAGATACATTCATCTTTTCCTGTGACTTCTGTCTTGACTTTAAACCAGGGGAGTTCTTTGCAAAGTGTCTAGCGTTGCTAGGACACCTAAGAGCGAAACTCTATGGGGATATATGGGGAATGCATTGGCTTGCCATCATTAAACCGTGGGAAATCATCTAAAAGATGCAATTGTATGCTACAATGCTTGAACAAATAATCATGGATAGTCATCTCCATCATATTTGCTTTACCATTCTCATTCTTAATACATCTTTGCTTTGCTAAGAACATTTCTAATCTTTCACAATCCAGTTATCTTGTATTCCTGGTTGGAAAGGCTAAATTTATGCTCATATTCTTCAACACTCTTTTAGCCTTTGTCAAGTTATCATTTTAGTTGATACATCAATGTTCAGTGACAGGCTTCCTAGAATCATGTTGTTCTTCCAATGTCTCATATCCTTAACTATTTCCTCCAATGTCTGTAAAATTGTTCTCAATGTTGTAGAAAACAAATCCTGTGTAAGCATCTTTGTTTTGCAACATGATGCCTTAAAGTAATGTCAAAGTATCTCTTGAGGGTTTTTCGCAGAGATTTGCAGCAAAACCTATTTCCATCTTGAATCTCCTCATAAGTTCACTGCTCTTTATGCCCTAAGCTCCAAATTTGACCATGGAATACCTCATAGTTCCAATACCCTTTTAGATAAAATTCAAAGTAATGCCCAAAAATCTTTTATATATTTCAAGTGATTCCAAACTTATTAATTCTTATTTCAATGCAAGATGCTTCATGGAAAGGGAAAGATAGCAAAGGAGGAAAAGAAAAGGTCTACACAACAAAATTTTATTAGTATTGTGGCAAACACTAAAAGAAATTACAAAGAAGGAAACAAGTTTTTCAGATATCAAAGCCTAAATTCCTCCTGTCGAGACTCCAGAAGATGTCTTGAACGCTATCTATACTGAGCAGATTCTAGAAATAATGAAGATATGAAGCTTTTCTGGTATGGAAACCCCAAGATCGATTTGTGGAAGGACCACTTTTATCAATTATCTTAGCTGCCCTTTACGGGTTTTCAACTCAGATCCTCATTTGGTTTCAAAACACCCTTTGCGGGTTTTCATTTCGATCCCCATTTTCTTTTCTTTCTTCTATTTTTTCTTTTTCTTTTTCTTTTTTTCCATTTTTCTCTTTTTCTCTTTTTTTCCTTTTTTCTCTTCTTCAAACATAATACTTTTTAACGAGCCTGAATTTATCGAGCTTTGGAATTCGTCTCCATCCATTTTGGCTAAAATTAACGCTTCCACTGAGAAAACCTTTGTTACAATGTAAGGTCCCTCCCAATTCGGTACCCATTTTCCTCGAAAATCGCTTTGGATCGGTAACTTCTTCCTCAACACCAAATCCCCATCTTTGAATTCTCTTGGGCAAACTTTCTTCTCGTGAGCCCTTATCATCCTTCGCTGGTACATTTTCCCATGACACAGCGCCTTTAACCTCTTTTCATCAATCAGATTAAGCTGGTCATATCTTGCCTGCATCCATTCTGCCTCTTCTAATTTTGCTTCCATTAAGACACAGAGCGATGGTATTTCAACCTCAATAGGTAGCACAGCTTCTACTCCATATACCAATGAGAAAGGTGTTGCCCCAGTGGAAATTCTTACTTCGGTTTGATAAGCGTATAAGGAAAATGACAGCTTCTCATGCCAATCTTTATAGGTATCAGTCATTTTTGCAATAATCTTCTTAATATTCTTATTAACAGCCTCCACTACCCCATTCATCTTCAGACGATATAGCACAGAATTATGATGTTTGACATTGAACTGCTCACGGACTCCGCTACCCCATTCTCTGGTTGGAGGGAGACCATGGAGTTCCTCGGGAAAAACATCAATGAATTCAGATACAATTGGCATACTTGGTAAGCCGAATTCAAGTGCATCTTGCATAGTCATAGTAGCAAAGATTCAGGTCGGTTTCTTCTCAATTAGAAGGATTGATTCATTCCCTAAACCCTAGGGATAAAGTCTCCTATTATGGCAATCTACCTAGGCTTCATGTTTGCTTAACCAATCTAGTCCTAGTACTAGATCGAACTCACAATTTGGCAATACATATAGATCAATAGGAAATGGTATGATTCAAATGATTATAGAACATTCCTTGCAAAGGAATTTAATGGATGTGATCCCCCCTATTGGGTTCGAAACTACAAGGCTTTGTTTTACAATTTCAGGTTTCAAATTCAACTTTACACTAAAAGATGAGCATGCAAATGAATGAGTGGATCCCGAGTCTATTAAAGCATAAATAGGAGTCGAATTTAGCTCAACGGTACCTACTATGACATCGGATGATTTTTCATCCTCTTTTCCCCGGATGTGGTAGATTCGAGTAGGAGCTTGAGATTCCTGGTGAGTAGGAGCATTTGAATAGGGTCTCTTGTTCTTCCCCTAATTTCTGGATTGAGCTTGTATAGGTCCCTTATTTTGAATAGAGGGACTTGAGCTAGCATTTGCTGGAGTTCGATTTGGAACCTTGTTAGGATTCTGAGGACAATCCATGATATAGTGATCGGATGCTCCACATAAGAAACACAGATTCTGTTGAGTTCTACATTGCCCGGTGTGGTGCTTTTGGCAAAACTTGCAAGTAGAAGATTGAGCAGCTTTACCAGAATTCCCCGTACTATCAACAAAGATGATCAGGGCTGAAGGCTTGGTTACGGATTGGGTTCTCAGTATGTAGTTGCTCTTCTGAACATGAGTGTTCTTTGGAGTGTTTAGACTTCTTTGACTGCTAGTGGGGCTTGTCATCATTTCTGGATCATTTATCTTTCCAAGAGTTACCACTTTTGTGTTTCTCAGAGGCCTTCATCTTTGCCTTGGTTGCATTAGCCCGGTTCACCAAATTCTGGAAGTCAGTGATACCCAGGGCAGTGAATATTGGACTCAGTGCATCATTCAATCCATCGATAAACATCTAACATTTATCAGCATCAGTCTTGACATATTCTGACCTGTACTTGCAATACTTGCAAAAATCGCTCACGTACTGTTCAATGGATCGGATACCTTGCTTGAGGTACAAGAAACATTTCTGGTGCTTGGCCAGGTATTGTTCATTGATGTATTTCTTCTTGAATTCCTTGAGGAAGAATTTCCAAGGTACGACTTCAGCAGGAGCAGTCAATGTAGTGGTTTCCCACCAGCTTAGAGCTTTATCTGCCTACAGAGCTATGACACATTCGAGTTTATGTTCATTAGAACAGGGCAGTTGTTTAGTTAAGATTCGATTAGTGGCCTCTAACCAGTACTCAGCTACTTCAAGATTGGCTTCATCAGTGCCAGTGAAAGTATAGGCCCGATGTTGAGCCAGCTTGTCAATCGGGGCTCTGTTTGGCACAACAACAAGAGGAGGAATAGGATGGTCTCATTTCAAGGTAGTCACAAGATGATTGAACATCTCCTTCATGCTCATGAGACATTCTTGCTACACAGGATTTATAGCAGGAGCTTCCTGTTGAGCAGTAGCTTGGGCTCGGGGTTGAGCTTGTTGTTATGGTGGATTCTGCTCCATCCTCACACTATCTCCTTCATTTGAGGAGCCTTTAGGACTTTCATGTCCTGGCCAAGTCTCATTTCAGACATTCTACGTTCAAATAGAACAATTAGGAATTCAGTTTAATTAAGCAAAGACACAATCTGTACAATACAAGTCTCCTAGGTGGCACAAGTATCCTATATGATGCAAGAGAGCCCAGTTTAGTCCTAGAACCAACTAAAAAGATTTGATTACCAATAAATGTAACACCCCGACCCCGAGTTAGTAGCAAACCAGCTTGGGAGCATTACCAAGAAAGGACAAGGCAATATAATACAAGAACAAGGCAAGGATTGATTAACTCATCCTTATTAGATGAGTTACTTAACTAGTAAGCAAAAAATCATTCATTACTTATCATGCAAGCAATCTCACAATTTGATTTCAAGAAATCATAGGGCATTTGAATAGACCATTAAAAATTTTGCTTTCATGCTTACATTATAGGTTACTACTTTGAATTCAAGCAAACATGAAGCATTTCATGTAACTTCAATTAGACATGATCATTTAGGCACCCGATGGTACATACCTTGAGTTCAAGCAAGCTATACACTAAGCCTATCCATTCAGCAATTCACTTTACAAACACACAAAACACATACAACAAGGTATGTTCACACACAAGTGACCATATAATTCCAAGACGTTCGAATGTTTCAGTGTAAACTAGAGCAAACACTTGATCATTCCATTTCTATATTCATATGCGCAACAAAACATTATACTATTACATGTAATTTATGTTCAATACATGTTTCACACTTAACAACCAAGTTCATAACATAGAAGGCCCATACAAGGACTATATATACAAGTACTCAACTTCCAAAATGCATGATCAAGATTAACTATATACAATCTAGTGCCACCAATCTAGGAGATATACAAAAACAAGTATGAAACCATACTTTAACTTTGCTTGTGTGTTGCTTCGAGCTCAAGGAAACAGGCTTTAGAATCAAGCAACGATCAAATCCTTTATCATGTTGGTTGGGAAGAATGAAACAAGATTGATAAGTACAAGAACGTACTTAGTGAGGTAGTAACTAGTTCTAACCATTTGTTATATCAAGATAAGTGTCAATTAAACAAGAATGGTCCTAGCTAAGGATTTCAAGCATTCGGCTAGTATAAAGAATAAGAGGCAATGAATCATAATCCATGCTTTCATATAAAGATTCAAGCAAATCATGCTTACATAACAAGTAACATACAATTCATGGCTTTCATGTCAAGTAACATTCATTATATGACTTTCAAGACAAGTAACATAAGTTATAGGATTTTTATTTCATTTGTTATCAATTAAACAACCTCATTGGTACTTAGTTTGTATAGGTAATCGAGTCTCCAACCAACTATCACCACAAGATGCACCGTAGTGCTGGTCAACCCTCCTAGTGTCACCAAAGACCACATACGTACCCTCCGTCTGTCGCCAAATAGGGGCCTTAGCCCTGGACCGTAGTCCGCCCTAACACAATGAGCTCTAGACTCTAAGGCATGCCCTTCTACCTAGTCCAACTAGCTACCAAGGTTGTTCGATTTAAGCCATTTATACAAGTATTTCAAGTTCAAGATCATGTCAATAAAGTTCATTACATACTAGGCCCTTAGGCCAATTGAGCCATAGCTCACATATCATGTAATTCTCATGTGTTCATTTTATCAAGTTGGGATAACATTTCAAGCAAGTTCTTTAAATATTCGATCACATGCCACATCACACATACAAGCACCAATGTTACCACTTAAACATGCTTAGCAATCGAATTAAACATGTATTCAAGGATGTGATCAAATTTCATGCATTAATTTAGTCATTCTTCCCTTATTAGATCAAGATCATATTAAGTCAATTAACAATTCAAGAATTTAGACATGCTTGCTTTAGTTAGGACCTAGTCCTAACTCTCAAGTAAACTACACTCACTATACTCCAAGCTTAGCTAGTCTTGGATCCACACTCCTTTGTTCTTAGCTTTAGGATGTTCCACCCTTTCCTCATCCACCAAGTTCACTCCTGGTTCTAACACATTACACAAGTATATACATGTTAAAACAAGTTCACATAATCATTCAATCAAGGCAATGTTACTAGTACATAACATATACAAATCTGGCAGCATGTTCGTATACATTATTTACTATACATAACTACACTTATCTATACTTTAATTCATGTAAAACAGGGTAGTAACCATTGTCCCAAAACTGTTTACAAAATAGTTTTCAAAACTGTCAAAAATTGTCTATACTGCTGCTGCCAGGCAGCTTGTACTCTATTCACTTAATCATGCATAACTTTCATTTCGTACGTTGGAATTTCAATTGGTTTACACCATTGGAAATCTTAACTTAACTGTCTTTCTAACCATATAGGCCTTGCATTTTAGTTCTTTGCCAATTAATACAGTTTTTAACTTAAAGACATGGTAATTTACAACACTGGACAGTTTGCACTGTCCTTAGTGTTTCTTCTCTACAATTCATTCTACAACCCATAATTAATTTCTGTTTTCTCCTAATGAATTTAGCCATGTCAAGGCATTGTCCATGAAAATTTTAGCCTTAAATTCATTTTATACAATTTATGGTGATTTTTCAAAGTTACTGCCCAGAACAGAGTATTCTGGGCAGATTACACTAGGTTGAGTTTCTAGTTTCATAACTAATCTAAACAAGATTCTAGCAATGTAATTCAACTTATTTTCATTTTCTTACATGTCTAGGTCAGTCTAGTTCACCTAGAAATGTGCTTAAAATAGGGTATTATCATGTTAAATTCAATTTGATCTACTTAATCAATATTATACTTCTAGTTCACCATTTGAGCAGTCCATTACTTAGTTTTAACTAATCCAATTAGGTGCATTCATTTTCCAGCAAGTTATCTACTCTATTAAATCCTAAATTCATCTAGCAATGTGACCAAATCAGCGCATTACGTTCAATTAGCATGCTTAAACATTTTCACCTATCAAAACAGTCCTTATTCAAAACTGTTTTCAACCATGTACACTCTCATTAGCAATTTAGCTACTAGCATCCACAATTTCAAGTACTACTAGAAGCTAACATGATCCTAACATACATAACAATCATCCTAATCAATTTAGGCAACAAGAACATCAAAATCTCAAGATTCAAACATTCTATAACATGTAGGAGTCAAGCATTATACCTTCTCCAAGCTAATTTGATCAAAGATAAATCAAGAAGCATGGATTAAAGATGATCTATGAAGATTTTCTCTCCCATTTCTCTCTCAACCAATTTTGGCTATGGAGGATATTGGATGGAGGAAGATGTACAATTTTTGTTCATCTTTCCTCTCCAAATGTCGTGAATCACCATTCCAATAGGCCCATGTTCTCATCAAATGAGAACATGTGTCAAGGCCTTTAATTTAGTTCAATTTTACATGCAATCTTTATAGCTTTGCATGTTCACATTTCCATCCTTTCATTTAAGCCTTATAGTTTTAATTTCAATTCAATTTGGTTCTAATTTCACTTATTTGATCTTATGCATGGCTAATGTTCTTTCTTCCTTAATTTGATTACCACATAATTCAATTAGTTTATAGTTTAGATAGTGGTAACCTTCCTAGGCCAAGCTTAGGGTGTTACATAATCAATGGCTACCAAGATAAAACGATGCCCGTTTGATGCCTTAGGGTGAATCTAACCGATGACATCGATGCCCCACATGGAGAACGGCCAAGGAGCTGTCATAACATGAAGAAGTTGAGGTGGCATATGAACCTTGTCAGCATAAATTTGGCACTTATAACATTTGCGAGAATAATTGATGCAATCATATTCCATGGTTGACCAATAATATCCAAGACGCATGATCCTCTTGGCCATGGTGAAACCACTAGGATGGGTTCCGCAAACTCCTTCACGAACTTCTTCCATAATTAATTGAGCTTCTTTTGTACCCATACATCTTAGAAGCACTTGATCACGACTTCTTTTGTATAAAATCTCTCCATCAAGGACATACCCTGAGTCCATTTTCCTGGTCGTTTTCTTTTCATTTTCTTTAGCTTGCGGTGGGTAGTGCTAGTATTTTATGTATTTCAATAAGTCATGGTACCATGACAATCCTTCCATCTCTTCTTCCAAATCATAACAACGGACTGGAGAGTCTAGCATATGTAATCTGATTGGCACCATCTTAGAACCCTTATTTACCTTAAACATAGTGGCTAAGGTGGCTAAAGCGTCAACCATCTGATTGTCTTCCTTGGAGAGATACTTGAAAGTAACCTCATCAAACTCTTTGATTAGCTTGAGGACTAACTTGTGGTATTCTACCAGCTTCACATCTTTCGTCTCCCATTCTCCATGTATCTGATAAATGACCAATGCTGAATCTCCAAAGACTCTTAGAGTATGAATTTTCCTTTTTATAGCCTCTCTTAGACCCATTATACAGGCCTCGTACTCTGCCTTGTTATTAGTGCAGAAGAATTTCAAACGACTGGTAAAAGGGTAATAATTTCCTTTTGGCAAAACCAAAACTGCCCATATACCTCTTCCTAATGCATTTGTTGCACCATCAAAGTTCATAACCCAAGATTCTATTGAAGTCTCATCATATTCTGAGATACACATCAAGTCTTCATCAGGAAAACTAAAATTTAACTCTTCATATTCATCACAAGCGCAGCTTGCTAAAAAGTCATTTATAGCACTCCCTTTTATCGCTTTTTGGCTCACATACTGGATATCAAATTCTGACAATAACATCTGCCAACACGCTAACCTTCCTGATAAAGCTGGGGCCTCCATCATGAACTTCAGAGGGTCTAACTTCGAGATTAGCCACGTTATGTGATAAAGCATATATTGCCTTAGCCTTTTAGCTGCCTAGACCAAAGAACAACATAGTTTTTCAATTGACGAATATCTGGTTTCATAATCATTGAATTTCTTGCTCAGGTAGAATATCGCCTTTTCTTTTCTTCCAGTATCGTGATGTTGCCCTAACACACAACCAATGGAATTTTTATAGACCGTTAGGTACAAGATCAATGGTTTCCCTAAAACAAGTGGTACTAATACTAGAGGATTACTCAACTGCTCTTTGATCTTTTCCAAAGCTACTTGACATTCTTCATCCCATGTCCCCGGGTCATTCTTCCTAAGTAACCTAAACATTGGATCGCACTTATCAGTTAGCAGAGAAATGAAGCGTGCGATGTATTTTAATCATCCCAAAAAACCTCGAACTTCCTTTTGTGTTTGAGGTGGGGGAGTTCCTGTATAGCTTTTATCTTATCAGGATTGATCTCAATTCCACTTCTACTCACAACGAAACCCAATAACTTCCCAGATATGACCCTAAATGTGCACTTAGTTGGGTTGAGCTTCAATTGGAACTTTCTTAGTCTTAGGAAGAGTTTTTCTAAATTAACCAAATGTTCTTCCTCATATCGAGATTTGGAAATCATATTGTCGACGTATACCTCTATTTCCCTATGCATCATATCATGGAAAAGGGTGACCATGGCCCTTTGATAGGTTGCCCCTATATTCTTAAGTCCAAAGGGCATTACTTTATAGCAAAAAGTTCCCCATAGCATCACAAAATTTGTCTTTTCCATGTCTTCTGGGCACATCTTAATCTGGTTATACCCGGAGAAACCATCCATGAAAGAGAAGAGTGAATGACCAGCTGTATTATCAACTAAAATGTCAATATGTGGGAGCGGGTAATTGTCCTTTGGGCTTGCCTTATTGAGGTCCTTGTAGTCAACACACATTCGTGTTTTTCTATCTTTCTTCGATACTAGGACAATATTCCCCACCCATTCCGGATACTTGGCTACCTCAAGGAATCCTGCATCGTATTGCTTCTTTACCTCATCCCTGATCTTGAGAAGTGTCTCAACCTTCATTCTTCTAAGCTTTTATTTTACAGGTTCACATCCTACCTTTATAGGGAGCCTATGCATGACGATGTCGGTGTCAAGGTCGGGCATATCTTGATATGACCAAGCGAAAATATCTTTGAACTCTTTCAAGAGTTCAATCGAACTTTGTCTAGTTTTGGCTGTGATGGTAGTACCAATCTTCACCTCTCTCTTTTCTGCTTCGGTACCGAGGTTTCATATTTCTAGCTCCTATTTATCTAGTAGAATCTACTTTTCCTCTGATTCTACTATTCTAAACATGTCACTGGGTATATCATATTCTTCCTCATATTCAATATTTCCAACTTCTTCCAAGCATAGAGGCAATTCAAAGTCAACCTTGAAGTCAGACTGGAATTCATTTATGCTAATGATATCTGAAGACCTGAAAAAAGAATAGGCAAAAGATATATACAAAGGGAAGAAACAAAATGAATGGAATGTTTTTTTATGATTTTAACTTTATGGTTTTCATTTGGTTTTGGCTTAGTTATGAAAAAAAAGTTTGCCACACAAGATTTAAGGAAATGCATCTTTTACTGAATTCAAATTAAAAATTTGACATAAGCCCTTTACATAAGATCCCCTATTGTCTCCGGGCCTAGAGCAAAAGGGTTGGTTTTGTGAATTACTTTGAACATGTCTTAAAAACTACAGGAATTTCTTCAGTAATCCAATTTTCAAGCTCAGAGCAAGGGCGAATCATTGACAGGTACTAGTTATCTTCTTCCTCATTGATTACAGCGTTAATACTCAACTTTTCAAACACTTCACATTAGGCGCTCTTTCTTTTTTCTTCCTCACTAATTGGGGCACTTGGATCCAACATGCCTCCAAATATAAAGCTATGGCTCAGTGGAGGGAAAGTCATCGGCTCCCACTCAATTTCCTCTCCCTTCAATCTATCTCTTCTTCTCTCTTGATGCTTTCTAATTTTGGCCCTTCTTTGCCATTTATTGGGCTTAAAGCCCTAGCCCAACCGATCCTTTTACGCTAGGATTACTACAGGATACAGCCCCCCTTGATGTCTCTTTCCAAATCCTTTCCCAATTTCAGCTCCTTTTCCATGTGTTTGTTTTACCTGCATCTTTGCACAGCTTGATAATTCTGGTTCTAGCACCTTGCTCCCTTCAGTGACAAAGGTTGCAGTGATTAGCTCCAATGTCCTAAAATGACACACGAGCGCACCCCCAGCGATCTCGATGAATGATTGTAGCGATGTTTTTTGAAATTCCTTTTAAAAATTATAAGTTCGGCGCTACGGGTTATCTCCAAAATCATTTCTTTGTGATCTTGGCTTAAAGGGATTTCTTTTGAAAATTCTTTTTCTTTCAAAAATCGATAAAAACTTGGAGTCACCACCGGCCACTTAGATGTGGTAGGCTGAACACCACAAAACTAGAGATTCATTTTGAAAGGGTTCGAGAGTTGGTTATGTGTCGGAAAGGATTAGCACCCCCATCACGCCCGAAAATCGATACCAAAATACTTGTTGCTTTTAATTAAAGGAAATTCTCAGAATTTGAAAGGAATTTAATTTGGTGACCTTAATTGAAAATTAACCTTAATTGAACAGGCTTTATCAAATTGGTGGGTTCAAATTAATTGGACATTTAATTAATAAGGTTGACGATACATCGGACTATAGACTAAATCGACATCATATAAGCCTGATGCCGTGTTAGTTTATGGTTCAAATCCCGCAAGTCACCTTTATGCATGGTGCAAGCAGTTAAAGAATGATATAATGACTTTGTCAAGTTTTAGATCTACCTTGAGTCGGTAAAGATTAATTCAAATATTTGGCCAACATCCTTTAAGCTCGGACTGTTGCGACACAAATATCAGAATTATTGAATATCTTCCTTTTTATGATTTAAATCAATTAATTCAAAATAAATGGGTCACATGAAGGACAATTAAATATGGATGTCACAAAAAGGCTTGAAAATTAAACACACAAAGAGGCCCCTAAAGCCCTAACCTAAAAGGACCAGATTATGAAAATTTAATTAGTGATCTAATTCAAAAACTAGGTGAATCTAATATTAACCCTAACTTAATTAATCTTAAAAAGGCTAGAGAACCCTAATAAATTATGAATTATCTTTTAACATGACAATTAACTCTGTCGGTCTTAAACTAGTATTCCAATAAGCCAAGAATACTATTTAAAGTAAATCAAATTAATTAATCATGATTTTAATTTAAATGTCAATTTAATCTCCATGTTAATTTTATCTTAAAAGTAATTAAGAAATGTCCAACTAGTTTAATAAACTTAACATTTATCCCAATAACCCAAGGGTAAATTTAAATTCACTAAACCAATTTGAACCTTAATCTATCTAAGGCTCTAAGCTAAGCCTAAATTAACCTAATTAATTTAAAGATCGTGCCCCTATAAGACAAGCACATGATTTTAATTAATTAAATTAATTTTACCTAATTCAAGAATCTATCAAACACAAAACCCTTATAACCTAAGCAAGCCTTAAACACAAGAAGGCCCAAACCACTAAGCCCAAAACATAAAAAGCCTAAACCACTCAGCCCAAAACATAAAAAGGCCTAAACTTCAAAACTAAACCCAAATGAAAGACCACATGTATACTTTTAAGAAAAATATATTTTAATTATATATTATATACCATATACAAAAAATTATTATAAAAGGGATAATATGAAATCATGATGATAAAGTAAACATACAAGCTAATAATAAATTAAACAACATTCAACAAGTTAAATAGCATACATATCACAAGCAAAAAAATAAAATAAAATAAAACACATAAAAAAGAGACTAAAATAAACAACAAAGGTTACCAATAAAATCATCCGCATTTTCATTGAACTATAAAAAAGGATTATACATAAATAAAAAGAAAAAGGGAAGAATGTACCCAAAACCCAAATATTTATGCTCGATCAACCAAATTCCACATGTTGTTGTTGGGGTTGAGAAGTTCGATTCAAGGGTTTAATAATGGTGGAAAATGATTTTCAATTAAGGAAATTAGAGCGGATAAGGGAATCGAATGGTCTTAAAAAAAGAAGAAAATGGTAGGGGGAATTGATTTTGGAGAGCTTTTGCTTCAATCGGCCAAGGTAAGTGTCGTCCTTTTTTTTCTTTTTCTTAGGGTATATATATATATATGTGTGTGTGTGTGTGTGATGAAGGATATTTTTGGTTTATCCCCTTAAAATAAGAACCAATGAAAATTAAGACCTTGGTCACCATGTAGTTTTTTAACCAATGGGAATGAGGCATTAATTCATCCAATGAGAACCAAGCCTTGGTGAGTAAGGAGTTGGGATTTTTATTATTTTTTGTATATATTTTTACTATATAAAATTATATATAATGGTCCATGAAATTTTAGGCTTAGGGTATAAGCTAAGGTTTTTGGGTATTTTGAAAAAAAGGGTAATGTGAATTTATTTTATTTCGAGCATTTAATTTAACCCGGACAAAATTTAGTGTCTACAGTTGCCTCTCTTTTCTTATACTTGTGGAACAAGAATAAAGCAAAGACCATAAGCACTAATTTTGTCCCACTTCCTTGTTAGGAGATTCATAACTTCGAGTTCCTCCTATATAGAACTATTCATCCTTCCTCCCCCTACAACTTGGAGCTATGAGTATCTACCTGATTTGCCCCGCAAAACTTTGAGCTACGGGTATCTGCCCCTTTTGCTCCAAAAAACCATTGAGCTATGGGTATCTGCCCCTTTCTCTCCAAAACCCTAAGCTATGAGTATCTGCCTCCTTCGCTCTAAAAACTCTGAGCTATGAGTATCTGCTTCCTCCTCTCGGTAGTTCTAATACGGCGAGCTTGAAATCCTTCGCCTGAAATCCTTGAGCTTTGAGTATATGCCCCTTCGGTCTAAAAACTTCAAACTATGAGTATCTGCCTCCTCCGCCCGGTAGTTCTAATACGGCGAGTTTGAAATTCTTCGCCTGAAATCCTTGAGTTTTGAGTATCTACCTCCTCCGCTCTAAAAACCTTGAGCTATGAGTATCTGCCTCCTCCGCTCAGTAATCCTTTATGTCTTTTCTTTTTCTTGACTTTCTGAATCTCTTTCTCTAAAACGCCTTTACAGGTTTTCTCTCTAAAGATTTTTCTTTTTCTTTTTTCTTTTCTTTTCCTTTTTTCTTCTCTCTCTTTTTCTTTCTTCTCTTTTCTTCTCTTTCTCTCTCTTTTTCTTTTTTATCTTTTTTTCCTTTTTTCTTGCTCTATTTCTTTTTCTCCTTCCTGTTTCCCTTTTTTCTCTTTCTCTATCTCCTTCTTTTTTTTTCTTTTTTCTTTTTTTCTTTTTTTTCATTCCTTTTTTTCTTTTTTTCTTCTTTTTTACTCCATTTTTCTTTTCTTTTCTTTTCTTTCTCTTCTTCTTCTTCTTTTCTTCTTTTTTATTTTTTTCTTCTTTTTTCTTTCTCTTTCTCTTTCTTCTTTCTCTTCTTTTTTGTTCTTCTTCTTTTTCTTTTTTGGATGCCCTTACGGGTTTTCGCCTCTAGTTCCTTTGGGTTTGTTCGTAAGAGACCTTCGTTCTCCTTTCTCGGCAAATTTTATCCATTTTGCATCTTGTGTCCTCCTGTCTTAGCTTTGGCAGATTCCTTTCATGTCTTGAAGCGAGTGCTAGCTTGACTTTTGCCTTAAGATCGTGAGTTATTTCAAAACTTCTCGCTCTTCTTTGGTTGATTCTTCAAACTACAGGTTTCTCTATGCCCTAATTTCTATTACATTGGCGCTTTGGCATCATTTTCGGATAGTTTACTCAAGGCCTGAAAGTCTTGATGGGAAAGCATACTGGATTCCAATGCTTAAAAGCTGCTCCCTTTGCTATGAAATCATTTGATCTCTTACCAAAATTCGAAGCCTAGAGTTGTGCTTCTCATTCCAAATTTCTTCAACCTTTGTAAATGCTGGCGAAGTCTTCTTATCATGTATTTAGGGACTAGTCATCCCCATTGAGATCTACTTCTCCAACCGGGAAGTTTCAGGTCAAAATCTCTTTCAATCTTTGTATATGTCAAAAATAATCAAAATGATTTGATGATATGAGTTAGCATGTTCCTAACCTAGGGATGTCTAGTTATATATGATGCATGAATGATGATAGTTTTAGAACTACTGGAAATATCTTGATTTCTGGTCGATCCCCTTAATCTCACATGGGCCTCATGTCTTTGCCAAGTCTTCATTTTTGTTTTATCTTGAAAGGATGTGGCTGGCCCATACCATTCTGACTGAAATCTGTGACTTCTTGAGGTACATCTTCGGAACACTGCCCCACTCAACTTGGGCTTCATTATTTTCTCTTTATTGACTCTTCATGGTGATTCCTCTTTACTCTCGTCATTGGGGTGAACTCATCCCCCGAAAATCTTCCAACACATCACTTCCCCAAGGTCTAATCTTTATTTTTCTTTACTAAACCTTCCTCCTTCATTTCCTCTTGAAGAAATGTACTGACTTTCATTGGTCAAAGTAACATTACCCACAGGTTTAACTCTTGCCTCTTCATGGGGTCTTTATGATGATCCTTCTACAATTTCAACCTTGAGGTGTACCCATTCCCCACAGATTTTCAAGTTATCCTCATTCTCAAATCTTCGAGCGATCTGGCGTACGTGGTCTTGCAATTGCTCTTTTCGTAGTCACTGAAAAATTATGTTATGCCAACCAATTAGGCCCTTGATCTGAAGCTGTGCTGGAAAGCCTTCTTATTCAAATGCTCGAAAAAGTTCAACGTACCACCATTAATACCACCCAATATTCTTTAAGGAATATGATTGAGCCATGAATCCCTACTGTGAACAGATTCGTTTCCATGACCTTCTTCAGGTGTGCAGACGCATTCTTATGACAAGGTGGTGATATCTCCACGATTCTGAGTCAAACCTTTGCCCCAATCTTCACTCATTTTGGCTAAACTTCTAAGATTCAAAGGATAATTATGGGACTTTGACGGCTTTATGGAAACCCAGCCCTTGTTAATACTCTTTTGATTAAGCAAAGCAGAATAATCCTCAACTGTAGACGTCGGGTCCTTCCCGTTAACAGAAAGCATGATTCTAAGACTGAAAGATGGATCGAAACGATGGCTGATTAACTTGGACATTCATTAAGCGTGTGATACACTACAATTCATACAAGACCAACTCGTGATTGTCAACCCCATCCTTACAGGATTTGTTTCATCTTTCACAGCTTGTTTTGCTGTAAGCGGATATAAGTATACCCCGCTCGCTTGATAAACTGTCACCTTATACGCTTTGGTTATCTTCAGACCAACTTCGGACGGCTAAATCGATGCCCCATGTTTCCTAATCTTAGCATTACTTCATCTCTTCCTCGGGTTCAACGGTTACTTGCCCTTGACCCATTAGTATGGTCCTTCTTCCTTCTCAATACTAGGCTGAAGACATGCCCCATGAGTCTCCCAATTTTCAATATAATTCAACCTTAATCTTTCTGAACCAACTAAGGAATTGCAATAGATACTTATTTTGGGTTATTGAATCATGCAACATGAAGGCCTGCTATTATTCCCTTCAAAAGCAATGATAGGTTTGTATTAGGTCGATCATGTACATACTTGACCTTGCACCCTAAACTCCATCATAAAAAGCATGGAGATACCTTATTCTTATATTTCTCTCTTTTCTTCTTTTTATTTCCTTTATTTTTTCTCTCTCTATCCTTTTGTCTATACATCGGTTTGCTAATCATCATTTCAACAAAGGATGCCCCTTTTTAGGTTAACATACAAAATCAAAATTAATAAAAAGAATATAATGCCCCGGATATCAAATGCAAGAGCGTCTTGGATTCAATCTCCCAATGATGAACAATTTGCCTTTGAAGGTTATGGAGAAATTTATGAAATTCCTTCTAGATTGCTCAGTTCATCCTTATGATTACGGTACTTGCTTAATCGGTTCAAAAACAACTCCTTCTAGTTCTCATCATCTCTCTCTATTTAAAAATGTTTGAGCTTTCTAACTTTTATTCAGCCCATAGAGCGTGGAAAACGCTATTCAGATAATTCTAATTGTAAGTGTGTACTTTTGATTATAATTAATATTGTGTCAGTATCCTCAAGGATTCATCTCCAGGACTTATTCAATTTGTTCATTCATTTCCTTTTTCCTTGGGGAATTCAACTCGTCACAGTCCTTTGTCTCGAGGATAATGGTGGAGCATACAACAATAACCCGAGTTACTCAGCATAGTCACAATTTTGAAAATATTACCATTACTCATAAAGTAAAGAGTTTCAAACTTCAGCGGAGTGCCCCTAAAATTCCACACTCGTATCCGAAATTGCCTATTACTAGGTTTCAAACGTTGAAGTGCTTTTTACTTAGTGCCTATTACCAGGCATTGAAGGTTAAATCAATTTTTCTTATTTTGAAATATTCTATTTTTTTCTTTTTTTTCCATCACATTCAAGCAACTCTATTTGGGCTCTCCTTGGAGTTTTTCTTATCATCGAACATCATCGAAGGAGTAGTAATCTTGCTTCTCGTGCTTTACCGACCAGACCAAACTGATCAAAAATCACGCTTTATCGTTATCATAACATTCAATTGATCTCTTTCATTAGAATCAATGTCGCATCATGCACGTAATATCTGGGGGTCTACGAGGGTAAGAAAGAATATATACACATATGTTTAAGAAAAGAGCATCCTTTCATTGAAATATCAAAAGCAAACATAAATTAAACATTTACAAAGTATTACTACTACTGTCTTTGGGTAAACAAAAGCAAAATTAATACACATAAAGCAGGTAAAACAAAAACCTAAAAATATGGATAGGATGCCCTGGAAACCCCTGACCCATGCAACATAGGTCAATTATCCCGACGGCTCAAACTTTCCAAAAACTTGGCCTCTTTCTCTGAACTTTGGTTTTTTGTTCTCAAAGGAAAGCACTCCATTCTTAACAAGTTCATAGATCTATCCCTTCAGAAACACGCACTCTTCCATTGTATGGTCAAAGTCACTGTGATGATACTTACATGGAACCCTGACACCAGACATAGGGTACAACTAAAACTTGAGTTCCTTATGTGCAAATAACTGGGTTGGCCTTGTTCATCTTGTGATCGTAAACTTTGAGATTCTTTAATTCGTCATTAAAGACTCTTTCTCCCATTATAATGGTCTTAAATTTGAATTGTTCTCAAATCAACATTTCATGCGAAGAATGCTATGAATATGCACAAAGAGAATTGAACATGACAAGAAAACAACAATAAACGCAACACAAAATAATGCTACTATGGACATATGAATGAATGCAAAGAGCGACACTGAGTTCGACAAATATCCTCGTTAAACGACTTGCGTTAATGGGAACATTGGTTTGTTACCATGATCAAAGGGAACACACTACATATGTGGTCCTTAAGCTGATATCTAGGTCGACAATTTTCTCCAAGATCCAAACAATCCCTTCTTCCTTTTTTAGAAGCTTGGCAACATCATTCTCTAGGAATTGTAACCTTGGGCGATCTCTTGTATCAAAGTTAACAAATGTGCCAATTCTTGTTCTTGCCCCCAAGTGGTAGAGGCGGCGAATTGTAGTCGCTCCAATATTGACATTTGGTACACTTTACTTGTTCTTCGAAAAGGGTCCCATTGAACTCAACACTCAGAGTGTACTGAAGCTAAGGCCAGAATTCTTTCCTACCCAAAATATTCTTTCTCGTTCTAAGTCGAGACTTGATTGTTGACCTAAGATGGAAAAATGGCCGATAAACCTTCGAGCTTGCCCTGGAAAACTTTGTTCTTTGAGTAGATACGTTTCTCGTTGATCTTCTTGCAAGGGTTTGAAACTCCTCAATTATCAGGGTTAGATGAAAGTCGTCAATTGTGAAACAACCATAGGTGGTAGTTCCAAAACTCTAGCACTGCTTGAAGTGGTGGTTGGTTGATCGAAACATCAAGTGAATATGAGATGTCGTTATACTCATTTGAAAACACTTCTTGCCTCGGAATCTAAATTATTCCACACTAACTTCCACTCAAACACATCATTAACTTTTGTGTTCATAAAGGTTTCGGCTGACACTGTTGACTTGAACCTCTGGCTGAAATATTGCCCCCATCATATAAATGCTCCCCTTCTGACCATATTTGTACGTCTTGATTCTTTTCATCATTGTTTCGAGCCAAAACTCTCATTAATCTAGTCTTTAATTTCAGACTATTTCCGACTCAATGTGCTCTTCATGATATGAAAAACAAAAAGTAATAGGAAAAGAATAGACAACAAAAAGAAGCCTGTTAGTCAAAAGGGGAATAATAAATTGAAAGCAATAAAGAGTAAGTACAGAAAATTAAGCATAAGGAAAGCACGTAAAGCAAGAGCCCTAACTGCATGAATTCTAGTTTGCTAAGGTTATTCGCATGGCACTAATAGGGCGGGTTTCTTAGATTCTCACACATGGGTTTGGTTCTAATTGGTGTACCCGAACCTATCTTATCACCTACTAAGGCAACAAGAACCCCAATTGGTTTCAGTTTGAGGGAAAGCACGACCTAGTGATGTGGAGGGCTGCTCACGTGTCAAAAGGCGTGGATTCTGGAAGTAAATTACCGACTCGTGGAGGGCTACTCACATGGGTATGTGGCGTTTCACTCCCACTTAAGGGATGAAGCTCGGGTATAGAGCTTGATGATCATGATGCAACACATGTAAGTGATTCCTTAGAAATTAAATGAAAAATTAATTCAAAGACCTCCAATTATCAAAGTCTGTACAATTGTAGTCGTATTTTCAAGAAAGGGTCAACCTCACTAGAATCGATTAAAATTCCAACAATTTTCCATCATTAAAAACAACAAATATTTTCTTGGCCTAACTCCCATTTTGTTTTAAAACAAAATTGGTCCCCAGCGGAGTCGCCATGGTGTAGCAACATATTTTGAAATCCCTTTGAAAAATTATAAGTTCGGTGCTACGTGTTATCCCCAAAATCATTTCTTTGTGATCTTGGCTTAAAGGGATTTCTTTTGAAAATTGATAAAAACTTGGAGTCGCCACCGGCCAATTGGATAAGGTAGGTCGGACACCACAAAACCAGAGATTAATTTTGAAAGGGTTTGGGAGTTGGTTACGTGTGGGGAAAGATTAGCACCCCCATCATGCCCAGAAATCGGTACCAAAATACTTGTTGCTTTTAATCAAAGGAAATTGTCAGAATTTGAAAAGAATTTAATTTGGTGATCTTAACTAAAAATTAACCTTAATTGAACATGCTTTATCAAATTGGTGGGTTCAAATTAATTGGACATTTAATTAATAAGGTTGACAATACATAGGACTATAGACTAAACTGACATTATATAAGCCTAACTGTCATGTTAGTTTATGGTTCGAATCTCGCACGTCACCTTTATGCATGGCGCAAGCAATTAAAGAATGATGTAATGACTTTGTCAAGTTTTAATTCTACCTTGAGTCGGTAAGCATTAATTCAAATATTTGGTCAACATCCTTTAAGCTCGGACTGTTGCAACACAAATATCGAAATTAATGAATACCTCCCTTTTTAAGATTTAAATTAATTAATTCAAAATAAATGGGTCACATGAATGACAATTAAAGAAGGAAGTCGCAAAAAGGCTTGAAAATTATACACACAAAGAGGCCCTTAAAGACCTAGCGTAGGCCCAGATTATGAAAATTTAATTAGTGATCTAATTTAAAAACCAGGTGAATCTAATATTAACCCTAAATTAATTAATCCTAAAAAGGCTAGAGAACCCTAATAAATTATGAATTATCTTGTAACATGACAATTAACTCGATCGGTCTTAAACTAGTATTCTAATAAGCCAATAATACTATTTAAAGTAAATCAAATTAATTAATCATGGTTTTAATTTAAATGTCAGTTTAATCTCCATGTTAATTTTATCTTAAAAGCAATTAAGAAATGTCCAACTAGTTTAATGAATTTAACATTTATCCCAATAAGCCAAGGGTAAATTTAAATTCACTAAACCAATTTGAACCTTAATCTATCTAAGGCTCTAAGGTAAGCCTAAATTAATCTAATTAATTTAAGGATCGTGCCCCTATGAGACGAGCACAATATTTTAAATTAATCAAATTAATTTTACCTAATTTTAATCAAGAATTAATCTAACACACACAAAACCCTTCTAACCTAAGCAAGCCCTAAACACAAGAAGGCCCAAACCACTAAGCCCAAAGCATAAAAAAGCCTAAACCACTAAGCCCAAAACATAAAAGGCCTAAACTTCTAAACTAAACCCAAATGAAAGACCACATGTATACTTTTAAGAAAATATATTTTAATTATATATTTTATACCATATACAAAAAATATTATAAAAGGGATA
Organism: Hibiscus mutabilis; assembly: GCA_019671005.1. Taxonomy (NCBI): domain Eukaryota; kingdom Viridiplantae; phylum Streptophyta; class Magnoliopsida; order Malvales; family Malvaceae; genus Hibiscus; species Hibiscus mutabilis. The sequence continues at coordinate 66,103,831 of CM033716.1, forward strand.
ATATGAAATCATGATGATAAAGTAAACATACAAGCTAATAGTAAATTAAACAACATTCAACAAGTGAAATAACATACATATCAGAAGCAAAAAAATAAAATAAAATAAAACACATAAAAAGAGACTAAAATAAACAACAAAGGTTACCACTAAAATTATCCATAGTTTCATTGAACTATAAAAAAAGATTATACATAAATAAAAAGAAAAGGAAAGGAAAGACTGTACCCAAAACCCAAATATTTATGCTCGATCAACCAAATTCCACATGTTGTTGTTAGGGTTGAGAAGCTCGATTCAAGGGTTTAATAATGGTGGAAAATGATTTTCGATTAGGGAAAATTATAGTGGATAAGGGAATCGAATGGTCTTAACAAAAGATGAAAATGGTAGTGAAAAACGACATGCATAATCTATTTTGGAGAGCTTTTGCTTCAATCAGCCAAGGTAAGTGTCGTCCATTTTTTTCTTTTTCATAGGGTGTATATATGTGTGTGTGTTTGTGTGTGTGTGTGATGAAGGGTATTTTGGTTTATCCCCTTAAAATAAGAACCAATGAAAATTAAGACCATGGTCACCAAGTAGTTTTTTAACCAATGGGATTGAGACATTGATTAATCCAATGAGAACCAAGCCTTGGTGAGTAAGGAGTTGGGATTTTTATTATTTTTTTGTATATATTTTTACTATATAAAATTATATATAATGGGCCATGAAATTTTTGGCTTATGGTATAAGGTAAGGTATTGGGTATTTTAAAAAAAGGTAATGTGGATTTATTTTATTTCGAGCATTTAATTTAACCCGGACAAAATTTAGTGTCTATAACGGTGCATCAGTGGTTACTGATGCAATAATTTCCTTCTTTGCACCGAAAGTTATTAGTTGTCCATCGATCATGAATTTCAGCTTCTGCTGTAAAGTAGATAGGACCGCTTCTGCTGTGTAGATCCACAAGCGCCCAAGCAAGCAGTTGTGACTAGGTCTTATATCCATGACCACAAATTCAACATCGAAGGTCGTTGGTCCAATTTACAAAGGCACCTCAATTTTCCCTAACACATCCTTCTGAGTTCCATCAAATGCTCTTACCGTATTTGGTAAGTTCTCATATGAGAACTATCTATTAGCAGCTTCTTCAATGTGGCTAACGGTAGAACATTTAGTGCTGACCAATTATCAATTAGGACTCTGTGTAACATATATCCCTTACATCTGGTAGTGATATGTAAAGCCTTGCACGATCCCCTTCCCTCGCCCGATATTTCCTCATCATTGAATGAAATGAAGTTGTTGACAATAATGTTACCGACTAACATGTTCATCTTATCGGTTATGATCTCTTTTGGTACGAATGTCCGGTTCAGAATCTTTAACAAGGCCTCACGGTGGCCCTCGGAACTTAATAGCAGAGAAAGCATAGAAATTTGAGCCATAAGCTTGTGGAGTTGCTCCACGACACTATATTCACTATGTTTTAAAATCCTCATGAATTCTTGAGTCTCTGATTCCTTCACAGGCTCGTGATATGTTGTTGGTTTCTTTTTGAAGAAATCTTTGTTATCTTCTTTCTCAGGTTCTTCAGCAGCAGTTTTCCTTTGCGCTACATCTCTATCCTCTACTATTGGCTGGGAATAGAGCCTTCCACTCCTCATGAAATGACTCACCTCATTGACCGGTTCTTCTTTCTCTTTAATAGATGTTTCTCCCAGAGCTACCATCGCACAAGCGTAATTCCAAGGGACCTTCTTGCTATCCTTGTATGGAAACGGGATCGGTGCCTTAATTATAAGCCGTGAGGTTACACCTCTTGCTGGCTCAATAACTCTCATTTTAGCCTTAATAACTAAAGGCTTTATTCCAAAGTAATCTCTTCTAGAGGGTGACTCCTCTGATGCACAAACGTCCAGCATGCATTCCTTGTCTTCTTTTTTAAAGAACTCAAGTTCTTTTTCATTCATTTTGTCTTGAACTAGTTGCCTAAATTCTAAGCAACAATCAATCATGTCCTTTCTTCATGTGGTATTCACAGTACAATTCATCTTCAAGTTTTAGCTTCTGGGCTCCTCCTTCCAACATCCCTACTGACACTATTTGAGCTCATACCCACTTCATGGGAGTTCTAACTTCAGCAACACATTCCTTAACCACCTTATCCTCCTCTTCTATGATTGTATTCACATCTGCCTTTTGATGATTTGGTATAGGGTTTCCCTTATCTTCTGACTATCGAATAATAGCATCCCTGATTTTCTTAAGTCATCGACCACCCTTTTGAGTGCAGTACAATTCTCAATGGTATTCCCCCTAACTCCTGCATGATATTCACATTGTGCCTTCTCATCATACCATGGTAGGTATGGTGGTGAGAATAGGGGAACATGTCTTGGTAGCACCATCTGGGATTTGACCAGTTCAGCAAACAGTTCTGTATATGTCATTGGGATAGGAGGGAAATATGGTTTCGAGCTTCCTTGATGTCTTTTTTCTTCCTTTAGAGGATTTGTAACTGCTGGAGCTGTGGTCGAGACATTAGGTTTGTTAAAGACTACCCCCTTCGAGTAGCTGGGGTTGTAGGCATTTGTGGCATTGACTTTATTGTCTCTCTTTTAGTATGGTTTCTTTGTTTCCCCACTATCCAACTTTTCATTTTCCATGGCCGCAAGAATCAACTCTCCATTTATAAGCATGTCCACAAAACTCTTTGTGGCATGGTTGAGCATACGATCATAGAAAGAACCCTTTAATGTCTCCACGAACATTGGGGTGATTTCATTCTCCAACAATGGTGGCAAGACTTGGGCAGCCACATCCCTCCATCTTTGCGCGTACTGGTGGAAGCTCTCATGATGCTTTTGCTCCATCCCTTGCAGAACTAAACGGGTTGGAATCATGTCTGAAACATGCTTGTACTACTCACTGAAGGCTCTGGACAAATCCTTCCATGATCTGATATTAACTCGACTTAGCTACGTGTACTAGCGTGCAGCGAATCCTACTAGGTTGTCTTGGAAGCAATGGATAAGCAGCTTATCATTGTCAAGATATATCGACATTTACCTCAAATACATAGTTAGATGTGATGTAGGGCACGTAGTTCCATTATATTTTTTGAAGTCGGGGACCTTGAACTTGGGTGGTACTACCAGATCAGTCACTAAGCTTAAATCTTTGGCATCCACTCCTCCGTATATACCTCATTCTTGGAAAGATTTAATCAGTCCCTCCAACTTCTCATAGAGATCGTACCATTTATTCTCAGCTTTCACCTTGTCGGCAATTTCATCGAGATCAGGAACCTCAAGAACCTCTTCAAAGTTTATCTTCCTATCATTCCAAACCGAGGTTTCAGCAAAATGTAGTGAAATCTTGGCCTTAGAAGATTGAGCTTCTCTTTGCATACTTGGATGAACGAAGGCCATCCCTTGAAATTTTGGCACATGTTCCTCGCCAGCTTCCACCGCGTCTGGATCCCTAAAGCCTAACATGGCTGTAATTGAACCAATTTTCTTTTGATGAACTAACTTCATCTGTTACTTTAAATCCGTCTCCAGCTTATCTAACCTATCCTGATTATTCTTATGGTTGCTTTCGAAGACCGTCACTCTGTCTTCAATTGCTCTAACTTGAGATCGAGTACCGTACTTGTGATTTGTTTTTTCTATTTTGATTTTCTGTCATTTTTATTTGAGTTAGATTATTATTATGGCATGTATGCATGCACAAATGTAAACACAAATGCTAAGAAAAGCTATGAATAGAAGAATGGAATGCAAATTAATGAATGCAAGCGAAGGGCCATCAATTCCATTAAACATCTGCTCAAGAAACAACTCTTTTATTAAATATGAAATGTTTCTTATTACAATAAATTTCATTTACAAATATTTTACAGCCTGAACTCTTAGTTCCTTGATTTCTTCAATGAACCACATAAGCCTCGGTCCCACTTCTCCTGCTGGCTTGATGTACTGACGAAGAGTTGTAGCCTCAGTGGGCTAACATCACCATGTGACGAGCCACATCATGTACCTGGGTCATGACAGTCCTATCGAACTCATCTCATTCTTGAAATCTTCTAGCAACGTCTCTAAGACGAGTGAACCAATAATCATTACCTCCCTCAGCTATGTCTTCAAGGACCAAGATCTTTGTCCTATATTCCTATATGATGTTATCCATTCCTTCAAACTGTTTCTTCAAAGTATCATTCTCACTTAGACATGCCTGAAGTTTTAATATAGGTGAAATGATTCTGGACTCTATACAACGAGTGGTTCAAATCATCTATTTTGGCTTGCAACTTAGTAACACAAGCCTGACTCTGCTTTAGCTTCACACTGGTATGGTCATATGCCTTTTGCAGCTCAAATAAGTGAATCTTGTTGTCGTGGGCCTTCCTTTTCCATGCAGCCACACTTTATTTCTCTCTTTCATGAACTCGTTTGCCATTTCCATTTTCAGTTGCCACCTTACCCTAAACCTCGCGCCTTTCTCGTTCCTTTTCTTTTCCTACAGCATGCTCGATTTCTTGCTTCTACTACTCTAGGGTCTTTCCCAGATTAGCTGCTAGACTGTCTTCAAATGTTCGCTGATTCACCTCAGACCAATGTCGTACCTTTACATTCTCATCTTCACTTTTTAAAATCCTTCGGTCCATAACAAGAGCTTTTCAAAGTTGAGCAATTATTTTGAGAATCAACCCCTTCTAGATAACAATGATGTGGAATGAATGGATATGCAAAACATCAAGACAAGGGGAAGGAAGATTAAAATCAAGAAAACACGGAGAACTCAAAATAATTCCATGAACAATTCTGAGCAGCACATTCCAACACTCCAGGACATGTCTCCCATTATTACTAAAACCCTAGGTTTTCTTCATGGCTCTATTGGGGTGAGCTCTAAGTTCTCAAACGGTTCAGTTCTAAGAGGTACCAAGCTGTCTTTGTTGTCCCCTACTAAGGGTAGCAAAGCCCTTGGTTCTCACCCATTATAGGTTTCAAACGAACCAAGTTCAACTCAGGAGGACTCACTCCCTATGTCTTCTCAAAGAATCAATATCCTTACGAAGACATGAGGCATATGAGTCCCGAAGGTACTTGCTAGGCTCATACGGAGAATCAATATTCTAACACGAGCAAAGTGTTTTCCCCTCATTTAACAAACAGGACGAAGCTCGGGTATAGAGCTTTTTGCAACAAGTTTATAATGCATAAAATCGAATTACATTCATTAAGTGGACGAATAGATTGAAACCTTGGTGAACTTTCAAATTCCTTTGTTAAAAAACATTTTTTTAAAACAATTTGTGGCCTGGCCCTCTTTTGTTTTTTAAAACAAAAAAACAACAAAATTCCCAATGGAGTCGCCAAGCTGTTGCAACCCCTTTTTAAGAGTTTTGACATTTTGGAAAACTTTATAAAATCACGGAGTCGCCACCAATGTTTTGAAAAGTGTGATTGGATCACTTTTAAATAAGGGTATTTTGATAAAAAAAAACGTGTGGGGAAGGTTTACCACCCCCACGACGCCCAAAAATTTGTACCTAATTAATTTCTAAAAAATGCTTTGAAAACTTGAATTTTCAAGTTCACAAATTTTGATTTATTTGCCTGCTTAATAAATATAAATCTATTTTAACGGTCTTATCGCACGGGAAATGAAATTTAATCATCGCCAACACTTCTGGCGCAAACCCGTCATTCCCGTTTGATAAGACACCGCATTAATTAAGTTTTCACTTTTTAACAAACCAACAGAGAATAGTAAGTGTGTCAAAGTTTTTATTAAAACCTACTCAATAGTTAAACCCTAAGAAATGTCTACATACATTTTAGCTATTAAGATTAAAATACGATTAAGTGTATCTTATTGAAATGTAAAGAAAGTTTTATTGCATACATGTCTCTATACTAAGTTCAAGAGATCCTAATCTTAAAGTTTTTCACACATATACATATGTACATCTAAAGACAGAAAGGAACAGAATTATATTAAATAATTGCTAAAATAAAGAAAATGGCAATTAATTTTATTTATCAAAAAAATCTATTTTAGGGATTAAATTAAAAGAAAACCAAATGTAATGGTTAATTTGAAAACAGTTTAAAATTTGGTGCCGAATTAAAAAGGAAATGAAGAAATTGAAACAATTAAAAATTGAAGAGCTACGGCATAAGGTCCGAGAAAGAAGGGCACGGGTTATAACTAGGTACGGGCCGGGTCATCGGGTCACTATAAATAGCCATTATCAAAAACAAATTTAATTTTTTTTCTTCTTCTCAAAACAGATCAAAACCAGTTTTGATTTTTCTCTCATAACATTCATCGTGTTCTTCATCAGTTGAAGAACATGGTGATGGTCTATCGTGCTGGCCGTCTTCCACCGGAGCCAGCCGCCTTTGCCAGCAGCGAAATTTCCCAGATTTTGGTGACCCCAAAATCACATTTTTCCCTGAAGCTATGTCAAAATCAAATCACAACGGTGTTTTAAAGGTAAAATCAATCCCCTTTTCTTTGTTAAATTCGAAACAAAAAAGAAAAAAGATAGAAAATGTTACCAGAAACTGGCTTCTCTTATTGCTTTGGAACTTCGATTACAATTGCTTGCTTCTGCTGGTTTTACAACTTCCGAATGCTAATTGTAAGTGTATGGCCGTGTAATTTTGTATGTATCTAGTGTATCTGTTGTTGTGTTACATGAAATTTACATGGGTTTATATATGTACAATTGTGCTTGAATTTCAAGCAAAAATCCCTAATGTTCATCCCCAAAAATGCATCCTCTTTGATTCTGATTGCTTGATTGTTGCTATGGCACTAATTTAGGGATTGTTCATTCCTATTTTGCTTTTATTTTGACCCCATTTTCTAGCTAGGCTCCAATTTAGGGATTTAATCCTCTAGTTTCTTTATTGATATGGTACTAATCATTTTCTTCTCCTTTGTTTATGGTAAATGGAAACAACAACACCGTCGAGAGTGACTGAAGCAATGAACATCGGTCTGTAACCTGCCGGAGAAGACGAAGCGTTCTCCAAAAGTTGAAAGAACAGGCGCGTGGTTGCCACGCACGAGTGACAATCCCGGTGATTGGTCCTGGAGCAATTTGAACTGTTAGATCACCCCTGATCTAACGGTAGGGATGGTGAGTTGCTTGGTCTTCTCCAGCTGGATCCCGTGTGCAAGGCGTGTTCAATCCATGTCGTTGGATCTATCTTGATCCAACGGTCCTTCATCTGCACAGAAACACCAAGAGTTAGGGCCCTTTTTTGTGATTCAAATGTAACCGGGCCTAGCAGGCCTTTGTATAATGGAAAAATAGACTATATGTATTTTAATGGACTCTAAATTATATCTAATGGATCTTCTATTTTATTTAAGTGGGTTGCATGTTTTATTCTTTTGGACTTTTATAACTAACTATTATATTAACTACTAACTAATACACTAACATCAAATGTATATAACAATCATAACAATAATACGTATAATAATTATACTAAATACACTAAGTACAATATTATATGACACCTAGATATTTCTAATTACTACATTAATTTTTATAACACTAACATATGGCACTTATTATGATGTAACACTAACTACTAAACCGGAAATGCCATAATTAATACAATGAAAGTAAAAGAAGTTAGGTGAAAATTCAGTGACAACAGAAGACCCTGGATCCATTTGGCCGGGGCAGTTCCATCATCACTCAACCAGAAATTAAAATTCGTCTTCAAAGGGCGGCTTGTCAATGTAGATGTTGAAGAAGAAATCATAGCTTCCATCACTAGTGATACCTCTTATATAGAAACTGATGAGAAGGTCGTGGAATGCTCATTTTGGTCCTTTGAATTTTTCATTGCAGCCTTCATTGCCGAAGGGAGCTGGATTCCTACTCCAAATTTATCTAGAGCCACAAGAATGGGAATCAAACAGATGGTGGGGAGAGGGGCCCGAGTCGGTAGAGGATTAGGAATATATCTACAAGGTGTGACCAATAAACAATATCGTTTTGGCCTAGGATACAAGCCATATGAAAAACAAAGAAGGAGCAAGATTATGAAGAGATATGAGAGAAGGAATGCTCGTCTGAAGGGCGAAGAGGCCAACTAGGAACCTATGGCTTTTCCGCGCCTTTCTAAAACTTTTTTGTTAGGAGGATTTATCCACTCCAAGCAAGTTAAGAAAGATGAAAAAGCTAAGTTAGGAAGGATGTTGGAAGCATTGGACATCAATGTTGTGACCAAAGAAGGAAATGAAGGAGTGTATCTAAGGGGAATCCGTTCTTATACCCCTGGAACTGTTCTGAACAATTGGACTGCTGAAAAACTCCCTACAGTGTTTAAGAATGTTTCAGAGTTCCCTGATATCAACGTATCGAGTGACACTGAAACTTATTTTTGAGCGAGAAGTGTGTCTAGGTGGACCTCATGAACTTGAAGAAGATCAAGATTGTGATCTATCTCCCAACCTATTTAGAATGGTAGAGCAAGATGAAAAACAAATCTTGTCTCACAAAGAATCGGTAGAAATTGTGAGTTTAGGAAATGATGAAGAAAAGAAAGAGGTGAAGATTGGGACATGCTTTACTACAAAAACAATACGTGATTTGATTGAGCTACTCCTAGAATTCAAAGATATCTTTGCATGGTCCTATCAAGACATCCCTGGGTTGAGCACGGATGTGGTTGTGCATAAACTCCCCATAAAGGAGGATTGCAAACCAATCCAACAAAAGCTTTGAAGGATGAGGCCTGATATACTACTGAAGATAAAAGATAAGGTAAAGAAACAACTTGATGTTGGGTTTCCACAAGAGATCAAATATTCATAATGGGTGGCTAATATAGTCCTTGTTTCGAAAAAAGACTGCAAGGTTCAAATGTGTGTTGATTATCGAGATCTAAACAAGGGTAGCCCAAAGGATAATTTTCCCTTATATCACATCGACACCCTGTTTGATAATACGAAAAAACATTCATTGTTCTCCTTCATGGATGGCTTATCAGGCTACAACCAGATAAAGATGCACCCTGATGATATGAAAAAGACCATATTCTTGACGCTATAGCAGACCTTCTATTATTAGGTGATGCATTTTAAGCTAAAAAATGCGGGGCCAACATACCAACGAGCCATGGGCACTCTATTTCATGCAATGATGCACAAGGAAATTGAAGTGTATGTCAATGACATGATCACCAAGTCTAAAACGGAGGAAGAGCATGTGGTAGTATCGAGGTAATTGTTCTTGAGATTAAGGAAATATCAGTTAAAGCTAAATTCAGCCAAATGCACCTTTAGAGTCGCATTATGAAAGCTGTTGGGTTTCATAGTTAGCGAAAATAGCATTAAAGTTGATCCAGATAAAGTCAAAGCCATCCAATATTTACCACCCTACCTACTCAGAATGAGGTAAGAGGATTCTTAGGGAGATTAAATTACATTGCTCGGTTCATCTCATAGTTGACCGAAAAATGTGATCCCATCTTCCGTCTTTTTAAAAAGCATAACCCAAGAGGATGGGATGATGAATATCAGGAAGCCTTTGACAAGATCAAGCACTACCTATCAAATGCCCCAGCTTTAATGCCGCCTATCCCAAATAAGCGTTGATTCTGTACTTATTTGTCTTTGAGAATTCTATAGGATGTGTACTGGGGCAACATGATGAGTCAAGAAAGAAAGGTTTATTTATTATCTCAGCAAGAAATTTACAAAATGTGAAGTGAGATATTCGTCAGTTGAGAAATTGTGTTGTGTCTTGGTCTGGACTACCAAAAGACTAAGGCAATATATGTTGTATCATACAACCTGGCTAATCTCAAGGTTGGATCCTCTTAAATACTTGATGGAGTCGACTGAACTGACATGAAGAATGGCCAGATGGAAAATTTTGTTGTCTAAATTTGACTTGGTTTATGTGAACAAAAAAACCGTGAAAGGGAGTGCAATAGCTGACTTCCTAGCTAGCCGGGCCCTAAAGGATTATGAACCTCTAAACTTTGATTTCCCAAATAAAGATTTAATATGTGTCACGGTTGTGAAGGAAGGTACCCCAGAAGATAAATATTGGAGACTAAACTTTGATGGTACCCCAAATGCTGTGGGCAAAGGAATAGAGGCAGTGTTAGTCTCGCCAGAGGGTGATCACTACCCTCTTGCCAGCAAGCTCGATTTTGATTGCACGAATAACATAACAAAATATGAAGCATGTGTCATAGGGATTCGAGCTGCTATCGAGCCTAAAATTAAATCATTGAAGGTATACGGGGACTCCATGCTCATGATCTATCAACTCTGAGGAGAATGGGGAACTAGAGATTCCAATTTGATGGATTATCGGAATCTCGTTTTGGATCTAATCAAAGAGTTCTATGAGATTACCTTCCACTATCTCACACTAGAGGACAAGAAAATGGCGAACGCCTTGGCTACTATGTCTTCATTGATAAGAGTTAACGAGCAATCTGATTTAAAGCCTATACAAATGAGTATATACCAGTCTCCGGCCTATTGAATATAGCATCGAGAAAGGTGAAAAGGAAGAACATCCTTGGTATCATGAAATTTTGCAGTACATAAAAAGTCGTGAATACCTAGAGCAGGCCACTAAGAATGAAAAGAGGACACTACGAAGGCTAGCAAGCGAGTATGTCCTAGATAGGGAGATCTTGTACAAAAGAAGAAAGGATCAGGTCCTATTGCGATGTGTGGATGCTGTCGAATCCAAAATATTCTTGAAGATGTCTATAAGGGTGTATGCGAAACACATGCCAATGGATTTACAATGGCAAGACAAATTATGAGATTTGGTTATTATTGGTCCACAATGGAAGAGGACTACATCAATTATACCAAGAAATGCCACAAGTGTTGAATTTATTCTAATAAGATTCATGTTCCCCCATCACCGCTATATGTCATGAACTCCCCATGGCCATTTACTTTGTGGGGCATGGATGTCATTAGTCTTATATCACCGAAATCTTCCAATGGGCATCGGTTTATCTTTGTAGTTATTGAGTACTTCATCAAGTGGGTAGAAGCTGCTACTTACGCTAATGTCACCAAATTGGTAGTGTACAGATTTCTGAAGAAGGAAATCATATGTCGGTATGGGATGCCAAAAAGTAACATATCTGACCGGGCGTTAAACTTGAACAATATGACCATAGATGAAGTGTGTAAACAGTTCAAGCTATGACATCACAATTCCTCACCATACCGTCCTCAGATGAATGGTGCGGTGGAAGCAGCCAACAAGAATATCAAGAAGATTGTTGGAAAGATGGTAGAAACTTATAAAGATTGGCATGAGAAGCTACCATTTTCCCTATATGCTTATCGTACATCAGTTAAGACCTCTACCGGGACAACACCTTTTTCCCTGGTTTATGGGATGGCTGCAGTACTACCCATCGAGGTCGAGATTTTTTCCCTCTGAATTTTTTGGGAATTGAAACTAGATGAAGTAGAATGGATCCAAGATAGATATGACCAACTTGCTTTGATTGAAGAAAAAAATAGTGAAGGCCATCCGGTATTATCAAATGTACCAGAAAAGGATGATGTGAGCCTATAATAAAAAGGTTATCCCAAGAGAATTTTGGGAAGGAGATCTAGTGCTAAAAAGATCCTTTAGATTCAGAAAGATTCTCGATGGAAATGCATGCTAAATTGGGAAAGTCTGTACGTTGTGGAAAAAGCCTTTTAGGAGGAGCTTTGATTTTGGCTGAAATAGACAGTAAAGATCTGCCTAACCCCATGAATTTAGATTCAGTCAAGAAATATTTTACTTGAAATGAAAAGAACACAAAGAAAGGGAAGGTTCAAGATGAAAACCCGTAAAGGACGTCTTGAAACCAAATGAGATTTTGAGCTGAAAACCCGAAGAGGACTGGTAAAGTTTTGCAAAAAGGCTAAGGTATGATGATTAGTTCCTTAGAGATATTGACAAAGCACTAGAGGTCTCCTTAACACATATGAAGAAGTCTGTACGTTGGTCCATCGAAGCTCGTCTGCCTAATATTCGGGGCATCTAATTTTTTTTTTTTGCTTTTATCCTCTTTCAATGTTTTCTACCTAATATTACAGACTCTTCACTTAATAAATTCTTCATTTTATCTTATTTCTTTGTTTACACGAGTATTATACATTGACATAATGATCAATAAGCTAAAAACTCCACATATAGGAAAAGATCTATTTGTCTTGCAATCTGATCAAATCTGAAAAGAAAAAAGGGACCGAAACAGTCCTGATTGAAAATGGACATTTCCATGGGTGAAAGAGCTCAAGAAAAAAGACACTACCTAAACAGAATATGGGGCAAATAATTGTCTTGCAATCTGATCAAATCTGAAAAGAAAAAAGGTATTTGACTCAAACTAAACAGAGTTCAAGCTGCCAATAATGTCAATTTTAGAGCAGATACAGATGCTTAAACTTACTCCAAAATCCAAAAAATAACATTCACGAATAACATTTTGCATTCATGCTAGAATCACTCATGCATTCTTTAGACATGATTAAGCTAGGGTCATTTGACTCATAATAATCATAGCATCCTAAATGTGTCTACAAAACAAGTTTTACAGATTTTGTCTCTCTAATAAGTGGTAGAACAGATAAACTCAACAAGCAAGTTCATCTCCCTGATAATGCAGTGGAATGAACAAGATTACAAACTTGTCTCCCTAAATTTGCAGTAGAACAGATACAGCGTGACAACAAATTCAACTCCCTAAAATTGCAGCATAATGTTCATTTTGTTTTCAGGTCATGACTCCCCGCCATGAAGTAGCAGAATCAACTTCTTCATGATCTCGCCTCCGTCAGTGGTGGTGGACCAATTTAATCAAGATTCTACATCTCCTACATTGGTATCTCATATCAAATGTTTCTCATATCTCACCTCTTTATCAGTGTTGTAGCATATCAAACTCTTAAATCATGCATCTTCTTCAGATTTGTAGCTTGATCAAAATTCAACTTTTAGATCCTGCCTCTTCGTCAATGTTGTAGCAAATCAAACTCTTAGATCATGTCTTTTTTATAGCTTGATCAAAATTGAACTTTTAGATCTTGCCTCATCGTCAGCGTTATAGCTTGATTAGAATCAAGCTCTTAGGTCCTGCCTCTTTGACAGTGTAGTAGCGGATCAAACTCTCAGATCATGCCTCTTTTTCAGAGTTGTAGCTTGATCAAAACTTTCTTCAGATTATGCTTCTTCGTTGGTGTTCTAGCATATCAACTTTTTTAGATTATGCCTCCTCATCGGTGGTGGAGCAGATCACCCAAATTAGTAGATGCCATTTCTTCAAGATTGGGCAGAGTGGATGAACCATCTTATCATCAACCCTTTTAATTTCATAGTTTGAAAAATATATATATAGAAAAAAAAGAAGAAAATTCCAAAAATGAAAAATCCAAAAATCCAAAAAAAGGGAAAAATCAAAGCTTCATCCTCCAATCCTTCCTCTTTGTCGTTGTTGCAGCTAGATCAATTTTTTTACCTTTAGACCTTGCCTCTTCATCGGCGCTGTAGCTCGACCAACTTCTGGTCTTGCTTCTTCGTCAGTGTTGTAGCTAGACCAAATTCACTAACTCCTGATCCTAACTCTTCGTCGGTGTTGTAGCTGGGTCAAACCATACTAACTCCTGGTCTTGCCACTTCGTTGGTGTTGTGGCTAGACCAAATTTGCTAACTCCCGATCCTGCCTCTTCGTCGGTGTCATAGCTGGATCAACCTTACTAACTATAGACCTTGTCTCTTCGTCGGTGTTGTAGCTTGGTCAAAATTTACTAACTTTTAAATTCCTCTCTTTGTCAATGTTGTAGCCAGTCAAGATACTCGAGCTCACACAGCCCATCGAGTTAATACATGACATACCTTGATCACTTAACAAATACATACATACATACGTACATACATACATATATACATACATACGTACATACATACATATATACATACATACGTACATACATGCATACGTACATACATACATATGTACATATCATACATACATATATACGTACATACATACATACATACATACATACACATATATATATATATATGTACGTACATATATACATACATAAATACGTACGTACATACATACATATGTACATACATACGTACATACATACGCACATACATACATACAACGTACGTACATACATACGTACGTGCGTACATACATACGTATATACATACATACGTACATACATACATACGTACATACCTACGTACGTACATACATACATACATACGTACTTACATACATGCGTACATACGTACGTACATACATACATACGTACGTACATACATACATACCTTGATCACTCAACCAGGGCAACTGGTGCTTCTTTATAACTCTTGCCTTAGAACTTTTTTCGAGCAAACTGAAGTCAAGATGGCCTGGTCCATTCGAGGTAGTTAAACCCTATTCCCATAGGGCTGTCATGATAAATCAACTACTGATGGACATGAGTTTAAGGTCAATGAATAAAGATTGAGGCACTAAATTGGTACTCATGTTGAGCGTGATAAGGAAGTGGTATTGTAAAGCCTATGTTTTGGCCTAGGATTCTCTAGGCTGATTAGATGGTCTGATGGACCAGGATTAGAGATTCGAGTCAAATTCTAAATTTAAATCGGAATAAATATTTTTGGTGCGAGAAAAATATGGGGAAATGTCTAAAAATCCTTATTCAATATATGAATATTTTTGGTAAAGTAAATTTTTGAAAATGTAATTTGGAAATTGGACATTTTGGCTAGCGACTAAAATGTAAAGATTGAAAACTATTTTTAGTGATTGTTTTGTAAAATGGTCAAACTTTAGAATATTTAAGGAGCTATTTTGCCCAAATGTTTTTATCAGAGTTTTCTCTAAATTGAGATTATTTTAATAATTTTAATTAAATATTAAAAGAGGATTAATTAGGATGAGGTGGTTATTTCTTAAAAACCAATTTTGACGTAACTTTCTTTCTCTCAAGTTTTCTCTCAAAATCTCTTCAGCCAAACACTCTCTTTTTCATCAAAGATTTCAAGTAATGCTCTTGATTAATTGAACTCTTTATTTCTAAATGATTCTTTTATCTTGTTTTCCAAAATCTTATTGTCTTCTTTTTTGCTTTTCAAGAGTAAACATCCAATTGAGAAGAAATTCACTCATTAGAGGTAAGGTTCATTCTTCTCCTCTAATGAATGGTTCTTTACTGAAATTCCCAAGTATTTGATCCTTTATATATGCTTTCTAATGAGTTTTAATGATTTCATTATGGAAATTGAGTAAATCAAGGTTAATTGATAAGATTTGGTATTTTTTGAATTGGATCTATTTTGCTGAGTTCTTGATTGATATTAATTATGATTTTGATGTTTTAAAATGTTAATAGATTGTTTTTAACATTGGAATCCCGAAACTATGTGAATCTCTAATTTACTAGGTTGCTAATTGTATTTTTGAGGAGTTGTGGAGGTTTAATGTATTTTGAAGGTATAAGGTTGAGGTTAGGTTGTTTTTGAATTTTAATTGAAGGTGAATAATGGATCAAACCATTAAGTTTTGGCTGGGTTAAGTTTGGAAGGTGTTTGATGTTGATTTCGGAAGTTTTGGGAAGGTTTTGGCTAGAATTTGAAGAGGAATGTTATGAGTTGTTGTTGTTGGGTTTGTGAATGCATTTTGATGCAATAAATCCTCTATTTTTGTATGGTAAAATCAGGGAAGATCGATCCTCAAGCTCGTACCGTCGCTTTGGAGGAGTGATTTGTATCGGTAAATGAAGCTTTGCGTTATCGGTGAGTGAGAACGTGGATTTAGCTTTGGAATGGTTTAAAAGTTATATTGGGAGTTTAAACTTAGCTTGAAACACTGGTTTAAACTTGAAAGTAAGTATAATGATATTTCTCCCTCGGTGTGCTTTAACGAAATTGGTTTATGCACTTGTTTCATATGACATGGTACATACTATTTAAGCATGTTTTCAAGTATGTTATATACTATTTTTTATCATATTTTGATGATGGATGTATTGGTAAATGATCCATGCAAGTATGAGGAATACTTGTGAATGCATTGGGTTAATGCTTTGGAAATGGTTTTGAAATGTTGCAAATAAAAACAGTGAGTTACATGTTGATAATGAATTATATTGGCAAGTAGGGGTGTTCAAAAATACCCGGCCATAACTACCCAACCCGTCGACCTACCTACCTGATTGAAAATTACTGGGTATTTATTTGAAAATACCCAAATTTTTCGGGCCGGGTACCCGACCCATAATTTTTCTCAGGTAGTCAGGCCGGGTCAGGGCCAAATTTTTTTTATAATCGGGTACTCGACCCGACCCAGTAATTTTAATACTTATATATTTTATATTTTAAATTCTATTTTTATTTTATGTTTCTTACTATTTTTCCCTAAAATTAATTTTAAATCCCTACCTTCTTTTTATACTTGTATTATATACTTTTAAGTTTTAAAATTTTCAAAAATAATTATATTAATTTGTCAATATGAGATTCAAAAGAAAAATGATGTTCGAGATTAATATTTTTAATACCTTCTTTTGTTGATAAGCTTTAATACATATACATATATATATATATATATATCCAAATATTTCTCTCTTAAAACTAACCCCAAATCAATATTTTTTGTGTTTGAAATATATATCATGAAATTTTATGTGTTTCCTATATATTTTTTCAAAAAATAGATTTAGAAATATATATAAAAAAGTGAATCGGTTACCCGATACCCGATTTTACGGATACCCAAATTTTGAGGGTACTTGATTTGTATAGGCCGGGTAACGGGTCGAGGTTTCACTACCCGAAATTTTGGGTAACCGGATTTGAACACCCCTATTGGCAAGTGATGCAGTTTAAAATATTATCAGATATAGTTGGTCGTCCATAGGAATGATAGTGCACTATAAATAAGTCGTCTTGGGTGTTGAGGGGTTTATGTGTACCGATACTCCTCCACGAGTATCCTTACGGTTGAGGGGTTATATGGTACCAAAAATTCCTATTAGTGGATTATGTGTCTAACATATAAGAGGGATTGTGATAGTACCCGATTGCAAGCGTACCATAATTTCGGTTGAGATGACATGAAGTGTTGAGAGGACACTTGTTGAATCCGTGTATCTGATTTAATATTTTTTAAAGTGTAACTTGGTTTATAATCACTTGAAATTCAATATAATTGATAATGTATCATGTTAATGTATTGTGATGTATAATGTGATTTATACGTGTTTACTCTTTAAGCCTTGCTTATGGGTGTTATGCATGGGGAATCTTAAATTAAGGGTTAAAAATGGGATTTGTTGTTAATCCAGGATACATGTAGCATATGGTTTAATATGCTAGTTTTTGGAAATATTAAGTGCATGTTTTTCAGGGCATGATATTTTTGAAAGATGGTTTAAAATGCTAAACTCTTGTGAGTTGGAAGTTGGTTTTAAATGCATTGATGGTGTTGTGTTTTGAGCACTCCCCGTTAAGCCTTATGTTTTTACGCTCTCTTTGTCCATCAATGCATAGAATTAAAGGTTAGAGGCGGCAAGCAAGCAAGGGAAAATCTAAGGACTCGGTTAACGCGAAAGTATGATTTTCAATCTAGACTTGTAGTAATAAAAGCAGGAGGGCATTGTTGTTTCGGGAGGGCTTTTGCTAAACTCCCTGTTGAGCAAGTTTGTATTGTTATCTTGGGATTATAATTGGCCTTATATGTTTGGTTGTTGCTTCGGATTTATGTTTCATATGGTGGTTGGTTGTTTACTAGGAAGCATGCCTTTATTTTTCCGTTTGAAGTATGATGCCATGATTTGATCATGTTTCTGTGATGTTTTAACATGGCTTGATCTTTAGAATTGTTGTATATATGTTTAGGGTTTGATAAAGCATGTCTGGATCCTTGATTATACAAAAAAACTAGAAAAATTAGACATTTCAGGACCATGTGTATCAGTATGGGTAGAGGTGTATTGATACGGGTAAGTGTATTTGTATCCTGAGTATCGGTACAAGTAGAGGTGTATCGATACAGTTTTAAGCTACTAGAATTTTGGGAAAATGATTTGTAACCCGCGTATCGATAAGCCTAAGGGTCGTATCGATACACCCCCGCATATCTGTACCCTTTGAGACAGTATTTGTACGAATGATCGTTATGTATGTTATTATCGATATTAAAGGTTTTAGATTCTTCCATTTTAATCCATGATTATTATGCATGCAATTAAATGAGATTGGATGGTCGTTTGAAGCAGGTTTTTGACATGTGAGCATGAAACCTGACTAATTAAGGATCGATAACTTCAAATTGGAATAAGTCCCTATAATTTTCTAGAATTGCAATTTGATCCCTAAATTGCTATTACGGGCAATTGGATGTCGATTCGACGCCCGATTGAGTTGAGTTTTCACCCGCTGCCTGCTAACTCACCCTAGGATATAGTATTGTATCTCGACAGGATAAAATAAAAAAATGGACATAATTTAAGTTAAACCTTTACGGGTTTGTTTTGACAAACCTAATATAGCTCGCTCGGTTCGGTCTTACGTCTAGACCGGGTCAAGGGGGTTACATTTGATGGTATTAGAGACAGGTTAGTGATAAGTGGGATAAAATTATGATTGTTGGAATGTTGTTATTGATTGGATAGCTATGTACGGCGATTGTTTATAAGTACGTAGATTGTTATATGCCATGTTGGGGGATATTTGTGGGACACATTGTCTTATTACTACAGTCAAAAATGTTTAATTTGAAAAGGAAGTCTTGGATCTTCTCTTGAAGCTGGCCTAATTGTTTTTGTTTTGGTATAATTATCATGTCTTAGAAATAGTGTCATGTTACGACCGAGGGAGAGTTGAGGGCTAGCACGAATGTTGTTGTCGTTGGGCAAGGGGTCGAGGAGAATGTTATATCTCCTAGGGGTTTACCAGCCCGGAACAAGTACCACATGCGCTAGCTAGGCCAGTGTTGGGTGATATGGCGTGTAACACCCTTTATCCCGGATTAGTAGCAAACTAGCTCGGGAGCATTACCAAGCAAAAACATTACATTACAAGTAAGAACAAGGCAAGAATAGATTAACTCATCCCTATTAGATGAGTTACTTAACTAGCCAGCAACCAAGCATACTTAACTTATCAAGCAAACAATCTCATATTTTGTTTACAAGTCATTATAGGTTACTACTTTAACAATTCCATTAACTACATCATACCACTATTATGGGAATGGTCTAAGTATACAAACATGCTTCCATTTTATTTCATTGTTCCTTAGATTGATACATATAACATCCCATACCTAAATTTACTAAACATGATTGTTGAACATACAATTGCATGTAACTTGTTTCCAAACAACTATACCATTCGACATTCACCATACAAACACATAACAGCTACAGCATGGTTTATTCACACAAGTGACTATATCATTCCACAAGGCATTCGAATAGCAATATAAGCTAGATCAATCACTTGAACATTCCATATGTATATTCATATATGTGCAGCAACTACTTATACATTACATAAAATTTGAGTTCAATACAGCTTGTTTCACATTGTCAACCAAGTTCATATCATAGTAGGACCATTCGAGAACACATATATTCAAGTATTCAAAATGCATGCACTAGTTCACTAGATAGAATCTAAGTGCCACCAACTATGGGAGTACAAAACAAGTATGAACCATACTTTAGCTATGCTTGTGTCTTGCTTCGAGCTCAAGAAATCAGGCTTCAAGATCAAGCAACAATCAAATCCTTTATCCTGTAGTTGGGAAGAATGAAAACAAGAGTGATAAGTACAAGTGAAACACCCCCTACCAGAGCTAGTAGCAACCCGGTTCGAGAGCGTTACTTAACAAGCAAGCAAGGACATGGCAAGCAATACAAGAACAGTACAAGAACAATCAAGCAACTTACTTATCATACAAGCAACTTCATATTTGATTTCAAATCATCCTAAGGTTGTAATCACTCATTTTTGACCGGGTTTTAGTGTTATTAGTGTTATTATAATAGTAAAATTATTAATATAAAAAATTAAAAATCAAAAAAAAATCAAAAAAGGGAATTTGAGTGGCCCTGCAATGGCCACGTCACCCCAATTACCCACCCCATGCCTATAAATACAAGGCATGGGGGCAGACAATTCTTCACGCCCAATTGAGGCCAAATTGCCAAATGAAATTGGCAATTGAATTGCCACCCAAATCGTGGGGGCTAGGCTGGCCGGGGTTAGGGGCAGTGCCCTCGGCCCCAGTTGGTTTGATCGAACATTAGATCGGGGTCCTATTTTAGGTCCGAACTAGTTAATATTTTTGGAGGGGTCGCGGTAGATCTCGGTGGGGTTCAGTCAGGGTTCCTTATTCGAGCTCCTAGTTAGGTATATTTTCTTCCCTTTTTTATTAGTGTTGTAATTTTTATAATTTAATGAAGTATTAGTTATTTTAAAATTGTAGTCTTATTTTTTAGTTTGTATGTTTATGTTTTAGATTAGTATTTAATATGTTTTAAATTTGTGTTTTATATTAATATTTTATTTATATTAGATTCATTTTTATTTATGTGTTAGAATAATATTTATTTGTGTTTTAAATTAATATTTATGAATGTTAGTATTTTATTTATGTTAGATATGTTAATATTTATGTATGTATGTTTTAGATTAATACTTTATTATTAGATTAGTATTTTATTATGATAATATTTATTTGTATTGTATTTAAATTATTTGTCATGTTTTATATTTTGCTCACTAAGTTTGCATAATGATATATAAATTGTCAATGCGGTGCCCTTTTATCCGAGCGTAAACGGGGCCAGTATCAGGCGTAGTGATAGTGGTTGGGCGTTTACTCTCGGATAACGGGGCCCTTAAAATTTATTCGCAATTATGACTGAATTTTAAACTAATCGTCACTTTAATCTGGAAAATCTAATATTAATAAAGCGGTAATTATTAAAGTACCAATTTTGGGCGGTGTGAGGGTGCTAATCCTTCCCCATCCGTAACCGACTCCTGAACCCAACAGTTTTTTAAATCTCTAGTTTTATGGTGTCCGGCCTACCTAAGTGGCCGGTGGCGACTCCAATTTTTAATAAAATGCGGTTTTTCACAGAATAAACGTTTTATATCCGAAAAATCACAAACACCTCGAAAACTCATTTTTAGCGAAGAAAGACATCGCTACAGATGGCAACTCCATTTGGGAAACATAGGCATTTTCAAATAATTACCGCTTTAATAATATTAAAAGTTCCGGATTAAAGTGACTATTAAATTAATATTTGGTTGTAATTGCGCGTTTATTTTAACGCATTTAAAATATGGCATATAAACTTTTTTTAAGTGTGGGGAAAACGCTAATGCTTTCGTGGAGATATATCGTTCTCCGTATGGGCCTAGCAAGTACCTTCGGGCTCGAGTACCTTATGCTTTCGTAAGGATATCGTTCCTTCGTATGGGCATAAGAGAATGGATCCCCCTGAATTGAACCCGGTTGAAAGGAGCCTATAATGGGTGATGATCGGGGCCTTGCTACCCTTAGTAGGGGACAGCAAGGACAATTGGTACCTCCTAGCACCAACACTGCATGTAGAGAACATAGAAACCCACCTGTTAGAGCCATGCGGATAACCTTAGGTGTTTTAGACTAGATAAATAGGGTTGTTTTGTTTATTTACCTTAATTTGTCATTTTATTTATATATTTATTATTTTTATCCGGTACTAACTCATTTTTTTGTGTTTTATTTTTATTTTACACATATTTTTGTTGCATTATCATTGCATCCACATTACATAGAGGCGTTGATTCAAGTGGTTTGCCCGATTAGAAAATCTTTCATCATGGAAAAAAGGTGTCTTAGGAAGGATGGCATCGATCCGATTTGTATGACATTGGTCGAGATTAATCAACAGATCTGAGGTAACGATTTGCCGAACAAGCGTGTAGTGCCAAAGTATACACACGAGACCCTGATTAGGTGTGTGAATGACTTAGCTACCGAAGCCGCGACTCTCCGACCTTTCGTAACCCCGGACATGGAAGAAGCACCAAGGTTTATCAAGTTGCTCGTGAGTGTCGAGGAGCTAGGAGGAGGTAGAGGTAGGGATTATGTGTAGAACTTTATTTTGTAATTAAGAATTTGTAATAGACTCTTTTTGTAATAGGGACTCCTTTTGTAATATGGGTCTTTTTGTAACTGGACCCTTTAATTCCCATGAAAGTCGTTCGAAAGGGTGATTACAGTGGAATCAACGCCTTTATTTGCATTCATGTTGCATATCATGACATGGTGTTGATTCAAGAACAGTTCATTAAAAGGCTTTCAAAATAGAAAAAGTTTGCTTTGCCGGGAACGATAATATTACAGTATCAAGTTAGGACGAGCAAAGACCAATCGCGAAAAGAGAACACGATGACGACAATAAGGCACGTGACGCCATGAAGATTCAATCGGGACGCAGAACCCCAATTTTAAATCTTCACATTTGACCATTTTTAAAATTCTCAAATTTTAATTTAACTCATTAAAAAAATTGAAAATATTATTATTTTGCTTTGAAACTTCTTCTCTCATAAAACTTTCAAAATAATAATAATAACAAAAAGAAACCTAAAAGTTTCATTTTTAAGTAAGTTAAAATTTTTGATAATAAAAATGGGGAAATTTTTAAACCAAATGATCTTTGAGAATTTTAATTTAAACCCTAAAATTTTTTAAAGTACTCCCTTAGGACCGATAGAATATATCCCTGTTTAGACGTATTATTCGTTTGCACCCAGAAAATATCTTATCTGCATTATGCCTGCACTTGTTGATGTCATTTTTAGAAGCCACAAAAATAAAGATCATGACGTCACGAGTCCATAGAATAGAATAAGAAGAGAAGACGAAGTCATCCATCATCCTGAAGACGACGTCGAGACGTGGAGCACAGGTTTTGCTTCCCAAAGTCAAGATCTCCAGAAGGAAACTAACTGTCACCTGTAATTCATTATTAGTTTCTTGCAACCAAACATTTTTCTATTGATTGAAAGTCTTTTAAGGACTGTTCGAGAATCAACACCGCATTTGCATTCATGCATTGCATTGCATTACATTGTACAATCATGACATATTTTACATAACACTATCACTACCTTGCATAAAATTTTTGGGGGGAATCCAAAGAACAATTAGAGTTTTATCGTGAATAAAAGAATTGAACACACTCAAAAATCAAGATTCGAGCAGTTAAAAGATGGACTCGAGAGAAAAAGAGAGAAAAAGAAGTTTGATGCCTTTAATACAAGAAAACTCTATTTGAGCCCCGATTTGGTCGTTCCTCCGGATTCCAAAGATTTCCAGATTTGCACATAATAAAGGAAAAGATGCCCCAAGATTCATGTGACCATATTCTGCAAAAAAGATGGGGGGCTACATTGAAAAATTACCGATCCACTACTTACCCGACAGTCTAGCATGACCTACCGTGATATGATATGCTTTGGACCCAGCACCAAGTCGTCAGTATCTCTAGGGTACGAAGATGAAACCTGATGAAAGCTTCAAGGAATGTGCTTTGAGGTGTATGTGTTTAGCGACCCAAGTGCAGCCTCCCGTAGATGAAGAGGAAAGTGAATTCCATGCCATCTTTCTTATTTCTTCTTTGATAAGGTGCTCGGGAAAATGAATACCAGCTTTGGGGACTTCATGACAGTTGGATAGAGAATCGAACATGCACTTCGGGACCTAAGTTTAAAGACCATACTTGCCTAAGAGCATAAGGAAACAAAGAGATAAATGGGTACCACTTTCAAAACATTGAGGCGATGGGGCATGACACTAAGAAATTTGGGGTCGTTAAAAAAAATCAAGAAGCTGGTCGATGGGGGAGTCATGACGAGAGAATTGATCCAGCGGTGGAAAAACAAGAGAAGAAGCAAGCCTACACTACATTGGAAGGGGCATAATGAGTTAGTACCCTGGAGATAATCCAAAGGTCCCTACAGTTTTCTCATCATTTCACAAAGAAATTCTCAGCAAAAAAATCATTGTTTATTAGAATTAAAAATCACATTTCCATTTAGAAAATCATTTTTACATTCTTGATTCTTTAAACATTTCATTTTTATGGGGTAGCTTTCCCATATGCATATACACACATTTTTGAATGGACATATGTATATATCATTTCTATACCAGGTCCTCGAATTTTGAATGCAACAGTACATTTGCTTCAAACCCAAAGATCAACTCTAAGTTGCATATATTTAGAAGAGATTGAATGTTGTGGTGATACTGTAAATGTGAGTATCTGCTAGTTTACTTGGGCCAACAGAGGAACAAAAGCGAGTGTTTAGACAATGGGCAGTTCCCATTTTAAGAATTTATCTTCTCAGGCACTTGTCGTTTAAGATCCTTGAAATAAAGTTAACCCTAAACCTTTAGCCCCTGAAGGCATTCTCGTGACATTTGTGAATATGACAACGAATTGTGTTATTTTACTTTACCAGAAGACACAGATGAGACCATACATATTAGATAAGAAGATCAGAAAATCATCAGAAGAAAGTGGTTGAAAACATGGATATGTCCAAACGAAAAACCAAAAAGAAGATAAATGGTAATTAGAAGGCCGAAGCAATCCAGATCGAGTAAATATTAGAAGATCTGCAGAGGGGCAATTAACTCTGAGCGGAAGATCGCATCAATACCCAGTATAGATCCGTGTTGATTCGAGGATACATTCATAGACTCGAATAAGAAGAAAGAGATTCAATGCTAAAAACCCAGAATGAGCAGTCTAAAAAAGAGGAAAAAGAAAAGAAAAAAGAGAAAACAAAAATAAAAAAGGAAAAAAAGAAAAAAGAGAAATGAAAAATATTGTCTATGTTTCACACACAGATCAAACAATACAAGAACGAGACTTCAACTATGTACAAGAGACACAAGGAATCCACATTTCAAGTAAATATCAGTTTTGAAAATTAGTATAGAAGCTTGAATTGAAGCCAAGTCAAGACAAGTCGGCCTGAAGATTGCCAATTTTTGAAAAAGGAAATGACCTCTAGGGTGAAAACCCAAAAAATGGGCAGTCTAGAGTGATCCTAAAAATGAAGAAAAAGAGTAGTTTGCCTGAGCATGCTGGCATCAATATCCAGCCAAAATATATTGATCCGAAGATACAAAAGAAGGAGGTGACCTCTAGGGTGAAAACCCAAAAATGGGCAGTCTAGAGTGATCCACAAGAAAAGAAAAAAGAAAAAGAAAAAAGAAAAGGAAAAAGAAAGGATAACATTTCATCTGGGCGTGTCGATCACAAGAATTCCCAGAAATGTATTCATAGTCCTTCATTCAAGAAATCTCAGTTTCAAAGAGTATTGAAGGATCAAGCATTATTGAACAGAAAACGAACATCAATATATAGCCAGAATGCAAGGCAGCCTACAGTAAAAAGAAAGGAAATGAACTCTAGGGTGAAAACCCGAAAACGGGCAGTCTAGAGTGATCAAAAAAAGAAAGGAATAATGGGCATATCCAAGTTACACAAGTACAGAAATACTATTTCACTTAACCATAAAC
Organism: Hibiscus mutabilis; assembly: GCA_019671005.1. NCBI lineage: Eukaryota > Viridiplantae > Streptophyta > Magnoliopsida > Malvales > Malvaceae > Hibiscus > Hibiscus mutabilis. The sequence continues at coordinate 66,129,471 of CM033716.1, forward strand.
CAAAGGCCTACATTACAAGCCCCAAAGACTATTCTGGTCATCCATAGATATCCAAGTTGAATGAGAGTGTCTTCAGATTTCATTCCGCCTATAAGGGTTAACTTTGCTTCAAGGAACGTCAAACTTCGAAGTGCTTGATCGACACCCAAATGAGGGAAGGATGGGGCATGGTGAGATAGTGAGATTAAGAGTGCCACCTTAAACGGGGTAGAAACTAGGTAGGGTTGTTCCTCTCAAAAGCCTATTAGACCAGAAGAAACTATACATTGGCATATATCTCCACAATGGTCAAGATCTTCTAAATATGCGCTTCATTAGAGTTGATCTCTGGCAACTTGAAGCAGATGCGCTATGGTGTTTGATATTTCGGGGGCAAACGTGTTTTAAAAGGTTTGACATTTTCTCCCAAAGTTTTGATGTTTACCATTTCCCCCAAACATTAATTTTTAAAAATGTTTGGCAATACACTTCAAATTTTGTTTACCATTCTCCAAGCATTATTTTATAAAAAATGTTTGGTCCTTAGAAAAAGAAGAAGAAAAGAAAAAGATGTTTACCATTTGTTCCAAACAACGTTTTCAAAATGTTTGGTATCCCCGTCAAGTTGTGATTTTCAAAATGATGTTATCTTTTCAAACAATCATTATTTTTTGAAATATACACAAGTAAATTGCCTTTTACTTTACTTTAAAAATGAATGATGATGAGATTTAAAGCATAGGGACCGAGAGTTAGTTCCGTCGAAGTGCTCTGGGAAGATCAAGGATGAGCTCGGGGATGGAAGCATTTTGGCTCACCCTAGTGACTAGAAATAGATCAAGGCTCTGTATGATGGGTCAGAAAATTCAAAGCAAAGTGGAGCCCGTGGTTGAATGGGGGGAACGCCAAGCTTAAGAAGATGACAATGGTTCTTATATAAATAATATAAGAACCAGAGGATCATTTATGAAAACAAGTGATAACCTCAAGACAAGAAGGCCTTTCGCACAAAAAGGTTTAAAAGCAGGTTCAAATGAGGATTTAAGAGCCTACAGTGAAGAAGTAAAGAGATGAAGAAATCTGAGGAACGACCTTTCAGGGTGTAAGACTTTAGAACAAAAAGGCTAAAAGAAAAAGAGAGAAAGAAAGAGAAAAAGTGAAAAAAGAAAAGAAAAGAAAAAAGAAGAAAAGAAAAAGAAAATGAGAAGAGAAAAAAGAAAAAGAAAAGAAAGAAACCATTACATTGCATGCATCATATAGATAGGGGCATGTCAATTTTTGCTTATTTTGGGCAGGTACCTGAAGAATTATCAAAGAACTTGAAGAAGTTTTGGCGGCCATTTTCGGCGTGAGTCCCTAAATTTGAAGAAGTTTTGGCGACCATTTTTGGCGTGAGTCCCTAAATTTGAAGAAGTTTTGGCGGCCATTTTCGGCGTGAGTCCCTAAATTTGAAGAAGTTTTGGCGGCCATTCCCGGCGTGAGTCCCTAAAATTTGAAGAAGTTTTGGCGGCCATTTTTGGCGTGAGTCCCTAAATTTGAAGAAGTTTTGGCGGCCATTTTCGGCGTGAGTCCCTAAACTTGAAGAAGTTTTGGCGGCCATCTTCGGCGTGAGTCACTAAAATTTGAAGAAAGTTTGGCAGCCACCTTCCGCATGAGTCCCCAAATTTAAAGAAAGTTTGGTAGCCATTTTCGGTGTGAATCCCCGAATCTGAAGAGACGTTGGTAGCCATCATGGTATGAATCCCAAATGTGAAGACAGTGGTTCTACATAAAAAGGCATATGTTTCCAAGCGCCTACAGAGAGAGGTTCTATATAGGAAGAATCCGCCGCTCTGAGGCTTCAGAAGCTGAAAGTTCTATATAGGAAGAAATGACGGCTCAGGTGAAGACTAGCAGTTCTATATTGGAAGAACTCCCAGTTTTAAAGGAATTCACCCATGATACACAAGGTTTTATATAGGAAAAAACTTGTGTCGAAAAGCTTAAGAGTTCTATATAGGAAGGGCTCCGAGCTTTATTGTCTTAGAGTAAAAGATTCTATATAGGAAGAATCTGTAGCTCCAAGATTTTGAAGCTAAAAGTTCTATATAGGAATGACTTACGACTCGGGGTGAAGACTAGCAGATTCTATATAGGAAGAACTCCCAATCGAAGGAATTCACCCATGATACACAAGGTTTTATATAGGAAAACTTATTGTGTCGAAAGTGAAGAGTTCTATATAGGAAGGGCTCCGAGCTTTATTGTCTTAGGGTGAAAGGTTCTATATAGGAAGAACTGAGAGCTACGATATTTCGAGACGCCAAAAGTTCTATATAGGAAGGACTGACGGCTCCGTGGTTTGAAGACTAGCAGATTCTATATAGGAGGAACTCCCGGTCGGAAGAATCCATTAGCGACCTTGAGAAGGTTTTATATAGGAGAAACCAGCGTTAAAGGCGAAGAGTTCTATATAGGAAGGACTCCAAGCTGCACCGTCTCGTAGAATGAAAAGTTCTATATAGGAAGGACGACAGCCTCCGTGGTTTGAAGACTAGCAGTTCTATATAGGAGGAACTCCCAGCCGGAAGAATCCATCAGCGACGCAGAAGGTTTTATATAGGAGAAACCAGTGTTGAAGGCGAAGAGTTCTATATTGGAAGGACTCCAAGCTGCACCGTCTCAGAATGAAAGGTTCTATATAGGAGGGACTCATAACTCGAGGCTTCAGAGTGAAGGGTTCTATGTAGAAAGAGCCTATAACTCCAAGATCGGAAAGTGACGAAGCTCTATATAGGAAGAACTTACGAGCCTGAAGATTCAGCTAAGGAAGAGCGGATAGTTCCAGAAGAACACGTGATTCCGAAGCCAAAGACGAGAAAGTAGGTCAAAAATGAGTGCTTTTGATCTTTGCTTTGTCCTCGTTTCACAAGAACAAGCAAAGAGGGGCAACTGTAATCACTCATTTTTGACCGAGTTTTAGTGTTATTAGTGTTATTATAATAGTAAAATTATTAATATAAAAAATTAAAAAATCAAAAAAAGGGAATTTGAGTGGCCCTACAATGGCCACGTCACTGATACCCACCCCATGCCTATAAATACAAGGCATGGGGCGGATAATTCTTCACGCCTAATTGAGGCCAAATTGCCAAATGAAATTGGCAATTGAATTGCCACCCAAATCGTGGGGGCCGCAAGGTGGCGGGGTTAGGAAGGATGCGTGCCTCGCTTGATTGGTTTGATCCAACATTAGATCGGGGTCCTATTTTAGGTCCGAACTAGTTAATATTTTTGGAGGGGCACGCGGTAGATCTCGGTGGGGTTCAGTCAGGGTTCCTTATTCGAGCTCCTAGTTAGGTATATTTTCTTCCCTTTTTTATTAGTGTTGTAATTTTTATAATTTAATGAAGTATTAGTTATTTTAAAATTGTAGTCTTATTTTTTAGTTTGTATGTTTATGTTTTAGATTAGTATTTAATATGTTTTAAATTTGTGTTTTATATTAATATTTTATTTATATTAGATTCATTTTTATTTATGTGTTAGAATAATATTTATTTGTGTTTTAAATTAATATTTATGAATGTTAGTATTTTATTTATGTTAGATATGTTAATATTTATGTATGTATGTTTTAGATTAATACTTTATTATTAGATTAGTATTTTATTATGATAATATTTATTTGTATTGTATTTAAATTATTTGTCATGTTTTATATTTTGCTCACTAAGTTTGCATAATGATATATAAATTGTCAATGCGGTGCCCTTTTATCCGAGCGTAAACGGGCCGATGTCGGCGTAGTGATAGTGGTTGGGCGTTTACTCTCGGATAACGGGGCCCTTAAAATTTATTCGCAATTATGACTGAATTTTAAACTAATCGTCACTTTAATCTGGAAAATCTAATATTAATAAAGCGGTAATTATTAAAGTACCAATTTTGGGCGGTGTGAGGGTGCTAATCCTTCCCCATCCGTAACCGACTCCTGAACCCAACAGTTTTTTAAATCTCTAGTTTTATGGTGTCCGGCCTACCTAAGTGGCCGGTGGCGACTCCAATTTTTAATAAAATGCGGTTTTTCACAGAATAAACGTTTTATATCCGAAAAATCACAAACACCTCGAAAACTCATTTTTTAGCGAAGAAAGACATCGCTACAGATGGCAACTCCGCTGGGGAAACATAGGCATTTTCAAATAATTACCGCTTTAATAATATTAAAAGTTCCGGATTAAAGTGACTATTAAATTAATATTTGGTTGTAATTGCGCGTTTATTTTAACGCATTTAAAATATGGCATATAAACTCGTTTTTTTAAGTGGGGGGAAAACGCTAATGCTTTCGTGGAGATATCGTTCTCCCGTATGGGCCTAGCAAGTACCTTCGGGGCTCGAGTACCTTATGCTTTCGTAAGGATATCGTTCCTTCGTATGGGCATAAGAGAATGGATCCCCCTGAATTGAACCCGGTTGAAAGGAGCCTATAATGGGTGATGATCGGGGCCTTGCTACCCTTAGTAGGGGACAGCAAGGACAATTCGGGTACCTCCTAGCACCAACACTGCATGTAGAGAACATAGAAACCCACCCTGTTAGAGCCATGCGGATAACCTTAGGTGTTTTAGACTAGATAAATAGGGTTGTTTTGTTTATTTACCTTAATTTGTCATTTTATTTATATATTTATTATTTTTATCCGGTACTAACTCATTTTTTTGTGTTTTATTTTTATTTTACACATATTTTTGTTGCATTATCATTGCATCCACATTACATAGAGGCGTTGATTCAAGTGGTTTGCCCGATTAGAAAATCTTTCATCATGGAAAAAAGGTGTCTTAGGAAGGATGGCATCGATCCAGTTGTATGACATTGGTCAGAGATTAATCAACAGATCTGAGGTAACGATTTGCCGAACAAGCGTGTAGTGCCAAAGTATACACACGAGACCCTGATGGTGGACATACAACGAACTACAAGGTGTGTGAATGACTTAGCTACCGAAGCCGCGACTCTCCGACCTTTCGTAACCCCAGACATGGAAGAAGCACCAAGGTTTATCAAGTTGCTCAGAGCTGTCGAGGAGCTAGGAGGTAGAGGTAGGGATTATGTGTAGAACTTTATTTTGTAATTAAGAATTTGTAATAGACTCTTTTTGTAATAGGGACTCCTTTTGTAATATGGGTCTTTTTTGTAATCTGGACCCTTTAATTCCCATGAAAGTCGTTCGAAAGGGTGATTACCAGCGGAATCAACGCCTTTATTTGCATTCATGTTGCATATCATGACATGGTGTTGATTCAAGAACAGTTCATTAAAAGGCTTTCAAAATAGAAAAAGTTTGCTTTGCCGGGAACGATAATATTACAGTATCAAGTTAGGACGAGCAAAGACCAATCGCGAAAGAACACGGTACGACAATAAGGCACGTGCGACGCAGAAGATTCAGTCAGGGCCGCAGAACCCCAATTTTAAATCTTCACATTTGACCATTTTTAAAATTCTCAAATTTTAATTTAACTCATTAAAAAAATTGAAAATATTATTATTTTGCTTTGAAACTTCTTCTCTCATAAAACTTTCAAAATAATAATAATAACAAAAAGAAACCTAAAAGTTTCATTTTTAAGTAAGTTAAAATTTTTGATAATAAAAATGGGGAAATTTTTAAACCAAATGATCTTTGAGAATTTTAATTTAAACCCTAAAATTTTTTAAAGTACTCCCTTAGGACCGATAGAATATATCCCTGTTTAGACGTATTATTCGTTTGCACCCAGAAAATATCTTATCTGCATTATGCCTGCACTTGTTGATGTCATTTTTAGAAGCCACAAAAATAAAGATCATGACGTCACGAGTCCATAGAATAGAATAAGAAGAGAAGACGAAGTCATCCATCATCCTGAAGACGACGTCGAGACGTGGAGCACAGGTTTTGCTTCCCAAAGTCAAGATCTCCAGAAGGAAACTAATCGTCTGTAATTCATTATTAGTTTCTTGCAACCAAACATTTTTCTATTGATTGAAAGTCTTTTAAGGACTGTTCGAGAATCAACACCGCATTTGCATTCATGCATTGCATTGCATTACATTGTACAATCATGACATATTTTACATAACACTATCACTACCTTGCATAAAATTTTTGGGGGGAATCCAAAGAACAATTAGAGTTTTATCGTGAATAAAAGAATTGAACACACTCAAAAATCAAGATTCGAGCAGTTAAAAGATGGACTCGAGAGAAAAAGAGAGAAAAAGAAGTTTGATGCCTTTAATACAAGAAAACTCTGTTTGAGCCCCGATTTGGTCGTTCCTCCGGATTCCAAAGATTTCCAGATTTGCACATAATAAAGGAAAAGATGCCCCAAGATTCATGTGACCATATTCTGCAAAAAAAGATGGGGGCTACATTGAAAAATTACCGATCCACTACTTACCCGACAGTCTAGCAGGACCTACCGTGATATGATATGCTTTGGACCCAGCACCAAGTCGTCAGTATCTCTAGGGTACGAAGATGAAACCTGATGAAAGCTTCAAGGAATGTGCTTTGAGGTGTATGTGTTTAGCGACCCAAGTGCAGCCTCCCGTAGATGAAGAGGAAAGTGAATTCCATGCCATCTTTCTTATTTCTTCTTTGATAAGGTGCTCGGGAAAATGAATACCAGCTTTGGGGACTTCATGACAGTTGGATAGAGAATCGAACATGCACTTCGGGACCTAAGTTTAAAGACCATACTTGCCTAAGAGCATAAGGAAACAAAGAGATAAATGGGTACCACTTTCAAAACATTGAGGCGATGGGGCATGACACTAAGAAATTTGGGGTCGTTAAAAAAAATCAAGAAGCTGGTCGATGGGGGAGTCATGACGAGAGAATTGATCCAGCGGTGGAAAAACAAGAGAAGAAGCAAGCCTACACTACATTGGAAGGGCATAATGAGTTAGTACCTGGAGATAATCCAAAGGTCCCTACAGTTTTCTCATCATTTCACAAAGAAATTCTCAGAAAAAAAATCATTGTTTATTAGAATTAAAAATCACATTTCCATTTAGAAAATCATTTTTACATTCTTGATTCTTTAAACATTTCATTTTTATGGGGTAGCTTTCCCATATGCATATACACACATTTTTGAATGGACATATGTATATATCATTTCTATACAGTCCTCGAATTTTGAATGCAATAAAGACATTTGCTTCAAACCCAAAGATCAACTCTAAGTTGCATATATTTAGAAGAGATTGAATGTTGTGGTGATACTGTAAATGTGAGTATCTGCTAGTTTACTTGGGCCAACAGAGGAACAAAAGCGAGTGTTTAGACAATGGGCAGTTCCCATTTTAAGAATTTATCTTCTCAGGCACTTGTCGTTTAAGATCCTTGAAATAAAGTTAACCCTAAACCTTTAGCCCCTGAAGGCATTCTCGTGACATTTGTGAATATGACAACGAATTGTGTTATTTTACTTTACCAGAAGACACAGATGAGACCATACATATTAGATAAGAAGATCAGAAAATCATCAGAAGAAAGTGGTTGAAAACATGGATATGTCCAAACGAAAAACCAAAAAGAAGATAAATGGTAATTAGAAGGCCGAAGCAATCCAGATCGAGTAAATATTAGAAGATCTGCAGAGGGGCAATTAACTCTGAGCGGAAGATCGCATCAATACCCAGTATAGATCCGTGTTGATTCGAGGATACATTCATAGACTCGAATAAGAAGAAAGAGATTCAATGCTAAAAACCCAGAATGAGCAGTCTAAAAAAAGAGAAAAAAAAAAAAAAAAAAAGAAAACAAAAATAAAAAAAGAAAAAAAGAGAAATGAAAAATATTGTCTATGTTTCACACACAGATCAAACAATACAAGAACGAGACTTCAACTATGTACAAGAGACACAAGGAATCCACATTTCAAGTAAATATCAGTTTTGAAAATTAGTATAGAAGCTTGAATTGAAGCCAAGTCAAGACAAGTCGGCCTGAAGATTGCCAATTTTGAAAAAGGAAATGACCTCTAGGGTGAAAACCAAAAAATGGGCAGTCTAGAGTGATCCTAAAAATGAAGAAAAGAGTAGTTTTTCTGAGCATCTTTGGCATCAATATCCAGCCAAAATATATTGATCCGAAGATACAAAAAGAAGGAGGTGACCTCTAGGGTGAAAACCAAAAATGGGCAGTCTAGAGTGATCCACAAGAAAAGAAAAAGAAAAAGAAAAAGAAAAGAAAAAAAGAAAGGATAACATTTCATCCGGGCGTGTCGATCACAAGAATTCCCGAAATGTATTCATAGTCCTTCATTCAAGAAATCTCGGTTTCAAAGAGTATTGAAGGATCAAGCATTATTGAACAAAACGAACATCAATATATAGCGAATGCAAGGCGACCCTACAAAGTAAAAAAGAAAGGAAATGAACTCTAGGGTGAAACCCAAAACGGGCGATCTAGAGTGATCAAAAAGAAAGGAATAATGGGCATATCCAAGTTACACAAGTACGTAAATACTATTTCACTTAACCATAAACCAAAGGCCTACATTACAAGCCCCAAAGACTATTACGGTCATCCATAGATATCCAAGTTGAATGAGAGTGTCTTGATTTCATTCCGCCTATAAGGGTTAACTTTGCTTCAAGGAACGTCAAACTTGAAGTGCTTGATCGACACCCAAATGAGGGAAGGATGGGGCATGGTGAGATAGTGAGATTAAGAGTGCCACCTTAAACGGGGTAGAAACTAGGTAGGGTTGTTCCTCTCAAAAGCCTATTAGACCAGAAGAAACTATACATTGGCATATATCTCCACAATGGTCAAGATCTTCTAAATATGCGCTTCATTAGAGTTGATCTCGGCAACTTGAAGCCAGATGCGCTATGGTGTTTGATATTTCGGGGGCAAACGTGTTTTAAAAGGTTTGACATTTTCTCCCAAAGTTTTGATGTTTACCATTTCCCCCAAACATTAATTTTTAAAAATGTTTGGCAATACACTTCAAATTTTGTTTACCATTCTCCAAGCATTATTTTATAAAAAATGTTTGGTCCTTAGAAAAAGAAGAAGAAAAGAAAAAGATGTTTACCATTTGTTCCAAACAACGTTTTCAAAATGTTTGGTATCCCGTCCAAGTTGTGATTTTCAAAATGACTGTTATCTTTTCAAACAATCATTATTTTTTGAAATATACACAAGTAAATTGCCTTTTACTTTACTTTAAAAATGAATGATGATGAGATTTAAAGCATAGGGACCGAGAGTTAGTTCCCGTCGAAGTGCTACGGGAAGATCAAGGATGAGCTCAGGGGATGGAAGCATTTTGGCTCACCCTAGTGACTAGAAATAGATCAAGGCTCTGTATGATGGGTCAGAAAATTCAAAGCAGTGGAGCCCGTGGTTGAATGGGGGAACGCCAAGCGAAGAAGATGACAATGGTTCTTATATAAATAATATAAGAACCAGAGGATCATTTATGAAAACAAGTGATAACCCTGAAGACAAGAAGGCCTTTCGCACAAAAGGTTTAAAAGCATGTTCAAATGAGGATTTAAGAGCCTACAGTGAAGAAGTAAAGAGATGAAGAAATCTGAGGAACGACCTTTCAAGGTGTAAGACTTTAGAACAAAAAGGCTAAAAGAAAAAGAGAGAAAGAAAGAGAAAAAGTGAAAAAGAAAAGAAAAGGAAAAAAGAAGAAAAGAAAAAGAAAATGAGAAGAGAAAAAAGAAAAAGAAAAGAAAGAAACCATTACATTGCATGCATCATATAGATAGGGGCATGTCAATTTTTGCTTATTTTGGGCAGGTACCTGAAGAATTATCAAAGAACTTGAAGAAGTTTTGGCGGCCATTTTCGGCGTGAGTCCCTAAATTTGAAGAAGTTTTGGCGACCATTTTTGGCGTGAGTCCCTAAAATTTGAAAGTTTTGGTGGCCATTTTGGCGTGAGTCCCTAAATTTGAAGAAGTTTTGCGGCCATTCCCGGCGTGAGTCCCTAAAATTTGAAGAAGTTTTGGCGGCCATTTTTGGCGTGAGTCCCTAAATTTGAAGAAGTTTTGGCGGCCATTTTCGGCGTGAGTCCCTAAACTTGAAGAAGTTTTGGCGGCCATCTTCGGCGTGAGTCACTAAAATTTGAAGAAAGTTTGGCAGCCACCTTCCGCATGAGTCCCCAAATTTAAAGAAAGTTTGGTAGCCATTTTCGGTGTGAATCCCCGAATCTGAAGAGACGTTGGTAGCCATCATGGTATGAATCCCAAATGTGAAGACAGTGGTTCTACATAAAAAGGCATATGTTTCCAAGCGCCTACAGAGAGAGGTTCTATATAGGAAGAATCCGCCGCTCTGAGGCTTCAGAAGCTGAAAGTTCTATATAGGAAGAAATGACGGCTCCAGGGTGAAGACTAGCAGTTCTATATTGGAAGAACTCCCAGTCGAAGGAATTCACCCATGATACACAAGGTTTTATATAGGGAAAACCTGTTGTGTCGAAAGCGAAGAGTTCTATATAGGAAGGGCTCCGAGCTTTATTGTCTTAGAGTAAAAGATTCTATATAGGAAGAATCTGTAGCTCCAAGATTTCAGAAGCTAAAAGTTCTATATAGGAATGACTTACAGCTCCAGGGTGAAGACTAGCAGTTCTATATAGGAAGAACTCCCAGTCGAAGGAATTCACCCATGATACACAAGGTTTTATATAGGGAAAACTTATTGTGTCGAAAGTGAAGAGTTCTATATAGGAAGGGCTCCGAGCTTTATTGTCTTAGGGTGAAAGGTTCTATATAGGAAGAACCTGTAGCTCTGATATTTCAGACGCCAAAAGTTCTATATAGGAAGGGTGACGGCTCAGGGTTTGAAGACTAGCAGATTCTATATAGGAGGAACTCCCGATCGGAAGAATCCATTAGCGACTTGAGAAGGTTTTATATAGGAGAAACCAGCGTTAAAGGCTAAGAGTTCTATATAGGAAGGACTCCAAGCTGCACTGTCTCGAGAATGAAAAGTTCTATATAGGAAGGACCGACAGCTCCGTGGTTTGAAGACTAGCAGTTCTATATAGGAGGAACTCCCAGTACGGAAGAATCCATCAGCGGCTTGAAGGTTTTATATAGGAGAAACCAGTGTTGAAGGCGAAGAGTTCTATATTGGAAGGACTCCAAGCTGCACCGTCTCTCGAATGAAAGGTTCTATATAGGAGGGACTCATAACTCGAGGCTTCAGAGTGAAGGGTTCTATGTAGAAAGAGCCTATAACTCCAAGATCGGAAAGTGACGAAGCTCTATATAGGAAGAACTTACGAGCCTGAAGATTCAGCTAAGGAAGAGCGGATAGTTCCGAGAAGAACACGTGATTCGAAGCCAAAGAGGCGAAGAAAGTAGGTCAAAAATGAGTGCTTTTGATCTTTGCTTTGTCCTCGTTTCACAAGAACAAGCAAAGAGGGGCAACTGTAATCACTCATTTTTGACCGAGTTTTAGTGTTATTAGTGTTATTATAATAGTAAAATTATTAATATAAAAAATTAAAAAATCAAAAAAAGGGAATTTGAGTGGCCCTACAATGGCCACGTCACCCCAATTACCCACCCCATGCCTATAAATACAAGGCATGGGGGCAGACAATTCTTCACGCCCAATTGAGGCCAAATTGCCAAATGAAATTGGCAATTGAATTGCCACCCAAATCGTGGGGGCTGGGCCGGCCGCAAGGCTGGCCGGGGTTTGGGGCAGTGCCCTCGGCCCCAGTTGGTTCGATCCAACATTCGATCGGGGTCCTATTTTAGGTCTGATCTAGTTAATATTTTTGGAGGGCACGCGGTAGATCTCGGTGGGGTTCAGTCAGGGTTCCTTATTCGAGCTCCTAGTTAGGTATATTTTCTTCCCTTTTTTATTAGTGTTGTAATTTTTATAATTTAATGAAGTATTAGTTATTTTAAAATTGTAGTCTTATTTTTTAGTTTGTATGTTTATGTTTTAGATTAGTATTTAATATGTTTTAAATTTGTGTTTTATATTAATATTTTATTTATATTAGATTCGTTTTTATTTATGTGTTAGAATAATATTTATTTGTGTTTTAAATTAATATTTATGAATGTTAGTATTTTATTTATGTTAGATATGTTAATATTTATGTATGTATGTTTTAGATTAATATTTTATTATTAGATTAGTATTGTATTATGATAATATTTATTTGTATTGTATTTAAATTATTTGTCATGTTTTATATTTTGCTCACTAAGTTTGCATAATGATATATAAATTGTCAATGCGGTGCCCTTTTATCCGAGCGTAAACGGGGCCAGTATCAGGCGTAGTGATAGTGGTTGGGCGTTTACTCTCGGATAACGAGGCCCTTAAAATTTATTCGCAATTATGACCGAATTTTAAACTAATCGTCACTTTAATCCGGAAAATCTTATATTAATAAAGCGGTAATTATTAAAGTACCAATTTTGGGCGGTGTGGGGGTGCTAATCCTTCCCCATCCGTAACCGACTCCCGAACCCAACAGTTTTTTAAATCTCTGGTTTTATGGTGTCCAGCCTACCTAAGTGGCCGGTGGCGACTCCAATTTTTAATAAAATGCGGTTTTTTAAAAAAAAACCCACGGAATAAACGTTTTATATCCGAAAAATCACAAACACTTCGAAAACCATCGTTTTTTTAGCGAAAAAGGACATCGCTACAAAGGTATTCGAAATAGGACAATACAAACAACCAAGAACAAGCAATCAAGTATCCCTACTTACTTAACAAACAAGTAACCTCACCATTGATTCTTCAATCTAACCATTCGAATAGGGCATATAGTTGTTTCCTATTATACTTACATTATAGGTTACTACATTATCAATACAATTTACTTCATGTTATACCTAGCATTCGAATGAACTAACAAACAACCTAATTCCATTTCATTTCTTTGTTTCTTAGACTTATACACGTATATCTTATCCCTAAATTACTAACATGCTTCTTGAGCATTCTAATTGCATGTAACTAGCTTCCAATCAAGTTATTCTTTATACCTATACATTCGGCAATCACCTATACAAATACCAAACACATACATCATGGTATAAACACAAAAAAGTAATCATATAGTCTCCAATGCATTCGAATGAAAGGCAAGCAACATGGTTCATCACACACAATTTTCATTCCAAGCAAGACATGTACACTAAGCAAGACTTTTGAATGGATTCAAGGTACTTTAAATCAAACATTAGATCATTCATTCCCTCATCATATGCGCAGCAATCACATTCAATTGCATGAAACTTAAGTTCATTACATACTTAACCATAGCTTTATAACATAATAGGCCCATCAAGACATCATATACAAGTACCAAAAATACATGATCAACTAACGACATACAATCTAGTGCCACCATTCTAGGAGATATACAAAACAAGTATAAAATCATACTTAGGAAAACTTGTGTGACTTGCTTCTTGCTCAAGGTAACAGGCTTCAAGATCAAGAAACGATTGAATCCTTTATCATGTAGGTTGGGAAGAATGAAAACAAGAGTGATAAGTACAAGATTGTACTTAGTGAGGTAGTGCTAAATCTAACCAATTGTTATTTCAAGTTTCATGTGTCATTTAATCAAGTATAGACTTAGCTAAGGCTTTCAAGCATTAGAGTGATCTTAGCTAGGCTTTCAAGAATCAAGATTATCATAGCTAAGGATATTATACATTCGGCCAACAAGGTACAAGCAACAAGAATTCATACTTCATGAATCAAGCACAACATGCTTGCAAAACAAGAAATCAAGGAGTCATACTTTCAAGTCAAGTAGCATACAAATTCATGGCATTCAAGACAAGTAACATATGATATAGGATTGTTATTTCAATTTTTATTCATTAAACAACCCCATTGGTACTTATTTTGTATAGGTAAACGGGTCTCCAACCAACTATCGCCACAAGATGTACCGTAGTGCTGGTCAACCCTCCTACTGTCACCAAAGACGACATACGTACCCTCTGTCTATCACCAAATAGGGGCCTTAGCCCTGGACCTTAGTCCACCCTTACACAATGAGCTCTAAACTCTAAGGCATGCCCTTCTACCTAGTCCAACTAGCTACCAAGGTTGTTCGATTTACCATTTATTCAAGTGTTTCAAGATCATGTCAAGCAAGTTCATTTCATATTAGGCCCTTAGGCCATTGAGCCATATCTCACATATCAAGTACTTTCATGTTTCATTTCATCAAGATGAGAATATGTCTCAAGCAAGTCTTTAACATTTGATCACATTGCAACATAACACATACATGCATCCATGCTATCACTTAATCATGCATAAGCATTCGAATTGATCATGTAAACCAAGATTTGATCAAATTTCATGCATAACAGTCATTATTCCCTTATTAGGTCATGTCCATGATTAGGTTCATTTACATTTCTATAGTATAAGCAAGTATGCATTGGTTAGGACCTAGTCCTAACCCTAGAGGTAACTACACTCACAATACTCCAAGCTTAGCTAGTCTTGGATACACACTCCTTTGTTCTTGGCTTTAGGATGATCCACTCTATCCTCTTCCACCAAGTTTACTCCTGGTTCTATCACATTACAAGTACAAGCATGTCAAAACAAGATCTCAAAGTCATTCATTTCAAGACAAGATTTCAAGTATACAACATTCACAATTTTGGCAGCATGCTCATATACATTTTCCATTACACTTAACTACACTTTTCTACATTCTAGTTCATGTAAAACAAGGCATAATCAAAGGCCTAAAACTGTTTACAAGACAGTTTACAAAATGCCACAAAATAGTGTGCATTTGCCTATATTGCTGCTGACATGAAGCTTGCACTCTAGTCACTTAATCATGCATAACTTTCATTCCGTACGTCGGAATTTCAATTGGTTTACAACGTTGAAAATATAAAAAAAATTATTTATGACCATATAAGGCTTGCATTTTAGTTCTTTGCCAATTAATACAGTTTTTAACTTAAAGACAAGGCATCTTGCTATACTGGACAGTTTGCACTGTCCCTAGTGTTTCTTCTCTACATTTCAGTATACAACCCAGAGTTTAGTTCTGTTTTCTCCTAATGAATTTAGACACACCAAGGTTTTTTCCATAAAAATTTTAGCATTAAATTAATTATACAGAATTTATAGTGATTTTTCAAAGTTACTGCCCAGAACAGAGTATTCTAGGCAGATTACACTAGGTTGAATTTCTAGCTACTTAACTCATTTTAGCAAGGTCCTAACGTGGCAATTCCATTCATGTTCATGTTCATACATGTCTAGGCCATCATAATTCACCTAGAAATGAGCTTAAAACAGGGCATAATCATGTTGAATCTAGTTTAATCTATTTGATCACATTTACACATCCAATTCATCAACTAGGCAGTCATTACCTAATTTAACTAGTTCAATTAGGTGTAGTCATTTTCCAGCAACATATCTATTCAATTTAACTAGTTCAACAGGGTTCTATGTTCATTTAACATATTTACACAATTTCTCCATCAAAACAGTCCCTAATCAAGATTGTTTTCAATCAAGCACATATTTTCTCAATTTTCCAGCAACTACACATATTTCCTTTATCAAATTGGTTACTAGAAATTACAATTTCAAGTTCAAATCAAAACTAGCATGTTCCTAACACACGTAGAAATCATCCAATTCATCAAGGCAACAAGAACATCATCATTTGCATATTCGAACAATCTATAACAAGTTAGAATCACGTATTATACCTTGTCCAAGCTAAATTTGATCAATGGATGAATCAAGAAGCTTGAATTGAAGGTGTTTGCATGCCAATTTTCTCTCCCCTTTTCTCTCTCAGTTTCGGCCAAGGTAGATGATAATGGAGAGGAAGGTGACAATATTTTTGGTTATTTTTCCTCCCTAGCATGAGTCATCATCCAAATTGGCACATGTTCTCTTTCAAATAAGGACATGTGTCAAGGCCTCCACTTAATTAAATTTTACATGCAATCTATAGGATTTTGCATGTTCACATTTTCATCCTTTCATTTATGCCTCCTGGTTTTAATTTCAATTCAATTTGGTTCAATTTCACTTATTTGATTTTAAGGATATCAATTGTTCATCCTTCTTTAAATTGATTAACTCAAGAATTCAATTAGCCTAAAGTTTAGATAGTGGTAACATTTCTAGGCCAATTTTAGGGTGTTACAACAAGAATGTACTTAGTGAGGTAGTAACTAGTTCTAACCATTTAGCATGTTATTTAGCCATTTATCAAGTCTACCTAACTAAAGTTTATAAGCATTTCAAGTCAATCAAGAATCACAATCACCAAGCATGTATATCATTCGAACAATCTTGCAAGCAATAGGCATGAATTATATCTTATTAGAGTAACAAGGCAAGCAATACCAAGAAATATGTTATCTAATCATTCGAATGGTATACATTTACCAAGTAAATCAAGTTGGCATACCAAATATCGAACATTGCATGGTTTACGTGTCAAGCAACAATGCATCTCATATCAAGTCTCAAGCAATTTATGCTTACATGACAAGTACCATACAATTCATGGCTTCATGTCAAGTAATATTCATTATATAACTTTCAAGACAAGTAACATGTATTATAGGATTTTTATTTCATTTGTTATCATTTAAAAAAGCCCCTTGGTACTTAGTTTGTATAGGTAATTAAGTCTCCAACCAATTGTCGCCACAAGATGCACCGTAGTGATGGTCAACCCTCCTACTATCGCCAAAGACCACATACATACCCTCCGTTTGTCTCCAAATAGTGGCCTTAGCCCTGGACTGTAGTCCACCCTAACATGATGAGCTCTAGACTCTAAGGCATGCCCTTCTACCTAATCCAACTAGCTACCAAGGTTGTTCGATTTTAGCCATTTATACAAGTTCATTATATACTAGGCCCTTAGGCCAATTGAGCCATAGCTCACAAATCATGTAATTCTCATGTGTTCATTTCATCAATTTGGGATAACATTTCAAGAAATTTCTTTAAGCATTCGATCTCATGCCATATCACATATACAAGCACCAATGTTACCACTTAAACATGCTTAGAAATCGAATTATACAAGAATTCAAGGATGTGATTAAATTTCATGCATTACTTTAATCATACTTCCCTTATTAGGCAAAATCTATATTAGGTCTATTTAAACATTACAAGAATGTAGACATGCATACATTGGTTAGGACCTAGTCCTAACCCTAGAAATAACTACACTCACAATACTCCCCAATCTAGCTAGTCTTGGATCCACACTCCTTTGTTCTTAGCTTTAGGATGTTCCACCCTTTCCTCTTCCACCAAGTTCACTCCCAGTTTTAATACATTACACAAGTAAATACATATTAAAACAAGTTCACATAATCATTCAACCAAGGCAATATTACTAGTACACAACATATACAAATCTGGCAGCATGTTCATATATATTCTTTACTACACATAACTACACTTGTCTATACTCTAATTCATGTAAAAAAGGGCAGTAACCTCTATCCCAAAACTGTTTGCAAAACAGTTTACCAAACTGTAAACAAAACTCTGTACAATTACCTAAACTACTGCTACCATGCAGCATGTACTCTGCTCACTTAAACATGCATAACTTTCATTTCGTACGTCGGAATTTCAATTGGTTTACAACGTTGGAAAGCTAACTTAATTTTTTTTCTAACCATATAGGCCTTGAATTTTAATTCTTTTCCAATTAATACGGTTTTTAACTTAAAGACATAGCAATTTACAACATTGGACAGTTTGCACTGTCCGTAGTGTTTCTTCTTTACAATTCATTCTACAATCCAGAATTTAGTTTTGTTTTCTCCTAATGAATTTAGACATGTTAAGGCATTGTCCATAAAAATTTCAGCCTTAAATTCTATTTATACAATTTATGGTGATTTTTCAAAGTTACTGCCCAGAACAGAGTATTCTAGGCAGATTACACTAGTTTAAGTTTCTAGCTTCATAATTCATCTAAACAAGATTCTAACATTGTAATTCAACTCATCTTCATGTTATTACATGTCTAGTTCAGTCCAATTCACCTATCAATGTGCTTATAACAGGGCATTATAGTGCTATGTTCAATTTGATCCATTTGATCAACAACATTCCTCTAATTCACCATTTGAGCAGTCCATTACCTAGCTTTAACTAATCCAATTATATGCATTCATTTTCCAGAAAGCTATTTACTCTATTCAAGTATCAATTCATCTAACAACATGATCAAAACAGGGCATTATATACAATTAGCAAGTTTACACATTTTCACCTAGCAAAACAGTACCTATTCTCAATTTCCAACAACCATACACATTCTCTTTAGCAATTTGGCTACTAACACTCACAATTTCAAGTACCATTAGAAGCTAACATCATCTTATCATGCATAACAATCATCCTATTCAATTTAAGCAACAAGAACATCACAAATTTAAGATTCAAGCATTCTATAACATGTAGGAATCAAGCATTTTACCTTCTCCTAAGCTAATTTGATCAAAGCTCAATCAAGAAACATGAATTGAAGATGGCCTATGAAGCTTTCTCTCCTCCTTTCTCTCTCAAAAATTCAGCTATAGTGGATGAAGAGGATAACAAAATTTTGTTCATCATTGCCCACCTTGTTGTCGTGAGTCATGACTCACAAGGCACATGTTCTCATCAAATGAGAACATGTGTCTAGGCCTTAAATTTTAATTCAATTTACATGCAAACTATAGAGCTTTGCATGTTCACATTTCCATCCTTCCATTTAAGCCTTGTAGCTTTAATTTCAATTCAATTTGGTTCTAATTTCACTTATTTGATCTTAAAGGTAGCTAATGTTCTTTATTCTTTAATTTGATTAACACATAATTCAATTAGTCTATATCTTAGATAGTGGTAACCTTCCTAGGACAAGTTTAGGGTGTTACATTGCGCCTTTGATACAAGCGATGATTAGAGCTTTTTGAGCTGTTGTTGCTGGAGCGTATGTGTCTATGCCAGTTACTGGGCAAACGGGGTTGCCGTTGGAACGTTTGCATAATCTGGGAGGAGTTTAATTTCAAGGGTTGGCACCTGAAGTATTCGAGGAGTGGGTGGCCAATACACATTGGATTTTGGATCAAATGGGGTGCAATGATGCCCGAAAGATGGGATGTGTTGTACCTCTGTTGCAGGGAGATGCCTATAGTTGGTGGACTACCGTGACTGCGGCATGGAACCTGGTGATGTGACCTGGGAGTTCTTTTGAACTATCTTTAAGAAGAAGTATATGTGAGTTAGATACTTGGATGAAAAGAAGCGCGAATGTAGTGCTTGAGTATCGATACCAGTGTTGCAAGACAGCATTTATTTCGAAAAAATGCAGCCCAACAGCTATAATTAATATCTCAACTACCCAAACAGTTAAAAATCAATGAGGGGTATAAAATCAAGTCTCCAAAGCTTCTTCAACAACTATTCAACAAGTCTAAAGCATTCAAGCACACATCCAACAATCTTTGAGCTTTTAGTGTCAAATCTTGTAAATCCACTGAGTGATTTCAATTGTAGTTTTTTTATTCAAGTTTTAGGGTTTTCAGTGAGCCTAAAATTGTGCAAACACCTAGCCTTTGTGAGGATTTTCAGCTTTCTTTATTTGTATTTCTCTTTGTGAGAGTTCTTAAGGTTTGGGGGTATAAACCATAAGGGAGTTGTAAGGTTATCGCCTAGAGCCTCAAAAGGAAAGCAAATCTAGTGGATTTGAGAAACCCTTAGTGTAAATAGCTAAGGTAGTAGATGTAAACCTTATTGAGAAGTTTGAACAACTCTAAATTTCTTGTTTCTTTATCTTTTTGCTTCCACCAATTTTTAAATTGCCAATTCTGTAACACCCCAAATCCTAGCTTAGAAGTATTGGAACCAAATTGCAGAAGTTGGTAGCTTAATTGAATTTAGAATTAAGCTAAATTGATTAGTTAAGGGCCTAATTGAAAGAATGAATGAAATAAGTGACCAATTTAAAAGTGACTACATTGAATTAAAGGAGAAAGATGGGTAATGCGTGCTAAATTCCTCATTTCCCCTAATACCCTTGATTAAGTTAGGATAAGGATTTAATTAAGGGATATTTTAGACAATTCATCAATCTATTAAGATGGATATCATCTCCATCATCCTTTCATTGTGCCATTTGGAAGGAGAGAAAAATTGAGAGAAAGAGAGCTTGAAAATCAGCCATTGAAGAGGAAAATTAAGCTTGCATGTGTAGAGATTTTTCATTGATGTGTTCAATTGAATAGGCAACTATATATGTTGAATTGGACTGTTTTGATGATGTTAGATGAAATTAGCTATTGAATATGTGATTAGATTATTAAATGGTTGTAGAATCATGCAAATTGAAGAATGAAAACTAGGTACAATGCTGGAAATCATTTGTTTGTGATAGTGTAACAAAGCTAGGTTGCTGGAAAATTGAATTGTGATGTTGAAATGAGAATTGAATGATTAGAACTTAAAATTGAGCTATGGAATTAATGAATTGATTATGATCATGATTAGATATTGTAAAGAAGGTGTTAAACAAATTGAATTGTTAGCAAATAATGCTGGAAATGAAGGATAAAAGTATGAACATAGTCACACAACATAGAAACTATTTTGTGAATTGAAATTGAGTAAACATGCAAAATTAGGCATTGTAACCAACTTACTCTATTTTGGATGCCTTGAATAATGGATTAACATTGACTCAAAATGTTTAGGATATCATATTAAATGAATTATAGGGCCAAAACATTGGTTAAAATGAATTTAAGGCATTAAAATGTGAATAGGTGCAATCTGCCCAGAATTGCTCTGTTCTGAGCAGTCACTTTGAAAATTCACCAAAAATTGTATAGATCAAATTCAGGGCTGAAATTTTAATGACATGATACTTAGTATTTTTACTTTCATTATATGAAAACAGAATTGAAAACTGAGTCCTATGCTGGAAACTGTAAATAGGAATTGGTGGACAGTGCAAACTGGCCAGGCAGTGTAAATGCCCTGTCCTTGAACAATAAACTGTATTAATTGGCTAAGAACTAAAATGCAAGTCTTAAATGGTCTTATATACAATTTCATTAGCTTTCCAACTGTGTATAGTAATCAAATTTCCGACGTACGGATTAAAAGATATGGCCATTTAAAGGGACAGTGTGCAAACTGCCAGGCATCAGTGTCCTGGGCAGTTTGGCACTGTTTTTGCACCTAGTAACAAACTATTTCCAAAACAGTTTTGGGACATTGTAACCTATCCAATTATGTATTAAAATGAAGTAATAATAATATGGAAATGAACTAGTAAGAAATGCTTAAAAGGAAGCATAAAAACAGTAGCTAAATGTTAGGTACAAATGTGGTAACATTGCTACTATGATTGTGTGGTATATTGTGCTTGTTTTGATGAAATGTGCATGTGCTATGCTTGCTAGATCAAGGACAGCAAGTTGGGGAAGGAGAGGATAGGAGTGGACATCTCAAAGCTAGAGGCAAAGAGATTTGGATACAAGATAATTGATTGCTAGGAGTATTGTGAGTGTAACTATCCTTAGGTTTGCTATTGTTAATTCAATGAAATTTCCATGTAAAATGACCTAATGCATATTTGGCTAATTAAGGGAAGAATGACATGTATGATAACTTGTTTGATGCCATGATCTATGTGTTACTTGGGTGCTAAGCAAATGTAATGAAATGTGTGTCATGTTGCATTGCTTATGCCAAAGGTAAGAAATGGCATGCTTGCTTGGAGAATAATATACGCACATTGCATACATATGCACGTGTTTGTGTTTGATATAATTGGAATGAATTGAACAATTGTACTACTTTGTATTCATGATATTCGAATGGCATGGATAGTTTTGTATTGAGAGTTAAGACTCCATAAGCCTAAGGGCTTGGCCTTTAAATGGCATAATCTTGTATTGGATCATGAAATGCATAAAGCTTAAATGAAATGGATAATCAACAATCTTGGTAGCTAGCTTGATAGATAGGAGGGCATGTCTTAGAATCTTGAGCTCATATTGGCACTATGGTGCATATTGGAACTACGGTGCATATTGGTACGACGGTACATATTGGCACTACGGTGCATATTGGCACTTCGGTGCATATTGATAAAGATTTGATTATCTAGTAAGCTACTTATCAAGGGTGTTATAAGATGACTTAATGATTCAAATGAACATTGCTTGTATTGTAAGATATTTGAATGAACTCCCTTGCTTTGAAAGATGACTCATGAATGGTTGAATAACTAGTTACTTCTCATGGAAGAAATGTATAAATGATGACTTTGTGTAAGGATGCCTACTTGATAGTTGGAATATTGGTTGCTTGTCTTCTAAGCAAGATGTTCGAATAGCTTATGGTTACATGATGGATGTTGCTATGATTGAATGAGTGATATGTGAAACTTGCATATGTTTTCCTCTTTGCAATTCGAATGGTACATGATTTATGGTGATGGTCTTGATTCTTTGGATTACATGTAAACTTGGATATATATATATATATATACTTGAAATTGGCTAGACTTAGTGTTACCTCACTAAGTACATAACTTGTACTTACCACTCTACTTTTCATTCTTCCCATAACAGATTAAAGATACTTCAAGAGGATATCTTGGGTTTGAAGCAACACTTTGAATCAAGCTTGAAAGTATGATTTCATACTCTTTGTATACTCATAGTTTGGTGGCACTAGAACTTGTAATAGGTAGTCTTGATCATGCATTTTGTGGTGTTGTTAAGACTAGTTTGTGTAATGTTTTGATGGGCCTAACATGTAACCAATTTGGATGATTCAAACTATGTTTATGACTTGGTCGATATGTATATATATGTTGGTATAATGCTGCGCATAATATGATAGATTTGCAATGCTTGTTGAACCTTGTATGAATCGAATGCTAGACTAGAATGGTATGATCATGCATTTGTTCTTATGGCTTTTGGAATGATTCGGCAATGTTTATTGATTGGAGATAAGGTATGATCAAGCATGCATTAACAATGTATTATCTAAAGATGCAATGAAATGTTATGTTTTGATTGAAAAAGGAAACAAATGAAATGTTAGGACACACCTTATAGTTCAAATAGGTGAATGGACATGAAATAAGATCGTAATTTGGATGCTTGTATTGATCATGTTAATTGGTTGAATAAGTAAATTCTTGAGATGCAAGTAAGCTAGTTAAAGTATGTTTAGTGGTCACCTAGTGTTATTCGAATATGGCATTTGGAATTGTAGTAAGAATGAAAGTTGAACCATGTTTAATAGTAACCTATTGTGAAGTATGCCACACTTGATGATTGTTGTTGAATGATGCATGTGAATTGAATGGATTGGTAACATGATATTGGTAGCTTAGGATATAAGTATGGAATGAAACAAAATGGTACCTAAATTAGTATGCTATGTATGTTGGTTTTTTGTTTAATATGGATTGCTTGAATGTATTTTATGAATTAAAATGTTTAGTTTGGATTACTTGCGTCGTAAGTTGAGTACACGGAGGTTACTCGTTTGACAAGTAACCTATCTATTACTTTGTTTTCGTTCTGGTAACGCTCTGAAATCGAGTTACGGCTAACCCAGGGATGGGGAGTTACAAATTCACCCCCTCTTGGCCATCTTATATTGATTGTTTATCCTAACAAAGTTGAATAAATCAATTAGAATCTTGAGTCCCGGCTCAAATTTACCAGGTCTAATGTCAATCGAAACCTAATGTTTCACTTCCCTCCATCGGTTAGTTCATATTTCCTGTTTAGACTTCGTAAAAAAACTTCATAACTTTACAAAATTTCCATAGTTTCAGGGGAATTCTAAAATAAGGCTAAAATGAGGTGATACAGAAATACTTACGAAAATGGTAAGAATTTGTGTAGCGAATGGAAAGGATTTGTGTAGGTACATAAATTCTTACAAAATTCGATAAGCATTTGTGTATATACCGGAATAAAAAAGGGTAAAAGATAAAACATTTAACCAGTAGCCTTAAAATTAAGAAATTTGTGTAGTTACACTTTTTCTTACATTTACTGTAATAAATTATGTATATTCTGTAATAATTTATGTAGCTACTCAAATTCTCATTATTTTGTAAGAAAAAAGGTTATTTTGTAACCAATTGTGTGGTTACATAAATGCTTACCACAAGTTGAGCTCCTTTTTGTTTGGGTGATCTCGAGTAAGAATTTGTGTACTTACACATTTCCTTACATTTTCGGTAACTAATTATGTATATTTTGTAATAATTTATATATCTACTCAAACTCTCATAGATTTTGTAAGAAAAAGGTTATCTTATAGCCCTTTCTGTGGCTACACAAATGCTTACCATAAGTTTAGCTCCTTTTGGATTGGGTGATCTCGGGTAAGAATTTGTGTACTTACACTTTTCCTTACATTTTATGTAACCAATTATGTATATTCTTTAATAATTTATGTAGCTACTTAAACTCTCATTATTTTTGTAAGAAAAAAGGTTATCTTGTAACACTTTGTTTGGCTACACAAATTCTTACCATAAGTTGAGGTAGTTTTGAATTGGGTGATGTTGGGTAAGGAAACGTGTTCCTATAACATATTATGTTTGTCATGTAACATTTTATGTAGCTACACAAATTCTCATTATTTTTGTAAGACGAAAGGTTATCTTGTAGTCCTTTGTGTGGCTACACAAATGCTTGATGCAAAAAATATAGTATGCGCAATTAGAGCAAGTATATCCGTCGCATAAGTAATAAAGTGATAAGTATCGAGTGTTGAACCCACAGGGATTGGAGTGATAAAATCAAAGCAATTACATGAAACAGTTAGTAAAATAATGATGAGATGATATGTTGATGAAAACTATAAACTAATTGCGATAAAATGTAAAGATGAAGCAATGATCAAAGGACAAACAGATGTTGTAGTAAAGATTCAGATAATTATGGATGCTAGGTTTATTGCTTAGGAACTATGCTAATTACCCTTCGAATGTTATAACTATTGGCAATACATGTCTGCGTAAACCATTAAGATTTTTATCTACTCGACAAGATTTTATAAGGAACTTCTGACTCTCTTAATGCCTAGAAGTTAATAATATTGAAGCTAAGGTAATACATTCTGCGTGAACCCTAACAACTCTATTATTTGTTTAAGAACTCCCTTTTAGTCGTTGAAACCTAAACTTATGTCTAAGCCAGATTAAGACTAAGTTAACAGCTTAGCTCTACTGTTCACGTATGTATAACCTAACTCTCTCGATATTAAGCCACATATCAATAGTTAAAAGGTCTCTCTCGATAGCTTTACAATAACTACACATGAAGAACGATGAACAAAATAGATAAAAGAAAAGGCTATAACATTAAACAAGTAATTAAAACATAGAATCCTAAAACAATAAAACCAACAAAAATTATTTAACTCATGTCTGAGAAAATAACAACCATAATAAAAATAATTAAAAACATATTAGTTGATAAAGCAACAGAGAAAGATTATCAAAGCGTCCTAATATTTCTTCTTCGTGCCCTCGAATTGTTGTTGTAGTGCTTCAAACATCTCAAGCCTATCTCGATAGCTTTTCATAGTTTGGAGACTCCTCTTAACCTTCGACAATGGTGGTTCTCCGATGAAGAAGACAAAGGGTTGTTCTTCCTTTAATGAAAGCTTCTCTGTGTATTTTTTATTTAAGTGCAACCTCTCATAATTGTTACCCTTGATGCCTTTGTATAGAGGTGGCTCTTCTAGGGTTTTAAAAACCCTAAAGTGCAAGTAATCTTTTAATGAGGATCTTACTTTTGTGTCATTAAATGGTCAATAAAAGAATATATCTTGTCACATGCTTTTAATAAATTGTCATGTGATCTAGCAAAGAGGATTTTTGCTTTCCACGTCACTAATGATTATATAAAGGAGAAAGGACCATGCATTAAATCACATTAAATGATCCAAGATTTTTCTCCAGCGTCACAACGAATGCTATAGCATCCAGTCCAGCATAAGAGAATTCTACTCTAATGTTCCAACGCTCCACTGCTCTGTTACCTCCAGCACAAGCAACACTAAAAACCACTACATTTCCCATTAATAGCATCAATATAGATAAACATTAAGCTCAAGTACCATAACTCCATAACTATATGCAAACTACTCCTAAATGCAAATAAATGATCCTAAACACATGCAAAAGTTAAGCTAAAAGGGTATGCAAAATAGGTTATTTACACACTCGTCAATGCTTAATAAGATGAACTAGTTTTGGATTGGGTGATATCGAGTAAGAATTTGTGTACGTACACTTTTGCATACACTTACTATAATAAATTATGTATATTCTGTAATAATTTATGTAGCTAGTCAAATTATCATTATTTTTGTATGAAAAAGGTTATCTTGTAACCAATTGTGTGGCTACACAAATGCTTACCATAAGTTGAGCTACTTTTAAATTGGGTGATCTCGAGTAAGAATTTGAGTACTTACACTTTTCCTTACATTTTTTTATAACTAATTATGTAGATTGTGTAATAATTTATGTAGTTACTCAAGTTCTCATAGTTTTTTTAAGAAAAAATGTTATCTTGTAGCTCTTTTTGTGGCTACACAAATGCTTACCATAAGTCGAGCTCCTTTTGGATTAGGTGATCTCGGATAAGAATTTGTGTACTTAAACTTTTCCTTACGTTTTCTGTAACCATTTATGTATATTCTGTAATAATTTATGTAGCTACTAAAACTCTTATAATTTTTGTAAGAAAAAAGGTTATCTTGTAGCTTTTTCTGTGTCAACACAAATGCTTACCATAAGCTGAGCTCCTTTTGGATTGGGTGATCTCGGGTAAGAATTTGTGTACTTACACTTTTCCTTACGTTTTATGTAACCATTTATGTATATTCATTAATAATTTATGTAACTACTCAAACTCTCATAATTTTTATAAGGAAAAAGGTTATCTTGTAGCCCTTTCTGTGGCAACACAAATGTTTACCATACATTGAGCTTCTTTTGGATTGGGTGATATCGAGTAAAAAATTGTATACGTACACTTTTGCTTACCTTTTCTGTAACAAATTATGTATATTCTATAATAATTTATGTAGCTACGCAAACTCTCATAATTTTTGTAAGTAATAAGGTTATCTTGTAGCCCTTTCTGTGGCTACACAAATACTTACCATAAGTTGAGCTCCTTTTGGATTAGGTGATCTCATGTAAGAATTTGTGTGCATACATATGTCCTTACGTTTTTTATAACCATTTATGTATATTCTGTAATAATTTATATAGCTACGCAAATTCTCATAATTT
Source organism: Hibiscus mutabilis (assembly GCA_019671005.1). NCBI lineage: Eukaryota > Viridiplantae > Streptophyta > Magnoliopsida > Malvales > Malvaceae > Hibiscus > Hibiscus mutabilis. The sequence continues at coordinate 66,156,815 of CM033716.1, forward strand.
TTGTAAGAAAAATGTTATCTTGTAGCCCTTTGTGTGGCTACACAAATGCTTACCATAAGTTCAACTCCTTTTGGATTGGGTGCTCTCGAGTAAGAATATGTGTGTGTACACTTTTTCTTACATTTTCTGTAACCATTTATGTATATTGTGTAATAATTTATGTATCTACTCAAACTCTCATAGTTTTTGTAAGAAAAATTATCTTGTAGCCCTTTTTGTGGCTACACAAATGCTTACCATAAGTTGAGCTCCTTTTAGATTGGGTGATCTCGGATAAGAATTTGTGTACGTACACTTTTCCTTATGTTTTCTATAACAATTTATGTATATTCTGTAATAATTTATGTAGCTATGTTGATGCTTATGAGTTTTGTAAGTGTTAATGTTATCGGGTTAACATTTATGTATATACCGTTTTCTTACGTTGTAAGACTTTGTGTATATACCATTTTCTTTACAAATACGGTAAATATTTATGTAACCGCTGCGTAAGAATTTATGTACAAACTTGCTACCTCTAGAACCGATTGCTAAACTTACCGTCTCATTTATGTATATACCCTAGAACTACCCACCAACGTTTGTGTTTTTTATCTTTTGATTATTTATTTCCCAATATTTTAATTAAAATTAAAATATAGAGGATTAGATGCAGAGGAATATAAACTAAATATTTTTCTTTAGGAACTTATAATGTGACATTATTTTATTAGTGTTTAAAAATTGATATCTTTAGGAACTCGTGGAGTGATTCCAGTGGTAAATACATTATTCAGGTGACCTGAATTAGAGCACCACATGTGCATGATGTGTGTACATTATTAAAGGGCTAAAAAAATTGAACAGATATTACCATGTAATCACACCCACTTATTCAAAACAATTGATATTTTTAGAATAGCCATAGTATAAATTATAGTAAACTACACCATAGGTCACTAAATTATTAGTGATGACTTGTTTATACTATTAAATTTTTATTTTATTTAAATTTAATATTAAATTTTAGTTTTAGGCCCAATCATAACATTTTGTCATTAAAACCTAAATGAGGTGATAATATGAATACTCTTTCTCATTACAGCGTTGACGTGTACCTTTAAATTTTTTTCACATAATTAATATTTTAAAGTAAAATGATTTTCTTTAAGTACTACTATTGTTGCTTGTTGTTGTCGCTGTTGCTGTCGTTGTCGTCGTTGCTGCCCCGCTACTACAAAAATTTGATTGCATAGCAATTAAACTACTTCTAAGTTGGCAGTCTCGTTCAATGCATTCCAAACCCAAGTCTTCGTGATGATTCGACATTATTCAATGATTATTATCACTAAGAATAACCAAAATATTATGAGGAATAACTTTTCAATTGAAGCAGTCTGTGTGAGATAAGACTACCTAACAAGACAATGACTTATCCTATTAGCATCTTGTCGGATCCGACAAAAAAATTGTTGAAGGAAATTGAATATCCATTAATTAGAGAGACGACGACGATAAATCTAACACAGTGGCGGATCCAAAAATATTTTTCAGGGTGGGCACCCATATATTAATAATAAAAAAATTAAATATAAAATTACTAATAATATTTTAATTATAATAAAAAGTCTCCAAAAAATACAACTAAAAATATTTACAATTATTCCCTTCTCGAACTCATTTTTTGATATCGTTGTATGATCTTTTCATTGTCTATATTATCAAATATATCTTTCTCAATAAAAGTAACTAAGCAATCATTCAACCATTCAACTCCCATACAATTGCGTAGTTGATTCTTTATAAAGTGCATCGCAGAGAATGTTCTTTCCACTGTTGCGGTTGCAACTGGTAAAACCAAAACTAGCTTCAAAAGTAAGTACAAAAATGGGTACACAACATGCTTCATTGTCTCAACCATCTTTTCTAACAAATCACAAAGTCCTTTTAGATCACGAAATCTTTCATCTGAACGAACATCGACAATATAATTCTCAAGCTAACAATCGAGCAACATAAGATCTCCGGTAGAAAATTCATATGGATAAAACTGGGCAAGGCGAATAAGCTTTTTCTTATCAAAAGAAAGAATCAAGTCTCTTGGACTCAAGCAAGCAACACAAAGAAGCAACTTTGTACTTGTCTCAGAAAAATGATTATTAAGCTCTTGAAGTTGTCTATCAATTACCTGATAAAATAATTCAACCTGAAAATGATACAAATTTGAAACTTCACAAACTTTTCTCCTAGATCTCCCTGGAACAACAAATACATCTTCCATCTTTGGAACCTCAATCTTGTTTTTTTCACAAAACAAATAAACTTCTTCAAGTAAAGATTACCATCCCACATCTCTCATCACTTGTAATCGTTGCTTGGATACACTAACTAACTGCATAGCATTCACAATGTCTTGATCACTTCGCTGCAATGCTTGAGATAATTCATTTGTAACTCCTAATATATTTTTCATCAAGTGCAAATTAAACACAAACTCGAAATATTGTAAAGAACTCAACAACATATGAGCTTCAACTATTTGTTCTGAGTGTGTTCCATCTTCCTCAATAATTTCAAGCACATCCATCACAGAAAAAAACATGGCAATCAAGTTAACAACAGTTTTATAATGTGAACCCCAACGAGTGTCTTCAGCTCTCTTTATAACAATTTCTTGATTTGATCCACGACCACTAATGATTTCACCGCTTTGTAATGCTTTTCTTACCTTAATCATTTGGTTAGATTGAAGGATTTCTTTTCTCTTACATGAAGCATCAACCACATTAACCACACTAGCAACCAAATTAAAAAGATAGGCAACCTCAACTTATTTTTTAGCAACAACAACAAGTGTTAATTGAAGCTGATGTGCAAAGCAATGAATATAAAAAACACACCATTATCTCTTAGAATCAAACTTTTAAGCCCATTAAATTCTCCTTGCATATTACTTGCCCCGTCATAGCCTTGTCCTCTTATTTTTAAAAAACATAATTCATGAGTTGCAAACACATTTTCAAGAGCATTCATAAGTGAAGCAGCAGGAGTACTAGAAACATGAACAAGACAAAAAAAATTGTTCAACAACTCTTTCTTTCTTATCTACATAGCGTAGAACGATAGCCATTTGCTTTTTAACTCATCGACTAAAATAGCAAAAAACTCATTTCCAAGATCATCAATAATTGCACAAGTAGTCTCACTAGCAGCTGCATTAACAATATCTTTTTGTATAGTCGATGCTACTAGTTTAAGATTGCCACGAGCATTTTTGAAAACTTTGTTAAAGTTTCATTATGAGTAGCAAGAAATTGTAAAAGCTCTAGAAAGTTACCTTGATTACAAGAATCACAAGACTCATCATGTCCACGAAAAGTCAATCCTTGTCGCAAAAGGAATCGAACACAATCAATTGTAGCTGTAAGATGAGTTCGATATTCTTGTTTGGCTTGATTAGATTACTTTGTAATGACAACTTCAACATGTTGCTTCTGATTCATTAAAGCTTCACATTTTCTCCAAGCTACATTATGAACACTATTAAGATCTCTAACATGAAGTTGCAATCTGCTCTTATCTTTCTAATTTTTAAATCCATCAACAACAAATGTATTATCTCCCCCTTGCTCTCCTTTAGATTCATGTCTCATAAGGTAGCAATGTAAACAAAATACTGCATCTTTGGATACACTATATTCTAACCAACTTTTATGATCTTTGAATCACTTAGGATTGAAACTTCATAACTTATCATTATACTTCTTAAGAAATTTGTGTTCTTTTGGTTGGCAGGGACCTTTCAACAAATAAGCCCTTCGAATTTCTTCACGACCATTAGGATGATATTCTATAATCTTTGATCTTTTTCTGATATCCTCTTGAAGATTTTCTAAATCAATTTGTAAAAATCTTTTCTTTTCCGAAGATGAATCCTCCGTTGTTGTCTTCTTTTTAAAATATTTTTCCATACCTAATCAAAAAACACATAAAATTAGTTCAATTGTAACATTAAAAAGCACATAAAATATAAAATGATAAAAATATCTTGTGTGCGATGTCATTCGTTCAAAGAAAGACAGAAAATTCCTAAATTATCATGTTAAATTTTGTTTTGAACAAGGAAATGCACCAGTGCTATTATTAAATTTTAAAAAAATAAAACCAACAAATATAACTAAGTTGACATTTGGCAAGTTCCCAGATACAAAATAAAGTAATAAAGACACATGGAAAACAACAAAGCAATAAAGTCCCAGATACAGAGATACTAAATTAAAAGTTCATGGGCGTTATCGGTCTCAAGCTTGGAGATCCGTCGTCTGATGGAGATGGTCTCGGGATATCCTTACCCACTCGTCGTAATAGAGTTTCTCACTGTACGAATTCACGAACGGTGGTATCGTTCGCCAGAAAATATCAAAAATGGGCGTGGTCTTTTTGTTCAAATATGCTTTCTTTTCTTTCTAATTTTCAGGTTTTCTAACATTCAATCAGAATTTCAAATTTTGTCTAAATCGTTCTCCATAAGTTGTCGTTTAAATTTTTTCTGGGTTAACCGGTTTACCCAGTTGAGAATAGATGAATATGGGGCAAACCGACATAGAAGATTCGAGCTGAGGATAAATTTTAGGTTTAGTTTTGATTAGGGCCTAATGAATAAAAATTTGGGCTAAAACAAAAAAATTATTTATAATAGTCAATTTTTAGTTTTCTTCTGGGCACAAATGTAAATCAAAGTAGGCACAAATAAATCAGGGTGGGCACATATAAATTTCAGGGTGGGCCTGAATAAATAAATTGAATATATAATAGGTAATTTTTTTAGGGTGAGTACTAGCCCACCCTCAAACATATATACATCCGCCACTGATCTAACAAAAAATAAAAAATAAGAAGAAAAAAAAATTTTAAAAACAAAAAAAAAATTGTACAAAACAAGAAAATAACTTATACGAGACTAACAAAAACTTTTACAATTTTCATAAGAAAATAAGAAGGAAAAGGGTAAAATACCTAAATCATCACTTCACTTTGTTTTTATTTTGGTCATTAAACTTTTAAAACGCTCAATTTACTCATTGAACTTTACTTTCTGACCTATTTTGATCACTCTGAATTATTTTATTAATATTTTAATATGACATGGCATATTTTATTATTATTAAATATAAAAATAATTTAAAATAAAAATATATTATTCGGGTAAATTACAAAGATCATCATTGAACTTTACTCTCTGACTTATTTTGATCACTGAACTTTCAAAATGATCAATTTACTCATTGAATTTTATACATTGACCTATTTTGGTCACTCCTCCGTTTTCTCATTAACAGCCTGATGATGTGGCTTATTTTATTAATATTTGGTTGTGACATAGATTTTTTATTAATATTTAGTTGACATGTTGGATTTAAAATATAAAATAAAATTCCTAAATTCTACCCAAACCCCACCAACATCACCCTCTCATCCCCAAAACTTCATCGTCTCCTTAAACAGCCTACTGCATATTCATCTTCAATGTCTCCTTACTGAATAATATTTTTTTAAGATAATGGTTTTTGAAGTTTGAACAAAAACATGGATTGCCTAGTTGGTTTCTCTTTCTTTTGACCAGCTGAGATTGAGGTGGTTGGTAGCGCCACCGTCACTATTCGTTGAAGAAACACTGCTTCGTCAGATGCAGATGTTAAATTAGACATGCCTATCCAAAACTTCTTGTTGTTGATATTGGTGGAATATATAATCTTTCATTTCATCAAATCTTTGGTGACAGCGAACGAAGAAGGATATCAAAACGACGATGGTGACGTTAAGAAGACCAACGGTGGCTAGGGTTTTATTTGGGAGAGATAAATAATTTTTATAGGAAAAATTAAAAAAAAAGTTTTATAAGGATATAAAATGACGTCGTTTTGGTTCCATGTGCCATGTCATAACATCGTTAATTATTTAACGGTGGAGTGACCAAAATAGGTCAATGTATAAAGTTTAATGATTAAATTGATCATTTTGAAAGTTTAGTGACCAAAATAGGTTAAAGAGTAAAGTTCAGTGATGATTTTTGTAATTTACCAATAATTTATTTTTATTTTAAATTATATTATATTTAATAATAATAAAATATGTCATGTCATACCAAAATATTAATAAAATAATTCAAAATAATCAAAATAGGTTAGAAAATAAAATTTAATGAGTAAATTGAGCGTTTTGAAAGTTCGGTGACCAAAATAGGTCATGGAGAAAAGTTGAGTGATGATTTAAGTATGTTACCCAAAAATATCATAGATTACAAAACAAGTATTGTATTTATACGATTGGTTGGCCTTTGTTTTTGTAGAATCTTGTTGATTTCTCCCTTTCATATGTTTTCCTTCTTTATTTATTTTTTCTCTGCAAATAAATACGATAAATGAATTAAAGAGCATAATAATTAATGGTCCACAGAAGGAACATGTTTTAATTATTTTTTTCTCGCTTGGATTTCCTTCTTTTATGACAGTATTCACTTTTTGTTTGACATTTGGTGCAGTGAAGAGTCAAGAATTTGCAGCTTAAGTTGGTCGTCAGTGTTGACCAAAGTGCTATTAGAGGTGAGTAAAATTAAACTCTTACTCGAAAAAATTAAAAAAATAATTTTGAATTGTTCAAATTATTCGAGAAAAAAAAAAGCGTAAATGATTGAAACACTCTCGCTTGTGAAAGGCCTCATAGAGCTTTTCCATTATAAACATAACTGGCCTTTTTCCAAATTAACCATTAAAGAAGCGAAACATTAATAACTACAGAAAAAAAGGACTTTTCCTTTCCTTTCAAGGCCTTCGGCCAAACCAGAGCTTTTTTCTTTTCTTTTTCTTTTCTACATTTTCCAATTTTCTCCACATGAGGCTTTTTAATTGGGAAGCCTGATCATGCCCAAATTTTCTATTTGAATTTTGGGCCAAATCTACACCTAGGGCACTGCATTAAGTGCAACCTTTCCTACTCTTCATCCCTAGAAAAGGAGGGGGGAGGGGAATGGCAGCTGCGGATGATGCTAATACTGCCTATATTTTACAGACAATCCTTTCAAAGCTGTATTTCTCGAAAAGAAACTAGATTGAAACCGATTATACCAGGAAACCTTCGTCTCTCCAAAGCCGGTGCATTGACCCTCACCTTCCTCTTCGCTACTAAAGAGAGTTTGGTCCGAGCAGTCTAGTGATGCTCCGCATGCTAGATTATATGACTGACACGCCGAATGGCAGACCCGCAGTCTGTTATCCCAGTCGTTATAGCATTTTTGAATCGAAATCTGGTAAGGAATAAATGACAACCAAAACCAAAATGGAGTTAACAACTAGCGAAAAACAAATGCTTGTAAATAGAAGAGCCGGGGTGAGCTAGTTTACCCAGCAGGCCAGTCGCTTGGCAGCTGCATCACAGTAGCTGCTCCCGAATACATTATTAAACAACTTTTGCGCACCACTTGGGAATAGACGGTGGTAATTGGGCATGACAACTTCTTCTAGCTGCCGTAGTATACTTGCCTCACTAGGTGCACAGTGTTGCCCGGACAACTCCCTCTCCGACACGTCCTTGCATACTGAAAGACTCGAGAGGAGTGTAGAGCTATTCTGGCATGTGTAGCCTGCATAGTCAGAGCAGCGGAACTCACAAACTCCATTGTCACAGACACCACCGTGGAGGCTGCATTGTTCATCGCAAACAGCTGGCAATAATTCCAAGTAAAATGGTAAGAACGAGGAAACACAAACAGGAAATATGGCATCAATTGACTGCATTTTATCCTAATAAATGGTTTCAATAATGAAATGAAAACCTTGGGAGGTATCAATGAATGTCTTAGTAAATTGATACAGCACTCAATACTTCATTATGTTTCTCTTGAAGTAACAGGAAATAATATAAAGATCATATCCATTACGTTTATGCTTAGCAATGCCGGAAAAGGCATTACCAATATATATACTCCTGAAATTTTCATCCACAAATAAAAATACAAAAAACGACTAAAAATGATAGAAAACGAGTATCTACAGACTACAGTTAAACAACACATTCCCAGTGGAGCAGTCAATGCCGGTATGACCGTTATCACATTCACATACACCATTTGAGAGGTACTTTCCACGCCCAGTGCTATTTCTGGGGCAAGATCCTGAAATTATATAACACAGGAAGGCCAGAAAATTAACATCAGTTTATTCAAAAGGATTAGCTTGTAAGAGAATCGGCATACCATGCTTTATCTTAACTAAATAATGAAACTGAGAAGGATTTTGGAGCTCACTCTTACTACAATCGTGACCATGAAACCCCAGAAAGCAATGACACTGTCCATTGACACAGTCACCGTTGAAATTACAAGAATTTGCACATTGGCCGGACACAGAAACAGCGGCAGTGCTACAGAGTTCGTGGTAAGCAGGACAAATCAGTTCACCTGCAGATAAAACATCAAAAGAAATTAGTGCAAATAGATAGATTTTATTGACTGGAAAGTAAGTTGATTGAAATTACCATTAAAACCAGGGAACTGAACTGCTCCACCAGATTTAGGACACACTTTCCAAATACCATCCACAGCAACCAGATTTAGGACCCAAGGAAATGGTTGTTACCAGCACAGATGTAGGAGGGAAAAAGTTGATGTTCAAACGATTCTTTGCCAGATTTATCTTTTACTGTTGTAAACAAAAGGTATTATTTCAGTTAGCCAGCCCATGCAGGAAATAGATCATAGCAAAACTTTGCTTTGCAAAATAAAAATCTTTGCTTAGCAAACACCAATCTGTACCTCTAATGAGTTATTTACACATCTGTGCTGGTAACAACCATTTCCTTGGGTCACAGAACCACGCACAAAACCTGTACGCACTAAGGATGAAGCCATGCACCTATGTAATCATTAAAAGATAATTCATCAGCAATTGCCTCAAAAGTTCTAACCATATCTAAGTTAAAAAGAAAAGTTTAAACAGAGTCCCATTAAAGTTCTTTTGGGTCAAATCTCACCTTGAGTTACTCCCTCTCACTTCACCCAACATTCTGTCTGGCCCTTGCACTATTGTAATCACTCATTTTTGTATGGGTTTTTAGTATTTTTAGTATTATTGTAATAGTATATATAAATAATAATAATAATAAAATTAATATAAAAAAGCAAAAAAAAAATAATAATAAAAAAGGGGGAGGGGTGTGGAGCACAAAGCTCCACGTCACCCTCCTCCCCCTATAAATAGAGGATTGCAGCGGGGATTTAAGCAAGAAGAAAGCAATTGGAAATTGCAATTGCAAATTGCAGAGCAATTGCAAACAATTGCAATTGGAATCGGCGGCAGGCCAATTCGGCTAGCCCAGGACCGGGTAATATCCTCGGTCCTAACCGTTTCGATCGGGGTCCTATTTTAGGTCCGATCTACCCGGTCCTAACCGTTTCGATCGGGGTCCTATTTTAGGTCCGATCTAGTTAATATTTTTGGAGAGGTCGTGGTAGATCTCGGTGGAGTCCAGTCAGGGTTCGTCGTTCGAACTCCTAGTTAGGTATATTTTCTTTCCTTTTTATTTATGTTGTAATTTTTATATTTTAATGAAGTAGTCGTTAATTTAAAATTGTGTTTTTAATTCGTATGTTTATCTATGTTTTAGATTAATATGCTTTAAATTTATATTTTAGACTAGTATTTTATTTATGTTAGATATGTTTTTATTTATAAGTTAGATTAATATTTATGTATGTATATATTTAGATTAGTATTTTATTTATGTTAGATATATTTTTATTTATAAGTTAGATTAATATTTATGTATATATTTAGATTAGTATTTTATTTATGTTAGTATGTTTTTATTTATAAGTTAGATTAATATTTATGTATGTATGTTTTAGACTAGTATCTAATTTATGTTAGATATGTTTTTATTTATGTGTTAAATTAATAGTTATGTATGTATGTTTTAGATCAGTATTTTATTTATGTTATATTAGTATTTATTATGTTAGTATTTATTCATATTTTTATCACAGTGTATTCATTTATATTTGCCATGTTTTTTAACTTTGCATAACGAACATATATTTTGTCAATGCGGTGCCCTTTTATTAGAGCGTAAACGGGGCCAGTATCAGGCGTAGTGATAGTGGTTGGACGTTTACTCTCGAATAACGGGGCCTTTAAAATTTACTCGCATTTATAACCGAATTTTAATATAATCGTCACTTTAATCCAGAAAGTTTAATATTAATAAAGCGGTAATTATTAAAGTACCAATTTTGGGCGGTGTGGGGTGCTAATCCTTCCCCATCCGTAACCGACTCCCGAACCCAAAGTTTTCAAAATCTCTGGTTTTCTACGGTGTCCGGTCCACCTTGAGTGGCCGGTGGTGACTCCAATTTTAAATAAAATGCGGGTTTTCTAAAACTCCACGCGGAATAAAACATTTTCCAAACCAAAAAACAAACTATCATTTTTAGCGAGAAAAAAACATCGCTACAGATGGCGACTCCGCTGGGGACCTTTTGTTTTTCAAAATCAAATGAGAGTCGAGCTTTTTTCAAATAATTATCGCTTTATTAATATCTGAAATTTCGGATTAAAGTGACTATTAAATTAACATTCGGTTACAATTGCGCGTTTATTTTAACGCATTTAAAATATGGCATATAAACCCGTTTTTTAAGTGGGGGGAAAACGCTAATGCTTTCGTGGAGATATCGTTCTCCCGTATGGGCCTAGCAAGTACCTTCGGGGCTCGAGTACCTTATACTTTCGTGAGGATATCGTTCCTTCGTATGGGTATAAGCGAATGGGTCCCCCTGAATTGAACCCGGTTGAAAGGAGCCTATAATGGGTGATGACCGGGGGCCTTGCTACTTTTAGTAAAGGACAGCGAGGATAATTCGGGTACCTCTTAGCACCAAAACTGCATATAGTGAGCCGTAGGAGCTAACCCTTTAGAGCCATGTGAAACTCTGTCCGATTAGTGGTCACCCTATTTAGGCTTTGGTGCCTTGTTTCTTGTTTATGTACAGTTTATTACTCTATTTTTGTTATATTTATCATTTGTTTTATTTAATCATTTTATTTGGTACTAACTCGTTTTATTTTATTCTCATCGCACTGAGTTCACCTGCATCATTGCACAACATCATCACAATCTGAATTTTGCATTGCATCGACTTAGGACACATTTTGCATGCATTCATTTTCAGAATAATAAAATTAATCCTTGGGTTGCCCCATTAAATACAACAAAGATGGTCGATCTAGCACCTTACAAAGCCTCTTACAAAAGTTTGATCTTGGGGTATGTCCAAAAGCACCCCCACATCTTTTACAAATAGTGTGCCTCTAACAAGGTCCCAGTCCGGGGGCATTCTTTGCCAAGGTCCAGCCTTCATTGCCGAGTCAAACTCTTGCATCTTTGACCACAGTCTGCAAAATTGCACCCAATCAAAAAATAATAAGCTACCATGAACCAACACAATTTATAAACCCAACCTAGGGGGCAACAGAATCCACACTCAAAGTGTCAAATTCAAGAACAGTTTCAGACGATGGCATAGGGATGAATAAAATGTTGGGGCATGCACCCAGATGACTGATCGGACCCAAATTGAGGTTGGGGCACCGTCACATACAAAAACCAAGATCCTGACGGGACCAGTGAGGAGTCAGGGGCATCCCTTTGAGGATCGAAAAAAATCATATCACATTCATGCATTTAGATTGCATTCATCTTACATTAAACCATTTTTTGCATACGTCATACATTTAGATCACCGTGCATTTAGGGTAGACACATGCATTTAGACATAAAATTAGATACATTCATGCAATCTTGCTTGTACATAACAGGTCTAGGAAAAAGACCGAGTACCCTCGACATGGGGGCAATGACAAGAAGGCCAACCCTAGTCTTGAAGGAGGCCAAACACGAAGAAGATGGAAACGCCCAAAATAAAAGGTATCAGCGACAAAATCTTTGACAATTACTGACTAATGTTTTTTCTTTTGTAGGATTTGATTCCTCCAACGATGGTGTGACGGACGCCAACATTCCAGATCTTACCCTCTACCAATGTAGCGGGCAAATTTTTTCCAGACATAGTATCGCTGTCAATAGCACAACAATTCAACATCTTGCAAATCATGCCTCCATCAGTGGTGTGATGTAGCAGATCAAATCCTATCCAGATCTTGCCTCCATCGGCGATGTTGCATATCAAAGTTTCCATTCGGTCCTACCTCTCCGTCGGTGGTGTAGTGGGTCCTACATTTTGCGATCTAGTCTCTCCGCCTTGGTGGTGTGGTGATCAAATCCTCTTCGGTCTTGCCTCTTCGACGGTATTGCAGCTAGACCTAAATTTTACTCGGAATTTACCTGTTTATCAATCAAAAAGAAAAATAAAATGAGAAAAAGAGAAAAAAAATCAAAAAAACAAAAAACAAAAAAGGAAAAAGGAAAAAGAAGAAAAAAATCAAAAAAAGAGAAAATTGAAAAGAAGAAGAAAAGAAATGAAATGAAAAAAGGAAAAATGAAGAAAAAATAAGAAGAAGAAAACTATCTGATCCTGCCTCTTCGTCGGTGTCGTAGCTGGATCAAATCCCCGGACCTTGCCTCCTCGTCGGTGTTGTAGCTTGGTCAAATTTAACTGCCGGTTCTGCCTCCTCGTCGGTGTTGTAGCTGAACCAAATTCACTAAACTCTGGTCTTGCCTCTTCGTCGGTGTTGTAGCTAGACCAAATTCCCTAACTCTTGATCATGCCTCTTCGTCGGTGTTGTAGCTGGATCAAATCTTCAGACCATGCCTCCTCGTCGGTGTTGTAGCTTGGTCAAAATTTACTAACTTTCTAGTTGTATCAATGTTGTATCTTAAAAAAAAAGAAAGAAAGAAAGAAAAAAAAGAGAAGAAAAAAGAAAAAAGGAAAAAGAAGGAAAAAATAAAAAAAATCAAAAAATGAAGAAAAAAAGAAAAATGAAAAAATGAGCTTTCAACCAAATTCTGATCATGCCTCTTCGTCAGAGTCGTAGCTTGATCACAAAAAAGGAACAACTATCCGATCCTGCCTCTTCGTCGGTGTCGTAGCTGGATCAAATCTTCAGACCTTGCCTCTTCGTCGGTGTGGTAGCTTGGTCAAATCTAACTTTCGGTTCTGCCTCTTCGTCGGTGTTGTAGCTGAACCTAATTCACTAACTTCCGGTCTTGCCTCTTCGTCGGTGTTGTAGCTAGACCAAATTCACTAACTCTTGATCCTGCCTCTTCGTCGGTGTTGTAGCTGGATCAACATTACTAACTTTAGACCATGCCTCTTCGTCGGTGTTGTAGCTTGGTCAAAATTCACCAACTTTCAAGTTTTAGCAATGTTGTAAGAAAAAATCAAAAAGAAAAATGAGAGAAAAATGAGAGAAAAAAAGAAAAAAAACAAAAACAAAAAAGAGAGAGAAAGAGTGAAAAGAGAAAAATTGTCAGTTTTCTGATCTTGCCTCTTCGTCAGAGTTGTAGCTGGATCAGACATCAGAACTTTCACCTATCGGTCTTGCCTCCTCGTCAGTGTTGCAGCTGGATCGAATTTTGTAGACCCTGTCCCTTCGTCGGTGTTGCCGTTGGGTCGAACTCTCTTTAGGTATTAGCTTATTACCAATAATGTAGCAAGAAGAACTCGGTTTGGCTTCCCCAACAAACAACCCCCATTTTGAAGGTTTTGCTTCCCGAGAGTGACAAGGTGGATCAACCAAAACAAGAAAGAAGACATGCGCTGAAGAGAATGAAGATCTACCGAAGAAAGAAGACACGCGTCAAAAGGAGAGAAGTTTAGCCAGATAAAACAAAAATGAGTGCTTTTGATCTTTGCTTTGTTCTCGTTTCACAAGAACAAGCAAAGAGGGGCAACTGTAATCACTCATTTTTGTATGGGTTTTTAGTATTTTTAGTATTATTGTAATAGTATATATAAATAATAATAATAATAATAAAATTAATATAAAAAAGCAAAAAAAAATAATAAAAAAGGGGGAGGGGTGTGGAGCACAAAGCTCCACGTCACCCTCCTCCCCCTATAAATAGAGGATTGCAGCGGGGATTTAAGCAAGAAGAAAGCAATTGGAAATTGCAATTGCAAACAATTGGAATCGGCGGCAGGCCAATTCGGCTAGCCCAGAACCGAACCGGTCCTAACCGTTTCGATCGGGGTCCTATTTTAGGTCCGATCTAGTTAATATTTTTGGAGAGGTCGTGGTAGATCTCGGTGGAGTCCAGTCAGGGTTCGTCGTTCGAACTCCTAGTTAGGTATATTTTCTTTCCTTTTTATTTATGTTGTAATTTTTATATTTTAATGAAGTAGTAGTTAATTTAAAATTGTGTTTTTAATTCGTATGTTTATCTATGTTTTAGATTAGTATGCTTTAAATTTATATTTTAGACTAGTATTTTATTTATGTTAGATATGTTTTTATTTATAAGTTAGATTAATATTTATGTATGTATATATTTAGATTAGTATTTTATTTATGTTAGATATATTTTTACTTATAAGTTAGATTAATATTTATGTATATATTTAGATTAGTATTTTATTTATGTTAGATATGTTTTTATTTATAAGTTAGATTAATATTTATGTATGTATGTTTTAGACTAGTATCTAATTTATGTTAGATATGTTTTTATTTATGTGTTAAATTAATAGTTATGTATGTATGTTTTAGATCAGTATTTTATTTATGTTATATTAGTATTTATTATGTTAGTATTTATTCATATTTTTATCACAGTGTATTCATTTATATTTGCCATGTTTTTTAACTTTGCATAACGAACATATATTTTGTCAATGCGGTGCCCTTTTATTCGAGCGTAAACGGGGCCAGTATCAGGCGTAGTGATAGTGGTTGGACGTTTACTCTCGAATAACGAGGCCTTTAAAATTTACTCGCATTTATAACCGAATTTTAATATAATCGTCACTTTAATCCAGAAAGTTTAATATTAATAAAGCGGTAATTATTAAAGTACCAATTTTGGGCGGTGTGGGGTACTAATCCTTCCCCATCCGTAACCGACTCCCGAACCCAAAGTTTTCAAAATCTCTGGTTTTCTACGGTGTCCGGTCCACCTTGAGTGGCCGGTGGCGACTCCAATTTTAAATAAAATGCGGGTTTTCTAAAACTCCACGCGGAATAAAACATTTTCCAAACCAAAAAACAAACTATCATTTTTAGCGAGAAAAAAACATCGCTACAACTATTAGTGTCCGTACAAGATCCATCAGAATATGCCACAAAGTATGTGCAATAATCAGACAGCGAGGACTGACCACCTGTAAAATTCAATAACAAAGGTCATGGATTCCGAAGGACAAGTTGCATGCAAAACACAAGTATCACATTAGGAATACGTAGAACCAAAACTGAAAATAGTTTTGCTATAATTGTAACTTAAAAATTTCATATGTTAATACACCGGTTTTCAATACCCGTCGATAAGGAATTCAAGTTGCAAACAAGAACATACCCTTGTTAGCCCGAGGAAAATACCGAGCCCATTGAGGGAGGTCCCCACTATAACTTACAATAGGACAGTAACCCTCTGCTTCCCTGTTATATGTACAGCCAGACAAATTGGTTGTATTGCAATGATATGCCCCCTTCCAGAGATTGCAAGACGATCTGCCATGCTATAGTTAGCTTGATACCATCCACTGTCTTCCAACAATGCAAGGGTCATTTTTGAAACTACAGATCTTGTATCCACAGATCCCATCATTATCTCATTCGTCAGAAGCCGTTTTTCCCAGTGAGATCCTGCAGCCAAGTCATCACTCAAAACATTAAGGACCATACAGTTAAACTGCTTCATCTTCCATTAAGAACCATATTATGTATTCTACACTAGTTTTGAGATAAATTCCATGAGTAATCAACAACCAATGGCTCAAAATAGAGAGGGGAGAGGAAATAACAACAAAGCCAAAATTGAATACCTGATGTGCCACGTCCTCCCCCGTCTTCTAGTTCTAACCCTGTAAAATTTTCTAAGAATGCCTGTCAATGAAACAATCATCCTATTTGTTCAATTTTCTCATTGTGCTTTTTTTTCCAGTAGTCTATAGCCAAGAAACTCGGTGCAACAAAGAAGTTAACAATACCCCATAATGATGCCGTGAATGCATGACAACATGTGGAAGCACCACACGAGTTACCATCCTCCCAAGCTTGCCATTCATGGTCTGTACAGTAACCTGCAAATGCACAAAAGTGATGACCATGGGATAGTGAGGTTATAATACATGAAGTACAGATATGACAAATAAGCAACAATCGCTTTTCATATTGAAAGCAACAAGACATAAGGTGCAGTGTCAAAAGCATTTGTATGTGTCCAAAACACAATATTAAAAGTTCAACTGAAGTCTGATTTAAAAAGCAATGAATGAGTGACGCAGATTTGAACTTTTCCTTTAGAATCCAAAACTTATGCAAATTGGTTTGATGTCCATATTCACATTACATGCCATGCAATTACCTGACTGCGCCTCCTTTTGCTCTCATCCCTAAAATGAGGAAAAGCATGTGGATCAAAGCCAAGAACATGCATAACCTGGATTAAAACGACAATGGTGTTTAGGACATGCAATTTCCTTCCACACTCTTTCCAAATTAATACAATTAACATCATCAAACCTCGTGGATAAGAGTAGCTGAAAGTAAAGTCTCTGCTTCAGCCGTTAAATGTCGAGGATCAACATTCACATGACCTACAAAATGGAAGTACACCGTTGCTTTTGATTTTAGATTTCTACTGCACACATAATCAACATATTCCACACTTTAGAGATGGGACAACAAGCAATTACCAGCAATTGCCCGGCCCCATTGGTCACGTTCACACGCTACCGCCCATGCCAAAGTGTTGCCAGTGGTAGGTCTTGTAGTCACAAGAAGAACCAAGTCTGCATTGGCAACACCGTCTACATGAAAGGATAGATAAAGATTGTGGTTACAAAAGAATGAATCTAACAGGAAAATACTCTTAGATACCAACATCAAGATGAAAATGGAATCTAAGAAAAGTTATGAAATGACAATGGCATACCTTCAACATATTCGCGAGGTAGCTGTACGCCTCCATCTTGTCCACGTGCAGAATATCCACTCAATCTCAGATTTCCTCTCACAGGCTCTACAGCCAAGGCTCTCTTGAACCAGTCAGCTATCTGCCCTAGAGCCTTCATTAAATTTCTTAGAAAAGTTAGCATTGCTTGATCACAACTCAACAAAAGCAAATTCATTTTTAAAATGTATAAACTCAAACCTTGCGAAGGCGGTGACGTTTGTCCTCCCCAGATATATCATCCGAAGTGCACTTATACCAACAGTCATCATAGATTGGAGGATCACCATGAGGATTGCAAGAGGGTGTGCCAGGCGGAGAACTCAGAGGAGGCTCTCCAAGCTGGTAAAATAAAATCCGGAAACAACACAAAAACAAAGAAAGAAACACCAAATACCCTCAATCAGACTCACAATCATGACCAGAACGACAATGTTCAAGAGATCACCAAGGACATAAAAGCACCCACCTTCACAATGTCACCAACTTTTCGACAATCTCTATCCTGTGAGTGGCCAACAGCATCATAATTTAAAAATATTCTTATAGATCGTTTAGCATCCTTTGGATGCCCAAGCAACTCAGGAATCCCAAGCAACGACCTTCCTTTGTTATGTACATGATTTGAGATGCCAGAGTGCTCATAAACTTGAGGAGTAACCGAAGGAGTAACCAAATAAACCTTACGACCCGGTCGCCTCCTCTGTTCAACTATCTGATCATGAATACATGAATGTGAGGCAATGACTTCACTACTTCCTCTTCCGTGGCCTTCCCATTGCAGATCATCGTGCTCTCGGAACTTAGCTGTAGCAACTTCAAACCATAACAATAACACTAAAATCTGCAGTACACGTGAAAAAAGCTCCAGCTTTAAAGGTAATTGCACAAACAAGAAACCCAGAATTAGAAATTAAAACCGAAAAGACAACATAAAACTCTATGCATCAATAGATCTACAAATAACCAACAGTGGCTAATACCAGCACCAAGATTAAATTTTTGCAAACCGTGAACTCAAATTCAGCTATCAAATGTGACGTTCAGCACCCAAAATTTTCAATTTCAAATAATACGAAAGTAATAAAATTGGGGAACGATGAAACTGTAGATGTAAGAATCCCAGATAACTTTCAAAGTCTCCAGAGCTAATTCAAGTTCACGGTTTTATCCAACAAGAAAACCCTTAGTGGACAGTTTCGAAAAAGGAAAGAACCAAAAAAAATCGTTCGCGAAGTAAAATCAATAAATATCAATAAACTTCATTCAAAAAAAAATATAAATAAACTATGAAGTACCCAAATGAATCACATCTTTAAACGCAGAAAAGAAAAGGAAAAAGGGAGGGAAAAAAAGAAACTTTACTAAACAGCAAATTTCGAAATAACGGATCCTTGTTCGAACTAATATTTTTAGTGAACCCACGGGTTCTGCAACCTGGCTTATTTCTACAATTAAACGCACAGTCATCCTAGCCTTGTATACAATTCAAACAGTCTGAGAATTTTTTTTTTCTTTTAGGAAAAAATACAGTGAAATCGAAGGTTTACCTCCAATAAAACAGCAGCAAATCGAAGCTTAAAATAAAATCTGGTTAAGGTGGTTGAACCAAACCGCATTATAAGCTCCATGAAATATCCAAAAGTAAAGCATTAACTCTTATAATTTCATCAAATCTCCAATCGGTTTTAGAACCCAGAAAAGTAGCTCTTTGCTCCACATTTCTCCTCCAAAAGTACAACCCAAAAAATGTTTCCAAGAAAAATCCAAAATGTGCAGAGCTTAGCCCAAGCACATAAAATGTAAAAACAATGGGATCTAAATATCTTCCACTTTGTTCTCCGGAATGGGAAATCCGGCGTTCTCAAAACATGGCTGCTAAAAAGGACGAGATTTCTAAAGGTTTCTCCTTTTTCCTTTCTGGGTTTTTAGAGATGAGAAATAGTGACAGTGAAGAAATGAAAGAGATAATTAAATGGGGGCGTAGAGGAGGAGATTATAGAAAAATAATGAACATAAAATCCAAAGATTGGCGAGGGTTGGTATATATATATATATATATATATATATATATATATATATATGATCCATCTACATGGAGTTGGGTTATACGAAAATTATTACTTAAAAATAAGTACTAGTTAATTTTATTCGTTAATTTTACACATCCAACTATCTATAAAAATTAGAAATTATAAATTTTACATTCATCAACTATATATGTATATATGATCATCAATATATATATAGGTCATGTTTGGTAAATAGCAGTTTGAACAAAAATTAGAGGTTTAAGTTAATATTAGATATTTGATATATCAAATCTGCTAATTTGGATGTTTGATGAATAACGAATTAGATTAGCGGATTGAGATAAAACCTCTAATTTTAAAAAAACTGGTAATAAGAGTTTTTTGAAATGACCGGTTTGACATAATGGTTATAAAGACACTTTTACCCTTAACAATTATCGAAAACCTCCAAATAACCTAAATTTAACATTTTCAATTTTAATTTTTCGCTCTCACATATTTATATTGAGATACTTTTACCCTTAACAATTATCGAAAACCTCCAAATAACCTAAATTTAACCTTTTCAATTTTAATTTTTCACTCTCACATATTTATATTGTGACATTTGTAAAGTAATACCTTTTATTTTTATTTTATTCTCACACATTTATAATTTTATTTAAATTTAATAATTAATTAAATTGTATTAAAAATAATATATAATTAATAAAATAATATATAAATCCTTCAAATATGCTTATTATTGTTATATTTAAAAAATATTTTTATAATCTAATTAATATTAATAGATACAAAATATTTTTTGAATGGTAATAGATACAAAATATTGATAACTAATAAACTATTCAAACAAACATAGAATATAATTATGTCATTATATGTCATTTTGCTTGTTTAAATAATCAAACAGCTATCAGCTATCAGTTAATTTTACCAAACACTTTTATATAATCAGCTAATACAATCCGCTAGTCAAATCAACTAATACAATCCGCTATCCGCTAATTGCGGAACAAGGTCATAACCTATAACGCTATGTATGATTTCTTTACCTAAATATGTATGGGTAAAACTTTGATACACAGGCTGTGTAAAATTAATTTTACACAAGCATGTGTATTTACACTATAAAAACCCAAATCCTAAATTCCTAACCCTAACCCTAAAAAACTAAACCTTAAACCCTATACACTAAATTCTAAACACTAACATTAAATTCTAAACCCTACAACCTAAACCCCTAAACCTCAAACACTAAACTAAAACCCTAACCCCTAAAACTAAAAGGTACGTGTAAACTAAAGTTTACACGGCCTGTGTATCAAAATTTTTTCCAATATGTATATAAGATAATTAATTTAGTGTAAATTGAAATTTAAAACTATTGGAATATAATAATTAATTCCGTCATTTTAATCTTTTATTCGACTTTTAATTTTTGTAAGATAAATTAATGTGAATTACATGAAATTTCTAATCTTTTTGGGTAAAACTTTGATACACGGGTTTGTGTAAAATTTTATACAAGCCTATGTATTTACACTATAAAAATCCAAATCCTAAATTTCTAACCCTAACCCTAAAAACTAAACCCCACACTCTAAACCCTAAACCCTAACTTCTAAACACTGACCTTAAATTCTAAACCCTACAACCTAAACCCCTAAACTAAAACCCTAACCCTTAAAACTAAAAGGCACATGTAAACTAAAGTCTTCCTCCTATATATTTAAATTTACATGAAATTGTTATCGAAACAATTACATTAAAAACATGTTATGTGCATATCTGCGGTATATATATAATGAAATCTAAACTTAATGAACGGTTTTAATGATAAAAAGTGATATATTTCCTTATGTGATTCGAATTCGAATTCGAATAATCAAATTTACAAGAATGTGCGTAATTTATCCATATTTAAATTGTGGCGCAAATATTACCTATCGTGTAAAATTGGTTTTAAACAATCATAATATTTGAATGCAAAGTTAATTAATTCTTTATTTGCAGTGATATATTTGTATTTTGTGGTTATTTAATGAATCACGCCATAATGATGATTGAAGACTAAATATTAAATTCTGAATGCTTTTTTTTCGAAAGTAAATATAAATAATTAGATCCCTCCTGTTAAAAAAAAATAGATCCTCAATGTACAAACTGAAACATAGATAAAGAATCAAATAGATTCATTAAAAAAAATCCGATTGGATAATTTATGAAAAATTTTGTTTCCTTCAATTATAGACAACAGGAATTCAATGATTGACTGTGACAATAAACAAATGTTTTGTCAAATAGTGGTTAGTAAAATATCTTTTATTATAGCTTAATAGGTAAATAAGTGCTTAAATTATGTTTTTTTTTCAGTTAAGTGTCTAAATTGTTTTTCAGGCCAAATTGGGACCTAAAGTTTTATTCCGTGACTCATTTAAGGTTCGCTGTTAATTTTTTTCGTTAAAAGACACGTGTCATCTCCTGAAAATTCCAAAAATTATATTAAAAATAAATAAAATTAATAAAACGAAATAAAAATATATCTTAAAACTTTCAAATATTCCAAAACAATCCCCAAATCCCTAAACCCCCCAAATCCGACCACTCCCGCCGGCGGCGGCCGCATTGTCGGTGACGAAATGAAGCGCCCTCTCCTCGTCGAACAACCCACACGCCGTTTGTCACCCCTCCTGCCGCCGTTCGTCGCGAATCATTCGAAAGAACCATTCGATAATTTTATCGATTTGCACGACGTCAGTCGATTTCTGGGGAAGGGATGGTAGGGGAAATGGTCGTAGTGGTCCAGCGAACGATGTAGTAGGCGGCAGCATGGAAATCGGCAACAAAATCGACTCAAATGGGGATTTAGGTTTTTGGGTTTAGGGATTTTGAAATTTGGGGGTTTCTTTGTAAAATCTAAAAAAATTAGAAATTTTTTGAAAATTAATTAATTTTATTTATTTTTAATATATTTTTAGATTTTTATGGAGGTGACACATGGCATTTAATGATGAAAATTAACGACGAACCTTAAATGGGTCACGAAATAAAATTTTAGGTCCCAATTTGGCCAGAAAAATAGTTTGGGCACCTAGTTAAAAAAATAGCATAGTTTGGACACCTATTTGAGCATAGTTTGGACACCTATTTGACAGTTAAGCCTTTATTGTGACCCAACAGCTTAAATGGAATCATTAAACGAGGGGATGAAGCTTTTAATATTTCAAAAATATATATATACAATTTGTCTTGACATTTTTATATCTTTGAAATTTTCCCACCTACTTTCCTAGAAGGCAAACATAATTTACTCATATCACATTTTCCTCTCCCCTTCAGATCAGCAATAAAACGAGGGCAGAAGTATGAATTGATAAATAAAATATAAATTGAAGATTATTGATTTGGATAGGGTTGAGTTGGATGGTCCGGACCCATATTTTATCAAGGCAATGGTGTCATTGATTCATACAACCCTATTCAGATACCTAACCTAATATATCCTCAAACTGATAATTATTATTTTCACTTTATAAAAAATCATAACTATATATGCCACATATTATAAAAACCAAAGTTAGATGTATAATTAAATACTAGGAGACCCTAGTTTTAGGATCAAATAATTTATCTATAAGGTATATACATTTTCAAAAAATAAAAAATAAAAAACATTACATTATATAAACACACCAAAATGTTTGAAAAAAAATTTGGATACATAATTAAACTTGAGATTAGTCCATATTCTCCGTACAATTATAATCAAATTCTAAATATAAATAATTTCCTTTACTTATTTGACCTTTTTAGATGAAAAAGAAGGTTCATTTGAGTTGCTTTAGTAATTTAAAATTTGGTGATTCGATAATTATTCAATAAGTTAAGATTTAGTTATACGGTATAAAATTTAAAAGTTTTATATGTTTGTTAGACTGTTGGATTAATTAAACTTAATTGTTGAAATTAAAACTCTTAAATTATCAATAATCCATTTTTTCATGAAAATCTCCTAATTTTATACTGTTAATCCAAATCATCAATTTTCAATATATTTTTACATGCGTTAACGGATCTTACCTCTTTATTTGATATATTTGTAGAACTTTTTCTCTATATACAACCTTAATTAAGTGTCATGTATCTTTCCTTTATATTTTAAATAAATATAACACATGATTGTGGGCAGGGTTAGACCTAGAACTTTATGTTAGGGGCGAACCTATAAAATTCTAGGAGATGTGAGCTTATAAAATTTTAGGGGACGAAAATAGATTTTCAATAAAAATACATAGAAAATTATTAAAATTTTTCTAAATTAGATAATAATTTCAAATTTTTAAGGGAAACCCGCCCTCTGACAGTGGGTTAAGACCAATTACAAGGAAAACAAACATTAATGTATCAAACAATTAGGATTGTAATTCAGCGAGGATTTGGTATAACTTGAAGTAAGGTAGTTTTGGAACATAATCTATGATATTTTGAAAGGGATGGGTTAATTAGACATGAAGCAAACTAATGCATACATTTTAGGTTTTGTTTGGTTTTCAACGTTGAAAAGGTAAAAAGGCAACTTTTTAATTTCCTTAGCTCTTATGTCATATAATTTGAAACGAATTTGATTAAGAGTTTTCGGACATTACGTGAACTACAATGCTGGTCTTAGAAACGATTCCTACTTTTGTGTACAACGGTAAGCAAAATATCTCAAACAAGCACAAGGCTAAGACCCAAGGATGTCTCTACCTAAAGGAACCTCTTATATTTACTTGTATAATTCGATGAAATTAAATATGCGACCCACATGAAAGTTGATGTTAAATTTAATAATATGATTTTTTTTCTATATAAGCATTTATATATATGGTACATTAATGATATATAATTATATATATTATCAGAGAATTAAAGGATTATATACAATAAAAATATATTATATTTTTGTATCTAAAATGTATAGCCATATAAAATAATCATGAATGAAAAAGGGTTGTTAGGCTTTGGTGTTTTGCCAACTAATTGTTAAGAACTTCAAACATTCTAGTTTTAATTTGAGTTTATTACAATAATCTTACAAGATAAAAACAGATCTATCATTGTCTACAAATGTGTTTGCTGACCAACTTTGGCTAGAATACACATCTAGCTTAAAAAATAGTCAAGCTTTTAAAGATCTATATATCCGGTGATTAATCCAACTATAAATTTAAGCTAAAATTTATAGAAACACGAATCAGATAACGAGAGGACAATACGTGTACAAAGACATTGATTCTAATCAATGAAAGTAAATTAAAAAAGTTATACCTAAACACTTGAAAAAGTCAATATCCAACTAATGTATGATACGGTTTTTTAAAGTGTTTAAATATAATATTTTTAACTTACTCTCATTGAGTGATTAGAGTCAAGGTTCTCACATGCACATTGCCGTCCGGTTTAGTCAATATTTTTTTGGATATAGTCGCTTGAGATTTTTGGGTCGAATCGAATCAAAAAGTTTAGTTCTTAATTTTTTTTTCCTTTTCATTTTGGTAAGAACTTCAATTTGACACCAAAATTGTAGGCATCTGCGGGCAACATTGGCTTTCAAAAAAATTCTTCTGAAAAGTCGTAGCAGAAGACGACGTTTTCTAAAGTCGATATTAGGTGATGATAACTTTGATCTGTTTTCTTAAATAATTTTGGGTTGACCTACAATGTTTTAATATTATTTACGTAATTAAGCCCAACTTAAAACCGGGGATCAATTCTTACTCTTTCCTTTATCATATGGACGAATTTTTTTATAGGAGGAAGTCGCTTAGACAGAGTTAAGATCTATTTTAATTTAATGGCTCGGTTTATACTCAGAAATAAGATTTTCTTTCGTTGTTTATAAATTTTTAGTTTTAGATTAAGTCAGAATTACTAGATGAGTATAAATTAATAGTTAAGATTAAAAAGTTGAAAATGTGAAAATTTTAAAATAAAATAAAAGTTTAATCTCGACAATTAATTTGTACCCAAACAAATTGGGCTTTAAACCAAGGAATTTAAGAGAATTTATTTTGTGTTCCTTTTTTTTTTTGAAGAAAGAGAATTTCTTTTGTGTTCAACTTATTATAAAACAACGAAATTTGTTTTTGAACAAAAGCAACTCCATTTCTAAAGAAGGAAATTACAACAAATGATACAATTCATTGGGAGTTTGTCGCATCCAGATAGATGGACATGTACCCTTGGAAGTAGCCTTAGCCACCCAATCAGCAACACGGTTGCTCAAACGACAAACATAAAAAAAATACTACATTAGGTAAAGAATCAACCATTTTCTAAATGTCAGATAAGATAGCTTTAGCCTCCCAAGAGCCGGGACTTAAACGATTAATCATCTCAATAGCAAGTTTGCGGTCGGATTCAAAGAACACATGTTGCCAGCCATGTCGTTCGATGAGATATGAACCAAGTCTCAATGCGAGACATTCAACCACAAGTGCGCTAGAAGCGTAAACTTGTGCGTTGATTCCATTGACGACAATCTCATAACTGTTTCGGGCAATGACTGCAATACTAACATACTTCCTACTAATATCGAACGAAGCATCACAGTTGATCTTAATGGTATTTAGAGGAGGGGGAGACCAACTCGTTTGTACTGGTGTGATCCTCGTACTATCGTGTTGGCAGTCTATACATGTTGGAATTCTTCGAACTCCTTGAGAATTGAATTCCAAATCAGAATCGGGCTTTTCCTTACCCTTCAAAAATCCAAGCGTTACCAGCTTTCCAAATCCCCCAAATAGTCTATGCCAACAGGCTTACGCTTGAATCAGAGTCATGAATGAGAAATAGAACTCGAACTTCTTGCCACCATTTAGCAAAGGAACCAAATCCCATCAAAGATGGTGAGTAATGGAAGGTAGAGGCTCTCCAAATAGCCTGTGACATCGGGCAAAAAAACAAAATGTGCTCAATTGTTTCATTAACTTCCCCACATCGCAAACAGCTCATGTCCCTCGAATGATGTCTCCGAGCAAGATTATCAATTGATGAGATAACGTTATGGCAAGCCTTCCAAATAAAATTTCGAATCTTGGGGAAGTAATTGAGGTTCCAAATATGTAACCAATCAGCTCCTTCAGTGTGCCGGCTTGAACTCGCGGCTTGAGACTGTCTCTTGTTCGCCATTAATTGATGATACCCCAATTTAACAACATACTCCCCATTATTTGAATGATGCCACACCATGGAGTCAGCATGTTGGTGAACACTAAAAGGGATTCGCACAATAGCTTCCATCTCTTTCTCTGAAAAAAACGACTGTAGAAGGGGAAAATTCCATGATAATTCATCTCATTTAATTAAGTGTTTGACAAGAGTAGTTTTGGTACCATACGGTCTCGGGATGCAATTTTGAAGTTACGAAATGATGAGATTCATTTATCATCCCATATCATGACATTGCTTCCATTACCAATGTTCCAACGAAGGTCTTGTGACAGAAAACTTAATCCTTCTTGCAGACTACTCCATGTCCACGAGCATCGCTTGTTCTTGCTCAAAGAAAGGGGATTCAAGAAAGAGAAATAGATACCTCTTACGATTTGAACCCATTTAGCCTCTGGATTTTGAATGAGTCTCCAAGCTTGTTCGGCAAGTAGCGCGATAT
Source organism: Hibiscus mutabilis (assembly GCA_019671005.1). Classification (NCBI taxonomy): domain Eukaryota; kingdom Viridiplantae; phylum Streptophyta; class Magnoliopsida; order Malvales; family Malvaceae; genus Hibiscus; species Hibiscus mutabilis. The sequence continues at coordinate 66,183,608 of CM033716.1, forward strand.
TAAATGCTTGAAAGTCTCGAAAACCCATTCCACCTTTCCTCTTCGAAATAGTCAGTTTATCCCAAGCAATCCAATGTATACCCTTCTTTGAACCACCAAAATCAATTGAGAATGAGATTAAGTTCATTGCAGAAAGTAATTGGAATCTTGAAACAATGCATGGTATAGGCTGGCATTGCCGAAACCACAACCTTAATGAGAACCTCCCACCCTGCTTGAGAAAGAAATCGACCTTTCCAACTAGTGATCCTCTTCACAATTCTGTCGCGGATAAAGGCCAATGTAGCCTTTTTTCCTCTGCCCCAAATCGATGGAATGCCCAGATATTTAGACGAGAGAGTCATAACAGGAATTTCCAACATTTCCAAAATTTCTTCTTTATCTGTCCCTCTTATGTTAGGAGAAAAGAAGATAGAAGACTTGTCGAAATTAATAGTCTGACCTGACGTCTCTTGGAACAGTTTTAAGCCTTCAAGAATGACTCTTGAATTGTTAGAATTGGCTTCAGAAAATAGGAGGCAATCATCTGCAAAAAGTAGATGAGAAAGAGATGGACAACGTTGCTTTATACGATATCCATTGAGCTCGCCCTTCTGTTCAGCTTTATCAAAAATGTAACAGAACACATTAGCTCCAAAATTAGAAAGAAAAAGATCTCCCTGTCGTAGTCCTCTAAAAGGTTTAACCTCCCCAATCTTTTCTCCGTTGAACGTAACCGAGAGTGTAGAAGAAGATACACATTCCATAGTTCTTCGAATCCAGAAATTAGAAAATCCCATCCGAGTCACAACTTGCTGTAAGAAATCCCAAGAAACCTTATCATATGCCTTTGCTAGGTCCAATTTAATTGCCGTGATGCCTCTTGTGCCTCGAGTCCTTCCTTTAATTGCATGAAAGGCTTCATGTGCAATCAATGTGTTGTCTTTGATTTGTCGACCCGGGACGAAGGCTGCTTGAGCGGGGTAGATAAGATTGGCCATGAGTGGTTTCATCCTTGATGTCATAATCCGAGCGATGACTTTTTAAATGAAGTTGCAACATCCTATTGGTCCAAATTCATGAATAGTTTCAGGATTTGAAACCTTTGGAATAAGGACAAGATTAGCCATATTGACCCCTGATTGCATTACCCCTTCCTTAAAGAAAGCTTTCACCAGATCACAAACTTCTCGTTTAATGGTTTCCCAAATTTTTTGAAAAAAGATGCCTGAAAAGCCGTCCGGACCTAGAGCTTTAATTGCTCCGAGTTCAAAGGTGGCCTTTCGAATTTCTTCATCGGTTACCTCCCTTTCCAACTCTCTATTCATAGCTTCAGTTACACTAGTCTCAACCAGTTCAAGAGCTTCATTGCATCTACTAATTGAAACTTCCTGGAAGTGATCATCAAAATGTTTGACAATGTGCTTTTTGAGTCGACTGCTATCCTCGATCCATTGTCCATTTCCTCCTTTTAATCGGAGAATGGTATTAATTCTTCGTCTTGGAGTTGTTGTATGAAAGAACTTGGTATTTTTGTTGCCATGATTCAACCATTTAATTCTAGAGCGTTGCTGTCAGTACCGTTCTTCCATGGAGAGAAGCTTGTCCATTTTCTCTTCTAAGCTTCGCAGCTCTTCTTTTGTTTCATTCGTAAGAACCTTACTCTGGATTTCAGAAATTCGGCTTGCAATACTGTCCATTTGTTTTTTCGGATTACCAAATTTAACCTTATTCCATTCTTTAAGATTTTTCCTAGTACTGGAAATGCATTGTCTGAAAGTAGGGAGGTTTCTCTCATTATTACTCCTGTTCCAAGCACTTTTGATCACCTTGTCACATTCATCGTCTTCAAGCCATTTGGTTTTAAATTTAAAAGATGGTCTCCTCTTGTTGCCTCCATCTAGAAGTCGTATAATAATGGGGCTGTGATCCGACTGTATTGCTGGAAGAGCTGATCCTTGGGCATAAGGAAACAAAGAGCTCCAGTCTTGATTGAAAAAGCATCTATCCAATTTTTCCCGTACGCAATCCCCATCAATTCTTTTGTTAGACCATGTAAAATTCCCTCCGCTGATGTTCATTTCAATGAATTCACAACTATCGATCCAATTTTTGAACATTGAGCAAAAGTTCAGATCGACATGCCTGCCATCATTTTTCTCAGACTGGTCTCTAATTGCATTAAAATCCCCCATAGAGCACCAAGATTCTTCATTGTATAAAACAACGAAATTAATCAAAGCATGAACCTAATTTCCATTTATAAAATCCCATTCAGTTTCCATCTTGAAATTCACTACAAGGGCACCACTTTTACCTTTGTCATTTTCTTTAAAATGTTTAGGTATGGATTAAAAGGCTGTATCATGCGAATAAAGTTCCCCGGATTTGAGCATTTTTTCATGCAATTTTTGAAGGTTGAAAATCTGCTTTTGCCTTTTTGTACCTTTCTAGCTTTGACAGTCAGGTTACCTATCACCATTGGGAATTTTCTTATTGATTTTCCTGTTAACCAGTGAATCAGCAAAGCCAATGGCAAACAAATTTTGGGGAATATGGGAGTTGTAAACAAATTTAAGGGAAATAGTTAAGGTTGAGAAAATTTTGGGGAATTTACGATAAAATTTACAGAAATACAAAAGTCGTTTTTTGTAGAAGGTGACCTTAAATTTTCAATTAATTTTTTTAAATAAAAAAGGTGCATGATTCAGCTATCAATGCAGAAAAAAAAACTAATTTTGGTCGTCTTCTGCAGGAGGCGACTTTTATGTTTACTGTAGATTTTACCGTAAATTCTCAAAATTTCTCTGACCTTCCTTATTTTCTTAAAATTTGTTTCCAACTCCCATATTCCCAAAATTCCTCAATGGCATATACATTATTAAAAAAACAAAATTAATAAAAAATATTATATATAGTTAAAAAAATTAATATGAGTACGCTAATTTTATTGAAAGATGAAAAATCTAAAAATACAATGAGAGTTTACAACTCAAGTAAATAAACTTGATTCGGACATATTCCTAATAACATAACAACTAACGTCTCTAGACCATAAATATGACCCAACCTAGAATAGGTAAAAACCTAACTCGAAGGCTCCAAACAAAATAGATATAAACGTCTTGACGATAAAAGGTAAAAGCCAACAAAAAACAACATAAAAAATGCACAATACAAAAATAAGACAAGTTGACAATACAGTTATTACCACAATTCAATCGCTAACAAGAGCGGTGACTGTAAGTTTCTATCTAAATCTAGATCGATGGTCCACCTGAGAGATAAACATGATAATCAAAAGAGCACCATCTTAATCAGTTGTGGCGACGTCAAATCTAACTCTGATAAAAAATCAAATGAAAAAAAAAGCGACTAAATAACCGGTTAAAAGAAGAAAAGCATACTAAAAGACATAAAATACGTACTAAAAATAAAAAATCGTATTTCAAAAATAAAATCATTAAATTTAAAATTTTAAAAATAAAGAACGAAACAAATAAAAAAATATTACCCCCACCATGTAAAATTGAAAAAAAAAATGAAAAGTTGAGCGAGTTAAATACTTAAATGGAAGGAAAATATTATGTAGAATTGTGATGAAAACTTAGAAGTAATAATGGTGGATGGGTACCACAGCCTTTGGTGTGGCATGGTATAAGCCAAGCCAACCCAAAACGGAAAAGGTGCATGAAATTATTAAAAACAAGAATGGGCCATTCCCATCTGAAGTTCAATACGGCGGTGGACCTCTTCGTTCCCTAACATTTCTATAACCCCTACGTTTTTACTATTGCCTGCAACTGCAAGTGGTTTATTACTAATAAAATCCATATACTTTTTCTATCCTTGTATATTCTATGAAAAACTTTGATACACACTTGTCTTTTAGTTTTAGGGGTTAAAATTTTAGTTTAGGGTTTAGGTATTTAGGTTGTAGAGTTCAGAATTTAATATTAGTGTTTAAAATTTAGTGTATAGGGTTTAAGGTTTAGAGTTTAGTTTTTTAGGGTTAGAGTTAGGAATTTAAGATTTGAGTTTTTATAATGTAAATACACAGGCTTGTGTAAAATTAATTTTACACAGTCTGTATATCAAAGTTTTACCCATATTCTATCAATAATTTTATGTCACGTTTATTTTTAATAAAAAATAATTAATTAATAAAATAATAAAAAAATTATTAATATATGTGACATAAAATTATTAGTAAAACATATAAAGAGTACAAAAAAGGAACATGCGAATCCTACTCCCTTTCGAAACCCCTTTAAATTATTAGTATATGAATATCAAAGTAGCAGCTCCACGTTTGTTTGCATTGACTAGTAAGCTTAAAAGGAGGGATACAACTACGAGTGGGGTAGTTTTAGGCTACTATCTCACATGGACAACGGGATTGAAGTGACTGATTGAGATGAATCTCCACTTTTTGGACATGGTTTTTCCATATTTGTTTAGTTTTTCGCAACCCCCCAATGGCATTTCTCATGTCTCTTTCTTTTGTTGCTTCAAAATTCAAAGTAAATTAGCTTAACTTGGAAGGCATGCTCTTGCATCCTTTCAAACTTTTCTTTCCCATATCTTATTTTACCAAATGAAGCAAATAGGAGTCACTTCATGTACCCTGCAAATTTCATTGACGCTCATAAAGTTCAAATATAATTTATACTTAATTTGGAGATTTAATCCACATTATTTGATATTTTTATGACTTTTATTGTTTTTTAAGTTTAAATATTTAATATCTTCAAAGAAACTCTTACGGCCGTAAATTACAACTTGGGTGCACATGTCGATTCAAATAATAAAATGATAGGTTGATGTTATTCCCACAATGACTAGTCTTTAAGTTACTATGTACAAAGTAGATGATTAACCTAATTAAGTAGCAGGTAATTGAATCCAACAAGTGATTCTAGTGATACGGTTGATGTTTATCCTAAAAGACTCGGGTTCAAATCGCTTTGTCCACAAAGTATTTATGCTTTGTCAAAGGGTTAAGAATATATATGAACATATACTATTTTATAATCACATCAAGACTACTAAAAAAATAGTAGTTAACTAGTAAAAATAATAATACCTAGAGGTGGGAATTGGTTGGAGTGGGGGCGGTGTTGCATTCCTCACTCCGTCCCTAATACTTGCGGTTACTGTTTTAGGGAATGCCTATTAAATACTTCGGGGATTTTTTGTCCTCATGCTCTCCTGTGCGGATCCCTGCGATTTTCGAGGAATCCTCATTCCAAAAAAAAGTTAAGCAAAATTACTATTTTAATAATCAAAATAAATAGCCAATTCAGTTCAAAATATAAAGTTTAGATACTTCGATTGGAAGCAGTTATGAGATGATGAAGATTGTAAGGTTGCTATGTTGGGGAAAATTTATACGAGAGTTTTAGCTTATATATAAAAACTAAGATATAAACATGTTGAAAACTTGAGTGTAGTCAGGTTTAAGAGAAAGTTGAAGTGATAATAATATAGTTAGAGTTTTTTTTATTAAGATATAAATTAGAGGTGTATAGATAAATAAATTTTTTTTAAAAATATTGTAAAATATCGGCGATCCTTGCGGATATTTTTTGGGATCCTCACGGTTATTTATACGGTTACAGTGTTGTTATCCTCGCGGTTCGGATATAACAATCCACGTCCCCATCCCTATTTGAGCTTCAATGATAAAACTTCCCCCATCCCCGTCCCATGGGTGAAGATTTCAGTTATTCCCCATCCCTATCGGTTCAGTTCCCCACGATTTTCGAATATTCTCGACCTAAATCTCAACCCTAATAATACCAGAGGCTTTAAGAATTAATCAATTGAAGTAACGTCATTGAATAACATAATTAATCAATTGAAGTAATCCTTGTTAGTTCGGATCCTCACGATTTTCGAATATTCCACACTCAATTCTCACTCCTAATAATACCATAGGCTTTAGGAATTAATCAATTGAAGTAACGTCCTGAAATTCTAATAACCTAATCTAATGAATCAATTAGTCTTCTCCGTCAATAAATTTAAAAAATAACATAATTTTAAATCAATATTCATGTACTTAAACACGGACAAAAATTATCTATCCTTTTCATAGTAGGGGTGTGCATATCGGATATCTGATCCAATTCAATCTAAAATTTCGGATATCCAAATTTTTGGATAGGCAATTTAGCGATATGTATCCGATCCGAAAAAATCGGATATAATAATCAACAAATTATTGAATATAACAAGATTTGTATATATGGAAATTTTAAATTTTCATATATAACAAGTAAAAATATTGAATATAACAAGATTCGTATCTATAAAAAATTTGAATTTTCGGATATCGGATAATCAAATATCGATCCGAATGTGAAATAGCTATCCGCATCCGATCCTAATTATCCCAAAAATAAAAAATGAATCGGATATCTGAAATTTTGGATCGAATAAACAGATGAACGGATCAAATCAATCGAATCAGATTTTTTTGCACACTCCTACTTCTTGGTGCCTCTTTCTATGCTTCAACACTAAAAAATTAAATCTTAAATCATAAACCCTAAACCCGAAAAATAAAATTATCTTTAATTTCCTAAAACCGAACTTTAAACCTTAACTTTAAATCTATTTTTTTAATATTAGAAAACAGAAAGGGAGTCCGAAAATGAGTAAAGTGAAGGATTTCCTATTCTTTAAATACTACAAGTGAGGAAAAGAGACATCAAGAAAATCAAAATAATTGCTTGTACTATATGTATAATTAAGTGATGTTAATAAAATAAATTTGCTCTCAAATCTGGAAATGCTTTGAGATGGGCGAATGCGGAAGATTGGGACATAAGTTGCTTGATATGACCCAAGAGCCAAGGGGCACCCACTTTGAGAAAGAAATGAAAGCATACTAAATTTAGTAGATTTGTTAGCAGATTAGTGGGATGATCTTTGCTTTTGGAATTTTTGCATTTGCATGCATGTACAAATGAAGTGGTGGATTAGGTATTGTATTTGCTCCCAAAATAAGTTTTAATAATAAAATTATCAACATACTTGCTCTTCTTATGCAAGTCATTTATAATTATTCTAATTTAGATTTATTTCATTGATACTTTATTTAGGGAAATTTTACTTTTTGTTTATTGTAACTCGATGTATTGTTTTTGTATTTATAATCAGGATGATTCTAAAGTAAACGTTATGTACCAACAGAGGCGGGTCACCCCTAGAGCTTAGGGGAGCCTTGACACCCCCAAAGTTTGGGAATTGACCCAACCCGAAATGGCCCAACATGAAGTACATCTGAACCTAAATTTACCTGTTAATTACCTGATTCAGACTCGAACTTAGACTGACCCAACTCGAAAAAAAACTCAATCTGATTTGAAATCAGCATGACAATGACCTGAATTCGAGTCGACCTAGAATTGACCTGACTCGAGCCAAACTATTGAATTGACCTGGCATAACCTGTACCCGATTTGACCTGACCTAACATTACCTAACCTGAAACTCGTCCGATTACGTAATTTCTAACAACCAGACCAATATACAAATCATAATTCGACCTAGATTTCTCCCTTCTAAATTTTTGCACTTTAACCTTTGTTTTTTTTTATCTTTATCCTACCATTGATGCAACAAAGAGAGGTAGGCAGATTGGCAAATAGCTAGATATGCTTTAATTTCAAAAAAATTTGAGATAATTTGGATAGACGAGTTAGCAGCAACATTAATTTTATTTTAAAAATAATAACTTCAATTTAAAACTCATTTCCCATGAAAATATTGACACCAACAAAGATAGGCGACCTTTGTTATAAGTACTCTTTATTTATTGGATTTGTTCAATACATTTCCTCTAGTATTTATCTTTTTGAACTTTCCCTATCAGGCTCAGCCTCTAAAAATTAATGGGTTTTTAATGATTTTTAGAAGTTACTTTTTAATAAAGTTATCATTTAGGTGAAATTAGTGGTTACGGCTACAAAACGTGTTTCAAGTAAAGGCGGGTCACCCCTAGAGCCTAGGGGAGCCTTGGCACCCCTAAGGTTTGGGGAATTGACCCGACTTGAATGTGGCCCGACAAGAATTTCATCCAAACTTGAACTAACCTGTTAATTACCTTATTCAGACCCGAATCATTTTGGCCTGAACTAAGACTTGCCCAACCCAAACCCGAACTCAATATGATTTGAAATAAACCTAACAATGACCCAAATTCAAGTTGACCCGTTCTTGACTTGACATGGGCTGAACCATTGAATAGAACTGACATAACTCATACCTATTTTGACCTGACATGAAACCAGTTCGATTACCTAATTTCTAAAATCGAACCTATATACAAATCACAATCTGACCCAATTTCTCCTTTCTAAACTTTTTCCCTACAACCTTTATTTTTTATATTTATTCCATAATACCATTGATCCAAAATAAGAGAGGTAGACAAACTGACATAAAGCTAAAGATGTTTTTATTTTTAAAAAAAAATTAGATAATTTGGATCAACGAGTTGGCAACAACATTAATTTTGTTTTTGAAAATAACATAATTTAAAGCTCATTTTCCCCTATGGTATTTATCTTTTAATATTCCCCTATGGTATTTATCTTTTAATCTTTCCTTATCAGGCCCAGCCTCTAAAAATTAATATGTGTTTTAATGATTTTTAGAAGTTAGTTGTTAATAAAGTTATCACTTAGGTGAAATTAGTGGCTACGCCTACAAAATGTGTTCCTGCTATAGACGAGTCAAACCTAGATCATGGGGAGCCTTGGATCCCCTAAGGTTTGGGGAATTGACCCGACACAAACGTGGTCCGGCATGAAGTCCATCCAAACCTGAATTAAGCTATTAATTACCTTATTTAGACCCCAATCATTTTGGCCTAAACTCAAATTAACCCGACCTGAACCCGAAGGCAATCTGATTTGAAATCAACTTGAAAGTTACCCAAATTTGAGTCGACCCGGACCTGACCTGACTCAAGCCGAACTATTGTATTGACCTGACATAACTCGTACCCAATTTAACCTGACCTAACATTACCTGACCTGAAACCCCTAATTACCGATATCTAACAATCGGACCTATATAGAATTTACAATCTGAGCCAAATTTCTCCCTTCTAAATTTTTGCCCTATAACATTTATTTTTTTTATCTTTATTTAAACTTACCATTGATCAAACAAAGAGAGGCAGGCAGACTAACGAAGAGTTAGAGATGTTTTCATTTCAATTTTAAAATCTTTTTGAGATAATTTGGACCACCGAGTCGAAAGCAACATTAATTTTGTTTTCAAAAACAACAACTTTAATTTAAAACTAATTTTCCCATGAAAATGATTGACACTAACAAAGAGAGGCCGCCTTTGTTGTAATTACTCTTTATTTATTGAATTTGTTCAATACTTTTCCTCTGATATTTATCTTTTGAACTTCCCCTCTTAGTCTCAGCCTCTTAAAATTAATGAGTGTTTAATGATTTTTTGAACTTACTTGTTAATAAAGTTATCACTTAAGTGAAGTTAGTGGCTACGACTACAAAATGTGTTCCAAGTATAGGCGGATCACTCCTAGATCCTATGAGAGCCTCAGCACCCCTAAGGTTTGAGGAACTGACCCGACTTAAATGTTGTAATACCCCAAATCATGGCCTAGTAACATGTCACAAACTAATTAAGACTTAATTGTACAAACAATCTACAAATTAGAAGAATTGAATAAATCTAGTGACCAAATTAAATGGATTTGATAACTAAATAGCCAAATCATGAAGGATCAAATAGTAATAATGTTTAAATGTTGATTTACATGCTTCTAGGATGTATAACTAAGGATTTTTGAAGCAATTAGACCCTTGAATTTCCATGTGGAGGCATTCGGTCAAGCCAAGGAATAACAACATGGATAGGCGTCCATTTTCCTATCATCTTCTCCACCCATCCTTTCTCTTTCCTTGGCCGAAACCCTCTCAATCCTTTAGGGAAAGAAAATCCACCATTGTAGAGATTGGAAGCTTGCATTTGATCCTATTTTTCATGTACTTGGATAAGCTAGGAAGATTGTAAGTGATTTCTAAGTCCTTCCTCCCTAGCAACTTGTTTGAATGAATGTTTGATGATAGAAATTGAACTTGGATTCATAGAATTGTATGTTAGATGTTATGCTTGAAAATACCTTGAATTGTAGCTTGAATGTGGTTGAAATGCTATTGAAAATATGATGAAATTATGCTTGACCGAATGGTATATGTACATGAGTGAAACCATTGTTTGATTGATCATGTAACTTGATAAGGTAATTCGAATTGTATGAATTGGGACTTGAATTGAGTAAAAAGCTTGCTGGAAATTTAGAAACATAATAAATTGAGATGTTAATAAATTGAAAATCATGGTTGGATAGTAAAAATTTAGCTTAAAGATGAAACTAGTCATATTTGATTGTTAAATGGCTAACTAGGGACTGTTTTGAAAGAATTGATAAATGATGGACTGTTTTGACAGAATTGAGGGCTGGAATTTATGAACATAAAACAGGGGAAAGTCAATTTAAATGCTTTCTGGATTGAATTGCTTGAATAATGATCAATTGGACTACTATAAGATGCTTGTTGAGATGTATGTGAAATAGAAACTAGAATCGAAACCATGAATGATATAGGGACTGAATTGTATGAATTAGGGGCTGGAAAGAGTGACTTAAAAATAGGGGAAGATGATTAAAAGTTTGTTAACATGAATTGTATGAGATAATCACAAGTTGGACTGTTTTGTAGAACAAAGAGAAGAGTGTAATTGCAAATTGTTTTAGTGGACTGTTTTAGCAAAAATTAGGACTATTTTGTATAACATTGTAAATATAATTAAAATGGGACTGTTTTGGGCAGTTTAAGAGCAGGACAAAACTGTTTTAATAAGATTGAAATGGTGAAATTGTTTTGCCATGTTATACAATGACTAGGTTAACATGAATGAAAATGCTAAATAGAAATGCTCAAATTATTTGATTGTTGGGAATACAATGCTTGACTCTAGTTTCTTATGAACTTGGATTGCTTGAAATGTATTGTTTGGTTGATGATTTTGATTCAATTATATTGGATGTATGTTAGAACAAGGAGTGGATCTTGTTGAAGAAGATAGAGTTGGGCAACCTAGTAACAAGCAAAGAGGGATTTGGATCAAGGATCAAAACTAGCTTGGAGTATTGTGAGTGTAGCTTTTACATAGGGTTAGGAATTAGGTCCTAACCAAATATGCACAACTACTATTCCATTGATATGTTTATGCTATGAAATGAATCTAAACTATGCTTGGAAATGAATTACGGGAAGAATGGCTTAAATATAAACTTGGTAGTAATATATGCTTGATATATGAGTTGGTAATGAAATGGATCATGTAACAATGGATTGATCTTCTATGGTTTCTTGTATTGACCTAATCGAATGAATCAAATATGCTTATACATAATCTTGCTTGATGCTATGATATCCAATAATATAGTTTACAAAATGGTCACTAAAGTCATATAGTTTAATTGATTAGGTTAACGATATCTGATAATAACGAAACTTCACAGATCAATAATTGGAAAGTTTAATTACAATATGGTAATAAAGGATTCGGATTAAGATTGCTAATTTGAAAAATTTACGATTTAGTCCCTTAAGTTTGAAAAGTTTAAAATTGGCTTTAATTCTGATAAGATTAGTAATGACTGGTCCACTAAACTTTCTAATTGACTAAAGATACGAACTCCGATTTCATTTTCGAATTTCCAATTTGTTTTCTGATAACACTTTTCGAACTAGTTTCCTAACATACTGGAAGAAGGTGTTACAGTTTTGGTATCAGAGCCTAGGTTTAGTCGTTTCTAGCACTAAATTGAAGCTTGTTACGAGTTTGTATGTACTTATGCCACCTAGGAGTTATTTGTATATGCTATCTGTGACTTGCAGCTTACACGATTCAATCTTTCTGTATGATTAGATCTGAAAATATCGGCGCCTACTAATAGATGCGCTGTTAATGAACTGAATCCTGGTTCTTCCTCTACTCAAGGTGATAATCTAAGGGTAGAAGTTAGGCCTGAATGAGTAGGGCAAAATGATTCGCCTCATCCTCCGTCGATGCCGCCTGTTCAGCAGGAATATCTAATGTCCATGGCTGACATGATTAAGCAAGTGGTTGTGTCCCTTCGACAAGAACCACCCCCTCATCCTGTTGTAGCCACCCTGACTGCCTCAAGGGAGCCTATTGACAAGCTCAAACAATACCCAGTTTACACCTTTACCGGCCAGGACTTGGACAACCCTAAAGTCACAAAATAATGGCTAGAGAACACTCTGAAAGTGCTGAATAAGCAAATAAAGTGTCCCGAAGAACATAAGCTCGAGTGCGCCTTAGCCTTAATTGCTAAGGAGGCCTAGAGTTGGTGGGATACAGTAACACTCACCATGCCTGAACATAGAATTACGTAAGATTTCTTCCTTTAGGAGTTTCGTAAAAAGTATATCAGTGACTATTACATTGCGGAGAGGCGTAAGAGATTCCTCCATTTGAGGCAAAGAGGAAGGCCTGTAGAACAATATATCTAGGATTTCTGCAAGTATATAAGATATGGTGTTGAGATTATACGCACGGAGAAAGAAAAATGACAGATGTTCGTTGATGGCCTATGTGACGAACTGCTTCCTCTTTTCAACATCTTAGAGTTAGAAGACTTTCAAACTTTGGTTAATCGAGCCATTGTTGCTGAAACCTCCTAGAAGGCTTTCGAAAGAATAAAAGGGAACCAGACCACCCACGTCTTAGAAGAAGGGTAGACAGTAGGACCAGAAGTCTGCTACCTTTCAACAGCTACCACAATCTGGTTATGTACCACAATTCCAGTCTACAGGAACATCTGTTGCTCGCACATCTTCAGTAGACAGTACATGTGGTTCTGCGAAAGGTTCCTAGATCCCTCTGTGTAATCTGTACCAGAAGAGAGACCCAGGGTAGTGCTACAGACAGTCTGAATCCTGCTATCTCTGTGGTGAGTCTGGCCACTTTATCCGACAGTGCCCATAGAATGTAGCTTCTCAGAAAAACCTTAGCAAAGGAAGATGAGCAAAGCAAGTGCAAACTAGATCAGCGAGGAGACCTCGCAACATCAATGCCCCTCAGACTTCAGCACAGATGTACCATGTTCAGGGTCGTGATAAGGAGGATGATCCTGATGTGATTGCAGGTATGGTGGAATTATATTCTGATCTTTTTTACGCTTTGGTAGACCCAGGCTCTACACATTCTTTTGTTAGTGAACCTTTGATTGCAAAATATGCCATAGAAGCAGAACCAGTCACTTCCGAGAATATTGTCTCTAATCCATTAGGAGATAGTGTGATCATTCGATGGGTTTGTAAAGCTTGCCCTCTAAGGATCGAAGGGATCCTTTTCTTGACTACTTTGATAGCCTTGTCATTTTGAGAGTTTGATCTCATATTAGGCCTCGACTGGTTAGCTGAACACCAAGCATAGGTGAACTGTTCAAAGAAGAAATTGTATCTCCGTGGGCTCGGTAAGAAAAACATAACTTTGATGAAATCTAAACTCGAGCCTAAAAAGACTCTCATGTATGCTATGAAAGATCTAAAACTTACAAATGTACCTGTTGTGAAAGAATTCTCTAATGTATTTCCCAATGAACTTTTGGGACTCTCTTCCATCCGAAAAGTGGAATTCGGGATAAAAGTGCAACCTGGGACTACTCCGGTCTCTATCATTCCGTATAGAATGGCTCTGGTAGAATTAAGAGATCTAAAGGCCCAAATCTAAGACCTTTTGGATAATGGATTCATTTGACCGAGTTCCTCACCTTGGGGAGCACTAGTGTTATTTGTTAAGAAGAATGATGGGTCGATGCACCTATGCATTGACTATCGTCAGTTGAACAAGGTCATAATTAAGAACAAGTATTCATTACCGAGAATCGATGACCTTTTTGATCAATTAAAAGATACTTTGTTATTTTCCAAGATAGATCTTTGATCCGGATATTACCAAATTCTAGTGAAGGAGTCTGATGTTCCAAAAATTGCCTTCTAAACCAGATATGGCCACTATGAATTTCTAGTGATGCCTTTTGGGCTCACAAATGCACCTGCAACCTTCATAGATTCGATGAACCGTACGTTCCGGCCCTATTTAGACAAGTTCATGGTTGTCTTTATAGATGACATCTTGATCTATTCAAAAGATGCGGCTACACATGAAGAACATATTCGGATTATACTCTAGACTCTCCGAGAGAAACAATTATATGCCAAGTTCAGCAAATGTGAATTATGGATGTCCGAAGTGTCCTTCTTAGGCCATATAATCTCTTTTGTGGGAATTCAAGTTGACCCAAATATGATTCAAGCCATCCTTGACTGGATTCCTCCGAAGAATATGGGAGAAGTTCGTAGTTTTCTAGGCCTTGCAGGCTACTATCGTAAATTCGTTAAGGGATTCTCACTGACTGTTACCCCTTTGACGAGGCTCCTTCATAAAGACACCCCTTTTGTGTGGACTGTGGATTAGCAAATGAGTTTTGATCAGCTCAAGCAAGTCCTTAATCATGCTCATATTTTGGTGCAACCCGAGTCGGGCAAAGATTTCACCGTTTACAGTGATGTATCCCACCTGGGATTAGGCTGCGTTCTGATGTAAGAAGGCAAAGTCATAGCTTATGCTTCACGTCAACTTAAGCCACATGAGCTAAACTATCCGACTCATGATATGAAATTAGCCACAGTTGAGTTTGGTTTGAAGATTTGGCGAAACTATATGTATGGTGAAAAGTGTTATTTGTACACTGATCACAAAAGTTTGAAGTATCTTTTGACTTAGAAAGAGCTGAATTTTCGTCAACGTAGGTGGATGGAACTTCTGAAAGATTACTACTTGGTTATTGATTACCATCCTGATAAAGCCAATGTCGTAGACAATGCTCTTAGTCGGAAACCTATCCCCTCTACGAGACTTTTGAACGCTCATTTTTGACTCAAGAAGCATGGCAAGTTGTTGGCTGAACTGAGAGTTCAGTCAACCATTGTATCTCGAATCAAAGCACTCTAAGAAAACGATGAAGAGTTGCAGCCTCTCATTGCTAAGATCAAGGATAACACAAATCCTGGCTTTGCTATGAATTCTAAAGGCTTGTTATCTTTCTACAACCGTATCTGTGTGCCCGATGATGATGATCTTCGAACTTAGATTATGAGTGAAGCTTATTATAGCCTATTCTTTATTCACCCGGGAGCTATTAAAATGTACAAGGATCTAAATGATCTATATTGGTGGTCTGGAATAAAGAACGAGATCACGGACTTTGTGTTTGACTTGCTAGTGAGTCAAAGCCGAGCAGAAGTGCCTACTGGTCTTCTGCAGCCTTTCGATCTTCCACAATGGAAATGAGAGCATATTACAATAGACTTTGTAAGTGCCCTGTCTATGACACCGAAGAAGAATGATGCTGCTTGGGTCATTGTGGACCGATTTACTAAGTCCACTCATTTTCTTCCGGTGAGAATAGATTTCAGTTTGCCTAAGCTCGTAGAGTTGTATATCTATGAAGTCATTCAGTTACACGGAGTCCCTATGTCTATTATCTCTGATCGTGACCCTCGATTCCCAGCTCAATTTTGAAGGACCTTATACGAGGCCTTGGGAACGCAAGTGCACTTTAGCACTATTTTTCATCCTTAAACCGATGGCCAATCCGAGAGAGTTATTCAGGTAAATCTAAACTCTCATTTGAATTGTGTGTCTAAATGTTTTGTGTCAATCTCAATTCTTCCTTGTAGATTCTGGAAGATATGCTCCGATCTTGTGTCATTGACTTCGGGAACACGTGGGAAAAATCCCTACCTTTAGTCAAGTTTGCATACAACAACAATTATCAAGCCTCAATTCAAATGGCCCCGTACGAAGCTTTGTATGGAAAGAGATGCAGAACTCCTCTTTGTTGGACCAAACTCGGTGAAGGCAACATACTAGGTCTTAACTTGCTTTGAGAGACCGAAAAAAAGATAACCATTATCCGTGATCGGCTTAAGGCTACCTTCGATCGACAAAAATTATATGCGGATTTGAAAAGAAGAGATATCCAATACGAGGTTGGTGAAAATGTCTTCCTCAAAGTTCTCCGTGGAAAAAGATCTTTCGTTTTGGCAAAAAGGGAAAGCTAAGCCCTCGTTTCATTGGCTCATTCAAAGTGGTCGAACGAGTTGGACATGTAGCATACCGATTAGCTCTTCTCGAGGAGTTAAGTTGAATTCACAATGTTTTCCACATATCCATATTACACAAGTATTGGTCAGATCCCCCCCACGTGATCGAGCTAGAGTTTGTGGAGATTCAGTCCAATCTGACGTATGAGGAGGAACCTGTACAGATCCTTGCTCGAGAATAAAACGGTTTCGTAATAAGTCTGTGCCTTTAGTGAAAGTTCTATGGAGAAGTCATTCTGTTGAAGAGACAACGTGGGAACCTGAAGAGACTATGCAAAAGCAGTACCCTCATCTTTTTGCTTAGGGTGAAAATTTGAGGACGAATTTTCTTAAGGGGGAAGAGTTGTCACATCCCGAAAACTGGCCTAGTCAAAATTAGGTTTCGGTGATCGGAAGATTTGAATCTGACATGTAAAATGTTGTAATGAATGACCATTGTACCCCTCTTTTTGTAATGAAATCACAATTTTCCCCTATTTGAGTAAGTAGATTTTCTTGTATGAAATTCGAAGCCCAAAATACAAATTCTGAGCAAGACGTATCGATACGGTCCAACTACCAATAATTATCTTACCTGTTTGGCGTAACCGAATCAATACGGTTATAAGAGTATCGATACATGTCCCCTGTTTCGAATATGTTTGAAGCCCAAATTAAAGGAAATTTAAGCAAGGTGCTTACTCACCTCCTTGCTTGACAATGCCCACGTGAAAAATCATTTGAATAAGTGATTGATGAAGTCAATAGCTAAATAGAAAAGACTATTGATCATGGGAATAAGTAAACCCTTGATGGAGGGTAAGCTTTTCATTAGTTGGCATGTAGGTAAGAAATGATTAAGCCTCAATATTTTAAATGAATAAATGAATAAAGAGAAGCTCTCATCTTTTGAACTCCTGAAAGCAAACCCAAAACTTTGTCTCTCAAATAAGCAAGCTCCTCTATTTCCATCTTCAAGCTCAAGCTAAGCAAGCACCTCGGTGCAATCTTCGATCTTCGTCCAAGTTTGATATATCGTTTGAAAACCCACGATTCGGTGATTAAAACCCCTAAATCGAATTAGTGATCCTATATTTCGTTGAAGTTTAATTTCAAGATTATGGTTATAATGTTCAAAGGAAAGCCCATGATTTGGGAAGTTAATTTCGATATTCTGATGTTGTCTACAAGCTATGGTAAGCTTGAAATATGTTTCTGAATCTTTAGATCAAATTCTAATGTAATCATAACTTTGTGCTAGCTCAAGTGTTAGAGAATGATCCCTTGTCATCTCCAAAGGAAGCTAGGCACAACGGAGTTGTAATTCGAGAGCCTCGTAATCAAGGCGAGTGTAGTCGTGTCAAGAGATAGGCTCGGTACCATCCCATTGCATCGTTGTGGTTTGCTATGCATTGTGTCAAAGTTCAAGTAGAGCAATCGGCTATAAATTCGAATGGTAAGGTTGGGTAAGCCCTTGTGTTATTCTGATATGGCTATGGATATACATGTGACATATGATCCGATATAAATGAACTATGAAAGTAATATGTTGAAATGCGAACAACTATGTTATATTATGTGAATTTGATATGACTATGTGATGATTCGATGTAAACATGTACTATGGTATGCTATGGAGCTACGGCCCACTTCCGTTTCTGATATGTTATGGCCTACGGGCACAAAGGTAAGAAAATACAAGAAATATGTGTAACCTTGGACATTTGTGAATTTTGGATACAATTGGCATGCCATAGGATTATTTGAGCTCGTATAAGTAAAGGTTGGACTACGATCCGGGGCTACGACCTATATGTGGGTAGATAATGATGGATTGTGTAAGGGACTTATCCGAAGCTACGGCTTAAGGTACAACCTATTTTCTGATATATGTGTTGGTGTAAAGGAGAATCCACATATCCATTTGTTACTATGTCCGAGGGATTGATATGCATTTAACTTTGCTATGTATATGTGAAAATGGGATAAATGATTTAAGCATGAGACATATGTGATTAATAGTGTAATTATGGTATTTAAGTATGATGATATGTTGTTCATAATCATAGTATGTTATTCATGTCACTTGATTACCTTACGCTTGTTATGACTACCTCACTATGCTAAATAAGCCTAACTTATGTGTGTGTCTCATGCATTTCAGGACCTTGAAGCATTCCGAGCTCCGATCGCGTAATCTACGGTTGCAAGTCACCTTTATTACCATATGTATGTTTACTTTCATTTTCGAACTCCTAGTATGGTGGCATAAGGTCTAAACATGTTTTAATAGCCTAATTTGATATGTTTATAATGGCCCAATAGGGCCTAAGTGTTGTATGTGTAATACGGTATGTTTTGGGATTGATAACCTAGTTAAAATGAACTTAAATACACTAATTGGTAAAGTCGTAGTAAACGGATTCGAAACGTCCTAAAATTTGACACATAATTAGAGATACAATTTTTAAAGTTTTTGGTAAAGTTTAGTAAAATTTGATTAACGTTTGGTTGGGTAATTCAAATAAAAACCAGCAATATTCTATCATTACAGGTCAATGTGTATCGATACGGTTGATGGCGTATCGGTACGGCTAGACATAAATTGGCTTAATAAAGCAGGGCATATCGATATGGTTGGGGCATATCGGTACGGATTTTGGTCACTGGAATTTGGTTTGAAAATGGTATTGATACGGTCTTATAGTGTATCGATACATGGTCAACGCAGTCAACGTGTATTGATACGAGCATAGTTGTATCAGTACGGGCTTGTCATCCTTTGAATCTGGAAACTAAAATTAGGTTTAGCGTATCGATACGGCCCTTAGGGTATCGATACAGTGTTACTTAATTCTATTAAAGAGATTAAAATGAAGTTTTTGGCAGTTTACAAAATGGTCACTAAAGTCATATAGTTTAATTGATTAGGTTAACGATATCCGATAATAACGAATCTTCACAAATCAATAATTAGCAAGTTTAATTACAAGATGGTGATAAAGGATTCGGATTAGGATTGCTAATTTACAAAATTTACGATTTAATCCCTTAAGTTTGAAAAGTTTAAAATTAGCCTTAATTCTGATAAGATTAGTAATGACTGGTCCACTAAACTTTCTAATTGACTATTAAGACATTCCGAATAAAGATCTAAACTCCAATTTCGTTTCCAAATTTCCAATATATTTTTCGATAACACTTTTCACCCCGGTTTCCTACCAGACCAGGAAGAGGGTGTTACATATACACCTCAAATATTTAAAAATTTTAATTACGACCCCTCAAATTTGTTAGAAATTTTAATTAAGTCTTAACATTTTTAATTAAGTTCCCTAAATTGTTAAAAATTTCATTAAGACTCCTAATTAAAAAAATAATTAGACCCTCATTTTTAAAAAAAATCTCATTAAATCCTCAAAATTTTCAAAAATTTTGATTAACCCCCCCCCCCCAAAAAAAAAAAACTATTGTACCAAGATCTGCCCCTGTGTACCAATATATACCACTAATCATATGCACCATTAACTATTTTAGTAAATTTGGAAATCATGGGGACCTAAAGTGTGATTATTCCTTTTTAGAACAAAAAAGGTTCAAACAATTTTCGTACCACTTTTTCAAAATTTTTAGTTAAATATTTGTTTAAAAATTGAAAAAATATATATTTAATTAAAAAATCTGAAAAGGTAGAAAAAATGTTTTAACCAATTTTATTCTCGAAAATAAAAAATCACACTTTAGTTCCCCATAATTTCAAAAATTATTAAAATAGTTAATTATATATATCGGTGCATATGATTAGTGATACATATCGGTACATAACGTTATTCTAGAATTTTTCTTATAATCAATAATTTGATTATACTTGTACTCTTTCTATATATATATATATATATATATATATATATATATATATATATATATATATATATATATATATTATATATTTTAAGGGATTGAAGTTCAAATTGAGTTCAACTTATTTAACTAATCATATTTTAGAAAGTAGTGTTAAAAAATAATATATATTATGATTATAAGGTAATATTTTGATCTAATTTCATATTTAGGTAAACTCACGTACACTTACAGATTATGTTGATCAAATTCGGGTAATCTAGAGTACTCTTTTGCCACCGAAACTATTCGATAGATTCAAAATCAAAAGAGTTAATTTAAGGGAATGACAACCATGATTGCTTAATGGATATTGATCAATAAAAGTCAAATTTTAGTTTTCGCTTTTTCTTATATTAAATTTAGACGTAGTTTTAATACTTTAATTTGATATTATTATTATTATTATTAACGTTGTCTTAGTAAAAAAATTGTTTGTAGATATGAAATTTTTTAAAACCCCGAAATTTAAAATTTCTTGTCATTAAGAGGTTAAATTATGAAAGTCAAATTATACTAGTAATCTTTGTATTTTGCATAAATTATGAATTTAATTTGTGTACTTTAATTTAATATTTTTAGTTTTTATATTTTTAAATTTTTTAAAATTTCAGTTCGGACTAAAATGTTGACCACTGAACTCATTTAAGTTAAATTCTTCTATTTCCGTAATTTTAAGCGGAAAATATATTATCACCAAGTATAATGTCATGCTAGATTGTTATTTTCACATAATACTCACAAAAGGCCACGCAATTTTAGTTAATAAATTTAACAGATGGGACTGAATTGATCAAATTGGAGAATGAAGTTTAAATCCAAAACTTAGGGTTAGTGCACGACTAATAGTAGAATATGACCTAAAGGATTTAAGTATTACTTTTTGGATCATACTTATAATTTTAAAATATAAGAATTAAATTGACCAAATTAGTAGTGCTCTGTAGCGGTTACATCCCCACTCTTCCACATTTATAAAACTTCTTTTTTATTTTGTTTTTTTAATGCTAGCGGCAGAGGCTTTTGGTCCTCTTGCTATTTTATATATAAATAAATTTATCTTCCGTCATGAATATTTTATTTTCAAATTTATTTTCTTGTTTTGTTTTGCTTTGATAGATTCATATCACATATGTTTTCTGGTAATTTTTTCGTCTACTTTTATAGCAATTTATTCGTTTACTTTTATGGTAATTTTAGTTTATTTTTATGACAGTGTTGTCTGCTTTTACATCAGTTTAATGTATGTATGACGAGTATCAGCGAGCGTTTTTAGCAGCGAAAAATGGTGATTTATGATGCTTATGATCCCTTTTTTTGGTTTTGTCGATATGTCAAGAATTAACAGCGGAAAGATTTATTTTCTTCATAGAGCGTTATGTTCAAAGTAATGAGTTGTTGGATTCTTTCAAAAGATTATTGTGCAAGTTCTTTTAAAAAGTGATGTAGTTTGTTTTCCATGTCTTTCACACCCTTCAATTTTATTATTTTTATTTTTTTACATTGGTTTTTTCAATATTTGTGGTGTGATTTTTTTATAATCCTTCACTTTCAATATAATCCAACATATTTTTTCTTGGTAAAAAATTGATCAAATTAAAGTATATAAACTAAAATTTGTAACGTGCACATAGTATAGATATTAATAATAGAATTTGATCAGTTATGAATATTAAAATAGTTATTCTGCACTATCGTGGAAAAAAAAAATCAAGCTCAAGCTCAACCTCATGATTTTGATTTTTTTTAACTCCACGCCAGTAGTAAAATATTATAATAGTACTAACGATTTAAATTAAGACATAACATTAATAATAGTAAAATATCGAATTATATTAAATTAGAATATGTGGACTAAATCCTCAAATTAAGTATAATAAGGTACGAAAACAATAATTTGACTATCAATAAATATTAATTTGTGTGGTTGAAAATAATTATATAATGAGTTTCAGGGTTTGTTAATTATCCTGAACTGCTAATTAAGTCCATTTTATGTCATTCACGGACATATTTACTCGGACTTGGGCTACAAAGCCAAGTAAAATTGGTACGTTCCACTTTCTTTTAATATTAAGAAGAAAAAAAACAAAAGTTTATCGACACTTTTTAAAGTGTGTCAAGGCAAGTAACGATGGGCCTTTCGATAGTTAGGAGTGGATAAAATTCGACTAAAAAAGTTTAAATTTTTAACTCGATTTAATGTGAAAAAATTTAATTTGTCTTGACTCAACTTGTAATTTTATAAATTCGACTTAAAAAAATCAAATAAAGTTTAGTTATAAAATAGAAATCCGAATAACTCAAAATTTTTGTTAATTAGTAGATCAATCGACTCCTTCAATTATGCCATATATATATGTGTATTGTATATGGTTATAGAAAATTATTTAAATCGATACTAATTAGTACCATAACATTATAAATAGTTACCATAATATTATAGAAACTCAATTAACTCGACTTGATTTGAATCTACTCGAATTTTATAAACTCGACTTAATTTTCTTGAATAAAATTAAATTATAAAATAGGACTCCTCAACTTACTAACTCATAATTTTTTTACTGAACTCCATTGAATACCCACCCCTACCGATAGTTATATAGGCACACTGTGAATTTATAGACAACGGGGTAGTGGTGTCACACTTCAATTTTAGTCGAATTAATTGACTAAACCAAATAAATTTCATTCATTAATCGCCATACTGGACATATTTGATCGGTAAATGGTTTTTAAAAATTTCAACTATCACTTAATTTGGTGTGAAATCGATGAATTAATTATATAACCGGAATTTGTATGCCTGTTGATAGCGTTTTTAAACTGACTTATTACCCTCTCCACTTTCTCCCACTCTTATATTTTTTGTAGCAGTTATTTTTTTCTTAAAAGTATTTAAGTAATTTTAAGTTTTTAAGCTAATGATGGCGATTTTAACCGTCTATCAACGGTGATTTTTTTTAGTTGTTTTTTTGTTTTCTACTTTTTTTTGTTTTTCGTCAACTATTTTGACTTGTTCATCTACTATTATGGCACGTTCTTTGTCTGCCTTTATGGCACTCTAATATTGAAGACGTCTACAACCTGGTACATGTTACAATTAAATTTTACCGCACAATATTACACGGGTTGGTTGTTCATGGAGTTAACCAATACGTTTTTCTTTTTTTGTTAATTAGAGTAATTCAATGATTTGCGATCTTCCAGATAGTACTCCAAGATTTTACTATGGTGATAGATTTGAAGAACACTGGTGAAAATTTTATGAGAAGATTTAAATTTGCTATTCATGTTTGCATACTCTTTGTTTTTCTACGTTTATTTTTGTATTTTAAGATATGCTTATATGTATTTCTTCTCGTTATTTTAATAAAATTTAATGTTTGATTCAAAAAAAATATATAACGTGAATTTGAAATTATTGAATATATATATATATATATATATATATATATATATCTAAACCTTGAGCTCAATAGTGTTAAAACTCACCCATTTTAATACCCAAACATAATATTCCAAACCCAATAGATCTAACCCCAAAGGGAAAAAATAAAATTAGTGTCTAAATGGGAATTGTCATGCATTTTTTCTTCAATTTAGTAAAAGATTTTAAAAATTTAAGGATTAATAGGTAAATAGGTGCCCAAATTATGTATATTTTTTAGTTAGGTGCTCAAACTATGGCATTTTTTCTAGTTAGGGGCCCAAACTATGCTTCTTTTTTAGTTAGGTGCCCAAACTATTTTTCAGGCCAAATTGAGACCTAAAGTTTTATTCTGTGACCTATTTAAGGTTCGCCGTTAAGTTTTACCGTTAAAGGACACGTGTCATTTCCTGAAAATTTTAAAAAATATATTAAAAATAAATAAAATTAATAAAACAAACTAAAAATAAAAATATATCCTAAAATTTTCAAATATTCCCAAATGGTCCCTAAATCCCTAACCCCCAAATTTGACCACTCCCGCCAGCGTTAGTCGCGTTGCTGGCGTCGGATAGACCTGGCAAACTTGACCCGAGACCTGAAAACCGAACCGATTTACCCGACCCGAAACCCAAAATTGACCCGAACATGATGACCCAAAATTTGATATGAAATCGAAACAAACCGAATCGAACCGAAATGGACCCGAACCGATTTTCAACCGAACCGAATAGACCCGAACCAAAGACAACCCGAAATATAGAAAAGATATTAATAGAAATAAATAAAGATAGGATATGAACAACCGTGCAACTCACCAAAAAGTTAAATATATTGACTTTATAAATCTATATATAGGGTGTAAAAAATTGACCGGCCTAAAAGCTCGATTAAAACCGACCGATTTCCCATTGACCCAAAATTGACCCGAACTGAAATCAACCGGACCGAAAATTAACCGACCCGAAATGACCCGAATCATAATAGACTCGAACTAAAACTGAACCGAACCGAAACCGAATTTGAATCGAATAATATCAGACCTGAAATGACCCAAACCAAAATGACCCGAACCGAAACCGAACTGAATGACCTGTTTGCCACCTCTAGCGTCGGAAGGAAGCGCCCTCCTCTCATCGAACAACCTACACGTCTTTCGTCGTCTTTCTGGCCGTCTTTCGTCGTGAATCGTTCGAAAGAACCATTCGACAATTTCGGCGATTTGCACCACGTCGGTCTATTTCTGGCGACGAGTTGGTGGTGGAAATGGTCGTGATCGTCCGGCGACCGATGTGGTTTTAGGGTGGTGGTGGCAATCGGCGGCGGAATCAGCCCAAATCGGGATTTAGGTTTTGGGGAGTTAGGGATTT
This sequence comes from Hibiscus mutabilis, assembly GCA_019671005.1. Taxonomy (NCBI): domain Eukaryota; kingdom Viridiplantae; phylum Streptophyta; class Magnoliopsida; order Malvales; family Malvaceae; genus Hibiscus; species Hibiscus mutabilis. The sequence goes on from CM033716.1 coordinate 66,208,528, forward strand.
TGGAATTTGGGGGTTGTTTTGTGAAATCTGTAAAACTTAGAGAATTTCTGAAAATTAAGTAATTCTATTTATTTTTAACATAATTTTGGGAATTTTCAGGAGACGACACGTGTCCTTTAATGGTAGAAATTAACGGAGAACCTTAAATGGGTCACAGAATAAAACTTTAGGACCCAATTTGGCTCGAAAAATAATTTGGGCACCTATTTGACGGTTAAGCAAAATTGAATTAATAATATTTCGATTCTATTATTAACTGAATTGATTATTTGAATACTGCTATAACAATGTGTTTTAAACAAATACAAATTTAACCCAAGGATGTATAAATCTGAATAGTATCTCTACAAATTTCAAAACGATTATTCTTTACTGAGGATTTTTGTAAGTAAAAGCATATGTGAATAGTGAAACTGGACAATTGTGATAAATGCTTATTCCAAATCATCCATCCTGACTAGAGCAAAGAAATAGAAAAATCTAGAATCATTTTGAATCATAATATTTAGTTCAACCGTAACCATGCCGGCTTTCTCTCACCGGCCCGCAAAGATTCGTGCATTGAGAAATTCCATTTCGGACTTGCGTATAAATGGGAAGTGAGAGACAGATACAGGTCGGCTCCGGTGTCATGTGTTCCGTGAATTTCGGAATCATTTTTCTTAGGAAAGTCGGCGAGGTTGTTGGGATATGTCGGGTAATTTTCTTCATGTTTCGAGTGAGACAGCTTTAAAATTGGTGGTGTCATATTTCTGAGGAAGAAATTCGCGTGATAATGTCGAGTTGTGAAGGGTCAAAGGCACCAAGCCCTGAAAAATTTAACTTTGAATTCTTCAAAAGGAGTTGGGAGTTTGTGAAGGGGGAGTGATGTATTTTACGGAAGAGTTCCATGAGTCGGGGCGGTTACCTAAGGGTTCGAACTCGGCGTTCATTGTGTTGCTGCCCAAAAAGGATGCCTTGATAATGTTGGGTGATTTATGACCAATATGTTTGTTGAATTTTGTGTATAAAGTTTTGGCTAAGATGTTGGCTCGTCGTTTACAAGGTATATTAGATACGACTATTAGTGATATACAAACGACTTTTGTGCGAGGGAGACAAATAGTGGATGGTATTCTACAAGCGAATAAGGTGATTCATTCTCTCTGTAAATCTAATTCGAGGGAAGGTTTTATTCTAAAGTTGAACTTCGCGGAGGCATATGATTGAGTGCGTTGGGAGTTTGTGGGCAGCGTTTTAGTTCGGATGGGGTTTGAGGCAATATGATATTCGTGGATGTGAGAACGTGTAAGTTCGACGAGGCTATCGATTTTATTTAATAGATCGGAAATACGGGAGTTTGGGATGGGACCTGGGCTTTGACAAAGGAATCCTTTATCCACATTACTCTTTGTCATTATGGGCGAAGCTTTGCACATTTTGTTAGAAAGTGCGAAACAGACAGGTTTGATTCAAGGCGTTTTGCTAATAGAAGAGATGTCGGTCTTGCATTTTTAATTTGTTGACGACACCATTTTATTTTTTGAGGCTTCGTTGGATGCTGCACGTTGTATACAACTCTTGCTTCACTACTTTCAAGCTTGTTCGGATCTGGAAGTAAACTTTCAGAAATCACTGTTGTATGCTATTGGGGTTGATGAGGAGTTGTTTAGTGAAGTGGCATTGGTAATGGGATGCGAAAATGGGGAGCTTTCGTGCAAATATTTGGGCATGATGTTGGGTACGAATCTGAATTGTGAGGAATTATGGGATTCGGTGGTCTCGCAGTTTCGCAGGAAATAAGCTAGATGGAAGAGAGTATCTCTTTCTTTTGTCGTGAGGGTAACTTTAGTTAATTTAGTGATGTCATTATTGCCCGTGTATTATATGGGTGTTTTTGTGTTCCCAAAGGGTGTGATAGCGAGGATTAATAAGATTAGGCGGAGATTCTTTTTGGGGGTGGAGTTGCATCGGAAGATGAGTCATGTTAGTTGGAATGTTGCTTGTAAGTTCGAGAAGTCTTGGTGGTTTGGGGATTGTTGATCTTCGGGTTCGAAATTTAACATTGTCGTTCAACTGGGCGTGGAGATACACTACTCAAATGTCGTCGTTATGGAGGGCGGTGATTGTTGCGAAATATAGCGAGACTACTCCATGGTGGAGATTAAACTTGGCAAAACTGAATTTTGTGTCCCGTATCTAGAAGCACATCGTGGCAAATGTGTCAAGTGGGGAGATGAGTTCTTATTTAGATATGTCGTGTTTTGTGTGGAAGGTTGGTCGCGGGGAAAGGGTGTTGTTTTGGTTGGACTCTGGGTGCATCGAGGAGTCGTTGAATGATGTTTTTCTGCATTTGTTCTCTTTGGTGGTCAATAAGTTGGCTATGGTGTGTGATTATGCGGTGCAAGGTTCATTCGCTCATGCAGATTGACATTTTGTTCAACGTGATCTTAAAGTGTTCGAAGGGCGTTCTCTTTACGAATTGTAGTCATTGATGCTGCCTGTTATGCTTCGTAGTGAAGTTGAGGATTCGTTGATATAGAAATCGGATGTTTGTGAGTGATTTTCGGTGAAAACATTGACTAATCGATTGTTGCTGGATAGGGTGGGGTGCATACAATATACATTAACATAAAATTAGCGAAAACTATAGCATTTAACATTAACATAAGTACAAAACATATACTTAAAGATTACATAATTACTTAATTTGCTTAGCTTAGAATTATTTACTTTCAAAAATCTCATTTTGATTTAATTCAGGTCACATTAGCTCGTGGGTCATATAGATTTAAACAAATAAACAGATCAATCATCTTATTTCCTAATAGTGTACAATAATCATTCACGACACTTGGTCCATTTTTACACAATCAAATAATTCAATCATTAATGTCATAGAGTTTGATCTTTTGAGCTCATCAATGAGGCAACCATTTGCGACACTTAGTCTGATCATACACTAGCTCTATGTTGCGCGTAATAAGTGCTACGCAATTGTGCAAGTATACACGTTGCAAGTTATAGTATAAAAGATATCGTCTCCACAGGGATTGGTGCCACTTCAAGAATCTAGTTTCTTTCACTGTAAAAAGTAAAAAACACAAATAAAGGATTATAGGAGTTTAACTAATAACTAATCTAGAAAGCAAATTAGTAAAAGAAAAGATGAAATCAAATGAGAGAGATAGGTGTTGCGCGTAATAAGTGCTACGCAATTGTGCAAGTATACACGTTGCAAGTTATAGTATAAAAGATATCGTCTCCACAAGGATTTGTGCCACTTCAAGAATCTAGTCTCTTGCACTGTAAAAAGTAAAAACACAAATAAAGGATTATAGGAGTTTAATTAATAACTAAACTAGAAAGCAATAAAGTAAAAGAATAGATGAGATCAAATGAGAGAGAGATAGGCCAGGTTATCGTGAGTTGAGGTGTGATAGCCGATTGGATCGTCTTGATAAAAGAGTGCACGGGCAACTCAGTTGCCGTGGCAACTTGCACAACGAGGTTGCCTTGGCAACTAATCGATGGTTGCCTGGGCAACTAGTTGGGCAACTACTTGGGCGTCTGGGCAGCAACCTTCAAGGTTCGGCAGAGCGTTCTTCAATGATTTCTTCTTATCCCTAAGTCGAAACTCTAGCTACTTGTGCATGCCTTGATAATACATCCCTGCGTGAATCAAGGGTGAACAACAACCAATCTTGCACTCCTCTTAGCCGTTGAAATCCTTAACTTATTCCTAAGCCGGATTAATCTTCACCATCAATAGATTGAATAAAGATCATATTCATTCGTTTCTTGAATCTAACTCTCCCGATATTAGATAAATAGATGAAATCACGAGATCCTCTCCCAATTCACTCGCAAACAAGAATAAGAACCAAGAATGAATAAACCTTGAATAGAAAAGTGCAAACTCTTATTACCTAAACAAAAACCAATAGTTTCTCACAACCACAAAACACAATAACCATAGCCAAGTAGATTTAGTTCATGGCTAGGTTCCAAAGAAACACAAGATAAATAATCCCTAGCATGAACCCAATTGAACAAGAAAGAAAATGATGAAGAAGGAGGCTTGTCGAAATCCTCCTTGCCCTAGATGCTTGTCAAAAATTCTCTCCTCTTGCCCTCCTTGGAGTTGTCGAAATTCCCCTCTCTTGCTCTCCTTGGAGTTGTCGAAATTCCCCTCTCTTGCTCTCTCTCAGTTGTCGAAATCTCCATCTTATTTATAGGGCTAGATCAAAGTCCTTCTTTGTGGAGGAAGTTAAGCTCGAATTAAATTATCTTTAAAGAATATAATTCTTTATTATAATTATATTCCTACTAGAACTTCTCCTATCTTCTTGGACTTTAATTCTTCTTTAATCTCTTCATGGAAATCAAATTCCTTTGGGTTTGGGCTTTGCTCCACGTCATCTTGGGCTTGTCTAGTCATCAATTTCGACTACCATATCACCTTTGCTCTTTGTCGACAATTGCCCTGGCAACTAGCTCGGCGTCTCCTTCATGTATTGCCCTGGCAACTAGCTCGACATATCCTTCATGTATTGCCCTGGCAACTAGCTCTAGCCTTGCTTTGGCAAGTGATCCTGCATATACACAAAACACACCAAAGCAGCATCTTTTCCCACAAAAACTACCAAGTTATGTAATCAAGCTCAACGATGGAAGGAAACATGGATTCATGCATGAATGGCTAATTATGCAACTAATATGAGCCTTAGTCTAACAATAATATGAGTAAAAAGGGTAAAAAATAGTACTTTTGAACACTTATCACACCCCCAAACTCGAACTATTGCTTGTCCTCAAGCAATGCAAACTAATAATTACCTGCCAAGACTTTAATTTTCACAAACTTAGATTTGAACTTGATTTCAATTCTTTGAACCGAGGCACAAAGTATGATTGGCTTTTTATTTTTCGAAAAACTTAGGAGTTACTCGGAATCAAACTATAATGCTTGTGAGTGTGTGCGGAGTTGTGTGCAAGTTGATTTTTCGGATTCTATGCAAACAATAGGTTTTTAAATTACTTCATTGGGTTCTTTTTAACATGTTTTAACTAGAGCCAGTTTTGGGCACCTCTAGTGTTTTCTTTTCTTAAGTTAATTTATTCGACTAGTGCCGGTTTCGGGCACCTCTAGTGATCAATTTTTTTTACACATACTAGAGCCGGTTTCGGGCACCTCTAGTGATCAATTTTTTAGCACATGCTAGAGCTAATTTCGGGCACCTCTAGCATTCATTCAATTTTTATTCTAATCCCCCAATTTGTTAATTATCAACCTAAGTTCACTAGAATTCCTTAAATCAATCAAACCACAACAGTGTTTCATCAAATTTAGCATCATAGTAACATTCTAAGTTTTTCCATGGTTATCCTAGAATAAAAATTCTATCAATTAAGTGCATTGGCAATGTCATCATCGGATATTCATCAAATCTAAGCAATTCTTGTTCCAATTAAAGGCATGGCAAGCAATTTATGTATCCTAAATGTAATACTTAAGATGAATGTAACTAAACATGGTAACTACTAATAACAATCCCCTCTAAACTCGAGTGAGGCATTGTCCTAAATGCATGCATTAAAGAAAAATAAAAATAACGAAAAATAAAATGCATACGAGGACTTACTCCGAGAGATCGTCATCGTAGATGATTAGTTTCCTTTTGGTCGGTGTCTTGATTCTCTTGCTTGAATACGATGGTTGTTTTCTTGTTATCGGTGGTGGAATCGATCCTCGTACGGGGTTGTCCTCATCGTCCTCTTCATCAGTGTCATTGGCTTTTCACTTAGAGGATTCAATTGGTGCGGTCTTTATTGGTGCAATGGAGGACTCGTCCGAATCTAAAAAATCAGAGAATGATTCCGTAGGAGTTGATTCGGGCATAGGTGCTTTACCTTTGGCTTTTGCAGTGGTTGCCGGGATGTCTTTAGCTTTGGTTGCCGTGGCATCTTCAGGGTTGGTTTCCATGGTGTCAGCTTGTGCAGGCACGATGTAGGTTGTCGCGGCATCATTTTTTGTGGTTAACGTGGCAAGTAGTCGGTAGTGAATTTCCTTAGCATAGTGGTTATGAGTCTTGTTGTGGAAAAGAAAACCTGGAAACTAAAGATAATGAAGAAAAATAAAATATCTCCTAAAAATAAAAATGAAAAGAAAATATTGAAAGGAGAGCATGTTCATGCATCTCCTAAGTTGACCACTTCTTTGTTACGTTTCACATGGGCACCATTGTAGTGCTTCAATCTTTGTCCATTAACTTTGAATTCATGGTTGTCAGAGATGGACTTGATTATCACAGCACCATGGGAGAATGGTTTGACGACTTCGAATGGTCCCGACCATTTTGATTTCAGCTTTCCCGGGAAAAGTTTTAGCCGAGAATTGAATAAGAGAACTAGTTGCCCTGGCGTGAATTACCGCGACAATAGTTTCTTGTCATGCCATCGCTTTGTTTTCTCCTCGTAGATTCGTGCATTGTTATAGGCGAGTGCACGGAATTCTTCTATCTCATTGAGGTCCAAAAAATGCTTTTGTCCGGCACTTTCCCAATCCATATTCACGGTCTTGATTGCCCAGTATGCCTTGTGGTCGATTTCCACCGGTAGATGACATGTTTTGCCATAGACAAGTCGGAAGGGGGACATACCTAAGGGTGTTTTGAATGTAGTGCGATATGCCCAAAGTGCGTCATCTAGTCTTAATGACCAATCCTTCCTAGAGGGATTTACAACTTTCTCGAGTATACGCTTCAATTCCCGGTTGGAAATTTCTGCTTGCCAGTTGGTTTGTGGGTGATATGCCATGGCGATCTTGTGTGATATGCCGAAGCGTTGCAACATCTTGGCAATTAGTCTGTTGTCAAAATGCTTGCCTTCATCACTGATAATTGCTCTCGGCATCCCAAACCGTGTAAATATGTTTTTCTGCAAGAATCGTTGCACGGTCTTGGAATCATTGTTGGGAACTGCAGCTGCCTTAACCCATTTAGACACGTAGTCGACGGCAAGTAGAATGTAGAGGTTGCCGAATGAAAATGGGAAAGGTCCCATAAAATTGATCCCCCATACATCGAACAATTCCACCTCGATGATGTTCTGGAGTGGCATCTCATGTCGTCTAGAGATATTGCCCGTCCTCTGGCAACGGTCACATTGCTTATAAAAGTCTTGGGCATCTTTTTACAATGTTGGCCAATACAAACCGGATTGCAAAACTTTGGCCGCGGTACGAGTTCCTCCAAAATGTCCTCCATAGGGTGAAGAATGGCATTGCCGGAGTACATTCTGTTTCTCTTCTTCAGGGACACATCGGCTTATAACCTGATCTGCACATTGTTTAAACAAAAGAGGCTCGTCCCAAAAGTAATGCTTAGCATCATGGCGGAACCGCTTCTTCCCTTGGTGAGTAATGCTATAAGGTAAAATACCACAAACAAGGAAATTAACTAAATTAGCGTACCAGGGTATTGCCGAGGCATGTGCTGCCGTGGTGACTGCTCCCAAAATTGCCAGAGGCGTGGGCGTCAAAGATTGTTGTGGCGTCGAGAGTTGCCAAGGCGTGTGCATCCATGGTTGCAGAGGCGTCGAGGGTTGCCGAGGCATGCGCGTCCATAGTTGCCGAGGCAACTAAAATTTGTTCATCCGGGAATGTATCGCATATCTCTAGATCCGCATCCTCCTCCCTGTTGCATTCTAAACGTGATAAGTGATCGGCCACTTGATTTTCTGTTCCTTTCCTGTCCTTAATTTCAATATCAAATTCTTGTAAAAGTAATATCCAACGAATCAAACGAGGTTTGGCATCCTTTTTAGCAAATAGATATTTGATTGCTGAATGGTCCGTATGAACAATTACCTTTGTACCAATCAAATAGGATTGGAACTTGTCAAATGCGAAAACTACAGCTAGTAACTCTTTCTCCGTTGTTGTGTAATTCACTTGAGCACTATTAAGAGTTTACTAGCGTAGTATATCACATGGAAGGTCTTACCTGTGAGTTGGCCTAGGACTGCTCCTACCGCGAAATCACTTGCATCACACATGAGTTCAAAAGGTAGCGTTCAATCTGGTGGAACGACAATAGGTGTCGAGGTAAGCTTTTTCTTTAGGGTTTCGAATGCTTCGGTGCAAGAATCATCAAAATCGAAGACTTTATCCTGTTCAAGCTAATTGCACAAGGGTTTAGTGATTTTAGAAAAATTATGAATGAACCTCTTGTAAAAACCTGCATGTCCAAGAAAACTTCGAATTCCTTTAACCGAACTTGGTGGCTGTGATCTCTCGATCACGTCCACCTTGGCTTTGTCTACTTCAATTCCCTTGAATGAAATCTTATGGCCGAGAACTATTCCTTCATCTACCATAAAATGGCATTTCTCCCAATTGAGGACTAAATCAGTTTCTTCACATCTTGCCAACACCCTCTCTAAATTGCCGAGACAGCTGTCGAAGTCATTACCAAAAACAGAAAAATCATCCATGAAGATCTCAAGGAAGTCTTCGACCATGTCTGAAAAGAGTGCCATCATGCATCTTTGGAAGGTTGCCGGGGCATTACAGAATCCGAACGGCATCCTTCGGAAGGCATAAGTACCGTATGGGCATGTGAATGTTGTTTTTTCTTGATCTTCTGGTGCTATGGCAATTTGATTGTATCCTGAATAACCATCAAGAAAACAATAAAAGGGTTTACCTGCAAGACGGTCAAGCATTTGATCAATAAAGGGTAATGGGAAGTGATCTTTCCTGGTGGCTTTGTTTAGCTTTCGATAATCCATACAAACCCTCCAACCGGTCACAGTCCTGGTTGGAATGAGTTCATTGTTTTCATTACTTACCACCGTTATACCTCCCTTTTTTGGTACGCATTGTACCGGACTTGCCCATGTACTATCAGAGATAGGGTATATAATGCCGGCGTCAAGCCACTTGATGATTTCTTTCATTACAACCCCTTTCATGGCATGATTCAGTCTCCTTTGGGCCTCAATTGAAAGTTTGTGATCATCTTCCAACAAAATCTTGTGCATGCACACTGCCGGGCTAATTCCCTTCAAGTCGACAATTGTCCACCCTATTTCCTTTTTGTGTAGCTTCAACATCTTGATTAGCTTCTTTTCCTACTCAGGCTGTAACTTAGAAGAAATAATTACAGGCAATGTATTATCAGTTCCTAAGTATGCATATTTTAGTTGCTCTGGCAATTGTTTCAACTCAAGAATCGGTGGTTGTTCAATAGAGGGTTTTTCGAGTTTACCTTCCTTACCTGAGTAATCCAGTGGTTCAAAGTATGTACCTGGTCGATTGACTAGCCAATTTGCCTCTTCTTGTTATTTCTCATCGACCGGTTCTTCATACTCCTCAAGTTCCTCTAGATTGGCAATGTAGTTGCCGAGGCAACTAAATTCCTCGTCTAAGTTAAACTCTACCGTGGCATGAAGAAGTTGGCATTCTTCTGGATCATCGGCATGCCTTAGTGTTTGGAACATATTTAGTTTAACTTGCTGGTCCTTCACATCGATCAAGGTTCTCCCTGTTGCTAGGAATGGTCTCCCGAGAATGATGGGTGTATGCTCATCTCCTTCATAATCCAAAACAATAAAGTCAGCGGGAAAAATAAATTTATCAACTTTTACCAGTATGTCCTAGATTTTTCCCTCTGGATGCTCATAGGATCTGTCGGCTAGCTGTAGCATAACTATTGTAGGTCTTGCCTTCCCGATTCCTAGTTTCTGGAAAACCGATTTAGGCATCAAGTTTATGCTAGCCCCAAGGTCGCATAATGCTTTCTCGACATAGTGATTTCCAATGGAACAGGGTATTGTGAAACTTTCGGGATCCTTCAACTTGGGTGGCATACGATTGTGCAACATTACCATGCATACCTCTGTTGCGGCGACTGTTTCAAACTCTCCTAGCCTTGTTCTCTTGGACATAATGTCTTTAAGAAACTTGGCATAGTTTGGCATTTGTTCAATTGCTTCCACCAATGGCAAGTTGATGTGGACTTGCTTTAGGATATCAAGAAACTTCTTGAATTGATATTCTTTTTTTTGTCGCTCCAACCTTTGTGGGAATGGTGGTGGAAGTCGGATATCTTCGATCCTTTCATTAGTTTGAAACCTGATTGACGGCATTGCCGGAAGAACTGGAGTTACCGAGGCATTATCAATTGGGGTTGCCGAGGCATGCTTATCGCAAGTTGCCGAGGCATCTTTATCACCGGTTGCCGAGGCATGCTTATTGCCGTTGCCGCGGCAATTTCTGGTTCAGCATCTGAGGCTTTGCCGCTAGGTTCGTCTTGATCTTTTTGTGGAGTTTTGTTTGATAAGTGGGTTTGAGACTCTCTAAGTTGTTGGCCACTTCTAGTGGTGATTGCCTTACATTGCTCATGGCCAGTTCCTCTTGCGACTTCAGTATCGCTAGGTAAACCTACTTGCGGTCTAGTATTCAAATTTTGAGCAAATTGTCCGACTTGATTTTCCAATGATTTGATTGCCGCCTCTTGGTTTTGCAATCTCATCTCGGTCCTGTTAATAAAAGCATCAGTTCTTTTTATGAAGTTACTATTCTCAGCCATATAAGATTTAGTTTTCATCATAAAAGCATTTGGAGAATTTTCCAAAGAACTAGATGTTGTCGGTTGTTGCTGCGGCAACTGTTGCCGTGGCATATTCTACTGGAATCCTGATGCTTGTGCATTCTGATTGTTCTGGTTCAGAGCATTGTTGGGATTACTCCATGAAAAATTCGGGTGCTTCTTCCAAGCTGGATTGTATGTATTGGACATCACATTGTTGTTCCGATTGTAATTCCTCACATAGAAGCTGGATTCCGGATTCTGCATACATTCAGAAGAATTATGGTTATCATCACATAACTCACAAAAAGAATCCATTACCTTGACTTCATGTGTGTTGTTTGGTTTTTGCATGTTCTGGACCATCTTGGTTAAAGTGGCCAATTGTGCCGAAATTGAATCTGATGATCCTAGTTCATGTATTGTGGCATGACGTCTAACTCCTCCTCTTCTAGTAGATGGGAATTGATAATCATTCTTGGCCAGCCTGTTTAAAATTTGCATTGCTTCCTCCGGCGACTTATCTAGGAGTATGCCGTTTGCCGAGGCATCTAGCATCATCCTTGTTGGTGTATTCACGGCGTTGTAAAACATTGTTACTTGAGTCCATATCGGGAATCCGTGTAGGGGCATTTGTGTAGAAGTTCTATATATCGCTCCCAAGCCTCGTACATAGATTCATCATCTGCCTGCCGAAAAAAAGTAATGTCGTTACGAAGCTTATCAGTCAAATTTTTAGGATTAAACCGAGCAAGGAAATCACGACAAAGATCAATCCAAGATGCTATTGATCCGGCAGGAATGCTATTCAACCATACTTTCGCCCAATCCCTCAGTGAATAGGGAATAATCTTAATCGTAAGACATCGGGGTGACTCCGTGTATTTTGAACGAGTTGCAAATCTCGAGGAAAGATTTAAGATGTTGTCGTGCATCTTCAGTTGTTGAGCTGCCAAATTGACCAATTGTGTTGATCATATTAAACATTACCGGTTTCAACTCAAAGTGGTCGGCTTCAATTTCAGGTGCGACAACTCATGTATTAAGTCCATCAAGATCTTCTTCAAGATAGTCTCAAATAGTTCTGTTTCGTGCAAGAATCACTCCTCCTCCTGCTAGAACATCTTGATTCATATTGCCGTCTTGATTAGCCGTTGCTACTCTTATCCTTCGTCTAAGTCTTTGTAAGGTTCGTTCGATTTCTGGATCAAAGGGATATTCTGGTGTAGCCGGTCTCTCCCTGGTCATATACCAATGCAAAACCAAAGTTTGTTAGCCCTTTGAATCTTAAACAAGAAAAGTAAAAAGAAAGTGCAAGAAAATAAAAACAAAGTTGCTATTGCCAATCCCCGGCAACGGCGCCAAAAACTTGTTGCGCGTAATAAGTGCTACGCAATTGTGCAAGTATTCACATTGCAAGTTATAGTATAAAAGATATTGTCTCCACAAGGATTGGTGCCACTTCAAGAATCTAGTCTCTTGCACTGTAAAAAATAAAAACACAAATAAAGGATTATAGAAGTTTAACTAATAACCAAACTAGAAAGCAATAAAGTAAAAGAATAGATGAGATCAAATGAGAGAGAGATAGGCCAGGTTATCGTGAGTTGAGGTGTGATAGCCGATTGGATCGTCTTGATATAAGAGTGCACGGGCAACTCAGTTTCCGTGGCAACTTGCACAACGGGGTTGCCTTGGCAACTAATCGATGGTTACCTGGGCAACTAGTTGGGCAACTACTTGGGCGTCTGGGTAGCAACCTTCAAGGTTCGGCATAGCGTTCTTCAATGGTTTCGTCTTATCCCTAAGTCGAAACTCTAGCTACTTGTGCATGCCTTGATAATACATCCCTGCGTGAATCAAGGGTGAACAACAACCAATCCTGCGCTCCTCTTAGCCGTTGAAATCCTTAACTTATTCCTAAACCGGATTAATCTTCACCATCAATAGATTGAATAAAGATCATATTCATTCGTTTCTTGAATCTAACTCTTCCGATATTAGATAAATAGATGAAATCACGAGATCCTCTCCCAATTCACTCGCAAACAAGAATAAGAACCAAGAATGAATAAACCTTGAATAGAAAAGTGCAAACTCTTATTACCTAAACAAAAACCAATAGTTTCTCACAACCACAAAACACAATAACCATAGCCAAGTAGATTTAGTTCATGGCTAGGTTCCAAAGAAACACAAGATAAATAATCCCTAGCATGAACCCAATCGAACAAGAAAGAAAATGATGAAGAAGGAGGCTTGTCGAAATCCTCCTTGCCCTAGATGCTTGTCAAAAATTCTCTCCTCTTGCCCTCCTTGGAGTTGTCGAAATTCCCCTCTCTTGCTCTCCTTGGAGTAGTCTAAATTCCTCTCTCTTGCTCTCTTTCAGTTGTCGAAATCTCCATCTTATTTATAGGGCTAGATCAAAGTCCTTCTTTGAGGAGGAATTTAAGCTGGAATTAAATTATCTTTAAAGAATATAATTCTTTATTATAATTATATTCCTACTAGAACTTCTCATATCTTCTTGGAATTTATTTCTTCTTTAATCTCTTCATGGAAATCAAATTCCTTTGGGTTTGGGCTTTGCTCCACGTCATCTTGGGCTTGTCTGGTCATCAATTTCGACAACCATATCACATTTGCTCTTTGTCGACAATTGCCCTGGCAACTAGCTCGGCGTCTCCTTCATGTATTGCCTTGGCAACTAGCTCGGCATATCCTTCATGTATTGCCCTAGCAACTAGCTCTAGCCTTGCTTTGGCAAGTGATCCTGCATATACACAAAACACACCAAAGCAGCATCTTTTCCCACAAAAACTACCAAGTTATGTAATCAAGCTCAACGATGGAAGGAAACATGGATTCATGCATGAATGGCTAATTATGCAACTAATATGAGCCTAAGTCTAACAATAATATGAGTAAAAAGGGTAAGAAAATAGTACTTTTGAACACTTATCATTAGGCCAGGTTATCGTGAGTTGAGGTGCGATAGCCGATTGGATCGTCTTGGTAAAAGTGTGCATGGGCAACTCGGTTGCCGTGGCAACTTGCACAATGGGGTTGCCTTGGTAACAAAACGATGGTTGCCTGGGCGACTAGTTGGGCAACTACTTGGGCATCTGGGTAGCAACCTTCAAGGTTCGGCAGAGCGTTCTTCAATGGTTTCTTCTTATCCCTAAGTCAAAACTCTAGCTACTTGTGCATGCCTTGATAATACATCCCTGCTTGAATCAAGGGTGAACAACAACCAATCTTGCGCTCCTCTTAGCCATTGAAATCCTTGACTTATTCCTAAGCCGGATTAATCTTCACCATCAATAGATTGAATAAAGATCATATTCATTCGTTTCTTGAATCTAACTCTCCCGATATTAGATAAATAGATGAAATCACGAGATCCTCTCCCAATTCACTCACAAACAAGAATAAGAACCAAGAATGAATAAACCTTGAATAGAAAAGTGCAAACTTTTATTACCTAAACAAAAACCAATAGTTTCTCACAACCACAAAACACAATAACCATAGCCAAATAGATTTAGTTCATGGCTAGTTTCCAAAGAAACACAAGATAAAAATCCCTAGCATGAACCCAATCGAACAAGAAAGAAAAAGATGAAGAAGGAGGCTTGTCGAAATCCTCCTTGCCCTAGATGCTTGTCGAAAATTCTCTCCTCTTGCCCTCCTTGGAGTTGTCGAAATTCCCCTCTCTTGCTCTCTCTAAGTTGTCGAAATTCCCCTCTAATTTATAGGGCCAGGTCAAAGTCCTTCTTTGAGGAGGAAGTTAAGTTGGAATTAAATTATCTTTAAAGAATATAATTCTTTATTATAATTATATTCCTACTAGAACTTCTCCTATCTTCTTGGAATTTAATTCTTCTTTAATCTCTTCATGGAAATCAAATTCCTTTGGGATTGGGCTTTGCTCCACGTCATCTTGGGCTTGTCTAGTCATCAATTTCGACTACCATATCACCTTTGTTCTTTATCGACAATTGCCCTAGCAACTGACTCGACGTCTCCTTCATGCATTGCCCTGGCAACTAGCTCTAACCTTGCTTTGGCAAATGATCCTGCACATACACACAAAACACACCAAAGTAGCATCTTTTCCCACAAACACTACCAAGTTATGTAATCAAGCTCAACGATGGAAGGAAACATGGATTAATGCATGAATGGCTAAGTATGCCACTAATATGAGCCTAAGTCTAACAATAATATGAGTAAAAAGGGTAAGAAAAATAGTACTTTTGAACACTTATCACACCCCCAAACTCGAACTATTGCTTGTCCTCAAGCAATGCAAACTAATAATTACCTGCCAAGACTTCAATTTTCACAAACTTAGCTTTGAACTTGATTTCAATTCTCATAACCGGGGCACAAAGTATGATTGGCTTTTCATTTTTAGGAAAACTTAGGAGTTACTCGGAATTAAACTATAATGCTTGTGAGTGTGTGCGGAGTTGTGTGCAAGTTGATTTTTCGGATTCTATGCAAACAAGAGGTTTTCAAATTACTTCATTGGGTTCTTTTTAAAATGTTTTAACTATAGCCAGTTTTGGGCACCTCTAGTGTTTTGTTTTCTTAAGTTAATTTATTCGACTAGAGCCGGTTTCGGGCACCTCTAGTGATCAATTTTTTTAGCACATGCTAGAGCCAATTTCGGGCACCTCTAGCATTCATCCAATTTTTATTCTAATCCCCCAATTTGTTAATTATCAACCTAAGTTCACTAGAATTCCTTAAATCAATCAAACCACAACAGTGTTTCATCAAATTTAGCATCATAGTAAAATTCTAAGTTTTCCATGGTTATCCTAGAATAAAAATTCTATCAATTAAGTGCATTGGCAAAGTCATCATCGGGTATTCATCAAATCTAAGCAATTCTTGTTCCATCTAAAGGTATGGCAAGCAATTTATGTATCCTAAATGTAATACTTAAGATGAATGTAACTAAACATGGTAACTACTAATAACAATCCCGCCAACTCGAGTGAGGCATTGTCCTCAATGCATACATTAAAGAAGAATAAAAATAACGAAAAATAAAATGCATATGAGGACTTATTCCGAGAGTTCGTCATTTTAGATGATTAGTTTCCTTTTGGTCGGTGTCTTGATTCTCTTGCTTGAACGCAATGGTTGTTTTCTTGTTGCCGGTGGTAGAATCGATCCTCGTATGGGGTTGTCCTCATCATCTTCTTCATCAATTTCATTGGCTTTTCGCTTGGAGGATTCAATTGGTGCGGTCTTTGTTGGTGCAATGGAGGACTCGTCCGAATCTGAAAAATCAGAAAATGATTCCGTAATAGTTGATTCGGGCATAGGTGTTTTACCTTTGGCTTTTGCAGTGGTTGCCGGGATGTCTTTAGCTTTGGTTGCCGTGCCATCTTCAGGGTTGGTTGCCATGGCGTCAACTTTTGTAGGTTGCCGCAGCATCATCTGTTGTGGTTACCGTGGCAAGTAGTCGGTAGTGAATTTCCTTAGCATAGTGGTTGTGAGTCTTGCTGTGGAAAAGAAAACAAAGAAAACCTGGAAACTAAAGATAATGAAGAAAAATAAAATATCTTTAAAAATAAAAATGAAAATAAAAAGAAAAAGAAAATATTGAAAGGAGAGCATGCTCATGCATCTCCTAAGGTGACCACTTCTTTGTTACGTTCCACATGGGCACCATTGTAGTGCTTCAATCTTTGTCCATTAACTTTGAATTCATGGTTGTCAGAGATGGACTTGATTATCACAGCACCATGGGAGAATGGTTTGACGACTTCGAATGGTCCCGACCATCTTGATTTCAGCTTTCCCGGGAAAAGTTTTAGCCGAGAATTGAATAAGAGAACTAGTTGCCCTGGCTAGAATTGTTGCGGCAATAGTTTTTTGTCATGCCATCGCTTTGTTTTCTCCTTGTAGATTCATGCATTGTTATAGGCGAGTGCACAAAATTCTTCTATCTCGTTGAGGTCCAACAAACGCTTTTGTCCGGCACTTTCCCAATCCATATTCACGGTCTTGATTGCCCAATATGCCTTGTGTTCGATTTCCACCGGTAGATGGCATGTTTTGCCATAAACAAGTCGGAAGGGGGACATACCTAAGGGTGTTTTGAATGCAGTGCGATATGCTCAAAGTGCATCATCTAGTCTTAATGACCAATCCTTCCTAGAGGGATTTACAACTTTCTCGAGTATACCCTTCAATTCTCGGTTGGAAATTTCTGCTTGCCCGTTGGTTTGTGGGTGATATGCCGTGGCGATCTTGTGTGATATGCCGAAGCGTTGCAACATCTTGGCAATTAGTCTGTTGTCAAAATGCTTGCCTTCGTCACTGATAATTGCTATCGGCATCCCAAACCATGTAAATATGGTTTTCTGCAAGAATCGTTGCACGGTCTTGGAATCGTTGTTGGGAACTACAGCTGCCTCAACCCATTTAGACACGTAGTCGATGGCAAGTAGAATGTAGAGGTTGCCGAATGAAGATGGGAAAGGTCCCATAAAATCGATCCCCCACACAACGAACAATTCCACCTCAATAATGTTCTGGAGTGGCATCTCATGTCGTCTAGAGATATTACCCGTCATCTGGCAACGATCACATTGCTTGTAAAAGTCTTGGGCATCTTTGTACAATGTTGGCCAATACAAACCGGATTGCAAAACTTTGGTCGCAGTACGAGTTCCTCCAAAATGTCCTCCATAGGGTGAAGAATAGCATTGTCGGAGTACATTCTGTTGCTCTTCTTCAGGGACACATCGGCGTATAACCTGATCTGCACATTGTTTAAACAAAAGAGGCTCGTCCCAAAAGTAATGCTTAGCATCATGGCGGAACCGCTTCTTCCCTTGGTGAGTAATGCCATAAGGTAAAATACTACAAACAAGGAAATTAACTAAATCCGTGTACCAGGGTATTGCTGAGGCATGTGCTGCCGTGGCGACTGCCCCCAAAATTGCCGAGGCGTGCGTGTCAAGGGCTGCTACAGCGTCGAGAGTTGTCGAGGCGTGTGCATCCATAGTTGCCGAGACGTTGAGGGTTGCCAAGGTATGCGCATCCATGGTTGCCGATGTAAGTAAAATTTGTTCATCCGAGAATGCATTACATATCTCTAGATCCGCGTCCTCCTCCCTGTTGCGTTCTAAACGTGATAAGTGATCAGCCACTTGATTTTCTGTTCCTTTCATGTCCTTAATTTCAATATCAAATTCTTGCAAAAGTAATATCCAACGAATCAAACGAGGTTTGGCATCCTTTTTAGCAAATAGATATTTGATTGCTGAATGGTCTGTATGAACAATTACCTTTGTACCAATCAAATAGGATTGGAACTTGTCAAATGCGAAAACTATAGCTAGTAACTCTTTCTCCGTTGTTGTGTAATTCACTTGAGCACTATTAAGAGTTTTACTAGCGTAGTATATCACATGGAAGGTCTTACCTGTGCGTTGGCCTAGGACTGCTCCTACCTCAAAATCACTTGCATCACACATGAGCTCAAAAGGTAGCGTCCAATCTGGTGGAACGACAATGGGTGCCGAGGCAAGCTTTTCCTTTAGGGTTTCGAATTCTTGGGTGCAAGAATCATCAAAATCGAAGACTTTATCCCGTTCAAGCAAATTGCACAAGGGTTTAGTGATTTTAGAAAAATTATGAATGAACCTTCTGTAAAAACGTGCATGTCCAAGACAACTTCAAATTCCTTTAACCGAACTTGGTGGGGGTATTCTCTCGATCACGTCCACCTTAGCTTTGTCTACTTCAATTCCCTTGGATGAAATCTTGTGGCTGAGCACTATTCCTTCATCCACCATAAAATGGCATTTCTCCCAATTTAAGACTAAATCAGTTTCTTTACATCTTGCCAACACCCTCTCTAAATTGCCGAGACAGCTGTCAAAGTCATTACCAAAAACAAAAAAATCATCCATGAAGATCTCAAGGAAGTCTTCGACCATATCTAAAAAGAGTTCCATCATGCATCTTTGGAAGGTTGCCAGGGCGTTACACAATCTGAACGACATCCTTCGGAAGGCAAAAGTACCGTATGGGCATGTGAAGGTTGTCTTTTCTTGATCTTCTGGTGCTATGGCAATTTGATTGTAACCTGAATAACCATCAAGAAAACAATAAAAGGGTTTACCTGCAAGACGGTCAAGCATTTGATCAATAAAAGGGTAATGGGAAGTGATCTTTCCTAGTGGCTTTGTTTAGCTTTCGATAGTCCATACAAACCCTCCAACCGGTCACAGTCCTGGTTGGAATGAGTTCATTGTTTTCATTACTTACCACCGTTATACCTTCCTTTTTCGGTACGCATTGTACCAGACTTACCCATGTACTATCAGAGATAGGGTATATAATTCCGGCGTCAAGCCACTTGATGATTTCTTTCATTACAACCCCTTTCATGGCATAATTCAGTTTCCTCTGGGCCTCAATTGAAGGTTTGTGAGCATCTTCCAACAAAATCTTGTGCATGCACACTGTCGGGCTAATTCCCTTCAAGTCGGCAATTGTCCACCCTATTGCCTTTTTGTGTAGCTTCAACATCTTGATTAGCTTCATTTCCTGCTCAGGCTGTAACTTAGAAGAAATAATTACAGGCAATGTATTATCGATTCCTAGGTATGCATATTTTAGTTGCTCTGGTAATTGTTTCAACTCAAGAATCGGTGGTTGTTCAATAGAGGGTTTTTCGAGTTTACCTTCCTTACCCGAGTAATCCAGTGGTTCAAAGTATGTACCTGGTCGATTGACTAGCCAATTTGCCTCTTCTTGTTGTTCCTCATCGACCTGTTCTTCATACTCCTCAGGTTTCTCTTGATCGGCAATGTAGTTGCCGAGGCAACTAAATTCCTCATCGAAGTTAAACTCTGCCGTGGTATGAAGAAGTTGGCATTCTTCTGGATCATCGGCATGCCTTAGTGTTTGGAACACATTTAGTTTAACTTGCTGGTCATTCACCCTCATTGTGAGTTCTCCTTTTTCAACATCGATCAAGGTTCTCCCTGTTGCTAGGAATGGTCTCCCGAGAATGATAGGTGCATGCTCATCTGCTTCACAATCCAAAACAATAAAGTCAGTGGGAAAAATAAATTTATCAAATTTTACCAGTATGTCCTTGATTTTTCCCTCTGGATGCACATAGGATCTATCGGCTAGCTGTAGCATAACTGTTGTAGGTTTTGCCTTCCCGATTCCTAGTTTCTGGAAAACCGATTTAGGCATTAAGTTTATGCTAGCCCCAAGGTCGCATAATGCTTTCCCAACATAGTGATTTCTAATAGAACAGGGTATTGTGAAACTTTTGGGATCCTTCAACTTGGGTGGCATACGATTGTGCAACATTGCCATGCATCCCTCTGTTGCGGCGACTGTTTCAAACTCTCCTAGCCTTATTCTCTTGGACACAATGTCTTTAAGAAACTTGGCATAGTTTGGCATTTGTTCAATTGCTTCCACCAATGGCAAGTTGATGTGGACTTGCTTTAGGATATCAAGAAACTTCTTCATTGATATTCTTGCTTTTGTCGCTTCAACCTTTGTGGGAATGGTGGTGGAAATCGGATATCTTCCATTCTTTCATTAGTTTGAAACCTGATTGACGGCATTGCCGGGACAACTGAAGTTGCCGAGGCATTATCAATTGGGGTTGCCGAGGTATGCTTATCACAAGTTGCCGAAGCATCTTTATCGTCGGTTGCCGAGGCATGCTTATTGCCGGTTGCCACGACAATTCCTGGTTCAGCATCTGAGGCTTTGCCGCTAGGTTCGTCTTGATCTTTTTGTGGAGTTTTGTTTGATGAGCTAGTTTGAGCCTCTCTAAGTTGTTGGCCACTTCTAGTGGTGATTGCTTTACATTGCTCATGGCCAGTTCCTCTTGCGACTTCAGTATCGCTAGGTAAACCTCCTTGCGGTCTAGTATTCAGATTTTGATTGCCGCCTCTTGGTTTTGCAATCTCATCTCGGTCCTGTTAATAAAAGCATCAGTTCTTTTTATGAAGTTACTATTATCAGCCATATAAGATTCAGTTTTCATCATAAAAGTAGTTAGAGAATTTTCCAAAGAACTAGATGTTGTCGGTTGTTGCTGTGGCAACTGTTGCCGTGGCATATTCTGCTGGAATCCCGATGCTTGTGCATTCTGATTGTTCTGGTTTAGAGCATTGTTGGGATTACTCCATGAAAAATTAGGGTGCTTCTTCCAAGGTGGATTGTATGTATTGGATATCACATTGTTGTTCCGATTGTAATTGCCCACATAGAAGCTGGATTTCAGATTCTACATACATTTAGAAGAATTATGGTTATCACCACATAACTCACAAAAAGAATCCATTACCTTGACTTCATGTGTGTTGTTTGGTTTTTGCATGTTCTGGACCATCTTGGTTAAAGTGGCCAATTGTGCCGAAATTGAATCTGATGATCCTAGTTCATGTATTGTGGCTTGGCGTCTAACTCCTCCTCTTCTAGTAGAAGGGAATTGATAATCATTCTTGGCCAGCCTATTTAAAATTTGCATTGCTTCCTCCGGCGACTTATCTAGGAGTATGCCGTTTGCCGAGGCATCTAGCATCATCCTTGTTGGTGTATTCACGATGTTGTAAAACATTGTTACTTGAGTCCACACAGGGAATCCGTGTAGGGGGCATTTGTGTAGAAGTTCTCTATATCGCTCCCAAGCCTCGTATATGGATTCATCATCTGCCTGCCGAAAAGAAGTAATGTCGTTACGAAGCTTATCAGTCAAATTTGTAGGATTAAACCGAGCATGGAAATCACAACAAAGATCGGTCCAAGATGTTATTGATCTGGCAGGAATGCTATTCAACCATGCTTTCGCCCTATCCCTCAGTAAAAAGGGGAATAATCTTAATCGTAAGACATCGGGGGTGACTCCGTGTATTTTGAACGAGTTGCAAATCTCGAGGAAAGATTTCAGATGTTTGCTGTGCATCTTCAGTTGCTGAGCCGCCAAATTGACCTATTGTGTTGATCATATTAAACATTACTGGTTTTAACTCAAAGTGGTCGGCTTCAATTTCAGGTGTGAGAACTCCTGGATTAAGTCCATCAAGATCTTTTTCAAGATAGTCTCGAATAGTTCTGTTTCGTGCTAGAATCACTCATCCTCCTGCTGGAACATCTTGATTCATGTTGCCGTTTTGATTAGCCATTGCTACTCTTATCCTTCGTCTAAGTCTTTGTAAGGTTCGTTCGATTTCTGGATCAAAGGGATATTCTGGTGTAGTCGGTCTCGCCCTGGTCATATACCAATGCAAAACCAAAGTTTGTTAGCCCTTTGAATCGTAAATAAGAAAAGTAAAAAGAAAGTGCAAGAAAATAAAAACAAAGTCGCTATTGCCAATCCCCGACAACGGCGCCAAAAACTTGTTGCGCGTAATAAGTGCTACGCAATTGTGCAAGCACACACGTTGCAAGTTATAGTATAAAAGATATCGTCTCCACAGGGATTGGTGCCACTTCAAGAATCTAGTCTCTTGCACTGTAAAAAGTAAAAAACACAAATAAAGGATTATAGGATTTTAACTAATAACTAATCTAGAAAGCAAATAAGTAAAAGAAAAGATGAGATCAAATGAGAGAGATAGGCCAGGTTATTGTGAGTTGAGGTGTGATAGCCGATTGGATCGTCTTGGTAAAAGAGTGCACGGGCAACTCGGTTGCCCTGGCAGCTTGCACAATGGGGTTGCCTTGGCAACTAATCGATGGTTGCCTGGGCGACTAGTTGGGCAACTACTTGGGCGTCTGGGCAGCAACCTTCAAGGTTCGGCAGAGCGTTCTTCAATGGTTTCTTCTTATCCCTAAGTCGAAACTCTAGCTACTTGTGCATGCCTTGATAATACATCCCTGCATAAATCAAGGGTGAACAACAACCAATCTTGCGCTTCTCTTAGCCGTTGAAATCCTTGACTTATTCCTAAGCCGGATTAATCTTCACCATCAATAGATTGAATAGAGATCATATTCATTTGTTTCTTGAATCTAACTCTCCTGATATTAGATAAATAGATGAAATCACGAGATCCTCTCCCAATTCACTCGCAAACAAGAATAAGAACCAAGAATGAATAAACCTTGAATAGAAAAGTGCAAACTCTTATTACCTAAACAAAAACCAATAGTTTCTCACAACCACAAAACACAATAACCATAGCCAAATAGATTTAGTTCATGGCTAGGTTCCAAAGAAGCACAAGATAAACAATCCCTAGCATGAACCCAATCGAACAAGAAAGAAAAATATGAAGAAGGAGGCTTGTCGAAATCCTCCTTGCCCTAGATGCTTGTCGAAAATTCTCTCATTTTTCCCTCCTTGGAGTTGTCGAAATTCCCCTCTCTTTCTCTCTCTAAGTTGTCAAAATTCCCCTCTAATTTATAGGGCTACGTCAAAGTCATTCTTTGAGGAGGAAGTTAAGTTGGAATTAAATTATCTTTAAAGAATATAATTCTTTATTATAATTATATTCCTACTAGAACTTCTCCTATCTTCTTGGAATTTAATTCTTCTTTAATCTCTTCATGGAAATCAAATTCCTTTGGGATCGGGCTTTGCTCCACGTCATCTCGGGCTTGTCTAGTCATCAATTTCGACTACCATATCACCTTTGTTCTTTATCGACAATTGCCCTGGCAACTGGCTTGGCGTCTCCTTCATGCATTGCCCTGGAAACTAGCTCTAGCCTTGCTTTGGCAAATGATCCTGCACATACACACAAAACACACCAAAGCAGCATCTTTTCCCACAAAAACTACCAAGTTATGTAATCAAGCTCAACAATGGAAGGAAACATGGATTAATGCATGAATGGCTAAGTATGCGACTAATATGAGCCTAAGTCTAACAATAATATGAGTAAAAAGGGTAAGAAAAATAGTACTTTTGAACACTTATCACTCTACATACCTTATAGCATTCCATCAAAATTCAAAATTGTGCTAGGATAACATGATCTCGGATTAAGCATCTAACATATTTTGGAGCTTAACAAATTGATCACATCTAAAATCTCAATATCATAACATATAATGCACGAGCACAACATAAAATTTCACAAAATATTATAATATAAATATTTATATATATAAAAAACCCATAGCATGCTTCCATTATATTTGTCACTTATACACATCAATTTATGTGGAAAATTCATGTTTATATCACGTCCAAATCATCATTTAGCACAAGTTTCACATAGCAAACGCATATACTAGCATTCTTGGATAATATCAATACATTATAATTTTACATTGAAATACACTTTAACCATGTGCGAATGTATATGCAAAGCATAGGTTCAATTGATTCCACTAAAAAGTATCTACAGAAAAATATTAAAATTGACTCCACTTGAATTGTTGGAGTATGGGGTTAGCAATACTTATTATATTGGTATAAGAATTTTTCATACAATATATTATACTTTGACCTTATTATATAAAAATTATGGTTCCGCCACTGACTACAATGTACCTTTACATTAAATATGTTATTCATTTGCATGATTTAGAGTCAAAATTATAACTTGAACATTTTTTCACGTTACCTATACAAACTGAATTTACATAACACAAACACAAATGAACTTATTAATTTTGACCACGATCCCCCAATTTGAATTGACGGATTACTTAATAATTTTGGATTTTTCTCTCTCCTATGTCTTGCTCTGCAAACAGCAAACCACAAAATCAAAGATAATTTCTATTTACCAAAATCAAAATCAAACTTTATAACAAAAATGAATGAACCCTAATCTTGAATTTAGAATTTAGGGATTTTCTTACCCAACTTGGAACTTGAAATTAATGGTATTAAATGATATATTGTTATTTAGGTTTCCAAATCCATATTGGGGTTCTCTCAAACATTTAAGGAATTTGAAACTTTTTTAACTTTCTCTCTCTTGTTCAACTAGTGTTCTTCCATGGAATTTTAAGGATTTTGGAAGATGAAAATGAATGATTTTTTTTATTTAGAATGCCTAATTACTATTTTTCATTAAAACTAAAATTATAAACTTATTCATTAAATTCTATATTGAATATAAATCCATGAAATGCTTTAAATTTCCATCATTTTCTTCACCAAAAAAATCCATCATTTTCCACTATAGTTTACTTTTGGGTCAATGACCATGCAAAGCTCTAACAATTACTCACTTTACAATTTGATCCTTCAACTTTCATTTTCACTTTTTGATTTCCAATTTAATCTTGGATCGAATTATCTTTTAATCAAATGAACTTAATTGAATGAGACGCAATTCTCAATACTTAAAATTAATATTTTAATCCTAAAAATAATTTTGCGATCATCAAACTCGGAAAAAAATGGCTTACGAATTTGGGATATATTAGTAAACCGAGTCCTGCTCACTTGACGTTGTTTTTGTAATGATATGAAGAATGTTGAGTATATATATTAGTTAAATAAAGGCTCTGTTTGGCAATTATAGGATAGCTGATAGCAGGTTAGTTGATTTGATTAACGTATTGTATTAGCTGATTGTATAAAAGTATTTAGTAAAATTAACTAATAGCTGATAGTTGTTTGATTATTTAAACAAGCAAAATGACATATAAGGACATGATTATATTTGATATTTGTTTGAATAGTTTATTAGTTATCAATATTTTGTATATATTAATATTAATTAGATTATGAAAAATAATTTTTTAATATAACATTGCTAAGCATATTTGAATCATCTATATATTAATTTATTATTTATATAATTATTTTTAATACAATTTAATTAATTATTAAATTTAAATACAAATATAAATATGAGAATAAAAAAAGAAAAAGTATTAGTTTACAGATGTCATAATGTAAATACGTGAGGATGAAGAATTAAAAATAGAAAAGATTAAATTTAAGTTATTTGGAAATTTTTTATAATTGTTGAAGGTAAAAGGATCTTTATAACTCTAATGTCAAAACCTCTAATTTCAAAAAGCTTCTATTAGCCGCTTTTTCAAAATTAGATGTTTTACTCCAATCTGCTATTTAAATCCGTTATTCACTAAACATCTAAATTAGCGAACTTGACCGGTCAAACCTATAATTTTATCTCAAATCTCTAATGTTTGCTCAAACCACTGTTACCAAACAGGGCAAAATCACATGCAACACACAAGTGTGTAATATATAAGGCTAAATATGTCAAGGTCCATGTACTATTTTAAAATTTAAAACCTAGTTCACATAATTTAATTTTGTGCTATGGGAAAATATATGATACACTGGCGGTAGAAATATTTTGTTTCTACTAGCGCCCTAATTTTAGGGGTTAATGTTTTATTTTAAGGTTTTTAGTTTATGAGTTTAGGTTTAGGGGTTTAGAATTTAGAGCCTATGGCAAGGATTTGGAGTTTAGTGTTAGGGTTTAGAGTTTAGAGTTGGGGTTTAGGTTTTAGGGTAATATGGTAGGGATTTAGGTTTTTACCTATAACCCCTAAAATCTAACACTAATTTCTAAATTCGAAGCACATGAACCTAAAACCCTAAACTAAATCTCTAACCCCTAAAATTAGGGCGCTTGTAGAAACATTTTGTTTCTACCGCCGATGCATGGTATAATTACCCTTGTGCTATTGAGTTTATTATTATTTTTCTATTTGAAAATCTCGATCTCTACCTAACTTTTGTTGAGCTTTACAATTAACTTCTACCTTGACAACTATAAAAAAACAAAATAACATTTTTAGTTCTTATATTTATAATTTTTATCAATATTACCCTTAATCATTTAAAGTGAAAAATTGTTAATTGAACAATATAACGTTTTCGTCTTTACAGTTACAATTTTAAGGGTCAAATTGATTAAAAATTGTAAATTTAAAGCATTGAAAAGTTATTTTTATCTTTTCTATAATTGCAAGATCAACGATTAAATGTAAAATTAATTAGAAGTTAGTGCAGGGAGCAATATTTCAAATAAAAATAATATAAGGACTTAATGTCGTAAAATTAAAGTACGAAGACTGGTTAGAATAGGGACCCTTAACATATTTAAACCAAACTGGTAAACTTGACCCGAGACCCGAATTGATTCACCCGACCCGAGACTTGTTACTGACCCGAACATGATGACCCAAACTTGATCAGGAACCTAAAATAAACTGAACCGAAACTGACCAGAATTTTAGTTGAGCCGATATGAAACCGAATCGATTTTTACTTGGACCAAAGGCAACCTGAACTAAAAGCAACCCAAATTTATTTTACTCAAATCTAATTTGACCAAACAAATTTTATTGGTTTATTTCTGGATAATATATATATATATATGAAATTGCTAAAAAATTGATTTTTGAGTTGAAATGAGTTTTGCATCAACAAAACGTTCATATTTTAAAATTAAAATTTTCTTATGTAAAACAAAAAGATAACCTAAATGATAATTGGCAAACGAAAATGTGTTTTTTACAAAAATACACAAATATTCTATATATACTTTGATTGGACTAGTACTTATCTCAATCCAAAAATCTAAAGGTCGATCTGAATAAAGAAAACTACCAGATCTCCTATTGACCTAACATTGACGGACCGAAAATATCTGACGTGATATTAACCTGAACTAATACCCAATCTGAATTATCATAGACCCGAATCAAATTTAAATCGAATACAGTCAGACCCGAAAATAGCCGACTCGTACACCCCATTTAGCCCATCTAATTTAAACCATATGTATATAGCATGGCACATGGGGGAATGGTGCGCATTTTATGGTTTTTAAGGTTAGTAGACTCGTAATATTGGTAATATACGTTTCTTTAGAAATTAACAGTAAAAACGGGAAATGATCCCACAACAATCCAACAATGCACAAATTCAGCAACTAACTTTATCGGAGTGTGTGGAATTTCTCAGGGGAATTGCATGCTTTTCTTACCCATTTCTAATTTGACTTAGTTTCGATTGAAGTGTGTTTTCATAGTAAGCAATGGTTTTTTAGTGAATTGCGAGATGGTAGATCAAATGTAAAGGTTCCATTTTTTTAGTGCTTTATAGACCTGTCCTAATTTATTGAATTCTTAGCTGTAATGAACCCAAAAACAGGAGTCAATAATTGACGACTGTGAATCATGATTAACTCCACAGCTTAACAAATTATCCATAGCTATATATCCTTAAGAGATTGATAGGACTAAATGCAACCATGAATGTGACAGCTCCTTGTAAAGCTAAAAAAGAAAAACATGGTGTATTCTGAAAGCAAGGTGGCACCAACCTCTCTATCAATTATTGAGATTTCTTATCCAACATTATTTCACACTTTTTTTAAGAAAATAATGCCCATAAGATTTATAAATTTTGATCCGATCTTAAAAATTTAACCCGATAAAAATATATAAAGTAAATTTTATAAATCACCACTTAATATAATTTTCAAATCTGTTTTGATGTTCAATTTATTTATTAAAATTTAGACATTGAACATTTTTGTCACTCTTTTATTAATTTTTTAACGACGATTATTTATCAACGAAAAAAATTTCTCCAATATCCGAACAATAGAAAATTTTATCAGCACGACATAAGCAACATATTAAAAAACGAACTTCATTCAATAACAAAAGAAAGAGATTGACAAAAGAAAAACTAGAAAGATTTTAGTCGATTCATAAACTTCGAAGCAGTTTCCAAAAAAATAGAGGACAAATTCAAACTTAAAGGGTCGCAACGAAGTGACTAGTGAAATTTAGAACCGAACAACCACTATTTACAATCGTTTAGGGTTTAAGACTGACAAAAAACATTCATTGTCTAGACTTTAGTAACAAAAAAGTTTAACGTCTATACTTCAATGAGTAAATTGAGCGCTTTAAAACTTCAATGACCAAAATAAATTTAAGAATAAAGTTCAATAATAATTTATATAATTTATCCAAATATATATATATACATAAATATATATAAAAAAATATGTAGGCAGGGGTTATGAATAAGAATATATACATTTCAAAAAATCCACTTCACCAAGTCAGAAGTACATCCAAGCAAGCTTTAGAAAGGAGGCCACAAAGGGACTTCTTAGAGGTCTCATAACCAAGTTTTGGATTATATCCACATTAACTACTCTACCAAAATGGAGCTGAACCCCTATTGCTCGAAAATAAGATATTAACCTACTAACAAGGGCCACAAGGATCAACGATCCACGAATTCGTGTTACAGATATCACTACCGAGTACCAGGGGAAGAGGAACATTAGGATACCGTGTATCGGTTAGCGTTTGAGACGTTGACAACCAAACTCAAAAGCTGGTCTGATCATATCCTCCTTGTCATTTGCAAGCGGTCTTCATTCTCTTTGCGGCCTGAACAAATCCTGCAATCACCTGCAGCTCATCCATTTGCTACACCAACAGAAGGTAATTTTGTCACATGATCATATTTTCCAGAAACTGATAAATCTCATTCAAAAGGAAGTGAAAAACTAATGTACACCTGGCTTAATAAATAGAAACTACTTGTCATACATAAGCTACCGACTTTTTTTTCCCTTCCAAGGGATTTCAACCAGTTAAACAGAGTTATCGCAGTTAAGTTACCTGTGAACAGAAATGCCTCTGAACAATATCAACTAATTGCTCTTTTGATGGATTGGGAATGGCATCCACCTAGAAATAGAAAAAGAAACGTGGCGTTTTAAACTCTTTTTTCTTCAGTTATACAAGCACGCAGGGACGTGCTTGGTAATTCTATTTAATGTTGCAATGGGAGGAGCTTACCATATTGAAGTGTCGCCAATATCTCCATAGAGCAGCCATCTCAAGTTTGCTGAGGTCAACTTTCTATAGAGCGGATATTATGAAAATATAAACCTTAATTAGGCAAAAATAGATAGCTAACATAGTTTTGCAATCCCTTATTATTGACAACAAGTGAAATAAAAATACTATACAAGAAACAAGTAGAGTTTTAAAAATTATATACCGTGGACCCGATGGGCGTGGAAACAGAACTCTTAGATTGTGAATCACAAGAAAGAGACCTGCTCATAGTCTTGTGAGAAGACCCCGTTGATTTATGTGATCTATGCCTCGATCTGTGGGACTTTTGAGTGTCATCGGATGCTGAAAATTGAGAGATGGAATATGCAGGAATAAGGAAAAAATACAAGGCGGGACTAATAAAAAGACAAAGAAATGAGCTTTGAGAAATAGTGAAAGTTAAAGGTGAAGACACAATGGATCCTATGTACCAACCTCAACTACTTTTCAAAAGAGAATATTATCATGCAAAACACTATATCAGAAGTATTAAGTATTGGAATAGTTAATCACAACATTGAGCATAATTAGAGATCAATAGCCATTAAGCACCAAAGCCCTCCACTTCCGGGACATAGAATCTCACCGGGACAAAATTTAGTGGTGCCCCAGAGTCAACACAAGTAAAGTAAACATCTTTTCTACCGATGAATCAAGCAAATCAAACATAGAAACAAGTGAATTTAGACTCAAACTGATTAACCCTTTCTAGAATATTGTTTTTTCCGACCAAAAGGGAATACAAATTCAACCTTAAAATTGTGAGGAACATGCAATATTTGAAATGAAGAGGAAAAGAGAGCTAACCCATATCTGATCCATTGCACTGCATGTTTCCGAATTCGAGGTCGTCGTCATCTTCTTCATTACCAGTGGGAGCTTCAATCACGCTGAGGGCATTTCTCTGTAGCTTTACTTCTATGCCATTTGTAAGAACCTGTGATTTCATTAGTTGGACAAACAAATATCAACATCAACTACAAAGTAAATGATTAATACAAACACAATTATAATTTTTAACAAATCAAATAAATACCAAACTTGGGAAACACCCAACCAAAATAAACAGATTAGAAATTTATTGACTATGATAAAATAGTCTGTTAGACTTAACATCATCACTTTTGTATTTCAATCCACTAGCTCACCTAGTATTCAAAAAATAACATAAATATATCAACAACTCATAAGTAGAAACCCTTGGATTTGTCAAAGTAAATCAGCAACAATATTAATTGGAGGAAAAAAGAAGCTCCATCTTTTCAGCAAAGAAACAGTTGAAGCTATCTAGCTGAATCAAAATTACAAAAATATGATCATTTCCAGAGAAGCTATGAATTAATCCCACATTCACTCATGCGATTCACATATAGAAGTTACGAAAACTGCAAATTTTCTTAAAAACCAAGGAAAGGTAGTCAAGTTTTGATTGAATAGCTCAGAACCAAGAGCAGAATTCAGAATATAAAATATGGGTTTCTTAAACATTCCCAAACCAAGCTCAACAAGATCCCCAAGAATACCCGATCATGCAATCGAAAAACGTAATATCAAGACCTTAGAAACAGATTTCGAACATCAAGTACACGAAAAAGGAGATGAAATAAGCCCTAAAAAAATCAAGATTCGTTGTAGAAATGCAATCAAAACCCAAATCCAAAACCCCCAAATTTGCAACTTGTGACCAATAATAAAACCATTGCTTTTATTATAAAGTACCAAAATTCAAGCAAATTTAGACAACTAAAAGCTAAATTTGCAGTTTTATTCAAAATGAATCTTATACAACAGAACATGCAAAAGTATCAAAGAGAAAGATTCAATGCAAAAAACACAAAAAAGGGAAAATATAATTATAAATAAATGAAGTAAAACCAAAACGTTTATTTGATTTTACTTAAAACTTGAAGAAAATTTCCGCATTAGAAACCCAAGAAATAAAGAGTAAAGCAATTTCCGGAAAAATTACCCCAAAATCCATTTCCACCGAAACTGAAAAAATCAAAAGAATTACCAGCCAATGCCACCCGCCAAGTCCAACAGCCTTCTTGACCACGCCATGAAGACCAACGAGAACCGATTTAGTACGGTTATTCCCAATGACAACCACCTTAGTGTGACGTGGCAACACCGAGAGTTCTTCTTCACTACTGTCTCCGCAGCTCTGTAACTGTGTGAAACCACTGCCGCCATTGACGGAACTCTCCATTGCCTCCAACATAATTTTCCCGCAAACCAACTCAGTGAGTTAAATCAGGCTGGGGTAAAACTCGATGGGAATTCGGAAGCGTTAAGAGCCAAAATTGCATTGGTTCGGAAGATCATGCATTGGTGAATACGTATAAGGTATTTTCGTAAGCAATAGAGAGCGAAAGTAAGGAAAGATTTGGAATTTTGTGGAGAGAAAAAACTCAGTTTTTGAAAGGCAAAAAATTCAAAAGGAAAATAAAAAGGGGCGTTTTTTCTTAGTGAGAGAGAATGACTGGTATTTGTTTATGGGTTGGTGTTCGCTATGAATCCCAACGACTCGAAGTTGACAAATTGGAGAATGCCACGTTATCGTACGTGTGCTTTCTCGTTAATCATCGCTACAGAGAGAAAGAACGAGTGAGAAAGAAAGGTCTGCTTTGTGGTATCATTCCAATACCACAAGCGGTTTTTCTTTTTTATTTTTCACTTTGGGAGCGGTTTTTGTTTTAAGGATGTTTTTTTAGATTATATATTTTTAAGGGTTAACTATATAAATAGTACTTTATATATGTTCGTGTTATTATTTTGATATTTATTATTTTAGTAAAATAATATTTAACGTTACGTTTTATTTTTATTTTTATATTCAGCTGTTAAAAAATTAACGGCATGCTAGCAAAGAGAGAGAATAGTACATGTGGCATGTTGATAATGAGAGAGAAAATCACATGCGGCAAGCTGCCACGTTATTTTCTCACTCCTAGTCAACATGCCACGTCGACTAAAAATTATTAAAAAAAGCACTCGTGGCATGTTGACTAGGAGTGAGAAAAAGACATGGCAGTCTGCCATATGTGATTTTTTTTCTCATTGTCAGCATGTCATGTGTGGTTTTCTTTCTCCTTGTTAGCATGTCGTTAATTTTGTAATGACTGAATACTAAAAATAAAAACAAAACGTAACGTTAGACATCATTTTGCTAAAAAAAGTAAGGTACCAAAACAATAACACGAGAATAGATAAGGTATTATTTATGTAGTTAACCTTATTTTTAATATTGGTAAACAGAAACGTATTCTAAATAAATTAAATATATAGTGTTGTAGTTTTGACACACTTATTATATTCATAATTTATTTACGGTTTATTTTATTGGATTAATTTATTTTCTGGAAAATAATTTTTTATTTTTGGGCTTTAATTAGCATCAAATAGGTTAATCGATCCAATTTATTGTCTTGATCAACATGTTATGAATATTTATTGATGTTGAATATATATGTATTAAATGAGACTTTAATGTACTTTATTATCAAGATATAATACTCATTGAAATTATGGTTTTCATCTTATGCCTATAAATAAATATAGGTTTGGAGAAAGTATTAAATACAACTCAATATTAAGAATGAATAAAAATCTCTCTTTCTCTCATCTCTGTTATTGTTCTTCTTTATTTTATTCACAATATGTTATCAGCACGAGTTCGCTCAAACAATTTTGGTTAAAGAAGTTTCACAAGATTAGAATTTCAACCACATCAATACACTGCAATCTCATATAAGCATATTTCATATATTTTTCTGGTATTGATCACATTTATTTTAGTTCGATTACAATCTTATTTTATGATGAATCATCTACTAATTGATTTTGTGTTTAAAGTGACGAATATATAGAAATTACGAGGAGATCTTGAAACGTAGTTGGAAAACATATGGTTGAGTAATCTAATCGCACAATATACATATCAAAGCATCCTCCAAGTGCAATTAATGGTCTTATTGTGTACGACTCATCCCAAGCTCCAATAAATGAAAGTAAGGTTGTATATCTAGTATGTTGTGCACATAAAGCAAATTTATATATAAAATTAAATAGCTTCAATGGGATTTGAATCACAAACGTACTCTAATCACTTGACTAATTCAACTATAATATTGAGATTTGTCGCCAAGGAATCATAAATCTCACCAATTTATATATTCTTGTGTTAGTTTGCTTAATATTAAAAGTTTGTGGTTATTTATTTGTTATTTAATATTTATTTAATGAAAGTTGATATTTTAAATATGCTTTAAGTTTTACATGATATTTAATATTTATTTGAATCTACAAGAAGACAACTATAAAGCCTACATTTGCTCAAAAGCAATAATTCCTATGAGTCAAAAAATCGACTATAAATTTCTCCAAAGTTTAAGTTACGAAAATTTATCTTGATGATTTTTTTTTGTGGGAGGCATTCCCTGAAATGAATGCAAACATGATGTTTATTCCATGTGATTATTGAATTTGTTTAATTCGTTGAAGTGAATGCAAACATGATAATTCACTATTTGGTTAATGAATAAAATTGTAACACCCCTAACCCGGTTTGGAGTAAATCGAACTAGGTAGTGTTAAGAAACAAAGAAGGGGATGCTTATCACAAGAAAGCATCCATTCGAACAGCAAGCAACAATAGACAAATGAGCACAAACCTACTAATGCTTACATGGCAAATTTTCTAATTAAGCTACAAGATATCAAAAAGCCATTTCAACATGCTTAGGGATTCATGGCAAAAAGAAACATTAAGATTCTTCAATTTTCAATTTACTATCAAGTTTAAAAGTCATTAACAATATAAGATTTACTAACCACTTACAAATCTTAAGCTTTCATACAAGATATTCACATTCAATTTGTTACCAAAATGGACATCAAATCATGACATAACTTCATAGGTTGATTCATGTTATTAGATTCGATTAGGCCTATGTCTCCAAATCTAAAAAAAATTAGCAATGTTACCTAAAGTATGACAGTAATTGAATCTACTATTGGTATCCTTATGTCTATAGCTTCGAACAACCATAACTCAAATACATAAATTATACACTTCACAAGGATTGACATGTCACCAATTCGAAACACTATAACTTGATAATCATGCATACAACAAATTTTAACCATATTTCCATCATGCTATCAAAGCCTAAACCACAAGCAACCATTCGGATATCATAAATACAAGGCCACATGCTCATCAAACAAGTTCCCAAAGGACATAATAGGTTGTTTATAAAATCATAGGTTACTTAAGGACTTAAATACATATATATAACCAAAAAAAGGCATTCAAAATGCATCATGCACGATTTAATACATATGTGCCACTAACTAGGAGTTCTTAAAAGGAAACAAAACATACATCAAGCCCACTTGTGATCTTGTCAAAGCTCCAAAGCTAAACCGAAGCAAACTTAACCTGAAACGTATAAAAAAGGGGTAATAAGTAAGGTTACTTAGTGAATTAGTTTAAAGCCAACTAAAGACAAGTAGCAACAAATGATCCAATCACTCAAAGATACATATGATTCATCAATGTAAATAAGGCTCTAACTTGAACAAGAAGATAACCACTTGCTTAACTTTTCGAACAAGACATTATACTAATACAACAGATTATACATAAATCATTCATACTCTCTTTTCACAACAAGCAAGATAATTAGCACATCATATCATGTTCATAAATTGCTTACTAAGCAAGCTTTCCAACATATCATATCATGAAATACAAGATGCTACCATCAACACAAGATATCAAGATAACATGTTAATTGAATTTACAAATTTCATGATTATTTTTTAACATAGCCTTGAGTATCAAGTAGTCTAGGTACCCGAATCCCCAACCAATTGTCACCAAACAAATGGTACTTGAAGTACCGTTCAAACCCTCCTACTGTCACCAAGTGATCACAACACTTCCCTCCTACTGTCGCCAAATAAGGACCGTAGTCTACCCCAAACATGAGCTCTATGTGTAGCGACATTTTTTTAGATTCAAAGATGTCGAGGTTTCCCACTTTTTATTAATTTACCAGGGACTTCTTTTAAAAAATGCTTTTGAAATAAAACTGGAGTCGCCACCGGTCACTTGGATTAGGTAGACCGGACACCGAAAAATAAAACCAGAGATTCGAATGAGTTCGGGAGTCAATTACGAGTGGGGAAGGTTTTGCACCCCCACTACGCCCAAACTTGGTACCAAATTAATTACCGCCTTGTTAATATTGGATTTTACGAATTAACATGATAGATTAAATTGAAATTTGATTATATAGGTGAGTATATTTTAAGGGTCCTAATATTTGAGAAAGAACGTCCGAACCACCACCACTACGACTGGTACTGGCCTCGTTTGCTCTCGAATAAAAGGACACCGCATAACAATTAAATCCAGATGCAAAGCAATTTAACAACGAATTAACTAAGCATACATGGCAATATAAACACAAATAAGGCATAAAATCCAAAATCCTAAATATCACACTTAAACACATATTACATGGATACTATATTGCATATATTATAAAAGCTATATATATATATATATATTATATCCTATATATTATATTTTAAAACCATATATTATATAAATACGTTATATTATGTGAAAACTATATATTATGTATATACTACGTATTATAAAAAAACTTGTATTGAAACTATATTTTATACTTATATTATATATTACAAAAAAACAGTTATTAATTGTATCATAGATATGATAAAACTATATATATTATATACTTTATAAAAAACATATGTTATATGCTTTATAAAACCGTATATCACATATATGTAAAATCTATATATATATATATATATATATATTATATTAAAACCATATATTTTATACGTCATAAAACCTTATGTTATATACTATATCATATATTATACAAGAATTATACATTATACTACATATAAACAAATACGATAAATATTATACTGATATAACATATATCAAGGCCACATTAACAGAATATATAAATAAAGCAAGGACTGAAATTAAAGAAATTTAAAACGCAAAGTCAGAATTAAAATGCATGATTAAGGGGAAAACACTGAAAAGGGGACTAAATTAAAAGGAGAACAAATTTGAAGGTTAAATTGGGAGATTAAGCAAACTTAGTTAAAATAAGGACGAGATTGAAGGTTTTTTTTAAAGGTCCAGGGACTAAGGACGAAATTTCAAAAGGGGAAGCCCTTACGGGCGTGATTATGTCGGGGCGGGGGGATTTATCATGTAAATAAACCATTTTAAAACTTAAACATAATATAAATGACACCTTAAATCGAAAATCAACCTCTTTTCCATTTGTTTTAAAAACAACTCATAAGGGTTCTAAATTTCTCTACTAGGGTTCATAATAACCCATAAACCGGTAAGTGTTCAGCCGCGCGTCGTCGTATTTTCTAGTTGTCGCAACCCTTTTTTAGGAAAAGGTTTTGACGTTTTGGAAAACTTAATAAAATCACGGAGTCGCCACCAATCTTTTTTTTAAAGTGTGATTGGATCACTTTTAAAAAAAAAGGCATTTTGATAAAACGTTTTATTTATCAAAATTATATTTTGGTCCGCAAAAACAAGAGAAAACAAATTCGGGGGCGGTTACGTGTGGGGAAGGGTTAGCACCCCACCACACCCAAAAATCGGTACCTAATTGATTTCAAAAGCAATTTTAAAACTGGAATTTGCAAGTTCACAAAATTTTGATCTATTTGTCCGTAAAATGAATGTAAATTTATTTTAACGACCTTATCGCCTGAGAAATGAACTTTAATCACCGCCAACACTCCTGGCGCTAACCCGTCATTCCTGTTTGATAAGACACCACATTAATTAAGTTTTCACTTTTTAAACAAATAAATAAGAAAATTAAGTGTGTTAATGAATTTTAATTAGAGTCAAAATGATGAATAATCCTAAAGAAATGTCTATATTGCTTTTAATTATTAAGATTTAAATATAATTAAGTGTATTTTATTGAAAATGAAGAATATTTTACAACATACATGTCACTAATCTAAGCTTTAAGTCCCTAATCTTAAAGTTTAGCATACATGAAAATATATACATCAAAGGCATGAAAGAAATAATTAATTAAGTAAATAAAATAAATAACTAAGCAATTGTTAAGGTTACATAAAGAAAAGTGTTTTTTTATATATATTTTTTAAAAAGAAAATATGAAAAAAGACTAATTTGAAAGAAAACCAAAATGTAAGGGTTAATTCAAAAATAATTAAAAGTTTGGTGCCAAATTGAAAGGAAAAATGATGAAATTAAAACAATTGAAAACTGGAGAGTCGCGGCGTAAGATCCGGCAAAGAAGGGCGCGGGTTATACTCGGCTTCGAGTCGGGTCAAATGAGTTAGTATAAATAATTGAAATTATAAACATATTTCATTTTCTTTATTTATTTCCAAACTGATCAAAATGGGTTTCATTATAATTCTCTGAGGTGTTCTTCATGTTCTTCATTTCATGAAGAACACGATAAACATCTGCCGTGTCGGCGGCAAAATTCCCGGATTCCAACAAAAATTCCAGATTCTGGTGACGTTTCGAACCTAAAAAAAGGTAAAAATATTCTTTTCTCCTTTATTCTAACTGAAATTGAAAGTAAATGGATAGTAAAAATTACCAGAAATTGCTTCTCTTTATTGTTTCCGAATGGTGATTACAAACTGCATGCTCCTATGAACTTCGAATGCTATTGCTATGTGTGATTTCTTTCTAAAATTGTTGTTCATGTCGTTTACAATGATTTACAGTGCTATTTATAGTACAATAATTGCCTAAAATCCTAAGCCTAAATCCCTAATTTCTTCCCCTCTGATTGCTTGATTCTTGCCATGGCACCGATATAGGGATTTTGGTCTTCTGAATTGCCTTTTTGTATATTTGTTAGTATCTGACTGCAACTTGATTTTGGCTAGGGCACCAATTTAGGGATTTAATTCCCCTTTGAATTTCTAGGCTTT
The DNA here is from genome assembly GCA_019671005.1 of Hibiscus mutabilis. Lineage (NCBI taxonomy): Eukaryota > Viridiplantae > Streptophyta > Magnoliopsida > Malvales > Malvaceae > Hibiscus > Hibiscus mutabilis. Next base: position 66,246,945 of record CM033716.1, read on the forward strand.
TATCTAGGTATTTAACCCTATTGTTCCTCTGTTTACATGTTTCCAATGACTCGAACGACGTCGACAAGGAACAATCAGAGCGAGTGGAGCGTCAGAGAAGATGAGGCAGACGACCGGAGTTGAATCATCGCGCACGTGGCTACCATGCGCAAGTGGTGATCCGCGTGAACACTCCGAAGCGATCTGGGCCATTGAATAGAATCCTGATCGTGCGACTGAGATGCTGGGGCGCTATATCATCTCCAGCTGGCATGATCTCCACCGTTGGATCTGCCCCTTGATCCAACGGTCCTGCTTCAGCTGCGCATAAGGAAGAAGATGAGAGTTAGGGTTTTTTTTTGGATTATAAATGGGCTTGCCGGCCTTTTGTATATTGGACTCCTTTATTTTTATTATTAATGGATTCTGATTCAAATTAAATGGACCTTTTATTTTTTTAATTACAATTAGGTTATGTATTTTCATATTTTTTGGGTTTTATTATATTAAATACTAACTATATCCTAATCTAACAATTATATTAGATATAACACACTAAATACATGTCACCTAGACAACTCTAGTACTAACATTAATATCTAATACGTTAAATACATTACTATATACTATACGACACCTAATTATATTATTTGTAACATTAATACTTACTACCTAAACATATTAACTATGTTACCAATATTATATAATTACAATACACTAATACTAAATTAACAATTAAAATAAAGGTGAAAATCTAGTAACAACAGCTGCCCCTCTTTGGTCATTCTGGTGAAATAGGAATAGAGCAAAGAAAAATAGATACTGATTTTCACCGATTACCAAACCGTTTGTGCCTGAGAAGACAGTCGTGTTCTATTCTCCTTGTGCTCGAATAGATAAGCAGGCTCCATTCTCCAAATGCTCGAACGGATAGGCGGGTTCTATTCTACTCATGCCCGAATAGATAGACAGGTTCTATTCTCCTCATGCTCGAATAGATAAGCAGGTTTAAAAAAGGGTTCCATCCTCTTCATGCTCGGATGGATAAGTAGGTTTAAAAAAGGGTTCCATCCCCCTCATGCTCGGACGGATAAACAGGTTCCATTCTTCAAATGCCTGAACGGATAGACGGGTTCTATTCTCCTCATGCTCGAATAGATAGGCGGGTTATATTCTCCTCATGCCTGAATAGATAGGCGGGTTCTATTCTCTTCATGCTCGAATAGATAAGCAGGTTCAAAAAAAGGTTCCATCCTCCTCATGCTTGGATGGATAAGCATATTCAAAAAAAGGTTCCATCCTCCTCATGCTCAGATGGATAAACAGGTTCTATTCTCCTCATGCTCGAATAGATAAGCAGGTTCAAAAAAGGGTTCCATCCTCCTCATGCTCAGATGGATAAGCAGGTTCTATTCTCCTTGTGCTCGAATAGATAAGCAGGTTCAAAAAAGGGTTCCATCCTCCTTATGCTCGGATAGATAAACAGGTTCTAAAATCCGTCAAAAACAAATGCAAAAGATCCAAATTAAATGCATATGCCCCAAGGGATGCCTAGTCATGGATGAATGTCTTATTTCTTTTGCTATTTTCTTAATGTTTTCCTTAATTAACACAGAAGAAAACTATGAAGCTCCAGGAAACTCAGATTATATCATCTCAAACATTTTCTCAACTTTGGCAATTGATAGTGAGTGTTTGCTTTGGCCCATCCTATCAGAAAGAAAGATTCTCCAATACTAGTTGGCTTCACCAATTTCTTGTTGTTAAAATTCCATCGTCTATTCCTTGGTAAGTAATCTTCACCATTGCTTGCTTCATTTTCTGTACCATGGATTATTTATCCCTTCCTATGACTTCTGTCTTGATTTTTCAAACATGGAATCTCTTTGCTACTAGGACACCCTAGAACGAAACTCCACAGAGATATGGGAAATGCATCAGTTTTCCATCATCAACTTAGAGTCACTGTACGCTTCAATGATTGACTAAATAATCGTAGATAGTCATTTCCATCACTTCTGTTTTACCATTGTCATTCTTAGCACTTCCTTGCTTTATATGATCTTTGCACATTTTCTCATTCAATCTAGTTATCGTGTACTCCTGGTTGGAAGAACTGACTGTATCCTCATATTCTTCAACACTCTGTTATCATTGTAGTTGATACATTAATATTCAGTGACAAGCTTTCTAGAATTTTGATGTTCTTCCAATATCCCATTTAGCTTTTCCTCCGATGTCTGTAAAATTGTTCTCATTGTTGTAGAAAACAGAATATCTCATGTAAGCAACTCTGTTTTGCAGCATGCTTCCTTGAAGCAAAGTCAAAGCATCTCTTGAGGCTTTCCGCCAAGGTTTGTAGCAAAACCTATTTCCATCTTGTATTTCCTTAAAAGTTTTGCTGCTCTTTATGCCCTAAGCTCCAAATTTGACCGTTGAATACCTCATAGTTCCAATACTCTCTTAGACAAATTTCAAAGTAATGCTAAAAATCTTATGAATATTTCAAATGATGTCAAATTTTAATTTTCATTTCAATGTAAGATGCTTTATGAAAGGACATAGAAAGAAAAGTTCTAACAACAAAACTTTATTGTTATTGTGGCAAACACAAAAAGGAATTACAAGGAAATGAATAGGCATTCAGATATCATAAACCAAAACTTCTCCTGTCATGACTTCATAAGATGCCGTGAATGTCCACCATGCTGAGTAGACCCCGAAAATACTGATTATGTGGAAAGATATGAAGTTTCCCAAGCTAATCTCCGAGGAAGGTCTTATTTACAAATTGTCCGAGCCGCCCTTTTACGGGTTTTCAACTCAGGCCCCCCTTTGGTTTCAAAACGCCCTTTACGGATTTTCATTTTGAACCCCCTTTTTCTTTTCTTTTCTTTTTCTTTTTTTATTTTTTCTTTTTCTTTTTTCTTTCTTTTTTCTTTCTTTTTTCTTTTTTTCTTTCTTTTTTTCTTTTTTCTTTTCTCTTTCTTCAAACATAATACTTTTTGACCGAATCTGAATTTATCGGGTTTTGGAGTTCGTCTCCATCCATTTCGGTCAAAATTAACGCCCATCCTGAGAAAACCTTTGTTACGATGTAAGGTCCTTCCCAATTCGGTGCCCATTTTCCTCGAGAATCGCTTTGGATTGGCAGCTTCTTCCTCAACACTAAATCTTCCTCTTTGAATTCTCTTGGGTAAACTTTCTTCTCGCGAACCCTTATTATCTTTTTCTGTTACATTTGCCCATGACACAGTGCTTTCAGTCTTTTCTCTTCGATTAAGTTCAGCTGATCGTATTTTGCTCGAACCCACTCGGATTCTTCCAACTTTGTTTCCATTAAGACACGGAGCGATGGTATTTCAACCTGAATGGGTAGCACAGCTTCCATTCCATATACCAATGAAAAAGGTGTTGCTTCAGTGGAAGTTCTTACTCTAGTTCGATAAGCGTATAAGGCAAACAGTAAATTCTCATGCCAATCCTTATAGGTATCAGTCATTTTTGCAATTATCTTCTTAATGTTCTTGTTCGCAACCTCCACTGCCCCATTCATCTTCGGGCGATATACCATAGAATTATGATGTTTAACATCGAACTACTCACAGACTCCACTTATCATCCCATTGTTCAAATTTGAAGCATTGTCAGTGATAATACTTTTAGGCAAGTCGTATCGACAGATGATTTCCTTTTTCAAAAACTTGCAGATCGTGGATTTGGTGACATTTGTATATGAGGCTACTTCTACCCACGTTGTGAAATAATCAATGGCTACAAGGATAAAATAATGCCTGTTTGATGCCTTGGGGTGAATCTGACCGATGACATCAATGCCCTACATTGAGAACGGCCAAGGGGCTGTCATAACATGAAGAGGTTGAGGTGGCGTCTGAACCTTGTCAACATAAATTTGGCACTTATAGCATTTGCGAGAATAGTTGATGCAATCACCTTCCATAGTTGACCAATAATATCCAAGTCGCATGATTCTCCTGGTCATGGTGAAACCACTAGGATGAGATCCGCAAATTCCTTCATGAACTTCTTCTACAATTAATTGTGCCTCTTTTTCCCCCACGCATCTTAAAAGCATATGATCATGACTTTTCTTGTATAAAATCTCTCCATCAAGGACATACCCTGATGCCATCTTTCTGATCATTTTCTTTTCATTCTTTGTAGCTTGGGGCGGGTATTGCTGGAATTTTACATATTGCAAGATGTCATGATACCATGGCAATCCATCAATCTCTTCTTCTACATCATAACAATGAGCTGGAGAGTCAAGCATATATAACCTGATGGGCATCGTTTCAGAACCTTCATTTACCCTAAGGTGGCTAAAGCATCAGCCATTTGATTGTCTTCTCTGGGGAGATATTTGAAAGTGATCTTATCAAATTCCTTGGTTAACTCGAGGACCAAATTGTGATATCCCATCAACTGTGCATCTTTTGTCTCCCATTCACCGCGTATATGATAAATGACTAATGCAGAGTCCCCAAAGACACTTAGGGTACGAATTTTCCTCTTTATAGCCTCTCTTAGACCCATTATACAAGCCTCGTACTTTTCCATGTTATCAGTGCAGAAAAACTTCAAACGACTGGTAAAAGGGTAATAATCTCCATTTGGTGAAACTAGAACTGCCCCTATACCTCTCTCTAATGCATTTTTTGCACCATCAAAGATCATAACCCAAGATTCTATTGAAGCTTCATCATCTTCGGTGATACACAACAAGTCTTCATCAGGAAAATTGAAGTTTAATGCTTTATAGCCATCACATGCACGACTTGCCAAAAAATCTGCTATGGCACTTCCTTTTATCGCTTTTCGGCTCACATACTGGATATCAAACTCCGACAGTAACATTTTCCATCATGCTAACCTCCCTGATAAGGCTGGAGCTTCCATCATGAACTTCAGTGGGTCCAACTTAGAGATTAGCCATGTAAAGTGATACAAGCTACCCAAACCAGAGCACAACATAGCTTTTCAATTGATGAATATCTGGTTTCGCAATCAGTGAATTTCTTGCTCAAGTAATATATCACCTTTTCTTTTCTTCCAGTATCATTATGTTGCCCTAACACACAACCCATGGAATTTTCATAGACCGTTAAGTACAAGATCAATGGTCTCCCTAAAACAGGTGGTACTAATACTTGAGGATTGCTCAATTGTTCTTTGATCTTTACCAAAGCCTTTTGACATTCCTCATCCCAAGTCCCAGGGTTATTCTTTTTGAGTATCCTAAACATTGAATCACACTTATCAGTTAGCTGAGAAATGAAGCGTGCAATGTAATTTAATCATCCCAGGAAACCTCAAACTTCCTTTTGTGTTTGAAGTGAGGGAAGTTCTTGTATGGCTTTTATCTTATCAGGGTCAATCTCAATCCCTCTTCTGCTTACAACAAAACCTAATAGTTTCCCAGATGTGACTCCAAATGTGCACTTAATTGGATTAAGCTTTAACTGGAACTTTCTCAATCTTAGGAAGAGATTTTCTAAATTGACCAAATATTCTTCTTCAGATCGAGATTTGGCAATCATATCGTCGACGTATACCTCTATTTCTCTATGCATCATATCATGGAAAAGAGTGACCATGGCCCTCTGATAGGTTGCCCCTGCGTTCTTAAGTCCAAAGAGCACCACTTTATTGCAAAAAGTTACCCATAGTGTCACAAAAGTTATCTTTTCCATGTCTACTGGGCACATCTTAATCTGGTTATACCTGGAGAAACCATCCATGAAAGAGAAGAGTGAATGACCTGCCGTGTTATCGACTAAAGTGTCAATATGTGGGAGCGGGAAATTATCTTTTGGGCTTGCCTTATTGAGGACCCTGTAGTCAACACACATTCTTACCTTTCCATCCTTCTTCGGTACTGGGACAATATTTGCCATCCATTCTGGATACTTGGCTACTTCGAGGAATCTTGCATCGTATTGCTTCTTTACCTCATCCCTAATCTTGAAAAGTGTTTCAGCCTTCATTCTTCTAAGCTTTTGCTTTACCGGTTCACATCCTTCCTTTATAGGAAGCCTATGCATGACAATGTATGTATCAAGGCCGGGCATATCTTGGTACGACCAAGCAAAAATATCTTTGAATTCTCTCAAGAGCTCGACCAAACTTTGTATGGTTTTAGTCGTGATGGTAGTACCAATCTTTACCTCTCGCTTTTCTTCTGCGGTTCCAAGGTTTATTATCTCTAGTTCCTCTTTATGTGGTAGAATCTGTTTTTTCTCTTCTTCCACCATTCTAAGCATATCACTGGGTACATCATATTCTTCCTCATCGTTAATATTTCTAATTTCTTCCAAGCATAGAGGTAATTCAAAGTCAACCTTGAAGTCAGACTCAGATTCGTTTAGATTAATGATATCTGAAGACCTGAAAAGGAAATAAACAAAAGATATATACAAAAGGAAGAAACAAAATGAATGGAATGTTTTTTATGCTTTTAACTTTATGGTTTTTATTTGGTTTTGGTTATGGAAGGAAAGTTTGCCACATAAGATTTAAGGAAATGCATCTTTTATTGATTTCAAATTAAATGTTTGACATAGGCCCTTTACATATGATCCCCTATTGTCTCCGGGCCTAGAGCAAAGAGGTTGTTTTTGAGAATTACTCTGAACATGTCTTAAAGACTATAGGAATTTCTTCAGCAGTCCAATTGTCAAGCTCAGAGCAAGGGTGGATCATTGACAGGTACTGGCTCTCTTCTTCAGTGTCAGTCAAATCATTGATACTCAACTTTTCAAATGTTTCACATAGAGTGCTCTATCCTTTTTCTTCTTCACTGATTGAGGTATTTGTATCCAGCATACCTCTAGATATAAAGTTATGACTCAGGGGAGGGAAAGTCATTGGTTCCCATTCAATTTCCTCTCCCTTCAATCTAGCTCTTCTCCTCTCTTTATGCTTTCTGATTTCAGCACTTCTTTTCCATTTGTTGGGCTTGAAGCCCAAACTGAACCGATCCTTATTCATCGGGATTACTACAGGATACAACCTTCCTTGATGTCTTCTTCCAAGTCATTTTACAATTTCAGCTCTTTTCCCAAGCTTCTGCTTTACCTGCATTTTTGCGCAGTTTGATAATTCTGGTTCTAGCACCTTGCTTCCTTCGGTGACAAAGGTTGCATCGACTAGGTCTAATGTCCTGAAGTGACATTCGAGTGCACCCTCATCAATCTCAATGAAGGGTACATTAGTGGTTACTGATGCAATGATTTCTTCATATGCACCAACAATTATTAATTGTCCATCGATCACAAACTTCAGCTTTTGGTGTAAAGTAGATGGGACCGCTACTGCTCCGTGAATCCACGGGCGCCCAAGTAGGCAACTATAGCTAGGTCTTATATCCATGACCACAAACTCAACGTCGAAGATCACTGGTCCAATTTACAAAGGTACCTCAATTTTCCCCAATACCTCATTCTGAGTTCCATCAAATGCTCTAGTCGTATTTTGATAAGCTCTCATATGAGAACTATCTATTGGCAGTTTCTTTAGTGTAGCTAGTGGCAGAACATTTAGCGCTGACCCGTTGTCAGTAAGGACACCTGGTAACATATGTCCCTTACATCTGGTGGTGACGTGCAAAGCTTTGCAAGATCCCGTTCCTTCACCTGGTATTTCTTCATCATTGAACGAGATGAAGTTGTTAACATCGATGTTACCAACTAACATATCCATCTTATCAGTTGTGATCTCCTTTGACACGAACGTCCGGTTCAAAATCTTTAACAAGGCCTCACGGTGGCCCTCAGAACTTAGTAACAATGACAACATAGAAATTCGAGCCGGAAGCTTGTGGAGTTGCTCCACAACACTGTATTCGCTATGTTTTAAGATCTTCAAGGATTCCTGAGCCTCTGATTCCTTTACAGGCTCATGATACGTTGTCAGCTTTTCTTGAAGAAATCTCTATCATCTTCTTTTCCAGGTTCCTCAGCGATTGCTTTCCTTTGTGTTGCATCTCTATCTTCTGTTGTTGACTGGAATAGAGCATTCCACTCCTCGTAAAACGGCTCACCTCATTGACTAGTTCTTCATTCTCTTGAGTAGACGTTTCTCCTAGGGCTGTTACTTCACAAGTGTAATTCCAAGGGACCTATTTGCTAACCTTATACAGAAACGGTGCTGGTGCCTTAATTATGAGCCGCGGGGCTACACTCCTTGCCGGCTCACTGTTGCGCGTAATAAGTGCTACGCAAATGTGCAAGTATACACGTCGCAAGTTATAGTATAAAAGATATCGTCTCCACAGGGATTGGTGCTACTTCAAGAATCTAGTCTCTTGCACTGTAAAATGTAAAAACACAAGTAAAGGATTATAGGAGTTTTAACTAATGACTAATCTAGAAAGCAATAAAATAAAAGAAAAGATGAATTCAAATGAGAGAGAGATAGGCCAGGTTATCGTGAGTTGAGGTGTGATAGCCGATTGGATCGTCTTGGTAAAAGAGTGCACGGGCAACTCAGTTGCCGTGGCAACTTGCACAACGGGGTTGCCTTGGCAACTAATCGATGGTTGCCTGGGCAACTAGTTGGGCAACTACTTGGGCGTCTGGGCAGCAACCTTCAAGGTTCGGCAGAGCGTTCTTCAATGGTTTCTTCTTATCCCTAAGTCGAAACTCTAGCTACTTGTGCATGCCTTGATAATACATCCCTGCGTGAATCAAGGGTGAACAACAACCAATCTTGATCTCCTCTTAGCCGTTGAAATCCTTAACTTATTCCTAAGCCGGATTAATTTCACCATCATTGGATTGAATAAAGATCATATTCATTCTTTTCTTGAATCTAACTCTCCCGATATTAGATAAATAGATGAAATCACGAGATCCTCTCCCAATTCACTCGCAAACAAGAATAAGAACCAAGAATGAATAAACCTTGAAATAGAAAAGTGCAAACTCTTATTACCTAAACAAAAACCAATAGTTTCTCACAACCACAAAACAAAATAACCATAGCCAAGTAGATTTAGTTCATGGCTAGGTTCCAAAGAAATACAAGATAAACAATCCCTAACATGAACCCAATCGAACAAGGAAGAAAAGATGAAGCTTGTCGAAAATTCCCCTTGCTTCCTCTCTTGGTCTTGTCGAAATTTGCCCTAATGCTCTCCCTCCAAGTTGTCGAAATCTCCCTACTATTTATAGGGCTAGGCCAAAGTCCTTCTTTGAGGAGGAGTTTGAGTTGGAATTAAATTATCTTTAAAGAATATAATTCTTTATTATAATTTTATTCCTATTAGAACTTCTCCTATCTTCTTGGAATTTAATTCTTCTTTAATCTCTGCATGGCAATCAAATTCCTTTGGGCTTGGGCCTTGTTCTATGTCATCTTGGGCTTGTAAAGTCATTAATTTCGACATCCCTATTGCATTTTCTCTTTGTCGACAATTGCCATGGCAACTGGCTCGGCGTCTCCTTCATGCATTGCCCTGGCAACTAGCTCAGTATATCCTTCATGCATTGCCACGGCAACTAGCTCGGCATTGCTTTGGCAAGTGATCCCTGCACATACACACACAAAGCACACCAAAGCAGCATCTTTTCCACAAAAACTACCAAGTTATGTAATCAAGCTCAACGATGGAAGGAAACATGGATTAATGCATGAATGGCTAACTATGCAACTAATACGAGCCTAAGTCTAACAATAATATGAGTAAAAAGGGTAAGAAAAATAGTACTTTTGAACACTTATCACACCCCCAAACTCGAACTATTGCTTGTCCTCAAGCAATGCAAACTCATAATTACCTGCCAAGACTTCAACTTTCACAAACTTAGCTTTGAACTTGTTTTTAATTCTCTGAACCGGGGCACAAAGTATGATTGGCTTTTTATTTTTCAGAAAACTGAGGAATTACTCGGAATCAAACTATAATGCTTGTGAGTGTGTGCGGAGTAGTGTGCAAGTTGATTTTTCGGATTCTATGCAAACATTAGGTTTTCAAATTACTTCATTGGGTTCTTTTTAACATGTTTTAACTAGAGCCAATTTCGGGCACCTCTAGTGTTTTGTTTTTAGTTTTCTTAAGTTAATTTAATCGACTAGAGCCGGTTTCGGGCACCTCTAGTTAAATTTTTTTTAACACATCCTAGAGCCGGTTTCGGGCATCTCTAGTGAAATTTTTTTAGCACATGCTAGAGCCAATTTCGGGCACCTCTAGCATTCATCCAATTTTTATTCTAATCCTCCAATTTGTTAATTATCAACCTAAGTTCACTAGAATTTCTTAAATCAATCAAACCACAACAGTGTTTCATCAAATTTAGCATCATAGTAAAATTCTAAGTTTTTCCATGGTTATCCTAGAATAAAAATTCTATCAATTAAGTGCATTGGCAAAGTCATCATCGAATATTCATCAAATCTAAGCAAATCTTGTTCCAATTAAAGGCATGGCAAGCAATTTATGTATCCTAAATGTAATACTTTAAGATGAATGAAACTAAACATGGTAATAACAATCCCCCCCAAACTCGAGTGAGGCATTGTCCTCAATGCATGCATAAAAATAACGAAAAATAAAAATAAAAATGCATACGAGGACTTACTCTGAGAGTTCGTCATCGTAGATGATTAGTCTCCTTCTAGTCGGTGTATTGATTCTCTTGCTTGAACGCGATGGTTGTTTTCTTGTTGCCGGTGGTGGAATCGATCCTCGTACGGGGTTGTCCTCATCGTCCTCTTCATCAATGTCAATGGCTTTTCGCTTGGAGGATTCAATTGGTGCGGTCTTTATTGGTTCAATGGAGGACTCGTCCGAATCTGAAAAATCAGAAAATGATTCCGTAGGAGTTGATTCGGGCATAGGTGCTTTACCTTTGGCTTTTGCAGTGGTTGCCGGGATGTCTTTAGCTTTGGTTGCTGTGGCATCTTCAGGGTTGGTTGCCGTGGCGTCAGCTTCCTTGGTTGCCGTGGCGACTGCTTCATTGGTTGCCGGGGAAAGGATCTCAGCGGGAAAGATTGGGAACGGCACGCGATTGTCCGGGTACTTTTCTAGGATGACTTGGGTGATGGCATTGTAGTGCTCCTTCATGTACCGCATGAACATTAGTTGCCGATCTTCAATTTGCCTTAGGTGGCTTGCCAATGGGTGCAAAAGTGCTTCAAAGTGTCCCGGGGTTGGTGGCCGAGTTGCCCTGGCGTTAGGTGCTTGGGTATTAGGGATTGCCGTGGCGTCAGGAGTTGCCGTGGTAATTGGAGGCTTTGAAGAATCTCCCGGTGCCTCTCCCATTAGTTTTCGGATTAGTGCTTGATTCCAACCGGACTTGGGTAGGGCCTTTTCATTGGTGGACTCACTCGGGACATGCATCTCCTTGCAAAGGTTAGAAATTAAGCAAGGGAAGAAAAGAGAACCTTTATCTTTTGAGCTGCATACAAAAATCTCATCACAAATAATTTTTCCAATGTTAATGATGCAATTATGCAAAATAGAATGTATGAGCAAAAGACGTGGTATATCAACGGTAGTATTGTGTGTGGAGGGCATTAAAGAAGTTTTAACAAACTTATTCCATAGTTTTTCCTCGGGTTAAAGCCGAAGGTGATTTACCGTGCCCTTGTATTTATCGTCGTTCCAATGAGTTCCCGGTTGAGTGAGTTCTTGAAGCACCTTGTCGAGTTGCTTGAGATTGATTTGGTCAACGAAGGCTTGATGCTCGTCCTTCTCAATGTAAAGTTCGTAAAAGGTGTTGATGCTTTCGGGACTTATAAGTATTGCCTTGTCACGAACAAAAACATAAGGATTATCCGGGTTAGGTGAGTGAGCATAGAATTCTCTTACCCATGAGATGTTACCCGGTTCCGGTTGATGGCAAAAGATTTGCCACTTTTGATGTGCAATCCTCTTGAAGATGAATGGTTCAAGGCCGAAATCTTGATGAGAGTTGGAGTATTCAAGGCCTTGTTCTTCATGAATCTTCCGGCTTTCAAACTTGGATTGAAATCTTTCTTGAACCACCGGTGTAGCAAACTTCTTGTATCTTGGTTCTTTGGAGGAACTTGGATGAACTAAAAGTTTAATCTTGGATGCCATGTATGATCTTGGTTGTGAATAAAAACAAAGAAAAGAAAAGAAAAGAAACTAAAAAGTTGCAAGATATAAAGTAGGAATAGGTTAAGGGTGATGGGTTTTATAGAAAAGATAGGTGGGTGGGATTAGGGGAAAATGAAAAAAAGGGTTAGGGTTTGGTAGAAGTTGTCGACAAGGGGGTTTTGGTTAGGATGAATTGGAGGCTTTATATAAGCCTTAGATTCAGCCCATTAGTTTCCTTGTTGAAGATGTTTTCCTACTTGGTTTAGAATTCCTTCTTTATCTTGAACTTCTTTTCCTACAATTCAAAGACAAATCAAATAAGGATTAAAATTAAAGATAAACTAATAAAGAAAATAAATAAAGATGTGTAATAGGATTCTTAAACTTGAATAAAAAAAAATCTATCCTAAAACTACTAATAATCGGAAAAATAATAAAATAATAATAAAATAAATAAATAAATAATCGAAAAATAAAAATAAATAAAAATAAAAATAAAAATAAAAATAAAAATATCAAAAGGGAGAGCATGCTCATGCATCTCCTAAGTTGACCACTTCCTTGTTACGTTCCACATGGGCACCATTGTAGTGCTTCAATCTTTGTCCATTAACTTTGAATTCATGGTTGTCAGAGATGGACTTGATTATCACGGCGCCATGGGAGAATGGTTTTACGACTTCAAATGGTCCCGACCATCTTGATTTCAGCTTTCGCGGGAAAAGTTTTAGCCGAGAATTGAATAGGAGAACTAGTTGCCCTGGCGTGAATTACCGTGGCAATAGTTTCTTGTCGTGCCATCGCTTGGTTTTCTCCTTGTAGATTCGTGCATTGTTATGGGCGAGTGCACGAAATTCTTCTATCTCATTGAGATCCATCAAGCACTTTTGTCCGGCACTTTCCCAATCCATATTCACGGTCTTGATTGCCCAGTATGCCTTGTGCTCGATTTCCACCGGTAGATGACATGTTTTACCATAGACAAGTCGGAAGGGGGACATACCTAAGGGTGTTTTGAATGCAGTGCAATATGCCCAAAGTGCGTCATCTAGTCTTAATGACCAATCCTTCCTTGAGGGATTTACAACTTTCTCGAGTATACCCTTCAATTCCCGGTTGGAAATTTCTGCTTGACCGTTGGTTTGTGGGTGATATGCCGTGGCGATCTTGTGTGATATGCCAAAGCGTTGCAACATCTTGGCAATTAGTCTGTTGTCAAAATGCTTGCCTTCGTCGCTGATAATTGCTCTCGGCATCCCAAACCGTGTAAATATGTTTTTCTGCAAGAATCGTTGCACGGTCTTGGAATCGTTGTTGGGAACTGCAGCCGCCTCCACCCATTTAGACACATAGTCGACGGCGAGTAAGATGTAGAGGTTTCCGAATGAAGATGGGAAAGGTCCCATAAAATCGATCCCCCATACATCGAACAGTTCCACCTCGATGATGTTCTGGAGCGGCATCTCATGTCGTCTAGAGATATTGCCCGCCCCTCCGCAACGATCACATTGCTTGTAAAAGTCTTGGGCATCTTTGTACAATGTTGGCCAATACAACCCGGATTGCAAAACTTTGGCCGCGGTACGAGTTCCTCCAAAATGTCCTCCATAGGGTGAAGAATGGCATTGCCGAAGTACATTCTGTTGCTCTTCTTCAGGGTCACATCGGCGTATAACCTGATCTGCACATTGTTTAAACAAAAGAGGCTCGTCCCAAAAGTAATGCTTAGCATCATGGCGGAACCGCTTCTTCCCTTGGTGAGTAATGCCATATGGAAAATACCACAAAAAAGGAAATTAACTAAATCCGCGTACCAGGGTATTGCCGAGGCATATGCTGCCGTGGCGACTGCTCCAAAAATTGCCGAGGCGTGCGCGTCAAAGGCTGCTGCGGCATCGAGAGTTGCCGAGGCATATGCTGCCGTGGCGACTGCTCCAAAAATTGCCGAGGCGTGCGCGTCAAAGGCTGCTGCGGCATCGAGAGTTGCCGAGGCATGTGCATCCATGGTTGCCGAGGCAACTAAAATTTGTTCATCCGGGAATGTATCGCATATCTCTAGATCCGCGTCCTCCTCCCTATTGCGTTCCAAACGTGATAAGTGATCGGCCACTTGATTTTCTGTTCCTTTCCTGTCCTTAATTTCAATATCAAATTCTTGTAAAAGTAATATCCAACGAATCAAACGAGGTTTAGCATCCTTTTTTTGCAAATAAGTATTTGATTGCCGAATGGTCCGTATGAACAATTACCTTTGTACCAATTAAATAGGATCGAAACTTGTCAAATGCGAAAACTACAAATAGTAACTTTTTCTCTGTTGTTGTGTAATTCACTTGAGCACGATTAAGAGTTTTACTAGCGTAGTATATCACATGGAAGGTTTTACCTGTGCGTTGGCCTAGGACTGCTCCTACCGCGAAATCACTTGCATCACACATGAGCTCAACAGGTAGCGTCCAATCTGGTGGAACGACAATGGGTGCCGAGGCAAGCTTTTTTCTTAGGGTTTGAATGCTTGGGTGCAAGAATCATCAAAATCGAAGACTTTATCCTGTTCAAGCAGATTACACAAGGGTTTAGTGATTTTAGAAAAATTATGAATGAACCTCTGTAAAAAACCGCATGTCCGAGAAAACTTGAATTCCTTTAACCGAACTTGGTGGGGTAATCTCTCGATCACGTCCACCTTGGCTTTGTCTACTTCAATTCCCTAGGATGAAATCTTGTGGCCGAGCACTATTCCTTCATCTACCATAAAGTGGCATTTCTCCCAATTGAGGACTAAATCCGTTTCTTCGCATCTTGCTAACACCCTCTCTAAATTGCCGAGGCAGCCGTGAAGTCATTACCAAAAACTGAAAAATCATCCATGAAGATCTCAAGGAAGTCTTCGACCATGTCGAAAAAAGAGTGCCATCATGCATCTTTGGAAGGTTGCGGGGCGTTACAACAATCTGAACGGCATCCTTTGGAAGGCATAAGTACCGTATGGGCATGTGAAGGTTGTCTTTTTTGATCTTCGGTGCTATTGCAATCTGATTGTAACTTTGAATAACCATCAAGAAAACAATAAAAGGGTTTACCGCAAGACGGTCAAGCATTTGATCAATAAAGGGTAATAGGAAGTGATCTTTCCTAGTGGCTTTGTTTAGTTTTCGATAGTCCATACAAACCCTCCAACCGGTCACAGTCCTGGTTGGGATAAGTTCATTATTTTCATTGCTTACCACTGTTATACCTCCCTTTTTCGGTACACATTGTATCGGACTTACCCACGTACTATCAGAGATAGGGTATATAATGCCGGCGTCAAGCCACTTGATGATTTCTTTCATTACAACCCCTTTCATGGCATGATTCAGTCTCATCTTGGCCTCAATTGAAGGTTTGTGATCATCTTCCAACAAGATCTTGTGCATGCACACCGCCGGGCTAATTCCCTTCAAGTCGGCAATTGTCCACCCTATTGCCTTTTTGTGTAGCTTCAACATCTTGATCAGCTTCTTTTCCTACTCAGGCTGTAACTTAGAAGAAATGATTACAGGCAGTGTATTATCGGTCCCTAAGTATACATATTTTAGTTGCTCTGGCAATTGCTTCAACTCAAGAATCGGTGGTTGTTCGATAGAGGGTTTTTCGAGTTTACCTTCCTTACCTGAGTAATCCGGTGGTTCAAAGTATGTACCTGGTCGGTTGACTAGCCAATTTGCCTCTTCTTGTTGTTCCTCATCGACCGGTTCTTCATACTCCTCAGGTTCCTCTTGATCGGCAATGTAGTTGCGAGGCAACTAAATTCCTCATCGATTGTTAAACTCTGCCGTGGCATGAAGTAGTTGGCATTCTTCTGGATCATCGGCATGCCTTAGTGTTTGGAACACATTTAGTTTGACTTGCTGGTCATTCACCCTCATTGTAAGTTCTCCCTTTTCAACGCCGATCAAGGTTTTCCATGTCGCTAGGAATGGTCTCCCGAGAATGATAGGTGCATGCTCATCTGCTTCACAATCCAAAACAATAAAGTCAGCGGGAAAAACAATTTTATCAACTTTTACCAGTATGTCCTCGATTTTTCCCTCTGGATGCACGTAGGATCTGTCGGCTAGCTGCAGCATGACTGTTGTAGGTCTTGCCTTCCCGATTCCTAGTTTCTGGAAAACCGATTTAGGCATAAAGTTTATGCTAGCCCCAAGGTCGCATAGTGCTTTCCCGACATAGTGATTTCCAATGGAACATGGTATTGTGAAACTTCCGGGATCCTTCAACTTGGGTGGCATACGATTGTGCAACATTGCCATGCATCCCTCTGTCGCGGCAACTGTTTCAAACTCTCCTAGCCTTGTTCTTTTGGACACAATGTCTTTAAGAAACTTGGCATAGTTTGGCATTTGTTCAATTGCTTCCACCAATGGCAAGTTGATGTGGACTTGCTTTAGGATATCAAGAAACTTCTTGAATTGGTATTCTTGCTTTTGTCGCTTCAACCTTTGTGGGAATGGTGGTGGAAGTCGGATATCTTCGATCCTTTCATTGGTTTGAAACCTGATTGACGACATTGCCGGGACATCTGGAGTTGCCGAGGCATTATCAACTGGGGTTGCCGAGGCATACTTATCGCAAGTTGCCGAGGCGTCTTTATCGTCGGTTGCTGAGGCATGCTTATTGCCGGTTGCCGTGGCAATTCCTGGTTTAGCATCTGAGGCTTTGCCGCTAGGTTCGTCTTGATCTTTTTGTGGAGTTTTGTTTGATGAACGGGTTTGAACCTCTCTAAGTTGTTGGCCACTTCTAGTGGTGATCGCCTTACATTGCTCATGGCCAGTTCCTCTTACGACTTCAGTATCGCTAGGTAAACCTCCTTGTGGTCTAGTATTCAGATTTTGAGCAAACTGTCCGACTTGATTTTCCAATGATTTGATTGTCGCCTCTTGGTTTTGCAATCTCATCTCGGTCCTGTTAATAAAAGCATCAGTTCTTTTTATGAAATTACTATTCTCAGCCATATAAGATTCAGGTTTCATCATAAAAGCATTTAGAGAATTTTCCAAAGAACTAGATGTTGTCGGTTGTTGCCGCGGCATCCGTTTCTTCGTGGCATATTCTCTTTGGAATCCCGATGCTTGTGCATTCGATTGTTCTGGTTTAGAGCATTGTTGGGATTACTCCATGAAAAATTCGGTGCTTCTTCCAAGCTGGATTGTATGTATTGGACATCACGTTGTTGCTCGATTGTAATTCCCCACATAGAAGCCGGATTCCGGATTCTTGCATACATTCAGAAGAATTATGGTTATCACCACATAACTCACAAAAAGAATCCATTACCTTGACTTCATGTGTGTTGTTTGGTTTTTGCATGTTCGGACCATCTTGGTTAAAGCGGCCAATTGTGCGAAATTGAATCGATGATCCTAGTTCATGTATTTTGGCTTGGCGTCTAACTCCTCCTCTTCTAGTAGATGGGAATTGATAGTCATTCTTGGCCAGCCTGTTTAAAATTTGCATTGCTTCTTCCGGTGACTTATCTATGAGTATGCCGTTTGCCGAGGCATCTAGCATCATCCTTGTTGGTGTATTCACGGCGTTGTAAAACATTGTTACTTGAGTCCACACCGGGAATCCGTGTAGAGGGCATTTGTGTAGAAGTTCTCTATATCGCTCCCAAGCCTCGTACATGGATTCATCATCCACTCTTTGAAAAGAAGTAATGTCGTTCTGAAGCTTATCAGTCAAATTTGTAGGATTAAATCTAGCAAGGAAATCACGACAAAGATCAGTCCAAGATGCTATGGATCCGGCAGAATGCTATTCAACCATGCTTTTCGCCCTATCCTCGGTGAATAGGGAATAATCTTAATCGTAGGACATCGGGGTGACTCCGTGTATCTTGAACGAGTTGCAAATCTCGAGGAAAGATTTCAGATGTTGTCATGCATCTTCAGTTGCTGAGCCGCCAAATTGACCAATTTTGTTGATCATATTAAACATTACCGGTTTCAACTCAAAGTGGTCGGCTTCAATTTCAGCTGCGACAACTCCTGGGTTAAGTCCATCAAGATCTTCTTCAAGATAGTCTCGAATAGTTCTGTTTCGTGCAAGAATCACTCCTCCTCCTGCTCGAACATCTTGATTCATATTGCCATCTTGATTTGCCATTGCTTCTCTTATCCTTCGTCTAAGTCTTTGTAAGGTTCATTCGATTTCTGGATCAAAGGGATATTCTGGTGAAGTCGGTCTCGCCCTGGTCATATACCAATGCAAAACCAAAGTTTGTTAGCCCTTTGAATTTTAAACAAGAAAAATAAAAAGAAAGTGCAAGAAAATAAAAACAAAGTCGCTATTGCCAATCCCCGGCAACGGCGCCAAAAACTTGTTGCGCGTAAAGTATACACGTCGCAAGTTATAGTATAAAAGATATCGTCTCCACAGGGATTGGTGCTACTTCAAGAATCTAGTATCTTGCACTGTAAAAAGTAAAAACACAAGTAAAGGATTATAGGAGTTTTAACTAATGACTAATCTAGAAAGCAATAAAATAAAAGAAAAGATGAATTCAAATGAGAGAGAGATAGGCCAGGTTATCGTGAGTTGAGGTGTGATAGCCGATTGGATCGTCTTGGTAAAAGAGTGCACGGGCAACTCAGTTGCCGTGGCAACTTGCACAACGGGGTTGCCTTGGCAACTAATCGATGGTTGCCTGAGCAACTAGTTGGGCAACTACTTGGGCGTCTGGGCAGCAACCTTCAAGGTTCGGCAGAGCGTTCTTCAATGGTTTCTTCTTATCCCTAAGTCGAAACTCTAGCTACTTGTGCATGCCTTGATAATACATCCCTGCGTGAATCAAGGGTAAACAACAACCAATCTTGCACTCCTCTTAGCCGTTGAAATCCTTAACTTATTCCTAAGCCAGATTAATCTTCACCATTATTGGATTGAATAAAGATCATATTCATTCGTTTCTTGAATCTAACTCTCCCGATATTAGATAAATAGATGAAATCACGAGATCCTCTCCCAATTCACTCGCAAACAAGAATAAGAACCAAGAATGAATAAACCTTGAAATAGAAAAGTGCAAACTCTTATTACCTAAACAAAAACCAATAGTTTCTCACAACCACAAAACACAATAACCATAGCCAAGTAGATTTAGTTCAAGGCTAGGTTCCAAAGAAACACAAGATAAACAATCCCTAGCATGAACCCAATCGAACAAGGAAGAAAAGATGAAGCTTGTCGAAAATTCCCCTTGCTTTCTCTCTTGGTCTTGTCGAAATTTGCCCTAATGCTCTCCCTCCAAGTTGTCGAAATCTCCTTGCTATTTATAGGGCTAGGCCAAAGTCCTTCTTTGAGGAGGAGTTTGAGATGGAATTAAATTATCTTTAAAGAATATAATTCTTTATTATAATTTTATTCCTATTAGAACTTCTCCTATCTTCTTGGAATTTAATTCTTCTTTAATCTCTGCATGGCAATCAAATTCCTTTGGGCTTGGGCCTTGTTACATGTCATCTTGGGCTTGTAAAGTCATTAATTTCGACATCCCTATTGCATTTTCTCTTTGTCGACAATTGCCATGGCAACTGGCTCGGCGTCTCCTTCATGCATTGCCCTGGCAACTAGCTCGGCATATCCTTCATGCATTGCCCTGGCAACTAGCTCGGCATTGCTTTGGCAAGTGATCCTGCACATACACACACAAAGCACACCAAAGCAGCATCTTTTCCACAAAAACTACCAAGTTATATAATCAAGCTCAACGATGGAAGGAAACATGGATTAATGCATGGAATGGCTAACTATGCAACTAATATGAGCCTAAGTCTAACAATAATATGAGTAAAAAGGGTAAGAAAAATAGTACTTTTGAACACTTATCACTCACCAACTCTTTTTTTAGCCTTAATCACCAAAGGCTTTATTCCGGTGTAATCTCTTCTAGATGATGACTCCTCTGATATACATACATCCAGCAAACATTCATTGTTTTTCTTTTCAATGAATTCAAGTTCTTTCTTGTTTATCTTGTCCTGAACTAGTTGCTTAAACTCTAAGAAACAATCAATCTCATGTCCTTCCTTCAGGTGGTACTCACAGTATGATTCTTTCTCAATTTTTAGTTTTTGGGTTCCTTCTTCCAACATTCCTACTACCACCGTCTGAGCCCATATCCACCTCATGGGAGCTCTAACTTCAGCAACCCATTCCTTGACCACCTTATCCTCATCCTCAATGATTGCATTCACTCCTGCCTTTTGATGATTTGGTAAGGGATTTCCTTTATCCTCCGACGTATCGAATGATAGCATCCCTGATTTTCTTAAGTCATCCACCACTCATTTGAATGCAGTATAATTTTCAATGGTATGTCCCCTAACTCCTGCATGATATTCACATTGTACCTTCTCATTATACCATTGTGGATATGATGGTGAGAATGGAGGAACATGTCTTGGCAGCACCATTTGGAATTTGATCAATTCAGCAAACAATTCTGCGTATGTCATCGGGATATTGAGGAAAATATGGTTTCGAGCTCCCTTGATACCTTCGTTCTTCTTTTGGAAGATTTGTGACTGCTGAATCTGTGGTCGAGGCATTGGGTTTGTTGAAGACTACCCCCTTCGAGTAACTAGGATTATAAACAATAGCAACATTAACTTCACTGTCTCTCTTTTTGTAGGGTTTCTTAGTTTCCCCACTGTCCAACCTTCTATTTTTCATTGCTACAAATATCAATTCTCCATTTATAAGCATGTTCGCAAAACTCTTTGTGGCATAATTGAACATACGATCATAGAAAGATCCCTTTAATGTCTCTACGAACATCGGGGTGATCTCACTCTCTAATAATGATGGCTGGACTTGGGCAACTACGTCCCTCAATCTCTGTGCATATTGGCGGAAGCTCTCATGGTGCTTTTGCTCCAATCCCTGCAGAACTAAACGAGTTGGTACCATGTTTGAAACATGCTTGTACTGCTCACTGAAGGCTCTGGACAGATCTTTCCATGATCTGATGTTTATTCAACTTAGCTGCATATACCAGTGCGCAAATGACCCTACTAGACTATCTTGGAAGCAATGGATAAGCAGTTTCTCGTTCTCTCGATACATTGACATTTTCTTGCAATACATAGTCAGATGTGCTGCAGGGCATGTTGTTCCATTGTATTTTTCAAAGTCAGGAACCTTGAACTTTGGTGGTACTATCAAATCAGTCACTAAGCTTAAGTTCGTGGCATCCATTCCTCCATATATACCTCCTTCTTGGAAAGATTTAATCATTTCTTCCAATTTCTCATAGCGATCCTCCCATTTCTTCTCAGCTTTCACTTTGTCGGCAATTTCATCGAGATCAGGCACCTCAATGACTTCCTCTTAACCTATCTTCCTATCATTCTGTGCCGACGTCTCAACAACATGTGGGGAAATTTTAACCTTATACGATTAAGTTTCCCTTTGATTGCTTAAAGGCCATCCCTTGAAATTTTGGCACAGCATTAGCTTCCTCACCAGCTTCCACTGCGTCAGGGTCTTTAAAGCCTAGCATGGCTGCAATTGAACCAACCGTCTTTTGATGAACTAATTCCATTTGTTGCTTCAGATCTGTGTCTAACCTATCCTGGGCACTCTTATGGTTGCTTTCTAATGTCGTCACCCTGTCTTCCATTTCTATGGCTTGAGATCAAGTACCGTACTTGTGATTTGTTTTTGCTATTTTGATTTTTTCCTGTCATTTTTAAGTTAGATTATTATTATGTTATGTATGCATGGAATGCAATGTGAAGAAAAGAAGAAAACAACCAAACAAATAGAAGAATGATGCAAATGCATGAATGCAAACAAAAGAACATTGGTTTAATAAAATATCTACTATTAGAAATAGCTTTATTGAATGTCAAAACCTGATGAAATGGAATGATGATGCATGAATGAATATGCAAAACAAAAAGACAAAAAATCAGAATAAAGAGACCAAAATAATTTCACGAATAATTCTGGGTAGCGCATTCCAACACTCTAGGACATGTCTCCACAGATTATCCGCAATAATTTTGACCAGACTCAAAACCCTAGGTTTTCCATTTGGCTCTATTGGGGTAGGCTCTAAGTTCTCAAACAGTTGGGTTCTAAAAGGTACCCGAGCTGTCCTTGTTGTCCCCTAAGGGTAGCAAGGCCCATGATTCTCACCCATTATAGGTTTCAAACGAACCAAGTTCAACTCAGGAGGACTCACTTCCCATGTCTTCCCGAAGAATCAGTATTTTTAAGAAGACACGAGGCATATGAGTCCCGAAGGTACTTGCTAGGCTCATATGGAGAATCAATATTCTGACATGAGCAAAACATTTTCCCCTCACTTAACAATTGGGTGGAGCTCGGGAATATAGCTTTTTGCAACAATTTTTTAAATGTGTAAAATAGAATTACATTCATTAAGCGGACGAATAAATTGAAACCTTTGTGAACTTGCAAATCCCTTTTTCTAAAAACATTTTGTAAACAATTTGTGGCCTGACCCTCTTTTGTTTAAAAAAACAAAATTTCCCAGCAGAGTCGCCAAGCTGTCACAACCCTTTTTTAGGAAAAGGATTTGACGTTTTGGAAAACTTAATAAAATCACGGAGTCGTCACCACTCTTTTTTTTAAAAAAGTGTGAATGGATCACTTTTAAAACAAAGGCATTTTGATAAAACGTTTTATTTATCAAAATTACACTTTGGTCCACGAAAATAAGAGAAAACAAATTCGGGGGTCGGTTACGTGTGGGGAAGGGTTAGCACCCCCACCACGCCCAAAATTTGGTATCTAATTGATTTCAAAAGCAATTTTAAAACTGGAATTTGCAAGTTCACAAAATTTCAATCTATTTGTCCGTAAAATGAATGTAAATTTATTTTAACGGCCTTATCGCCCGGGAAATGAACTTTAATCATCGCCAACACTCATGGCGCTAACCCGTCATTCCCGTTTGATAAGACACAACATTAATTAAGTTTTCGCTTTTTAAACAAATAAATAGGAAAATTAAGTGTGTTAATGAATTTCAATTAGAGTCAAAATGATGAATAATCCTAAAGAAATGTCTATATTCCTTTTAATTATTAAGATTTAAATATAATTAAGTGTATTTTATTGAAAATGAAAAATATTTTACAACATACATGTCACTAATCTAAGTTTTAAGTCCCTAATCTTAAATTTTAGCATACATGCAAATATATACATCAAAGTCCCTATGATTGCTTGATTCTTGCCATGACACCGATTTGGGGAATCTGGTCTTCTGAATTGCTTTTTTTTTCCATATTTGTTAGTATCTGACTGCAACTTGATTTTGGCTAGGGCACCAATTTAGGGATTTAATTTCCCTTTGAATTTTTGGGCTCTTATCTAGGGATTTAACCTTCTTTTTCCTCTGTTTACATGTTTTCGATGACTCGAACGGCGACGGAGAGGAACAACAGAGTGAGTGGAGCGTCGGAGAAGATAAGGTAGACGGCCGGAGCTGAATCGTCGCGCGCGTGGCTGCCACGCGCGAGTGGTGATCCGCGTGAACACTCCGAAGCGATCTGGGCCATTGGATAGCATCCTGATCGTGCGGCTGAGATGCTGAGGCGCTATATCATCTCCAGCTGGCATGATCTCCACCATTGGATCTGCCCCTTGATCCAACGGTCCTACTTTAGCTGCTCATAAGGAAGAAGACGGGGGTTAGGGTTTTTTTGGATTATAAACGGGCTTGCCAGCCTTTTGTATATTGGACTCCTTTATTTTTATTATTAATGGATTCTGATTCAAATTAAATGGACTTTTTATTTTTTAATTACAATTGGGTTATGTGTTTTCATATTTTTTGGGTTTTATTATATTAACTACTAACTATATCCTAATCTAACAATTATATTAGATATAACACACTAAATACATGTCACCTAGACAACTCTAGTACTAACATTAATATCTAATACGTTAAATACATTACTATATACTATATGACACCTAACTATATTATTTGTAACATTAATACTTACTACCTAAACATATTAACTATGTTACCAATATTATATAATTACAATACACTAATACTAAATTAACAACACCAGTTTCCGGTGATATTTCACTGTGTCGGCCGCCGCTCGCCGGCGGCCAACGAACCTAAAAACAGTCAAAAAGAGATTCTTTTTCACTCCAAAACCGAATCTAAACCTAAATCTAAGCCTAGATCTTTCAAAAATAACCAGAAAACCTCATTTTGCTTTAAAAAATAAAACCCTAACACAACCCCCTTTGATTACCACTCCGTCCGACTCACCCTTCACGGTCTCCAAAGAGCCTGAGGGCTTATCGTCGGCGAAGAGATGAACCAACACGAGAAAGATGAACCGACAAGGGTAAGAAAACGACCGAAACTCTAGTATTTTCTTTATGTATGCTTTTGCTATTTCGATAGTGCAAAGGAATAATGGGTACCTTTGAAATTTTTGTTGTTCTCTATTGCTTCCAAAATCCAGAATCGACCTTTACAATTGTTAGGCTTTTTTGGTTATATAGCCAAAAATACATTGATTTGAATACATGCAAAGTTAAAATCTTCATTGATTGCTTTTAATTGCTTGTTTGGATTGTTATTGCCTACAAATTTGTAAGTTTGTCTTTTGCTATTTTGGTTATCTAATGCCTTATTTTCTTTTACCGTATATTGTTGGTGCACTCGAATGAGGAAGGAGACAGTGACTGGTCATGGTAGATGGCGTGGAGGAGTTGAACGGTCAGGCGCGTGGCTTGCACTCGCGCGTGGAAGCTGAGGAGACGACGCGTGGGCTGAACGCACACGTGGGAAACGAACGGTCCGCGCATGGTGGAGCGTGTGGAAGCTGGCCGGTCATCTCCATTTAATCCCAACTGTTGGATTTAATCCAACGACTTAGATTAGGCGGCTGCAAAGGAACAAAAGGGCATTAGGGTTTTGGTTTAACCTGGGCCTATCGGGCCATGTTAATAAGTAATATTTTTTTGGGTTATGTATATGTAAATGGACTTAAACTTTATAAACTTGGGCTTTTTATTTATATCTGATATATTTTTATGTATGGGCTGACAGAACTGAACATTGGGCTTTTGATTTTAGTTTAGTTTAATAATAATAATAACACAAATAATACATAATAATGATAACATACATATATAATATGCATACACATATATATAAACAAACACTCAAACATTAGTACATATTACATATACACATTATACACTTAATAGCATAATAATACAATAATACATGCAATATACATACTCACATTCACATTAAAATATTAGTGACATTAGTAAATACATACATACATACATGCAAGCAACCCATACATATTATATACATATAATCATGCAATACATAAAATACAGATATACATATATTCATATACCACATACAATCATGTTTAGATAGATAGTAAACGTACATATACTAAACATATAATAATAACACCTATTAATAGTAATATATATATATATTTCTTTTGGATTTTAACAAAAACCACATACAAATATATATAGTTAATAATTAAGCAACAGTCCATAAGCCCATTATTGCAAAAACAAAAGCAAAAATAAAAACGGGTTCACCCCGGACGAAATTAGTGATTACACTATAGACTCTATAGCATGCCAATTATACCTAAGATTGACTCGAGACCAAGGCTTTCCATTTAATCTTATCATATCAGAAATAGACTTGAGTTTAGCCCCTTATTCAGGCATTCAAATTGCATGTCTTATTCATGACGAAATTGAGCATAGCTCCAAGTTCATATAATCGCATAGATAAGGCTGCATTTTATCATATATTATTCAAGTACAAGTTTATATATACTCAGCATCCAAAGTATAACATCCAATTTAATCAAGTAATTATTGTCATCAAGTACTTGCAAGTTAGTACTTACCTCGAGCCCAAGCTAGATTCAAGTTTAGCATAACTCAACAATGAGCATAATGTAAGTAATTCAATATAAAGAGTGCTCGGGAAAGTTACAAGCTTATCCTAAGACTTTAGAATATACTCACAGTTCGTTGCAAGCTAATTTTGCTCTTGGATCACAATCCCCTTTCGTTTATCTACGAATTGATCTACTTTAGTCTCTTCTTTAATAACCCCTTCTTGGTTTCCTCTTTGACACACAAACAAGAATTCAAGAGAAATATCATCAAACCGAGCTCAAAATTCAAGCCTCCATGGATGTTCTCTCCCTTTCTCTCTATCTTTCTAATGGATCGGCCTAAATGGGAGAAAGAAGAAGAAAGTGATAGCCAAAATCCCCCTTGGCCGAGCTTTCTCCCTCTCCCCTTTCCACATGTAATCACAAGGGCTTGACACATGTTCAAGACCCATATTTACTTTGACTTTACATGCAAACCTCTAAACAATCACATCTTTTAGTTTAGCCCTTGTATTTTAGCTATCAAACTATTAAATTTTTTCTAATAGGTCCTTATTTCATTTAATTAATTAACCCAAAGCCACTAAAAACAATTTAAGTCATACTTGATATTATAATTACTTCCAAGCCATATTTTGGGGTGTTACAAAAACTAAATTATATTTCAAATTAAATTAAAATTATGTGGTCAAAGTATCACTGATGAGGATATGTTAGAAAAATATACTCCACTTTTCATGCAAATAATGTTGTCCTCAAATACAATATCGTGAAAAAGGTTTTAAAGGCCCACTGGCTTCACTTCATTCCCTAAAGTGAATGTGAGATTATATTATGGAAAGAATAAAGGTCACATTAATAGTTGTTATCGTGATTGAAGCCATGAACATAAACATGGACAATATGGTTATTTTAAAAATGTTTATACCCACCAGAAGTGGGGTTATAAGGATGACAAGAGTGATAAAGATCATTCGAAGGAAGTGAAATCCTTTTTATTACCAATGTGATGTTATGAATTATTGGTCTCGTACTTATCGTACGCTGAAAACATCAACAATCATTGAATGATAAAGAAAAGAAAATGGAAGAAAATTTTGTTTGCGAAAATGACGAAGATGATATTGGTCCAACTTATTTGGACGTTGTTGGTTCAACTCATTTGGAAGTTGTTGGTTCAACTCATTTGGACGTTGTTGGTCTAACTCATTTGGACGTTGTTGATTTCCTTATAAACCTTGAAGGGAATAAATCATCTTCTAATTATTCTCGTAACCATGAAGAGAATTACTTATTTTTTAATTTACTTTGCTTTATGTTTATTTACTTTACGCATTAATTATTTACGCTTTATATTTATATATATAATGACATTTATTTATTTTGTTTCACATGATTACTTATCAAATACAATCTATGGTGATGATTTATGCTTAGCAGAAGCATAAGATATATTTTCTCATTTAAATGCAAGGAAAAATGTGAGTATTGTATCTCAAAGTACTAAAAATATCGATGCTCCGGAAGAGCAATAAGTTCTTGAAAGATAGCATATTTGAAAAGTGCGAAATTGCGAATATTGTAATAATTACCGCTAATGGTAATAATATCGTCACCACTAGGAGTGGAAATTTTAGAGAGCAATATGAGTTCGCAAAATAATCCTTTGAGAATTATAGATAACATATGTTATCAATTGGCACATGAAATAAGCCAATGTGAATATAAGTTTTGGTACCTGAAAAATCAGTTGAAAGCTCTAGAAGAACTATATATTGCTACCAAAAAATAGTTTTTATTGAAAACTCCAGAAGAACTAAATATATTCATATTCAAAGGAACAATTTTTGGTGGACAATGTATTATCAAGTTTTAAATAAACTTGTATTTCAAAATTTGTACTACACATTTACAAGAGAGATTGAATCACATGTTATGGTAAACTGAAAGTTTACAAATTTATATATATATATATATATGGTTGGCATGATTGGTTAGACCATAACCTGATCAATAATGATACGAAAATTATTGAGATTTACATGCACATTTATTAAAAGAACCTGGAGTTCTTATGGTGCTTTTTCTCAAAGGGACTGATTAAATTCCACTTACTAAAAGAACTTGAAGTTCTTGTGTTGCTTGTTCTGAAAAGAATTGATTAAGATCTCACTTACCAAAAAGAGCTTGTAGTTCTTGTATTAAAGTTGAGACTACATATCTTGCATATATGAAGAAAATATGAGCCCATATATCCACAAATGCGGAAAGTTTTTATATGATTTTAGTAGATGCATCTACATATGTATTATCAACTTACAACCAGAAGTTTGTGAGATTTATTAGAAAAGATTCAAATTATGTAATTAAGACTATTTGTCTTGCTAAAGGTAGTGGGTTTATATTTTAGGCTATATTAGCTAGAATAACTATTACAAAGCCTATTGATTATGAACAAAATAGTTTAGCAAAATTTTGATTGGATGCCTCATTTTTAATAGCTAAATTATGAGAACAAAACATTTATATGATTTTTTCATGTAGCAAAACTTATACGCATCAAGCCAATGAGTTATAATAAACTCCCCATTATGATTGGCTTTTGGTTAGAAGCCATATATTTTTCATTTTTGAATGTGCGATATATAGTTGAATTGCTCCACCACAACACACAAAATAGGTATATAAAAAGGGTTGAAAATATATATTGAGCATGAGTCTCCTTTTATGTTTAAATTCTTAAACATTAATTGGAGAATCATTTATGATATGATTTTTCTCAACATCATGGGGAGATAATAATCAGCTAGATAAAGGAAATAAATTATCATTATCAAGATCTTCATATATAAACCAGAAGTCCATAAGATAATTCATGTTATTATATGTCAACTGCCAGACATATTTACTGACCTAATGAGAGTAATCAAGTCTCATATACCAGCTAAAATGCTCTAAATTTGAATTACGTGTTAGAGCAAATGGATGTAAATCATGCCTGAAGCATGATAGTTGAAACTAGTTCCAATGATCAAAATTCCCGTAAATGAAAAGTAACATGAGATGGTTATATATTGGAGGCGATTTCTCATGAAGAGACCCAAGACATAACTAATCATAAAACTCTAGAAGAGTTTCAGGTACGTGAAATAATGATTAAAAAGAGATCTCGATAAGTTATGTCACTTGCAGAAAAGAATGGAACTATAAAAGAAACGTTGTTAACAACAATTTTACATAAAATACTTCTATAGATGTAAAAAAAAAATAACAAAATGAGGATCATGTATAGAAATCTATCAGAAGTATAGATATTGAATTGGACAATGTAAAAAAACGCTTTGAAGTTCCAAAAGAGAAGTTTTTGGACCAGCGGTCCAAACACCTAAAGTGTAGTGCAAGTGAGGCACAAATAAGTAGTCGTAAATATTTGAGAAAAAGAATCTTGAGATAGGGTTTTGTCTCGGCCTAAAGATCGAGCACTTAAATATGCATTTTTGTCTATGAATGGACATAAGCTAAAAGAATCTTAAAGAAGATTCAATATGGATAAAGCATATCTATTTAGTACCCTAATGATTGTAAGTTTGTTGGATATGAATAAATTTATCTTTGAAAGAAAGATAAATGAATCCTTGGTCTGGAAGCACCATATATTAGTTGGTCCAGAAATACCATCTAAACGCAGGTCATTACCTTTAGATCTTCCGACAATAATCGATGTCTCCTCAAATCATGTAGAAGTCATTGTAATGCACGAGGCAAGACAAAAACGTGTTTGGCTAAGACTATTGATCCAACATATTCAGAAGATATATGATTACTTTCACAAGATAATGTACAAGCTATCTTGCATGGAGATAATACAAAATTTATATCTCAATTGAAAGGTAGATATATCAAAGATGACAAAATGAAACATATTACTCCAAAGTTTCATCCTCCCAATCTTTAGAAAAAATATATTCAAAATTGAATTATGAAGATTCAAAGATCTTATGTGATGTTTTCATGAGGGGATTAAATACGTGTTGCACTCTTTTTCCCTTAACCGAGGTTTTGTCCCAATGGGTTTTCCTGGTAAGGTTTTTAATGAGGCAACATGTTATGCGTATCAAAGATGTGTGTACTCTTTTTCCTTCACTAAGGAATTTTTTCCCACTAGGTTTTTATCTTAGTAAGATTTTAACGAGGCACATTATCTTCATGGATATTCAATGAGGAGTGTTATGAATATTTATTTATGGTAAATACCCATGTATTAAAGGAGACTTTAATGTACTTTATTATTAGGGTATAATACCCATTAAAATTAAAGTTTCCATCTTATGCCTATAAATATAGATTTGAAGAATGCATTGTATACAACTCAACATTGAGAATGAATAAAAATCCCCCTCTTTCTCTCATCTCTTTTCTTGTTATTGTTCTTCTTTATTTTATTCACAACGCATTATAATTTTTATGCATTTTTAAAGTATTTTACGATTTAATTTTTCGTAAAACGTATTTTTAATTTCTCACTCCAAATAATAAACACTCAAAATAATATTATTTTATGTAATTAATACTAATATAATATTATAATAAAAATATTATGGTTAAAATCTTTTAAAATATTCATTAACAATTCTAATAATTTAATATTATAATAAAATTATATTTTATATTATAATATTATATAATATTCTATTCTTATTCTAATAATATACAATGAATTATTAATATAATTAATAATATTTAATATTTTCATAAAAATAAAATTATTGAATTATTAGTAAGGTGTATTAATATTTATATATTTATTATTCATATAATATTCTATTATTTTTAATAAAATATTAATTATCAAAAAATTTAAATATAGTAATAGAGTATAATTTTTTAACTTTTAATTTTATAATAATATGCCTATTTATATTATAACATTATAATATTCTTATTTTAATAATATATAATAAATCATTAACATAATTAATATATTTATTTTCATAAAACATTATATTTTTGAATTATTAATAATGAATAATATTATTTTATTGATTTAATATCAATATAATATTATTATATTATTTTAATAAAAATATTATTTCTAAAATTTTTATATTAACAATTTTCAAAATATAATATAATATTATTATTTTAATACTATAATGTAATAATTTTTAATGATATACCATTTTAATTTTATTTTTTAACCAATATAATTAATAATATTATTTATTTTGATAAAATATACTGGTATTTATATTTTTTTATTTTTAAAATTGTAAAACAATAATATTTTAACAATGAAATTGGTTAAATTAATATAGTATTTAAAAATAATAATAAGTTTTTATAATGAATAATATTATTGTCTTGTTTGGTAAATAGCGGTTTGAGCCAAAATTAGAGGCTTGAGCTAATATTAGAGGTTTGACCAGTCAAATCCGCTTATTTGGATGCTTGGTGAATAGCAAATTGAAATAACAGATAGGGGTGAAACCTCTCATTTTGAAAAAAATACTATTAAGAGCTTTTTGAAATTAGAGGTTTTGATATAAGGGTTTTAAATATCATTTAACCCTTAATAATCATAAAAAATCTTCAAATAACCTAAATTTTAACTTTTTTTTTTATTTTAACTCTTCACCTTCATGTATTTACATTGTGACATTTGTAAACTAATACTTTTTTGTTTTTTTATTCTCGCACATTTATATTTGTATTTAAATTTAATAATTAATTAAATTATATTAAAAATAATTATATAAATAATAAATTCATATATAGATTAATTCAAATATGCTTAGTAATGTTATATTAAAAAATTATTTTTCATAATCAAATTAATTAAATAAGTATTGAATATAATCATGTTTGTATATGTCATTTTGCTAGTTTAAATAATCAAACAACTATCATTTAATTTTACCAAACAGTTTTATACAATCAGCTAATACAACCCGCTAGTCAAATAAGTTAATACAATCAGCTATCCGTTATCAGCTAAAGTAATCCACTATCAACTATCAGCTATCCGCTAATTGCCAAACAAGGCCTATGTATTGTATTTGATACTTATAATGAATAATTTCTAAAAGATCTATCAAACAACAAAAAATTATTTACACAACTTCATCCAAGCACCAAAAAATAGTTTTCGAAATTTATTTTTCTATTATTTTATGAAATTTGTTTTCAGTGTATTAAATTGTAAAAACTTATGCTTGATTTTATATAACAAAGTGTTTAAGGACCAATTTGTAAAATTAGATAAATTTTTAAGTATTCAAAAAGTCTTACAAAATGACAGGGAATCAAACTTAAAATGCTTCCAAGTCAAAAACTTAAACCCCAAAAGTTTTTCTAAGTATTTTCATACTCATGTAACCAAAAATGCCCAGGCGTATCGATACACTCTTGAGTGTTTCGATATGACTTTTGGCTACTGGATTTTTTAATTCCAAAATCGTACCGATACAGTTAAGCGCGTATCGATACGACCTTTATCTGGGTTTATATTTTTGAGTATCGGTACGGCTTCACCTGTACCGATACAGGGTGTTAAGATTTTCAAATCTTTACCTCTAATATACGATCGTTGCCTTGTTAGTTATTGGAATCAACAATCTTTGAATTTTAGTTAACCCGTATTGATACGCCCCCTAGGTGTACCGATGCAATTTTCCTTGGGACTTTTTCCTCAGATTTCAATGAGCTAAAATCGTACCGGTACAACTATACTGATCGATACGCCTATACCATATCGATACGCCTATGTTTTTACAGTATACCCGTTTCGATACGCCCTCAAGCATATCGATACCCATTTGTATAACGACTATTTCTTCTTATGGCAGGTACCGATACGGCTCATCGTGTACTGATACGGTAGGTTACCAAACACCATTTATTGTGGGAAGAAAGTAGGCCAACGGCTCTATTGATGATCCCAACCACCCAAACAGATAGAAATCAATGAGGTGATATAAAATCAAGTCTCTAAAGCTTCAACAACAACAAGTCAACAAGTCAAAAGCTTTCGAGCAAAAATCCAACTTATTTTGAGCCTATTAGAGTCATATCCTTTGTAACCCACTTGTGTTGAGCAAATTTGTAATTCTTTATTTCAAGTTGGATTGAGTGTACTTGTATTTGGGCAAATCATTTGCCTTTGAGTGGTTTTCATTAGTTTGCCAATCTTCTTGTAAAAGAGAGTGAATTTGATCAAGCTTTGGGTAGAAAGCTTTGCTCTTTGTAATGGTTTCCTCCTAAGCTTAGAAAAGGGGAAGAATTTCTTAGTGAAATTGTTTGAAATCCGTAGTGGGGAGCTAAGGTAGTGGATGTAGAGTTTGTTAGAAGCTTGAACCACTATAAATTCCTTGTGTCACATTTTTTCTTATATTCTATTGTTTCCCTTCATTTTTAAAAGTGTCAATTCACCCTCTTTTGGCCAAACGGAGTTGATTGATCTCCTAACATAAATAAACCAATATATTTAATTCATATGTTTTAGTTTTATATATTTTTATTTTTATTTTTATGATTTTATTACTTAATCTGAATAATTAATACCTTTTAACTGCCCCAAAAACATAAATGTCCTCGTTGCACCTCATCATGATAAGTTCTAGGGTAAACTACTCATTTAATACCCAACATTTTACTTTGTTTTTATTTTTGTACTTCACCCATTTTTTGGCAAAATGATACGTATCGTTTCATTGTATTTTTAATAGTTTTATTCGACGTGACATCTGATTAAGAGAATGAAAATGATGTGGCACATTGCCACATGTGATTTTCTCTCACAGTCAGCGTGTTGTTAAATTTTTTACAACAATGTACCAAAATAAAAAACAAAACATAACGTTAGATATGATTTTGCTAAAAAATAATTGAGATACTAAAATAGAAAGACAGATAAAGGTAGGTGTAACACCCCTAAACCGGGCCTATATTTGATATCACTGTGTAGAGTTCTAACTAATTAAATCATGCTTTAATCAAAAGGAAACCTAGGAGTAAATTATGAGAAATAAAAAGAAAGGCACTCGAATTGTGATGATCAATTCGAATTGTCTTTAAACTGAACGATCAAATTAAAAGGGACCAAAATATTATAGCCAACAAGTTAGAGTGCCAAACTAGAAGGACCATAATAGAATCAAATTGCAATACAAGGAATGCATAGCAAATTTAAATTTGATAGTGGACTATCCACTTGTTACTTAAGCAAGGTCCATTCAGCCACTATGGGGGAAAACTCCTTCTTCCTCATTTGAGCATGCCAAATGTGTTAGGGAGAAAGAGAGAAGAGAGAACTTAGTGTGAGAAAGCTTGAAAAACAAGGACCAAGCTTTGGTTAGGCAACAAATTGAGTTATAATTCACGTTAAGGAAGGTAACATGTTGATTCATTCAATTTATACTTGAAATGTTAATTATGTGGTGGTCTTGTTGCTTAATTTGAAATTGTACAAGTATGAACTTATTGTTTTGAATTTATATGTTGGTTGATGTTGTTGAAATCATGGGTTAGTTTGAATAGGGCTTTCTGATTATACTAATTGTGTATACATGATTATGTGTAAGTGATGCTGGAAAATGAATACATATAGTTGGATTGGTTAAAGCTAGGTAGACTGCTCAAATGGTGAATTAGAGGAATGTTGTTGATCAAATGGAACAATTCGAATATAGTACTATAATGCCCTATTTTAATCATATTGATAGGTGAATTGGACTAACCTAGACATGTAGGAATATGAATATAAGTTGAATTATAATGTTAGAAACTTGTTTAAATGAATTATTAAGCTAGAAGCTTAACCTAGTGTAATCTGCCCATAAAACTCTGTTCTGGGTAGTAACTTTGAAAAAAAAACACCATAAAAAGTAGTGGTGGAATTTAAGGCTAAAATTTATATGGATGAAACCTTAACATGTCTAGTTTCATTGGGAATAAACAAAACTGAATTTTGGATTGTAAAACGGATTGTAGAGAAGAAACACTATGGACAATGCAAACTGTCTAGTGTTGTAAATTGCCTTGTCTTTAAGCTAAAAACTGTATTAATTGGCAAAGGATTAAAATGCAAGGCCTATACGGTTACAAAGATGGTTAAGTTAGCTTTCTAACGGTATAAACAGTTCTAAATTCTGACGTACGGAATGAAAGATATGGGCAATTGAATAAGCAATGCACCTGCTACCTGGCAGCAGCATATTAGGTATCATGGCAGTTTTGTAAACTATTTTATAAACAGTTAGGACAGTTTGGTTACTGCTCTGTTTCAGCCTAAATTGGAATGTATATATGTAAGCATGTTTTTGATTATTAAACATGTGTATTTGGACAGTTCCAATGTATAGAAACTATTAGAATGTAGATTGTCCAGTTCATGCATAAATTAGTATGTACATGGTTGTTATGTTGTGTACTAGCAATGTTGCCATGATTGAATGATTGTGCAAACCTGTTTTGACATATATTTGCTTGTGTAATGTATTAGAACAAGGAGTAAACCTTGTGGAGGAAGAAGGAAGAGTTGGTCAAAAGAGTGGCAAGTAAAAGAGAGTTTGGATCCAAGACTAAGCTAGCTTGGGAGTTTTGTGAGTGTAGCTAAAATAGGGTTAGGATTTAGGTCCTAACCAAAATCAGCATGGCTAAATTCTTGTATTGCTAAGTATGCATGATTTGATTTAATAAGAGAAGTATGAATTAAGCTAAATGCATGAAACATGAACCTTGTTGAATTTTGGTGTATGATTCGAATGCTAGCATGTGTATATGATAAATTGTTGCTTGAAATGCAACATGATGAATGGATAAATGCTTGTAAGTTGACTACTTGAAATGCTAGACTAAATGATGAAATAAAAACATGAAATGGTGAGCTAAGGCTCAAATGGCCTAAGGGCTTAATACTTGTATGAACTTGCCATGTAACACCCGTATAGGTCCTTGAAAAAGATAATGCTTGACTTGAACTTGTAATGCTTGAACATGTAATGTATAAACTCGAAATGCTTGAATGGAAGCTAAAAAAATTGGATAACCTTGGTTGCTAGTTGGATTAGGTAGAATGGTATACCATAGAGTCTAGAGCTCTTGTGAATGGGTGGACTACTGTTGCGTGTAATAAGTGCTACGTAAATGTGCAAGTATACATGTCGCAAGTAATAAAGTGATATGAGTATCGAGTATCGTCTCCACAGAGATTGGTTTGGGCCACTTTGCTTAAGTTACTGCACTGTGAAAATAAAAACACAATTGATAATAGAGGTTTTAATTAACGAGAAAAGTAAAAGCAATAAACTAAAAGAATAGATGAAAGAAAAAGAGAGAATAGGCCAGGTTATCATGAGTTGAGGTGTGATAGCCGATTGGATCGTCTTGGTAAAAGAGTGCAAGGGCAACTTGCACAGCGGGGTTGCCTTGGCAACTAATCGATGGTTGCCTGGGCAACTAGCTAGGCAACTACTTGGGCGTCTGGGTAGCAACTTCAAGGTTCGGCAGAGCGTTCTTCAATGGTTTCTTCTTATCCCTAAGTTGAAACTCTAGCTACTTGTGCATGCCTTGATAATACATCCCTGCGTGAATCAAGGGTGAACAACAACCAATCTTGCGCTCCTCTTAGCCGTTGAAATCATTAACTTATTCCTAAGCCGGATTAATCTTCACCATCAATATATTGAATAAAGACCATACTCATTCGTTTCTTGAATCTAACTCTCCCGATATTAGATAAATAGATGAAGTTACGAGATCCTCTCCCAATTCACTCGCAAACAAGAATAAGAACCAAGAATGAGTAAACCTTGAAATAAAAAAGTGCAAACTCTTATTACCTAAACAAAATCCAATTGTTTTTCACAACAACAAAACACAATAACCCCAACCAATCAAGTTAGTTCATGGTTGGGTTCAAAAGATATACAAAGAATAATCCCCAAACCATAAATCTAATGGAAGCAAAGAAGAAGAAGAAATCGAACTCTCTCCCTCCTTGTTATCTTGTCGAAATCTCTTCCTTCTTGCCCTTTGGAGTTGTCGAAAATCCTTTCCTCTTGCTCTCCCTTGGACTTGTCGAAATTTCCCCTAATGCTCTCTCTATGGATTGTCGAAATCTCCTTGCTATTTATAGGGCTAGGCCAAAGTCCTTCTTTGAGGAGGAGTTTGAGTTGGAATTAAATTATCTTTAAAGAATATAATTCTTTATTATAATTGTATTCCTACTAGAACTTCTCCTATCTTCTTGGAATTTAATTCTTCTTTAATCTCTGCATGGAAATCAAATTCCTTTGGGTTTGGACTTTGCTCCACGTCATCTTGGGCTAGTATAGTCATTAATTTCGACATCCCTATTGCATTTTCTCTTTGTCAACAATTGCCATGGCAACTGGCTCGGCATCTCCTTCATGCATTGCCCTAGCAACTAGCTCGGCATATCCTTCATGCATTGCCCTGGCAACTAGCTCTAGCCTTGCTTTGGCAAGTGATCCTGCACTCACACAAAAACACACCAAAGCAGCATCTTTTTCCACAAAAATCACCAAGTTATGTAATCAAGCTCAACGGTGGAAAGAAACATGAATTAATGCATGAATGACTAATTATGCAACTACTATGAACTTAAGTCTAACAATAATATGAGTAAAAAGGGTAATAAAAATAGTACTTTTGAACACTTATCAACTACGGTCCAGGGTTAAGGCCCCTATTGGCAACAGACGGAGGGTACGTATGTGTGGTCTTGGGCGACAGTAGGAGGGTTGACCAGTACTACGGTACATCTTGCGGCGATAGTTGGTTGGAGACTCGATTACCTGGACAAACTAAGTACCAAGGGTTGTGTTAATAAGATAATAAATAAATTATAAACCATGAAAATTGATTGTTATTCGACATGTAATCTTGAGAGGCATGTTACTTGATTTAGTAAGCTTGAATGTTGTTACTTGATTTACAAACTTGAAATACTTGGTACATGTCTACTATTCGAATGGCTTGATGAGGTATTACATGATTATTGCTTGTCCACTACTCGAATGGATTGATAAACATGCTATGAATAATTACTTGATATGCTTGCTATGCTATTTAATTTACTTAACAAAATGGTACTTGACACTTACTTGCCTTGCTTGAATGGTATTCAAATAATTTGATAATTGGCTACTTAACATTTCTTGTCTTGATACTCGAATGCTATGTGTGTAATGATGCTTGATTTCATGTCTACTTGATTATTCGAATTGCTTGCAAACACTAGCTAGGGATAAACTTGACTAAAGGCTAAGTGACTTGATAAATGGCTAGATTTTAGATGCTACCTCACTAAGTACATTCATGTACTTAACACTCTTGTTTTCATCCCTCCCAACTACAGAATAAAGGATTTGATCGATTGCTTGATCCTAAAGCTTGATTCCTTGAACTCGAAGCAAGACACAAGCGTAGCTAAAGTATGGTTCATACTTGTTTTGTAATCCCCTAGTTGGTGGCACTTAGATTGTATATAGTGAACTTGTGCATGCATTTTGAATACTTGAAACTTGCATATATATGTTCTTGAATGGGCTTTCCATGTTTTGAACTTGGTTGATAATGTGAAACATGTAATGAACTCAAATTCTATGTAATAGGAAGGTATTTTGCTGCGCATATGTGTATATATTGAATGTTTCAAAGTATTTGATATAGCGTACTATATAATCCGAATGCTTTGTGAGATTATATAGTCACTTGTACGAACATACCATGTTGTAAGTGTCCATATATATTTTTATGGTAAATGCCGAATGGTAAGGCTTGGCATATTGCTTGCTTGGAGATAAGGTACGTGCAATTGTATGTACAAATGACCATGTCTAGCAAATTTTATGTATGAAATGTTACATGTATTAATCTAAAGGATAATGAAATGAAATGAAAGCATGTTTGCCCACTTAGGCTTTTCGAATGCTAGTTTGTATGATGATGTTAAATGAAATGTTAAAGTGGTAACCTATAATGTCTTGTAAACAAAATACGAGCTTGCTTTCATGTTAAGTTATGAATGCTTGGTTGCTTGCTAGTCAAGTAACTCATCTAACAGGGATGAGTTAACCTATTCTTTCCTCGTTCTTGCTTGTAATGTTTCCGGTAATGCTCCCGAGCTGGCTTACTACTATGTCAGGGCAGGGGGTGTTATATTTATTGGTATCAGAGCTTTTTAGTCAGTTCTAGGACTAAACCGAGCTCTCTCGCATCATAAAGGATATTTGTGCCAACTAGGAGACTTGTATTATAAGCTTGTGTCCTTGCTTAAACTAAATCCTTCTTGTTCTATTTGAACTAGAAATGTTTGAAACAAGGCTCGCTCGGGATGATGAAAGTCTCGTAGGCTCCTCTAATGAAGGAGATAGTGTGAGGATGGAGCAGAATCCTCCACAGAAACAAGCTGAACCTAGAGCGCAAGCTCAACCCCGAGCCCAAGCTGCTGCTCAATATGAAGCTTCTGCTATAAATCTTGTGTAGCAGGAATGTCTCCTGAGCATGAAGGAGATGTTCGATCATCTAATGACTACTCTAAAATGGGACCATCCAGTTCCACCTCCTGCTGTTGTGCCAAACAGAGCTTCTATTGACAAACTGGCTCAACACCGAGCTTATACCTTTACTGGTACTGATGAAGCCAATCCCGAAGTAGCTGAGTATTGGTTAGAGGCCACTACTCGAATCTTGACCAAACAACTGCCCTGTTCTGATGAACACAAACTCGAATATGCTATAGCCCTGTTGGTAGACGAAGCTCTGAGCTGGTGGGAAAACACTACCCTAACTGCTCATGCTGAAGCTGTAACTTGGAAATTCTTCCTCGAGGAATTCAAGAAGAAATACATCAGTGAACAATAGCTGGCCGAGCGCCAGAAGCGTTTCTTGTACCTCAAGCAAGGTGGCCGACCTATCGAACAGTACGTGAGTGACTTTTGCAAATATTGCAAATACGGGTCAGAATACATCAAGACTGATGCTGACAAGTGTAGGATGTTTATTTATGGACTGAATGATGAATTAAGTCCAATATTTACTACCCTGGGTATCACTGACTTCTAGAATTTGGTGAATTGGGCTATTGCAACCGAGGTAAAGATGAAAGCCTCTAAGAAACGCAAAAGTGGTAACTCCTGGAAAGACAAACGATCCAGGAATGATGACAAACCTCACTGGAAGTCAAAGAAGTCCAAATATTCTAAGGATCACTCTTCAAATTACAATAATGCTCAGAAGAGCAATTACATACCGAGACCCCAATTGGTATCCAAGCCTTCAGCCCCTATCATCTCTATTGATAGTACGAGGAATTTCGGTAAAGCTGCTTAATATCCTACTTGCAAGTTCTGCCAGAAACACCACACTGGCCAGTGCAAAACTCAATCAAATCTATGCTTCTTATGTGGAGCTTCTGATCACTATATACGAGATTGTCCCCAGAATCCTAATAAGCCTCTGAATCGAGCTCCTGCAAATGCTAGCTCAGCTCCTTTCATTCGAAACAAAGGCCTAGACAAGCTCAGTCTGGAAATCAGGGGAAGGGCAAAGAACAACATTCAAACACCCCTATTCACCAGGAATTTCAGACTCATGCTCGAATCTATCATATCCAGGGAAAAGAAGAAGAAGAATTACCCGATGTTATAGCAGGTACCATTAAGCTAAATTCAACTCTTGTTTATGCTTTAATAGACTCGGGATCCACACATTCATTTGTATGCTCATCTTTGATTGTAAAATTGAAGTTAAAGCCTGAAATTGTAAAACAAAGCCTTGTAGTTTCGAATCCCATAAAGGGGATTATAAACATAAGCCTTATCTGTAGAAACTGTCCCCTATTCATTCGAAATGTACCCTTTCTCGTTGATCTATATGTACTACCAACTTGTGAGTTCGATCTAGTACTGAGACTAGATTGGTTAAGCAAACATGAAGCCTGGGTAGATTGTCTAAATAGGAGACTTTATCTCTGGGTTTAGGAAAGGAATCAATCCTTCTAATTGACAAGAAACCGACCTCAATCTTTGCTACTATGGTCTTACAAGATGAACTTGAATTTGGCTTACCTAGTATGCCTATTGTATCTGAATATCTTGATGTTTTTCCCAAGGAACTCCCTAGTCTCCCTCCAACTAGAGAAGTAGAGTTTGGGATCAATGTCCAACCTGGAACAACTCCGGTGTCCATCACACCCTATCGAATGACACCTGTTGAGTTAAAAAAACTCAAAAAGCAACTTCAAGAGCTACAAGACAAGGGTTTCATTAGACCTAGCTCGTCTCCTTGGGGTGCTCTAGTCTTGTTCGTGAAAAAAAATGGGACTATGAGACTCTGTATTGACTACAGACAATTGA
This sequence comes from Hibiscus mutabilis, assembly GCA_019671005.1. Classification (NCBI taxonomy): domain Eukaryota; kingdom Viridiplantae; phylum Streptophyta; class Magnoliopsida; order Malvales; family Malvaceae; genus Hibiscus; species Hibiscus mutabilis. The sequence goes on from CM033716.1 coordinate 66,288,326, forward strand.
ACAAGCTTACTATCAAGAATAGATACCCCTTGCCACAAATTGAAGATCTTTTCGATCAACTCAAAGATGTTGCGGTAATCTCAAATATCGATCTTTGACCGAGATGCTACCAAATGAGGGTAAAAGAAGAAGATGTAACCAAGACAGCCTTTCGTACTCTATATAGCCACTTTGAATTCCTTGTAATTCCATTTTGTTTAACGAATGCTCTGCCTACTTTCATGGATCTCATGAACCGTGTATTCAAGCCCTATCTTCACAAGTTCATGGTCGTCTTCATTAATGACATTCTGGTGTATTCTTAGAATAAGGAAGAACATTCTGAACACCTTCGAATTGTATTGCAAACTCTTCGAGAATGTCAATTGTTTGCAAAGTTCTCTAAATGTGAATTTTGGCTATCGAAAGTCTCGTTCCTTGGCCATGTCATCTCGACAGAAAGGATTAAAGTAGACCGGAGCAAAATTCAATCCATCTGTCGTAACCATTTTTTAAAGAAAAAGGTTTTGACATTTTGGAAAACTTTATAAAAACACGGAGTCGCCACCAATCTTTTTTAAAAAGTGTGATTGGATCACTTCTAAAACAAGGGTATTTTGATAAAACATTTTATTTATCAAAATTACATTTTGGTCTACGAAAACAAGAGAAAACAGGTTCGGGGGTCGATTACGTGTGGGGAAGGATTAGCACCCCCACAAAGCCCAAAAAATTTGTACCTTAATTGATTTCAAAATCATTTTCAAAACTAGAATTTGCAAGTTCACAAAATTTTGATTTTATTTGCCCGTAAAATGAATGTAAAACTATTTTAACGGCCTTATCGCCCGGGAAATGAACTTTAATCACCGCCAACACTCCTGGCACTAACTCGTCATTCCCGTTTGATAAGACACCGCATTAATGAAGTTTTCACTTTTTGAATAAATAAACAAAAAAATTAAATGTGTTAATGAATTTTAATTTGAAGTCTAAATAGTGAATAATCCTAAAGAAATGACTATATTCTTTTTAGTTATTAAGGTTATAATATAATTAAGTGTGTTTTATTGAAAATGAAGAATGTTTTACATACATGTCTCTAATCTAAGTTTTAAGTCCCTAATCCTAAGGTTTAACATGCATACGAATATATACATAAAAGGCATAAAAGAAATAATTAATTAAATAAATAACTAAGTAATTACTTAAAATTAAATAAAGAAAGGGATTTTTTTTAAAATATGAATTAAGGACTAATTTGAAAGAAAATCAAAATGTGAGGGTTAATTCAAAATTAATAAAAAATTGGTGCCGAATTGATAGGAAAAAGGACAAAATTGAAACAATTGAAAACTAAAGAGCTGGGACGTGAGATCTGGGAAAGAAGGGCGAGGGTTATACTCGAGTTCAGGTCAGGTCAAATGGGTTAGTATATATGTTAAATATTATAACAGGTTTTATTTTATAATTTCTCCCCCAAATGAATCAAAATTGGCTTTGTGAAATTCTCTAAAGACATTCATCGTGTTCTTCATGAATTGAAGAACACGGTGGTGGTCCGCCGTGCCGGCTGCCTTCTACCGGCACTGGCCGTCGTTGTCGGTGGTGAAATTCCTAGATTTTGATCAGTTTTCCAGATTTTGGTTAGTTTTCCAAATTTTGGTGACGTTTCGGACACACAAAAAAGGTAAAATAATTCTTTTCTTCTTTATTTAAACTGAAATAGAAAGTAAATGGATAGGATAATTACCAGAACTATCTCCTTTTATTGCTTCTGAACGCTGAATACAAATTGCTTGCTTTTTACAAATTCTGAATGCTAGTATCTACTGTAATTGCTATGTGTAACTCTTATCGAATTGTCTGTCAATTCTTCTTGTTGTTGTCCTTGTTACAATGATTTACAGTGCTATTTATAGTACAAGAGATGCCTAAATCCTAAGCCTAAATCCTCAATTTCTTCCCCTCTGATTGCTTGATTCTTGCCATGGCACTTATTTGGGGATTCTGGTCTTTTGTTTTGGTTCTGAATTGCCTTTTGCATATGTAATCGTAGCTTGATTCTCGCTAGGGCTTTGAATTAAGGATTATCCATTCCTGTTTTGCTCATGATTTTTCCAGCTAGGGCTTTGAATTAGGGATTCTACTCCCTATTGATTTTATCTTGACTTGTTTCTGCCCCGATTTAGGGATTTAACCCATTTTGTTATTCTGTTTGCATTTTCTGATGACTCAAACGGCGCCATCAAGGAACCATCAGAGCGAGTGGAGCATCAGAGAAGATGAAGCAGACGGTCAGAGCTAAATCGTTGTGTGCGTGGCTGCCACGCGTGAGTGGTGATCCGCGTGATATACCCCGAAGCGATCTGAGCCGTTGGATAGCATCTTGATCGAATGGCTGAGGAGTTGAGGTGCTATATTATCCCCAACTGGCATGATCTACGCTGTTGGATTAATCCAACTGTTCTGCTTCAGCTGCACATAAAGAAAGAAGACGAGAGTTAGGGTTTTCTTCTTGGGTTATAAACGGGCCAGACGAGCCTTTGTATATTGGACTTTTTTTGTATTTTTTATTAATGGATTCTGATTTGAATTAAATGGACCTTTTATTTATTTTTAATTACAACAGGGCTATGTATTTCATATGTTTTGGTTTTAATATCTAATCTATATAACCTATGTTAATTCTATATAAACAACTATATACTAATTTAAACATACGACACATGAAAAAATTCTAATTAACTAATTATAATACATTGTATGAGACCTGAACTAATCTAATACTACATTAATCTTATAATACCCTAAGTATATTAGCAATGTTACATGATATTCAAATAATCCTAACATAGTTAAAATAAAGAAGTTAAGTGAAAATTTAGTGACAACAACTGCCCCGCTTTGGTCATTCCGTTGAAACAGTAATAGAGCGAAGAAAAGAAGACACTGATTTTCACCGATTACCAAACCGTTTGTGCCTGAGAAAACAAGCGAGTTCTATTCTCCTTGTGCTTGAATAGATAAGCAGGTTCCATTCTCCAAATGCCCGAACGGATATGCGGGTTCTATTCTCCTCATACTCGAATAGATAAGTAGGTTCCATTCTCTAAATGCCCGAACGGATAAGCGGGTTCAAAAAGGGTTCTATCCTCCTCATGCTTGGATGGATAAGTAGGTTCCATTCTTCTCGTGCCCGAATAGATAGGTGGGTTCTATTCTCCTCATGCCCGAATAGATAGGTGCGTTCTATTCTCCTCATGCTCGAATAGATAAGTAGGTTCCATTCTCCAAATGCCCGAACAGATAGGCAAGTTCTATTCTCCTCGTGCCCGAATAGATAGGCAGGTTCTATTCTCCTCATGCTTAAATAGATAAGCAGGCTAGAAAGGGTCTTGATAAGTGTTCAAAAGTACTATTTTTCTTACCCTTTTTTCTCATATTATTGTTAGACTTAGGCTCATATTAGTTGCACAATTAGCTATTCATGCATAAATCCATGTTTCCTTCCATCGTTGAGCTTGATTACATAACTTGGTAGTTTTTGTGGGAAAAGATACTACTTTGGTGTGTTTTGTGTATATATGCAGGATCACTTGCCAAAGCAAGACTAGAGCTAGTTGCCAGGGCAATGCATGAAGGAGACGCCGAGCTAGTTGCCAGGCAATACATGAAGGAGACGCCGAGCCAGTTGCCATGGCAATTGTCGACAAGAGCAAAGGTGATATGGTAGTCGAAATTGATGACTAGACAAGCCCAAGATGACGTGGAGCAAAGCCCAAACCCAAAGGAATTTGATTTCCATGCAGAGATTAAAGAAGAATTAAATTCCAAGAAGATAGGAGAAGTTCTAGTAGGAATATAATTATAATAAAGAATTATATTCTTTAAAGATAATTTAATTCCAACTTAAACTCCTTCTCAAAGAAGGACTTTGCCCTAGCCCTATAAATAGGATGAAGATTTCGATAACTTATATAGAGAGCAAAGAAGGGGAATTTCGACAAGTCCAAGAAAGGCAAGAGGAGAGAATTTTCGACAAGCATCTAGGGCAAGGAGGATTTCGACAAGCCTCCTCCTTCATCATTTTTCTTCTTGTTCGATTGGGTTCATGCTAGGGATTATTTATCTTGTGTTTCTTTGGAACCTAGCCATGAACTAAATCTATTTGGCTATGGTTATTGTGTTTTGTGGTTGTGAGAAACTATTGGTTTTTGTTTAGGTAATAAGAGTTTGCACTTTTCTATTTCAAGGTTTATTCATTCTTGGTTCTTATACTTGTTTGCGAGTGAATTGGGAGAGGATCTCGTGATTTCATCTATTTATCTAATATCGGGAGAGTTAGATTCAAGAAACGAATGAATATGATCTTTATTCAATCTATTGATGGTGAAGATTAATCCGGCTTAGGAATAAGTTAAGGATTTCAACGGCTAAGAGGAGCGCAAGATTGGTTGTTGTTCACCCTTGATTCACGCAGGGATGTATTATCAAGGCATGCACAAGTAGCTAGAGTTTTGACTTAGGGATAAGAAGAAACCATTGAAGAACGCTCTGCCGAACCTTTAAGGTTACTGCCCAGACGCCCAAGTAGTTGCCCAACTAGTTGCCCAGTCAACCATCGATTAGTTGCCAAGGCAACCCCGTTGTGCAAGTTGCCACGGCAACTGAGTTGCCCGTGCACTCTTTTACCAAAACGATTCAATCGGCTATCACACCTCAACTCACGATAACCTGGCCCATCTCCCTCTCATTTGATCTCATATTTTCTTTTACTTTATTGCTTTCTAGTTTAGTTATTAGTTAAACTCCCATAATCCTTTATTTGTGTTTTTACTTTTTATAGTGCAAGAGACTAGATTCTTGAAGTGGCACCAATCCCTGTGGAGACGATATCTTTTATACTATAACTTGCGACGTGTATACTTGCACATTTGCGTAGCACTTATTACGCCCAACAAATTTTTGGCGCCGTTGCCGGGGATTGGCAATAGCGACTTTGTTTTTATTTTCTTGCACTTTCTTTTTATTTTTCTTGTTTAAAATTCAAAGGGCTAACAAACTTTGGTTTTGCATTGGTATATGACGAGGGCGAGACCGACTTCACCAGAATATCCCTTTGATCTAGAAAACGAATGAACCTTACAAAGACTTAGACGAAGGATAAGAGAAGCAATGGCAAATCAAGACGACAATATGAATCAAGATGTTCGAGCAGGAGGAGGAGTGATTCTTGCACGAAACAGAACTATTCGAGACTATCTTGAAGAAGATCTTGATGGACTTAACCCAGGAGTTGTCGCACCTGAAATTGAAGCCCACCACTTTGAGTTGAAACCGGTAATGTTTAATATGATCAACACAATTGGTCAATTTGGCGGCTCAGCAACTGAAGATGCACAGCAACATCTGAAATCTTTCCTCGAGATTTGCAACTCGTTCAAAATACACGGAGTCACCCCCGATGTCTTACGATTAAGATTATTCCCCTATTCACTGAGGGATAGGGCGAAAGCATGGTTGAATAGCATTCCTGCCGGATCCATAGCATCTTGGACTGATCTTTGTCGTGATTTCCTTGCTAGATTTAATCCTACAAATTTGACTGATAAGCTTCGTAACGACATTACTTCTTTTCGGCAGACAGATGATGAATCCATGTACGAGGCTTGGGAGCGATATAGAGAACTTCTACACAAATGCCCCTTACACGGATTCCCGGTGTGGACTCAAGTAACAATGTTTTACAACGCCGTGAATACACCAACAAGGATGATGCTAGATGCCTCGGCAAACGGCATACTCCTAGATAAGTCGCCAGAGGAAGCAATGCAAATTTTAAACAGGCTGGCCAAGAATGATTATCAATTCCCATCTACTAGAAGAGGAGGAGTTAGACGCCAAGCCACAGTACATGAACTAGGATCATCATATTCAATTTCGTCACAATTGGCCACTTTAACCAAGATGGTCCAGAACATGCAAAAACCAAACAACACACATGAGGTCAAGGTAATGGATTCTTTTTGTGAGTTATGTGGTGATAACCATAATTCTTCCGAATGTATGCAGAATCCGGAATCCAGCTTCTATGTGGGGAATTATAATCGAAGCAACAATGTGATGTCCAATACATACAATTCAGCTTGGAAGAAGCACCCAAATTTTTCATGGAGCAATCCCAACAATGCTCTAAACCAGAACAATCAGAATGCACAAGCATCGGGATTCCAGCAGAATATGCCACGGTAATAGATGCCGCAGCAACAACTGACAACATCTAGTTCTTTGGAAAATTCTCTAAATACTTTTATAATGAAAACTGAATCTTATATGGCTGAGAATAGTAATTTCATAAAAAGAACTGATGCTTTTATTAACAGGACCGAGATGAGATTGCAAAACCAAGAGGCGGCAATCAATTCATTGGAAAATCAAGTCAGACAGTTTGCTCAAAATCTGAATACTAGACCGCAAGGAGGTTTACCTAGTGATACTGAAGTCGCAAGAGGAACTGGCCATGAGCAATGTAAGGCAATCACCACTAGAAGTGGCCAACAACTTAGAGAGGTTCAAACCCGCTCATCAAACAAAACTCCACAAAAAGATCAAGATGAACCTAGCGGCAAAGCCTCAGATGCTGAACCAGGAATTGCCGCGGCAACCGGCAATAAGCATGCCTCGGCAACCGACGATAAAGATGCCTCGGCAACTGGCGATGAGCATGCCTCGGCAACCCCAATTGATAACGCCTTGGCAACTCCAGTTGTCCCGGTAATGCCGTCAATCAGGTTCCAAACCAATGAAAGGATCGAAGATATCCGACTTCCACCACCATTCCCATAAAGGTTGAAGCGACAAAAGCAAGAATACCAATTCAAGAAGTTTCTTGATATCCTAAAGCAAGTCCACATCAACTTACTATTGGTGGAAGCAATTGAACAAATGCCAAACTATGCCAAGTTTCTTAAAGACATTGTGTCCAAGAGAACAAGGCTAGGAGAGTTTGAAACAGTTACCGCAACAGAGGGATGCATGGCAATGTTGCACAATCGTATGCCACCTAAGTTGAAGGATCCCGGAAGTTTCACAATACCCTGTTCTATTGGAAATCACTATGTCGGGAAAGCACTATGCGACCTTGGGGCTAGCATAAAATTGATGCCTAAATCAGTTTTCCAGAAACTAGGAATCGGGAAGGCAAGACCTACAACAGTTATGCTACAACTAGCCGACAGATCCTATGTGCATCCAAAGGGAAAAATCGAGGATATACTGGTAAAAGTTGATAAATTTATTTTTCCCGCTGACTTTATTGTTTTGGATTGTGAAGCAGATGAGCATGCACCCATCATTCTCGGGAGACCATCCCTAGCAACAGGGAGAACCTTGATCGATGTTGAAAAAGGAGAACTCGCAATGAGGGTGAATGACCAGCAAGTTAAACTAAATGTGTTCCAAACACTAAGGCATGCCGATGATCCAGAAGAATGCCAACTTCTTCATGCCACGGCAGAGTTTAACTTCGACGAGGAATTTAGTTGCCTCGGTAACTATATTTTCGATCAAGAGGAACCTGAGGAGTATGAAGAACCGGTCGATGAGGAACAACAAGAAGAGGCAAATTGGCTAGTAAATCGACCAGGTACATACTTTGAACCACTGGATTACTTAGGTAAGGAAGGTAAACTTGAAAAACCCTCTATTGAACAACCACCGATTCTTGAGTTGAAACAATTGCCAGAGCAACTAAAATATGCATACTTAGGAACCGATAATACATTGCCTGTAATTATTTCTTCTAAGTTATAGCCTGAGCAGGAAAAGAAGCTGATCAAGATGTTGAAGCTACACAAAAAGGAAATAGGGTGGACAATTGCCGACTTGAAGGGAATTAGCCCGGCAGTGTGCATGCACAAGATTCTGTTGGAAGACGATCACAAACCTTCAATTGAAGCCCAGAGGAGACTGAATCATGCCATGAAAGGGGTTGTAATGAAAGAAATCATCAAGTGGCTTGACGCCGGCATTATATACCCTATCTCTGATAGTACGTGGGTAAGTCCGGTACAATGTGTACCGAAAAATGGAGGTATAACAGTGGTAAGTAATGAAAATAATGAACTCATTCCAACCAGGACTGTGACCGGTTGGAGGGTTTGTATGGATTATCGAAAGCTAAACAAAGCCACCAAGAAAGATCACTTCCCATTACCCTTTATTGATCAAATGCTTGACCGTCTTGCAGGTAAACCCTTTTATTGTTTTCTTGATGGTTATTCAGGTTACAATCAAATTGCCATAGCACCAGAAGATCAAGAAAAGACAACCTTCACATGCCCATACGGTACTTATGCCTTCCGAAGGATGCCGTTCGGATTGTGTAACGCACCGGCAACCTTCGAAAGATGCATGATGGCGCTCTTTTCAGACATGGTCGAAGACTTCCTTGAGATCTTCATGGATGATTTTTCTGTTTTTGGTAATGACTTCGACAGCTATCTCGGCAATTTAGAGAGGGTATTGGCAAGATGTGAAGAAACTGATTTAGTCCTCAATTGGGAGAAATGCCATTTTATGGTAGATGAAGGCATAGTGCTCGGCCACAAGATTTCATCCAAGGGAATTGAAGTAGACAAAGCCAAGGTGGACGTGATCGAGAGATTACCTCCACCAAGTTCGGTTAAAGGAATTCGAAGTTTTCTCGGACATGCAGGTTTTTACAGGAGGTTCATTCATAATTTTTCTAAAATCACTAAACCCTTGTGTAATCTGCTTGAACAGGATAAAGTCTTCGATTTTGATGATTCTTGCACCCAAGCATTCGAAACCCTAAAGAAAAAGCTTGCCTCGGCACCCATTGTCGTTCCACCAAATTGGACGCTACCTTTTGAGCTCATGTGTGACGCAAGTGATTTCGCGGTAGGAGTAGTCCTAGGCCAACGCATAGGTAAGACCTTCCATGTGATATACTACGCTAGTAAAACTCTTAATAGTGCTCAAGTGAACTACACAACAACGGGGAAAGAGTTACTAGCTGTAGTTTTTGCATTTGACAAGTTCCGATCCTATTTGATTGGTACAAAGGTAATTGTTCATACGGACCATTCGGCAATCAAATACTTATTTGCTAAAAAGGATGCTAAACCTCGTTTGATTCGTTGGATATTACTTTTACAAGAATTTGATATTGAAATTAAGGACAGGAAAGGAACAGAAAATCAAGTGGCCGATCACTTATCGCGTTTAGAACACAATAGGGAGGAGGACACGGATCTAGAGATATGTGATGCATTCCCAGATGAAAAAATTTTAGTTGCCTCGGTAACCATGGATGTGCATGCCTCGGCAACCCTCGACGCTTCGGCAACCATGGATGCACACGCCTCGGTAACTCTCGACGCCGCAACAGCCTTTGACGCGCACGCCTCAGCAATTTTGGGAGTAGTCGCCACGGCAGCACATGCCTCGACAATACCCTGGTAGGCGGATTTAGTTAATATCCTTGTTTGTGGTATTTTACCTTATGGCATTACTCACCAAGGGAAGAAGCGGTTCCGCCATGATGCTAAGCATTACTTTTGGGACGAGCCTCTTTTGTTTAAACAATGTGCAGATCAGGTTATACGCCGATGTGTCCCTCGAAGAAGAGCAACAGAATGTACCGGCAATGCCATTCTTCACCCTATGGAGGACATTTTGGAGGAACTCGCATCATGGCCAAAGTTTTGCAATCCGGTTTGTATTGGCCAACATTGTACAAAGATGCCCAAGACTTTTACAAGCAATGTGATCGTTGCGGAGGGACGGGCAATATCTCTAGACGACATGAGATGCCACTCGAACATTATCGAGATGGAATTATTTGATGTATGGGGATCGATTTTATGGGACCTTTCCCATCTTCATTCGCAACCTCTACATTCTACTTGTCGTCGCCACGTGTCTAAATAGGTTGAGGCAGCTGCAGTTTCCCAACAACGATTCCAATACGTGCAACGATTCTTGCAGAAAAATATATTTACGGTTTGGGATGCCAAGAGCAATTATCGGTGTGAAGGCAAGCATTTTGACAATGACTAATTGCCAAGATGTTGCAACGCTTCGGCATATCACACAAGATCGCCACGGCATATCACCCACAAACCAACGGGCAAGCAGAAATTTCCAACCGGGAATTGAAGGGTATACTTGAAAAAGTTGTAAATCTCTCAAGGAAGGATTGGTCATTAAGACTAGATGACGCACTTTGGGCATATCGCACTGCATTCAAAACACCCTTAGGTATGTCCCCCTTCCGACTTGTCTATGGCAAAACATGCCATCTACCGGTGGAAATCGAGCACAAGGCGTACTGGGCAATCAAGACCGTGAATATGGATTGGGAAAGTGCCGGACAAAAGCGTTTGATGGATCTCAATGAGATAGAAGAATTCCGTGCACTCGCCTATAACAATGCACGAATCTACAAGGAGAAAACAAAGCGATGGCACGACAAGAAACTATTGCCACGGCAATTCACGCCAGGGCAACTAGTTCTCCTATTCAATTCTCGGCTAAACTTTTCCCGGGAAAGCTGAAATTAAGATGGTCGGGACCAATTCGAAGTCGTCAAACCATTCTCCCATGGTGCTGTGATAATCAAGTCCATCTCTGACAACCATGAATTCAAAGTTAATGGACAAAGATTGAAGCACTACAATGGTGCCCATGTAGAACGTAACAAGGAAGTGATCAACTTAGGAGATGCATGAGGGTGCTCTCCTTTCAATATTTTATTTTTCTTTTTATTTTTATTTTCATTTTTAGGAGATATTTTATTTTTCTTCATATTCTTTAGTTTTCAGGTTTTCTTTGTTTTCTTTTCCACAACAAGACTCACAACCACTATGCTAAGGAAATTTACTGCCGAGATCCGTGCCCCGGCAACCAATGAAGCAGTCACCACGGCAACCGCAAAAGATGACGCCACGATAACCAGCCCTAAAGATGCCACGGCAACCAAAGCCAAAGACATCCCGGCAACAAGAAAACAACCATCGTGTTCAAGCAAGAGAATCAAGACACCGACTAAAAGGAAACTAATCATCTACGATGACAAACTCTCGGAGTAAGTCCTCGTATGCATTTTTATTTTTATTTTTCGTTATTTTTATGCATGCATTGAGGACAATGCCTCACTCGAGTTTGGGGGGAAATTGTTATTAGTAGTTACCATGTTTAGTTACATTCATCTTAAGTATTACATTTAGGATACATAAATTGCTTGCCATGCCTTTAATTGGAACAAGAATTGCTTAGATTTGATGAATATTCGATGATGACTTTGCCAATGCACTTAATTGATAGAATTTTTAGGATAACTATGGAAAAACTTAGAATTTTACTATGATGCTAAATTTGATGAAACACTGTTGTGGTTTGATTGATTTAAGGAATTCTAGTGAACTTAGGTTGATAATTAACAAATTGGGGGATTAGAATAAAAATTGGATGAATGCTAGAAGTGCCCGAAATTGGCTCTAGCATGTGCTCAAAAAATTGATCACTAGAGGTGCCCGAAACTGGCTCTAGGATGTGTTAAAAAAATTTAACTAGAGGTGCCCGAAACCGGCTCTAGTCGATTAAATTAACTTAAGAAAACTAAAAACAAAACACTAGAGGTGCCCAAAACTGGCTCTAGTTAAAACATGTTAAAAAGAACCCAATGAAGTAATTTGAAAACCTTCTGTTTGCATAGAATCCAAAAAATCAACTTGCACACAACTCCGCACACACTCACAAACATTATAGTTTGATTCCGAGTAACTCCTAAGTTTTCCGAAAAATAAAAAGCCAATCATACTTTGTGCCCCGGTTCAGAGAATTGAAATCAAGTTCAAAGCTAAGTTTGTGAAAATTGAAGTCTTGGCAGGTAATTATGAGTTTGCATTGCTTGAGGACAAGCAATAGTTCGAGTTTGGAGGTGTGATAAGTGTTCAAAAGTACTATTTTTCTTACCCTTTTTTCTCATATTATTGTTAGACTTAGGCTCATATTAGTTGCACAATTAGCTATTCTTGCATAAATCCATGTTTCCTTCCATCGTTGAGCTTGATTACATAACTTGGTAGTTTTTGTGGGAAAAGATGCTGCTTTGGTGTGTTTTGTGTGTATATGCAGGATCACTTGCCAAAGCAAGGCTAGAGCTAGTTGCCAGGGCAATGCATGAAGGAGACGCCGAGCTAGTTGCCAGGGCAATACATGAAGGAGACGCCGAGCCAGTTGCCATGGCAATTGTCGACAAGAGCAAAGGTGATATGGTAGTCGAAATTGATGACTAGACAAGCCCAAGATGATGTGGAGCAAAACCCAAAGGAATTTGATTTCCATGCAGAGATTAAAGAAGAATTAAATTCCAAGAAGATAGGAGAAGTTCTAGTAGGAATACAATTATAATAAAGAATTATATTCTTTAAAGATAATTTAATTCCAACTTAAACTCCTCCTCAAAGAAGGACTTTGCCCTAGCCCTATAAATAGGATGGAGATTTCGACAACTTATATAGAGAGCAAAGGAGGGGAATTTCGACAAGTCCAAGAAAGGCAAGAGGAGAGAATTTTCGACAAGCATCTAGGGCAAGGAGGATTTCGACAAACCTCCTCCTTCATCCTTTTTCTTCTTGTTCGATTGGGTTCATGCTAGGGATTATTTATCTTGTGTTTCTTTGGAACCTAGCCATGAACTAAATCTATTTGGCTATGGTTATTGTGTTTTGTGGTTGTGAGAAACTATTGGTTTTTGTTTAGGTAATAAGAGTTTGCATTTTTCTATTTCAAGGTTTATTCATTCTTGGTTCTTATACTTGTTTGCGAGTAAATTGGGAGAGGATCTCGTGATTTCATCTATTTATCTAATATCGGGAGAGTTAGATTCAAGAAACGAATGAATATGATCTTTATTCAATCTATTGATGGTGAAGATTAATCCGGCTTAGGAATAAGTTAAGGATTTCAACGGCTAAGAGGAGCGCAAGATTGGTTGTTGTTCACCCTTGATTCACGCAGGGATGTATTATCAAGGCATGCACAAGTAGCTAGAGTTTCGACTTAGGGATAAGAAGAAACCATTGAAGAACGCTCTGCCGAACCTTGAAGGTTACTGCCCAAACGCCCAAGTAGTTGCCCAACTAGTTGCCCAGGCAACCATCGATTAGTTGCCAAGGCAACCCCGTTGTGCAAGTTGCCACGGCAACTGAGTTGCCCGTGCACTCTTTTACCAAAACGTTCCAATCGGCTATCACACCTCAACTCAAGATAACCTGGCCCATCTCTCTCTCATTTGATCTCATATTTTCTTTTACTTTATTGCTTTCTAGTTTAGTTATTAGTTAAACTCCCATAATCATTTATTTGTGTTTTTACTTTTTACAGTGCAAGAGACTAGATTCTTGAAGTGGCACCAATCCCTGTGGAGACGATATCTTTTATACTATAACTTGCGACGTGTATACTTGCACATTTGCGTAGCACTTATTATGCCCAACAGGTCTCATCCTCCTCATGCTCGGATGGGTAAGCAGGTTCTATTCTACTCATGCCCGAATAGATAGGCGGGTTATATTCTCCCCATGCCTGAATAGATAGGCAGGTTCTATTCTCCTCGTGCTCGAATAAATAGGCAGTTTTATTCTTCTCATGCTTGAATAGATAAGCAGGTTCCATTCTCCAAATGCCCGAATAGATAGGCAGGTTCTATTCTCCTTATGCCCGAATAGATAGCCAGGTTCTATTCTCCTCATGCTCGAATAGATAAGCATGTTTCATTCTCCAAGTACCCGAACAGATAGGCGGGTTCTATTCTCTTCATGCCCGAATAGATAGGCGGGTTCTATTCTCCTCATGCTCGAATAGATAAGCATGTTCCATTCTCCAAGTGCCGGAACAAATAGGCGTGTTCTAAAATCTATCAAAACAAATGCAAATGATCCAAATAAGATGCATATGCCCCTAGGGATGCCTAGTCATGAATGCATGTCTTATTTCTTTTGCTTTTTCTTAAGGTTTTTCTTAATTAACACAGAAGAAAACTGTGAAGCTCCAGGAAACTCGGATTATATCATCTCAAACATTTTCTCAACTCTAGAAACTGATGGCGTGTGTCTGCTTTGGCCCATCCCATTAGAAAAGACGGTTCTTCAATACTAGTTGGCTTCACCAATTTCTTGTTGTTAAAATTCCATCGTCTATTCCTTGGACAATAATCTTTACCATTGTCCACTCTTAACCTCTTCATCGGCCATGCCACTTTAGACAACACTTTCATCATTTCCTGTGACTTCTGCCATTTTTTTCAAACAGGGAAGCCCCTTGTTGCTAAAACACCCTAGAGTGAAAGTTTGTGAGGATATGGGAAATGCATTAATGCATGAGAAATCATCATTGTCATTCTTAGCACTTCCTTGCTTCATATGATCTTTGCACATTTGCTCACTCAATCCAGTTATCTTGTACTCCTAGTTGGAATGACTGACTTCATCCTCATATTCTTCAACACTCTGTTGTCATTGTAGTTGATACATCAATATTCACTGACAAGCTCCTAGAATGTTACGGCTCTTCCAATATCTCATAGCTTTTCCTCCGACATCTAAAAAATTGTTTTCATTGTCGTAGGAAGCAGAATATCTCATGTAAGCAACTATGTTTTGCAACATGCTTCCTTAAAGCATCTCTTGAGGTCTTTTCTGTAGAGGTTTGTAGCAAAGCCTATTTCCATCTTGTATTTCTTTATAAGTTTTGCCACTTTTTATGCCCTAAGCTCTAATATTTGACCATTGAATACCTCATAGTTCCAATATACTTCTAGACAAATTTCAAAGTAATGCTAAAAAATCTTATGAATATTTCAAATGATGTCAAATTTTAATTTTCATTTCAATGCAAGATGCTTTATGAAAAAGATGTCAAAGGAAAGAAAAGGTCTAACAACAAAACTTTATTGGTATTGCGGCAAACACAAAAAGAAATTACAAGGAAATGAATAGGCATTCAGATATCATAAACCTAAACTTCTCCTGTCATGACTTCATAAGATGCCTTAAATGTCCACCATGCTGAGCAGATCCCAAAAATACTGATTGTGCGGAAAGATATGAACTTCCCCAAGCCAATCTCTGAGGAATGTCTTATTTACAAATTGTATGAGCCGCCCTTTCGGGTTTTCAACTCAGATCCTCATTTGGTTTCAAAACGCCCTTTGCGGATTTTCAGTTTGAACCCCCATTTTCTTTTCTTTTTTCTTTTTTCTTTTTCCTTCTTTTTTCTTTTTCTTTCTTTTCTTTCTTCTTTTTCCTTTTTTCCCCTTCAAACATAATACTTCTTAACCAAATCTGAATTTATCGAGTTTTGGAGTTCGTCTCTATCCATTTCAGCAAAAATTAACGCTCCCCCTAAGAAAGCCTTTGTCACAATGTAAGGTCTTTCCCAATTCGGTGCCCATTTTCCTCGAGCGTCGCTTTGGAATGGCAACTTCTTCTTCAACACCAGATCTCCCTTTTGGAATTCCCTTGGGAAAATTTTCTTCTCATGAGCCCTTATCATCCTTCTCTGATACATTTTCCCATGACATAGTGCTTTCAGTCTTTTCTCTTCAATTAAGTTCAGCTGATCATGTCTTGCTTGAACCCATTCTGCTTCTTCCAAATTTGCTTCCTTTAAGACACGGAGCGATGATATTTTAACCTCAATGGGTAGCACAACTTCCATTCCATATACCAATAAGAAAGGTGTTACCCTAGTGGAAGTTCTTACTACAGTTCGATAAGCAAATAAGGCAAACGGCAACTTCTCATGCCAATCTTTATAGGTATCGGACATTTTTACAATTATCTTCTTAATGTTCTTATTCGCAGCCTCCACTGCCTTATTCATCTTCGGGCGATATACTACAGAATTATGATGTTTAACATTGAACTGCTCACAGACTCCACTTATCATCCTATTGTTCAAATTTGAAGCATTTTCGGTGATGATACTTTCAGGTAAGCCGCAGCGACAAATGATTTCCTTTTTCAAAAACTTACAAACCGTGGATCTAGTAACATTTGCATACGAGGCTGCTTCCACCTATTTCATGAAATAATCAATGGCTACCAGGAGAAAACGATGCACGTTTGATGCCTTAGGGTGAATCTTACAGATGGCATCAATGCCCCACATGGAAAATGGCCAAGGGGCTTTCATAACATGAAGAGGTTGAGGTGGCGTATGAACCTTGTTAGCATGAATTTGGCACTTGTGACATTTGCGAGAATAGTTGATGCAATCACCTTCCATGGTTGACCAATAATATCCAAGACACATGATTCTCCTGGCCATGGTGAAACCACTAGGATGAGTTCTGTAAACTCCTCCATAAACTTCTTCTACAATTAATTGTGTCTCTTTTGCCCCCACGTATCTTAGAAGCACTTGATCATGACTTCTCTTGTATAGAATCTCTCCATCAAGAACATACCCTGATGCCATCTTCCTGATCATTTTCTTTTCATTATTTGTAGCTTGAGGCGGGTATTGCTGAAATTTTACATATTGCAAGATGTCATGATACCACGACCATCCATCCATCTTTTCTTCTCCATCATAAAAATGAGCTGGAGAGTTAAGCATATATAACCTGATGGGCATCATCTCAGATCTTTCGTTTACCCTAAACATGGCGGCTAAGGTGGCTAAAGCATCAATCATTTAGTTGTATTCTCTGGGGAGATATTTGAAAGTGATCTCATCAAATTCCTTGGTCAACTCAAAAACTAGCTTGTGATATCCCAACAACTTTGCATCTTTTGTCTCCCATTCGCCACGTATCTGATAAATGACTAACGCAAAGTCCCCAAAAACTCTTAGGGTATGAATTTTCCTCTTTATAGCCTCTCTTAGACTCGTTATACAAGCCTCGTACTCTGCCATGTTATTAGTGCAAAAGAACTTCAAATAACTAGTAAAAGGGTAATAATCTCCTTCCGGTGAAACCAGAACTACCCCTATACCTCTCCCTAATGCATTTGTTGGGCCATCAAAGTTCATAACCCAAGATTCTATTGAAGCTTCATCATCTTCGGTGATACACATCAAGTTTTCATTAGGAAAATTGAAGTTTAATGCTTCATAGTCATCACAGGCGCGACTTGCCAAAAAGTCTGCTATGGCACTTCCTTTTATCGCTTTTCGGCTCACATACTGGATATCAAACTCTGATAATAACATCTACCATCGTGCTAATCTTCTTGATAAGGTTGGAGCTTCCATCATGAACTTTAGTGGGTCCAACTTCGAGATTAGCCATGTAACGTGATAAAGCATGTATTGTCTTAGCCTTTTAGCTGCCCAAACCAGAGCACATCACAACTTTTCAATTGACGAATATCTTGTTTCACAATCAGTGAACTTCTTGCTCAAGTAATATATCACCTTTTATTTTCTTCTAGCATCATCATGTTGTGCTAACACACAACCCATGGAATTTTCATAGACTATTAAGTACAAGATCAACGGTTTCCCTGAAACAAGTGGTACTAATACTGGAGGATTGCTCAGCTGTTCTTTGATCTTTTCAAAGGCCGCTTGACATTCTTTATCCCAAGTCCCCGGTTTATTCTTTCTGAGTAGCCTAAACATTGGATCACACCTATCAGTTAGCTGAGAAATAAAGCATGCGATGTAATTTAATCGTCCCAAGAAACCTCGAACTTCCTTTTGTGTTTGAGGTAGGGAAAGTTCATGTATGGCTTTTATCTTATCAGGGTCGGTCTCAATCCTTCTTCTGCTTACAACAAAACCTAATAATTTTCCAGATGTGACTCTAAATATGCACTTACTTGGATTGTACTTTAACAGAACTTTCTCAATCTTAGAAAGAGCTTTTCTAAATTGACCATATGTTCTTCTTCAGATCGAGATTTGGCGATCATATCATCGACGTATACCTCTACTTCCCTATGTATCATATCATAGAAGAAAGAGACCATGGCCCTCTGATAGGTTGCCCCTGCATTCTTAAGTCCAAATGGCATCACTTTATAGCAAAAAGTTCCCCATAACGTCACAAAAGTTGTATTTTCCATGTCTTCTAGGAACATCTTGATCTGGTTATACCCAGAGAAACCATCCATGAAAGAGAAAAGTGAATGACCAGCTGTGTTGTTAACTAAAGTGTCAATATGTGGGAGTGGGAAATTGTCCTTTGGGCTTGCCTTATTGATATCCCTATAATCAACACACATTCGTACTTTTCCATCCTTCTTTGGTACCGGAACAATATTTTCCACCCATTCTGGATACTTGGCTACCTCGAGGAATCCTGCATCATATTGCTTTTTACCTCATCCCTGATCTTGAGAAGTGTTTCAGCCTTCATTCTTCTCAGCTTTTGCTTTACCGGTTCACATCCTTCTTTTATAGGGAGCCTATGCATGATGATGTCTGTGTCAAGGCCAGGCATATCTTGATACGACCAAGCAAAAATATCTTTAAATTCTTTCAAGAGCTCGATCAAACTTTGTCTGGCTTTGGTCGTGATGGTAGTACCAATCTTCACCTCTCGTTTTTCTTCTACGGTTCTGAGGTTTAATATCTCTAGTTCCTCTTCATGTGGTAGAATATGCTTTTTCTCTTCTTCTACCATTCTGAGCATATCACTGGGTACATCATATTCTTCCTCATCGTCAATATTTCCAATTTCGTCCAAGCATAGAGGTAATTCAAAGTCAACCTTGAAGTCAGACTCAGATTCATTTATGTTAATGATATCTGAAGACCTGAAAAGGAAATAGGCAAAAGATATATACAAAGGGAATAAACAAAATGAATGGAATGCTTTTTATGCTTTTAACTTTATGGTTTTCATTTTGTTTTGGTTATGGAAAGAAAGTTTGCCACACAAGATTTAAGGAAATGCATCTTTTATTGATTTCAAATTAAATGTTTGACATATGCCATTTACATAAGATCCCCAATTGTCTCTGCGCCTGGAGCAAAGGGGTTAGTTTTAAGAATTACTCTAAACATGTCTTAAAGACTACATGAATTTCTTCAGCAGTCCAATTGTCAAGCTCAGAGCAAGGGCAGATCATTGACAGGTACTGGCTCTCTTCTTCTTCTTTAGTCACAGCATTAATGCTCAGCTTTTGAAATACTTCACATAGAGTGCTCTTTCCTTTTCCTTCTTCACTGGCTGAGGTATTTGGATCCAACATGCCTCCAGATATAAAGTTATGGTTCAGAGGAGGGAAAGTCACCGGTTCCCATTCAATTTCCTCTCCCTTCAATCTATCTCTTCCCCTATCTTGATGATTTCTGATTTCAGCTCTTCTTTGCCATTTTGTTGGGCTTGAAGCCCAAACTAAACCGATCTTTTTTTATGGGATCATTACGGGATACAACCTTCCCTGATGTCTTCTTCCAAGTCTTTTCCGATTTCAGCTCTTTTTCTGAGTGTTTGCTTTACCTGCATTTTTGCGCAGCTTGATAATTCTGGTTCTGGCACCTTGTTTCCTTCGGTGACAAAGGTTGTATTGACTAGCTCCAACATCCTGAAATGACACTCGAGGGCACCCTCATCGATTTTGATGAAGGGTGCATCAGTGGTTATTGATGTAATGATTTCCTCCTCTGCACCGACAGTTATTAATTGACCATCGATCACAAACTTCAGCTTCTGGTGTAAAGTATATGGGACTTCTCCTGCTGCGTGAATCCATGGGCGCCCAAGCAGGCAACTATAGCTAGGTCTTATATCCATAACCACAAACTCAACATCGAAGGTCACTGGTCCAATTTGCAAAGTCACCTCAATTTTCTCTAATACCTCCTTCTGAGTTCCATCAAATGCTCTAAACGTATTTTGATAAGTTCTCATATGAGAACTGTCTATTGGTAGTTTCTTCAATGTAGCTAGTGGTAGAACATTTAGCGTCGACCCATTGTCAATAAGGATACTTGGTAACATATGTCCTTTACATCTGGTGGTGACGTGCAAAGCTTTGCAAGATCCCATTCCTTCACCTGGTATTTTCTCATCATTGACGAGATAAAATTGTTAACGGTAATGTTACTGACTAACATTTCCATCTTATCAATTGTAATCTCCTTTGATACGAATGTTTGGTTCAAAATCTTTAGCAAGGCCTCACGATGGCCCTCAAAACTTAGTAGCAGAAAAAGCATAGAAATTCGAGCTGGAAGCTTGTGGATTTGCTCCACAACACTGTACTTACTGTGTTTTAAGATCTTCAAGAATTCCTGAGCCTCTGACTCCTTTACAGGCTCATAATATGTTGTCAGTTTTCCTTGAAGAAATCGCTATCATCTTCTTTTCCTGGCTCTTCAGCAGCGGCTTTCCTTTGCATCGCATCTCTATCCTCTGCTATTGGCTGGGAATAGAGCCTTCCATTCCTCGTGAAACGGCTCACCTCATTAACTGGTTATTCTTTATCCTGAACAGATGTTTCTCCTGGGACTGTTACTTCACAACTATAATTCCAAGGGACCTGCTTACTATCCTTATACGTATATGACACTAGTGCTTTGATTATGAGTCGCAGAGTTACATACTTTGCTAGCTCGCCAACTCTTGTTTTAGCCTTAATAACTAAAGGCTTCATTATGGTGTAGTCCCTTTTAGAGGATGACTCCTCTGATGCACATACATCCAGCAAACATTCATTGTCTTCTTTCTCAAAGAACTCAAGTTCTTTCTTATTCATATTGTCCTGAATTAGTTGCTTAAACTCCAAGCAACAATCAATCTCATGTCCTTCCTTGATGTGATACTCACAGTATGATTCTTACTCAATTTTCAGTTTCTGGGCTCATTCTTCCAACATTCCTACTACCACCATCTGAGCCCATATCCACCTCATGGGAGATCTAACTTCAACAACATATTCCTTAATCACCTTATCTTCCTCCTCAATGATTGCATTCACCCATGCTTTTTGATGATTTGTCAAGGGGTTTCCTTTATCTTCCGACGTATCAAATGACAGCATCCCTGATTTTCTTAAGTCATCTACCACCCTTTTGAATGCAGTACAATTTTCAATGGTATGCCCCTAACTCCTGCATGATATTCACATTGCGCCTTCTCATCATACCATTGTGGATATGGTGGTGATAATGGAGGAACATGTCTTGGCAACACCATATGGGATTTGATCAACTCAGCAAACAATTCTGCGTATGTCATCGGGATAGGAGGAGAATATGGTTTTGAGCTCCCTTGATACCTTCATTCTTCTTTTGGAGGATTTGTGACTGCTGGAGCTGTGGTCGAGACATTGGGTTTGTTGAAGACTACCCCTTCGAGTAACTAGGGTTATAGACATTAGCAACATTG
Source organism: Hibiscus mutabilis (assembly GCA_019671005.1). Classification (NCBI taxonomy): domain Eukaryota; kingdom Viridiplantae; phylum Streptophyta; class Magnoliopsida; order Malvales; family Malvaceae; genus Hibiscus; species Hibiscus mutabilis. The sequence goes on from CM033716.1 coordinate 66,309,684, forward strand.
ACTATATTGTCTCTCTTTTTGTAGGGTTTCTTAGTTTCCCCACTGTCCAACCTTCCATTTTTCATTGCCGCAAGTATCAATTCTCCATTTATAAGCATGTCCGCAAAACTCTTTGTGGCATGGTTGAGCATACGATCATAGAAAGATCCCTTTAATGTCTCCATGAACATCGGGGTGATCTCACTTTCCAACAATAGTGGCTGGACTTGGGCAACTACGTCCCTCCATCTCTGCGCGTACTGGCGGAAGCTTTCATAGTGCTTTTACTCTAATCCTTGCAGAACTAAATGAGTTGGTACCATGTCTGAAACATGCATGTACTGCTCGCTGAAGGCTCTAGACAGATCTTTCCATGATCTTATGTTGATTCGACTTAGCTGCGTATACCAGCACGCAGCTAACCCTACTAGGTTGTCTTGGAAGCAATGGATAAGCAACTTCTCGTTCTCCGGTTACATTGACATTTTTCTACAATACATAGTCAGATGCGCTGCAAGGCATGTCGTTCCATTGTATTTTTCAAAATCAGGAACCTTGAACTTTGGTGGTACTATCAGATCAGTCACTAGGCTTAAATCCTTGGCATCCATTCCTCCATATATACCTCCTTCTTGGAATGACTTGATCATTTCTTCTAATTTCTCATAACGATCCTCCCATTTCTTTTTAGCTTTCACTTTGTCGGCAATTTCATCGAGATCAGGCACCTCAATAACTTCCTCATAGCTTATTTTCCTATCATTCCGCGCTGACGCTTCAGCAATATATGGGGAAACTTTGACCTTAGACGATTGAGCTTCCCTTTGTATGCTCATATGAACAAAGGCCATCCCTTGAAATTTTGGCACTGCATCAGGGTCCTTAAAACCTAGCATGGCTACAATTGAACCAACCTTCTTTTGGTGAACTAACTATATTTGTTGCTTTAGGTCTATCTCCAGCTTGTCTAACCTATCCTGGGTATTCTTTTGGTTGCTTTCTAAGGTTAACACTCTATCTTCCATTGCTCTGACTTGAGATCGAGTACCGTACTTGTGGCTTGTTTTTGCTATTTTGATTTTCTGTCATTTTTATTTAAGTTAGATTCTTATTATGTCATGTATGCATGCACAAATGAAAGTAAAAAACTATTAAACACAAAGGAATGAAATATAAATGCATGAATGCAAGCGAAGGGCCATCAATTCCATGAAACAATTGCTCAAGAAACAACTCTTTTAGTGGATATAAAATGGTCATTATTACATCAAGTTTTGTTTACAAATATTTTTCAGCTTGAATTCCAGTTCTTTGATTTCTTCAATGAGCCACACAAGCCTCGGTTCCACTTCTCCTGCTGGCTTGATGTACTAACGAAGAGTTACAGCTTCAGTGGCTAGCATCATCACGTGTCGAGCCACATCTTGTACCCGAGTCATGACAGTCCTGTCAAACTCATCTCGTTCTTGGAATCTTTTAGCCATGTCCATAAGACGTGTGAACCAGTAGTCATCACCTCCCTCAGTGATGTCTTCAAGGACCAAGATCTTTGTCCTACATTCCTGGATGATGTTATCCATTCCTTCAACCTGTTTCTTCAAGGCATCATTCTCACTTAGACAGGCCTGAAGTTCAATATAAACGTGATGGTTCTGAAGTCTATGCAACGAGTGGTTCAGATCATCTATTTTGGCTTGCAACTTAGCAACACAAGCCCGACTCTGCTTTAGCTCTTCACTGGTTTGGTCATTTGCCTTCTGCAACTCAAATAAGCGAATCTTGTTGTCATAGACTTTCCTCTTCCATACGGCCATGCTTTCTTTATCGCTTTCACGGACCCGTTTGCCATTTCCATTTTCAGTTGCTAGCTTACTCTTCTTCCTCTCTTCTGCAAGGGCTTGTCGGCATTTCTCAACCTCGCGCCTTTCTCGTTTCTTTTCTTTCCCTACGGCATGCTCGACTTCTAGCTTCCATTGTTCGGGAGTCTTTCTCAAATCAGCATTCTTAAAAGCGGTCTAAAGCTTGAGGAAGTCAACCCTTTGGATCTCAAACTTCTTTTCTAGGTCTTCATACAACTTTACTACTCGCTTCGTTTCCCCTTTGTACTTTTCAACATCAAGGCCTGACTCAAACTTGTCTATTTGGTTCTGCTCTTGCAAAGCTTTTATCTCCAGCTTAGCCCTTCTTAATTCTTCTCTCAAGATGTCAGCTTCTGTAGGGACTACCTTTAAGTGTTCCTCTAGAGACTTAGCTTGCCCAGATGTAGGTGCTATGACCTTGTCATTCATCCTCGTATGCCTCCAAATGTCATAGTCCAGGGTGTACTTGCAGTGGCTATCAGATTCTAGCTTCATGTGATAACAATGGTTCCATGCATTGCTGATTGTCTGAACCTTCTGTCTGAACTCACCTTGGAACTCGAAGTCTGATGAGCCAAGACCGGTAGTGAATGGGATAAACTGCCAAGACCCATACTGGCGAGATACTAGCAAAGGGGCACATCCAATTCCTCCCCACAAACCTAGCAACATTAGGAATTTGAAATATCCACATTTGTACAAAAGCTTGGTGTGACCCATCCAAGGAACCCTCCATCTAATGTCCTCGTCATGACGACCCCTGAATATATCAATCCATTTGTTCTTCTTAACAACATACCACTTCTTTGCCAAAAATTCCCAAAGAGGTGAGAAGTTCGAGGAAAACACATTTGACAAAGCTAATATCGGGCATTTCTAGAAATGGTTGAGGGCCCAAACTTGTATAAGTGGAATACATCCTCCAAACAAACACCTTCAACCTTTTAGCAGGCATTGAGGGAAATGAAGGTTTCAGCAAGTACAGTTGGTACCAGATTGACTCCTCTTTTCAGTTATTCAAGGAAATCAAGTAATGCCACATCAATGTTTTCTAGAACCTTCAGAAAGATGACTAAACCATAAATTGCAATGACTAGGAGATCAACCCTCTTCTCTCTGTTGGGGTGGATTGAGATTATACTTCTGACGCTTAACCAAGGGAAATTAAAGGTTCCTCCTCTCTTCTGTATCAACCCCTTTACCCAACCATCACTCATACCAGCAAATGCCTGAAGCTTTGCATGTGGGTTTTTGTTTTTAGGTTGAAAAGGGCCAAGTACTCTTCGAATGTAGGCATCATGTTTTCTTTATTAAAAGTGAAGCAGCAATATCCCGGATTCCAGAATTAAACCAAGGCTTTCAGTAATTGCTCATCAACCCTTACGTACAAGAGGTAGGCTATGTCACCATAGACTTCATGGAACCACTGCTTGGTCTCATAATCAAAGTGCTCCCAGATTTCCTACAATTCTTGCACATTGTTTTGCTTGATGCTGATGTGGGCATATTTCGAAGTCTCTTTCTCATGATCAGCTACTAGACTGCCTCCAAATGTTTGCTGATTCACCTCGGACCAATGTTGGACTTTTGCATTTTCATCTTCACTTTTCAAAATCCCTCCGTCCATAAAAAGAGCTTTTCAAATTTGAACAATGATTTTGAGAATCAACCCCTTCTATATATGTAATGATGTGGCATGAATGGTTATGTAAAACAACAAGACAAGAGGAACAAAGATTAGAATATAGAAAACATAAACAATTTAAAAACAATTATGGGCAGCACATTCCAATACTCCAGGACATGTCTTCCTTTAGTACTAAACCCTAGGTTTTCCGTATGGCTCTATTGGTGTGGGCTCTATGTTCTCAAACATTTGGGTTCTAAAAGGTACCCGAGCTATCGTTGTTGTACCCTACTAAGGGTAGCAAGGCCTCTGGTTCTCACCCATTATAGGCTTCAAACGAACCAAGTTCAACTTAGGAGGACTCACTTCCTATGTCTTCTCGAAGAATCAATATCCTTATGAAGACATGAGGCATATGAATCCCAAAGGTACTTGCTACGCTCATATGGAGAATCAGTATTCTGACATGAGCAAAGCGTTTCCCCTCACTTAACAATTGGGTAGAGCTCGGGAATAGATCTTTTTGAAACATTTTTAAATGCGTAAAATAGAATTACATTCATTTAGCGGACAAATAAATTGAAACCTTTTTGAACTTGCAAATTCCTTTTCTAAAAACATTTTGAAAACAATTTGTGGTCTGACCCTCTTTTGTTTTTTAAAAAACAAAATTTTCCCAGCGGAGTCGCCAAGCTGTCGCAACCGTTTTTAAAGAAAAAGGTTTTGACGTTTTGGAAAACTTTATAAAAACACGGAGTCGCCACCAATCTTTTTTAAAAAGTGTGATTGTATCACTTTTAAAATAAGGGTATTTGGATAAAACATTTTATTTATCAAAATTACATTTTATTCCATGAAAACAAGAGAAAATAGGTTCGGGGGTCAATTACGTGTGGGGAAGGATTAACACCCCCACAACGCCTAAAAAATTGGTACCTTAACTGATTTCAAAAGCATTTTCAAAACTAGAATTTGCAAGTTCACAAAATTTCAATTTTATTTGTCCGTAAAATGAATGTAAAACAATTTTAGCGGCCTTATCGCCCGGGAAATGAACTTTAATCACTGCCAACACTCCTGGCGCTAACTCGTCATTCCCGTTTGATAAGACACCGCATTAATTAAGTTTTCACTTTTTGAACAAATAAACAAGAAAATTAAATGTGTTAATGAATATTAATTGTAAGTCTAAATAGTGAATAATCCTAAAGAAATGACTATATTCTTTTTAATTATTAAGGTTATAATATAATTAAGTGTGTTTTATTGAAAATGAATAATGTTTTACATACATGTCTCTAATCTAAGTTTTAAGTCCCTAATCCTAAGGTTTATCATGCATACGAATATATACATAAAATGCATAAAAGAAATAATTAATTAAATAAATAACTAAGTAATTACTTAAAATTAAATAAAGAAAAAGGATTTTTATATATATTTTAAAAAAATATGAATTAAGGACTAATTTGAAAGAAAATCAAAATGTGAGGGTTAATTCGAAAATAATTAAAAAATTGGTGCCGAATTAATAGGAAAAAAGATGAAAATGAAACAATTGAAAACTAAAGAGCTGGGACGTGAGATCCAGGAAAGAAGGGCGCGGGTTACACTCGGGTTCGGGTCGGGTCAAACGGGTTAGTATATATATTAAATATTATAAGAGGTTTCATTTTATAATTTCTCCCCCAAATGAATCAAAACCAGCATTGTGAAATTCTCTGAAGGCATTCATCGTGTTCTTCATGAATTGAAGAACACGGTGGTGGTCCACTGTGCCGGCCGCCTTCTACCGGCGCCGGCGGCGAAATTCCCAGATTTCGGTCAGTTTTCCAGATTCTGGTGACGTTTCGAACACACAAAAAAGATAAAATAATTCTTTTATTCTTTATTTAAACTGAAATATAAAGTAAATGGATAGGATAATTACCAGAACTTGCTCCTTTTATTGCTTCTGAACGCTGAATACAAATTGCTTGCTCTTTACAAATTCTGAATGCTAGTATCTACTGTAATTGCTATGTGTAACTCTTATCGAATTGTTTGTTAATTCTTCTTCTTGTTGTCCTTGTTATAATGATTTACAATGCTATTTATAGTACAAGAGATGCCTAAATCCTAAGCCCAAATCCTCAATTTCTTCCCCTCTGATTGCATGATTCTTGCCATGGCACCGATTTGGGGATTTTGGTCTTATGCTTTGGTTCTGAATTACCTTTTGCATATGTAATCGTAGCTTGATTCTCGCCAGATCTTTGAATTAGGGATTATCTCTTCATGTTTTGCTCATGATTTTCCAGTTGGGGCTTTGAATTAAGGATTGTAATCCCTATTGATTTTATCTTGACCTATTTCTGCCCCGATTTAGGGATTTAACCCCTTTTGTTCTTCTGTTTGTATGTTTCTGATGACTGGAATGGCGTCGGGAGGAACCATCGGAGCAAGTGGAGTGTCGAAGAAGATAAAGCAGACGACCAGAGTTGAATTGTCGTGCGCGTGGTTGCCACGCGCGAGTGGTAATCCGCGTGATATACCCCGAAGCGACCTGAGCCGTTGGATAGCATCTTGATCGAACGGCTGAGGAGTTGAGGCGCTATATCATCCCCAATTGGCATGACCTACGCCGTTGGATTTGCCCCTTGATCCAACGATCCTGATTCAGCTGCGCATAAAGAAAGAAGACAGGCGTTAGGGTTTTCTTTTTGGGTTATAAATGGGCCAGACGAGCATTTTGTATATTGGACTTTTTGTATTTTTTATTAATGGATTCTAATTTGAATTAAATGGACCTTTCATTTATTTTTAATTACAATTGGGCTATGTATTTCATATGTTTTGGTTTTAATATATAATGTATATAACCCATGTTAATTCTATATAAACAACTATATACTAATTTAAACATACGACACATAAAAAATCTAATTAACTAATTATAACACATTGTATGAGACCTAAATTAATCTAATACTACATTAATATTATAATACCCTAAGTATATTAGCAATGTTACATGATATTCAAATAATCCTAACATAGTTAAAATAAAGAAGTTAAGTGAAAATTCAGTGACATCACCATCCTGGATTGGAGACCTCCGAGGAATGTTGGTGAGGTCAGAAGCTTTCTCGGTTTAGCCGGGTATTATCGACATTTTTTCAAGGGATTCTCATCCATTTCCGCAAGCTTGACTAAGCTAAAAAACAAAGATACACCCTTTGTTTGGTCAGAGAACCAACAATGAAGCTTCGATCAGCTTAAATAAGCCCTGACTCATGCTCCGGTTCTCATCCAACTAGCATTGGGCAAGGAGTACATTGTTTACAGTGATGCATCTCATTTGGGACTGTGATGTATCCTAATGCAAGATGGAAATGTGGTAGCTTAAACTTTAAGGCAACTAAAACCACACGAGTTGAACTACCCTATACACAATCTGGAATTGGCAGCTATCGTGTTTGCACTCAAAGTTTGGAGACATTACTTGTATGGGGAGAAATGCAACCTGTTCACAGACCACAAGAATCTCAAATACCTTCTAACTCAGAAAGACTTGAATCTGAGGCAAAGGAGATGGTTAGAATTGTTAAAGACTACGATTTGATTATCGACTACCATTTAGGGAAAGAAAATGTGGTTGCTGATGCCCTTAGTCGCAGAACATACTCGGGTAACTCTTCAAAATCTAAATCCTAGAATAATCTATTCGAATTAAACCTTTCTTTACTTGCAAGTAACCATTCGAAAACCTCCCTTAATGGTCTTGTCTATTCGTTCATAGCTTCCTTGGCTATCAATGCTCATTTTCGTTTATCCAAAGGACGATTCAGATCTTCAGAAGATCATTCCAAGCTCGATTCAGAGTCTAATTTTAACTTCTCCCTCAAGTCGAATGGACTCCTCTATTTCAAAGATAGAGTATATGTTTCTAACAACGAGGAACTAAGACACGAGATGTTACAAGAAGCTCACCAAAGCTCTTTCTCGATTCACCCTGGATCGGTTAAGATGTGCAAGGACCTAAAGCCACTATACTGGTGGCCAGTCATGAAATCGGCTATCACAGACTTTATTTCAAAGTGATTAACTTGTCAGAGGGTCAAAGCCGAGAATCAAGTCCCTACTGGATTTCTCCAACCAATCGAATTCCCTTAGTGGAAATGGGACCGAATTACAATAGACCTCGTTACTGGTCTTCCTTACACTCTAAGAAAGAATGATGTTGTGTGGGTGATTGTTGATAGATTCACAAAGTCTACTCACTTCATCCTTGTACGAATGAACATGAGCTTGGATACCTTAGCCGAGCTGTACATCCGTGAAGTGATTCGATTACATGGTGTACCTACAGCTATAATCTCTGATCGAGGCCTCGGATTTTCTTCTCTATTTTAGAATTCCTTGTAGAAGGCTCTAGGAGCTAAAGTGTAATTCTTTCGTTTTGATAGTTTTTTCGATTATATGCCTTAGTACAACCTTTCATCCTCAATCAGATGGACAATCTGAAAGAATCATCCAAGTGCTTGAAGACATGCTACATGCTTGTGTTATAGACTTCGAAAAGAATTGGGAGAAATCTCTACCCCTAATAGAGTTTGCTTACAACAATAGCTACCAGACATCTATCCAGATGGCTCCCTTCGAAGCTCTATACGAGAGGAAATGTAGAACTCCCTTGTGCTGGTCAGAATTGGGAGAAAGTAAAGTTTTAGGACCTCAATTACTCAGAGAAACCGAAGAACAAGTGAAGGTCATTCATGATCGATTGAAAGCAGTTTCGATAGACAGAAAGCATATGCAGACTTGAAAAAGAGAGACATCCAGCATAATGTTGGAGATAAGGTCTTCCTGAAAGTGTCTCATTGGAAGAAAGTCTTTTAGTTTGGAAGAAAATGGAAACTCAGTCCCCGATTCATCGGTCCATTTGAAGTCATTGAAAGGATAGGGACAGTGGCCTATCGATTGGCTCTTCCTAGTGAATTTGACAAGATTCACAATGTCTTTCATGTATCTATGCTCAGAAGGTATAGATCTGATCCATCACACGTATTAGAGCCTGAAGAAGTGGAATTTAATTCTGACTTGTCTTACGAAGAAGAACCAGTCTAGATTCTTTATCGTGAAGTTAGAAAGCTCAGGAACAAAACTGTTCCTCTTGTCAAAGTCTTGTGGAGAAACCACAAGGTAGAAGAGGCAATGTGGGAATCGAAAGAAGTCATGAGGAAAAAATATCCTCACCTATTCGATTCAGGTAAATTCGAGGACGAATTTATTTTAGGGGAGAATTGTAACACACCTAAATTGGGCCTAGATTTGATATCACTGTGTAGAGTTCTAACTAATTAAATCATGCTTTAATCAAAAGGAAACCTAGGAGTAAATTATGAGAAATAAAAAGAAAGGCACTCAAATTGTTATGATCAATTCGAATTGTCATTAAACCGAATGATCAAATTAAAAAGGGACCAAAATGTTATAGCCAACAAGTTAGAGTGCCAAATTAAAAGGGCCATAATAGAATCAAATTGCAATACAAGAAATGCATGGCAAATTTAAATTTGATAGTGGACTATCCATTTGTTACTTAAGCAAGGTCCATTCGGCCACTATGGGGGAAAACTCCTTCTTCCTCATTTGAGCATGTCGAATGTGTTAGGGAGAATGAGAGAAGAGAGAACTTAGTGTGAGAAAGCTTGAAAAATAAGGACCAAGCTTTGGTAAGACAAAAAATTGAGTTATAATTCACGTTAAGGAAGGTAACAACACGTTGATTCATTCAATTTTATACTTGAAATGTTAATTATGTGGTGGTCTTGTTGCTTAATTCGAAATTGTACAAATATGAACTTATTGCTTTGAATTTATATGACGGTTGATGTTGTTGAAATCATGGGTTAGTTTGAATAGGGCTTGCTGATTATACTAATTGTGTATACATGATTATGTGTAAGTGATGCTGGAAAACGAATACATATAGTCGGATTGGTTAAAGCTAGGCAATGGACTGCTCAAATGGTGAATTAAAGGAATGTTGTTGATCAAATGGATCAATTCGAATATAGTACTATAATGCCCTGTTTTAATCACATTGATAGGTGAATTGGACTGACCTAGAAATGTAAGAATATGAATATAAGTTGAATTATAATGTTATAATCTTGTTTAAATGAATTATGAAGCTAGAAGCTTAACCTAGTGTAATTTGCCCAGAAAACTCTGTTCTAGGCAATAACTTTGAAAAAAAATCACCATAAATAGTAGTGGTGGAATTTAAGGCTGAAATTTATATGAATGAAACCTTAATATGTCTAGTTTCATTAGGAACAAACATAACTGAATTCTAGATTGTAAAATGGAATTTAGAGAAGAAACACTAGTGACAGTGCAAATTGTCCAGTGTTGTAAATTGCCCTGTCTTTAAGCTAAAAAATTGTATTAATTGGCAAAGAATTAAAATCCAAGGCCTGTACGGTTAGAAAGATGGTTAAGTTAGCTTTCTAACGGTATAAAAGGTTCTAAATTCTGACGTACGAAATGAAAGATATGGGCAATTGAGTAAGCAATGCACCTGCTGCTTGGCAACAACAGTTTAGGTATCGTGGCAGCAGTTTTGTAAACTGTTTTATAAACAGTTAGGACAGTTTGGTTACTGCCCTATTTCTGCCAAAATTGGAATGTATATATGTAAGCATGTTGTTGATTATTAAACATGTGTATTTGGACAGTTCCAATGTATAAAAATTGTTAGAATATAGACTGTCCAGTTCATGCATAAATTAGTATGTACATGGTTGTTATGTTGTGCACTAGCAATGTTGCCATGATTGAATGATTGTGCAAACCTGTTTTGACATGTATTTGCTTGTGTAATGTATTAGAACAAAGAGTAAACCTTGTCGAGGAAAAAGGAAGAGTTGGTCAAAAAAGTGGCAAGCATAAGGGAGTTTGGATCCAAGACTAAGCTAGCTTGGGAGTTTTGTGAGTGTAGCTAAAATAGGGTTGGACTTAGGTCCTAACCAAAGTCACTATGTCTAAATTCTTGTATTGCTAAGTATGCATGATTTGATTTAATAAGGGAAGTATGAATTAAGCTAAATGCATGAAACATGAACCTTGTTGAATTTTAGTTATCAAGGCCATTGGAAGCCGATAGGGCCGTGTTATTAGGTTGGATGTCGAGACGGTAGGAAGAAGCTGGCTGGATGTGGCCAAAATTCTTGTGGGAGTCAGTTGTCTATCAGATATCCCTCCATCAATACCATTGTTTAGCAGGGAGAAAAAATTCACTTAAAAGTCAACACGGCTGAGTTCAACGACGACTGGTGTTGGATAGACCAAGAGCAACCAAAAAGTCTCCCCGAGCACTCACCAGGAAGTCATAGCAACAATCCTAAATTGGCGTCTTTTGGTATTGCAAACAGGGCGAATTCCAAGACCGTGGGAAATGCTGAAGAGTTATGGTAGGGGTTGGATTGTGGCGATAATGACCAAGTTGGATCGCTACGTGGTTTTATGATGACTGAGTCCAGGCCATCACCTTTACAGATAGCAGAGGACAAGGGGCTGACTCAAAGGACTCGATAGGCTATAATTATATACTATTTATAATGATTAATTCCTTCATATTCTAATTATATCTTGAGCTTAATTTTGGAAATTATGTTTGTTTTGATTTAGAAGGTGAAATATGGATGCAATGATGAGATTTAACTCAAAAGCATGTTTTTAGCTTTCCAAGTGAAAATCAAGTCTTTTGGAAAAAAAAAGTAGAACTGGGCAGAAGCTCATCTTCGATAAGGCGTGACCACGCCTTGTAACTGATGCGAGACTGGTGTCTGGTGTGAAGATCTGAACTTTTGAAGCCAAATATGTGATGAAGCCTACTTTTATGATTATTTCCAATATTTTGGAAGTGTTGGACTAAGAATCAATCTCTTTTATTAATTAGGATTTTATTTATTTAGATTTCCTTTTATTTTATCTTTCCTTATTTGATTAGAACTCAATTAAAGGAGATTTACTTTTAGGTTTAGGGTTTTTCTCTCTATATAAAGAGCTCAATAGGTCTCTTAGAGGGTATCTTATTTTTTATCTTTAGAGCACTTCTTCTTCATCTCTTGTTATTTTCTTCCTCCGTGTGTGGCTAAGGCTTTTATTTCTGATTCAAGGGTGAAGTGATTCCGCTGTAATTTTGTGAGGCTTATACTAAACTAGTATTTCTCCTTTAATCCAAGTAATCTTTATTTCTCGTTCTTATTTTTATGAATGTTTGATATTGATTAAATTGACACCTTAATTCGATATTGAATGTTCTATCGCTATCCATGACGCAAGTAGCAAAGGGTAAGACTCATGTTTTGTGTTCGTTAGACTACACATCACGCATGATAGTCCCTAGGGAAATAAATGTACAAAATTAATTTGATTGATTTTGTTTTAGTCATTCTCATTAATCTTAATGCTATCATTGATTTTATTTAATGGTAAGTTTCGATTTGAATGTTTGTTGCTATGTCCCCCAAGTAGACTAATTGATTGCAAAAGGAGAATATTTGCTTGTTGTGGTGTTCTCCAAGTAGACTAATTTCTTGGATACGAGAAATTCATCTTTAAGCCTATGAACAAAGTTAAGATTGGATGAAAATCACACCTTTGAATTGGAAGTTCGGTAAGATTGATTTTTTTTAATTTTAATATTCAGCTTTTAGTTATTCTCTCATTTGTCCTTAATTCAACAATCCAAACACCCCCATTTTACTTTTTTTGTTTTATCATTGAGATTCTAATTTTAGCACTCTTGGGATTCGACATGATCTTATTACTACTACAACAAATTAATTTAGTAAAATCCATTTTTATTTTACAGGACTTTGACAACCCTGTCAAAATTGGTGTCATTTCGGGAACTATTTTTAGTTTCTCATTGTTTATTTTACTTTTTTATGACCCGTTCTTAAATTTTTGATTTAAAATATATTTTGAAATTGAGAAGACAACTTGTAGATTAAGAAAAGAGACTAAAGAGAGGAAAGGTTTTCTTAAAGAAGAAGCGGAAATAGATTTGACTATTGGTCATTTATCTATTTTTGAAGTAGTAAAAGAAAGAATGGCGAACAGAACTCTCAAGGAGTTAGCCACACCGAATCTAAATCAACAACCTTTATGGATTACTTTTCCTAATTTTGAAGGTGATTTTGAATTAAGATCTGGTTTAATTCACTTACTTCCCTCTTTTTCATGGACTTGCAGGTAAAGATCCTCATAAACACTTGAAAGAGTTCCATTTTGTATGCTCCGGGATGAAGCCACATGGAGTCACCGATGAGCAAATCAATCTAAGAGCTTTTCCCTTTTCTTTAAATGACCAAGCAAATTTTGGCTCTATTATCTACCATTCGGATCAATTACGACATGGAATGAGATGAAAAAATTTTTCTTAGAGAAGTTTTTTCTTGCATCTAAAGCCGTTAACATCAAAAAGAAATTTATGGCATCACGTGGCTCAATAGAGAAACCTTGTACGAGTATTGGGAAAGGTTTAAGCGATTATGCGCTAGTTATCCTCATCATCAAATTCGGACCAACTTCTAATCCAATACTTCTATGAAAATTATTGCCGATGGACAAAAGTATGATCGATGCAGCAAGTGGAGGAGCTTTAGTAAACCTCACACCTAAGAGATCCAAGGAGCTAATTTCGAACATGGCTGAAAATTCCCAACAATTTGGTACAAGGAAAAATAGATCCATTGGCCAAATTAATGAGGTAAATATGATTAAAGATCAAATTTCTGATTTAACTACTTTGGTTCGTCAAATTACTATATGGCAGGTAAAATGAGCAAAATTTTACGAAATATGTTTGATTCAAGGACATCCTACGGATATGTGTCCTACATTGCAACCTGATTCATTACAAGAGGATAATGCCCTTGGTGGATTTCCTAATCAAACCTAAAGAAAAAACAATCATTTTTCTAGTCATTACAATCCATGATGAAGAGACCACCCGAATCTAAGCTATGGGAATCAAGGAGGACAACAAAGATATACCTCTCAAAATTTTGTTAAGCCAAATCAAACATCGACACAACAATCTTCTAGTTCATGTATGTCTTTAGAAGATATTGTTAAAAGTCTTGCTAACTCTACTTATGAACTTCGACGGGAAACAAAAAAGATGGGGGACATGACTAAAGCGCCTCAACAAGAAATGGGGGCAAGCAATCAAAGTTTGGGCAATCAAATTACTCAATTGGCTACGTCAATTAGTAAATTGGAGGTTTAAAATTCTAGAAAATTATCTTCCGAAACAGAGGTGAATCCAAGAGAGAATTGTAGTTCAATTTCATTGAGAAGCGGGAAAAAAATTCCTCTGGATCAATTTCACATGAAAAAAATGAGATAGGCAAGGAAGAAGAGGAATTCAAAATTCCATGCAAGGTTTCGCCAAAGGTAAAATTTGATCCCCCGTTATCTCTTTCGTCTAACACTCTCTTACCTCCATTCCCTAGCAGGTTGTCTAAATCAATATTCCATTGGTGGATGCTAATAAGCAAGTTCCTAAATATGCAAGATTTTTGAAGGAATTGTGCACAAGAAAAAAGATGTCAAAAAAAGGAGAGAGTTCACGTAAGTAGGAATGTGTCAGAAATCTTGAAAAAGAACATGCCAGAAAAATGCGGGGATACATGTATGTTTTCTCTACCTTGCGTTATTGGTAATAAAAAAATTAAGCATGCTATGTTAGATTTGGGAGCTTCAATAAATGTCATGTCATTTTCTATTTACCATGAATTAAATGACCTGCAAAAGACGGGCGTGGTAATTCAATTAGTCGATCGTTCTTATATTCACCCGCTTGGAGTTGTTGAGGATGTTTTGGTGCAGGTTAATGAGTTACTTTTTCTTGTGGATTTTTATATCTTGGAGATGGAAGGTAATTTTTCTTTGAAATCACCTTCGATTTTGTTAGGGAGACCATTCATGAAGACATCGAGGACCAAGATTGATGTAAACGAGGGTACTTTGTCTTTAGATTTTGATGGAGAAATTATGAAATTTAATATTCTTAATGAGATAATGTATCCTAATGATACACAATCACTTTGTCAAATTGATGTGCTTGATTCGATTGTGTATGATGTTTTTGGAAGAAAGCATTGAGTATGAGCTAAAATTATGTGCACAAACCAATCTTGACGAAATTAATGATGAGATTGGCTCGGAAGAAATATTTTAGCATCATCATCTCTTGAGCAAGAAAGTTTAAACATTAACAAAAATTCTGTTATGCAAGCCCCAAATTCTTACGACCACCTAAAATATGTGTATTTAGGTGAAGATTGAAGCTCAAAGTCATAATAACAAAAAAACCACCTAAAACAACGTGTATTTGGGTGAATCTTAAAAGTATAAAGCGGCGTTCATAATAGACATCAAAAATAAGTCCATCAATTTGTATGCACATAATACTTCTTGAAGATGATGCCAAAGTTCTAGAGAATCTTAAAGGAGGTTGAACCAAGCCGGCAGTGGTGGTGGATACTCAAACTTAAAGACGCGGGCATAATCTATCAAATCTCATATAGTAAATGGGTAAGTCCAATACATGTTGTTCCAAAGAAGACATGGATCATCGTGGTAAGAAATTCGAACAATGAGCTTGTACCAATGCGTGTGCAAAATGGTTGGCGAATGTGCATAGATTTTAAGAAGCTTAATCATGTAACTAGGAAAGACCATTTTCCTTTACCTTTCATTGACCAAATGTTGGAGAGATTGACGGAAAAGTATTTTTTTTGTTTTCTTGAAGGTTTTTCAGGTTTTTACCAAAACCCTATTGCTCAAGAGGACTAAGAAAAAACAATGTTGACATGTCCATTCGAAACCTATACATTCAGGTGAATGCCTTTTGGCCTTTGTAATGCCCTAGGTACGTTCCAAAGATGCATGATGAGTATTTTTTTTGAATATATTAAAATTTTTTGAGGTTTTTATGGATGATTTCACTGTATATGAAGATTCATTTGATGAATGCTTAAAAAATTTGACCAATGTTTTGAAGAGATGCATTGAAACAAACTTGGTTTTAAATTATAAAAAGTGTCATTTTATGGTTTCTCAAGGCATAGTATTGGGACATGTGATTTCTTTTAGGGGTATAGAGGTTGATAAAGCGAAAATGGACATAATTTCCAACTTACCTTACCTTACAAATGTTAGGGAAGTACATTCTTTTCTTGGACATACAGGGTTTTATCGTAGGTTTATTAAGAATTTCTCCAAGATTGCTTTGCCATTGACAAATTTGTTGCAAAAGAAAGTTAAATTTGAGTTTTGTAAAGAATGCAAGGAGGCATTTGATAAGCTCAAAGATTTGTTGACAAGCGCACCAATCATTCAACCACCTTAGTGGAATTTACCGTTTGAGATCATGTGTGATGCAAACAATTATGCCATAAGAGCCATTCTTGGACAACGAGTTTTCAATAAGAGTCATGTCATTTATTATGATTCTCATACCTTGAACGTTGCCCAACACAACTATTCTACCATAAAAAAATAACTCTTGTCAATTGTTTTTGCTCTTGAAATTTTAGAACTTATATATTTGGTTATGAAATTATTGTGTATTCTGATCATGCAGCCTTGAAATACCTATTGGCAAAAAAAGAGTCAAAACCAAGGCTAATAAGATGGATTCTTATCCTTCAAGAATTCAACTTAAAGATCAAAGACCGAAAATGAGTGGAGAATTGTGTTGCGGACCACTTGAGTAGGTTGGTCAGGGATGAAGATGATATAACATTCAATGACAACTTCCCAAATAAGCATTTGTTCCAAATCAAAGGTATAATCCCTTGGTACGCAAATATGGTCAATTATTTGGCTACAAGAAATCTACCTCATGACCTTAGTAAGTCTAGGAAGGTGAAGATCAAATCTGACTCTAAGTATTATGTGTGGGATGATCCTTATCTATGGAAATTTTGCTCCGATCAAGTGATCCAGGAGATGTGTGGCTGAAAATAAATTTCATTCTATTCTATCCTTTTGTCATGATTATGCATGTGGTGGACATTTTGGACCTAGACAAACTACTAAGAAAATTTTAGATTGTGGATTGTATTGGGAAACTTTGTTCAAAGATGCCTATCAATTTTGCAAAAGCTGTAAGTAAATGTCAAAAAGTAGGGACAATAACACACAAGAATGAAATGCCTCAAGTTTCAATTCTTATTTGTGAAATATTTGATGTTTAGGGTATTGATTACATAGGTCCTTTTCCTTCTTCTTATGGTTTTTCTTATATACTCTTGGTTGTCGATTATGTTTCAAAATGGGTGGAAGCTAAAGCCACCAAAACTGACGACACTCAAGCTGTTGTAGGTTTTATCAAAGCTAACATCTTGAACAGGTTTGGAATTCTAAGAGCGATTATCAGCATCAAGGAACTCACTTTTGCAATAGATCGATAGAAGCTTTGAAGAAAAAGTATGGAGTTAACCATTGAGTGGCCATTCCTTACCACCCTCAATCCAACGGTCAAGTCAAAGTTTCAAATAGAGAAATTAAATCCATCTTAGAAAAAAGCAGAGAATCCAGGAAGGAAGGATTGGAGCCTTCGTTTAGACAATGTTCTTTGGACTTATCGCATGGCCTACAAAACTCCTATAGGGATGTCTCCTATCGGATAATTTATGGCAAAGCATGTCATTTACCCGTGGAATCAAGCATAAAACATTTTGGGGATTCGTAGATGCAACATGGACTTAGACAAAGCTGGAATGTCAAGATTACTACAATTGCAATAATTGGAGGAGCTTCGTTTAGATGCTTACGAGAATTCGATGATTTACAAAGAAAAATCAAAGTTGTTTCATGATAACATGATTATTAAGAAACAATTTGAGATTGATCAAAAGGTGTTGCTATATAATGCCCGATTAAAACTTATGCCAGGTAAGCTTCATTCCCGATGGCTAGGACTATTTGTTGTTACTAATGTATTCCCTCGTGGCGTAGTGGAAATCAAAAGGTTGGATTTTGATGACACCTTTAAGGCGAATGGTAGCAGATTAAAAATCTTCCATGAAGGTGAAATTGTCCCATATCTCACTGGTTTTCATTTGGACCTTCCTATCTATACCGATGATTTAAGGATTTTTCGTCACCGTCTCGAGCAAAATGACGTTAAATAGATGTACTATTAGGAGGCAACCCAAAAGCTTTTTTTAAAATTTTTACTTTATCTTACTTTTTTATTTTATTTTATTTTTCAAAGAGTTTGCTTTTTTGGGCAGAAGACTATTTTGAGAAAGGCATGACCATGCTTTAATACAGACGAGCTACTGAGTTTGAACTTCACAATGTTGAATTTTTGGGCAGAAGATTGGTTCGAATAGAGCGTGACCACGTTCTAATAAAGTTAACATATTGTATTTGCTATTCACTTACCATGGATTATTTTACTACAATGCCTTAATTTTTCCCCCACTTTTCCATGCTTGTCGTAGCTAACCCTAAGGCTAAACCTAATCAATTCTCACTCTGCCCTAATTTTTTTATTATTACTTTTTCCATCTCTATACATCACCCCACCTTTTTGTAGCCAAGGGACCAAGAAAGCCTCCTACTCAAACCCTTTTTTTTTCAACAAACACTTGAGCGACAACAAGAGACCACAACAAAATTGAGCAACACCGAGACACAAGAAATTGAACCCTAAAAAAGATGTCCCTTGGGCAAAGGTAAGGCGGTGCTACCACCATCCGAGGCAGATTTAAATGGATTTTTGAAATTCAACACCAATGCTTGGAAGACCAGGTATGTGAAATTAAAACTCAACAAATTAATCCAGGTAAGTATGTCCATACCCATTCTTTAGAAGAACTGAAAATTGGAGAAGTTTTTGATGCTATGATTTTAGTATGTGGTGGAAGAATTTTGTGAGCATTAACTATCATACGTTCATTGAATTGACTAGAGAATTTTAAACTACTTTTCAATTTGATTTACCAAAAGATTTTACTTTTGATACTCCTGGAGTTGTGAAATTTAGAATCTTAGGTAAAGAGTTTGCTCAATCAATTACTAAATTTAATCTAGACTTAGGATTGATTGATACTGAATTCTCTACCACTGATCATTATAAGTCTAGCACTATCAATTTTGTAAAAGCTTTCTTCCCTTTGGAAGTTTGGAATGATATGTCCTCTGAAAAATTTTCCTTATAATCCTAGTTGTTCCAATGTTGCTTACTTCAGGAAGCCTGAATGGGTTTATATGCAACGGTTTTTAGCATTACGTTTTTCTGTTCAAAAAGAGATTGCCAATATTTTCACTAAAACTGAACTTTACTTTATTTGGTCAATGTTGCATAATAATCCTCTTAATCTGGGATTTTGGTTAGCTTCTCAATTTAATTCAATCCTGATTAATGGTAAACATTTGTGCCTTGGCTTCATCATTACTCATTTGGCTATTAATATCGATTTGCTTGATATTGCTAGTACTAACTTACATGTCGCTCGTGAGGTGAAGCCATTGAATGTCGAATCTTTGTTGAAAATGAAAGTGTTGGCCATAATTGATGGGGGTGTATACTTTCGTTCCAACCTCTTATTGTCGATTACGTTCACCTAGTGATGTTCCGCGATCTCAGAAACATGCTCACAAGATACATGATCATTCCCTCACTAATGATTCTGCTAAACCAAATATTGAAGAACCATGGGCAAAGTTAGAATGCCGAATTTCAAGGATGGAGAAAAACTTATAAGCCTTGATGTAACATTGTGGTGTCACACCTCCTTGTCCACCATCACCTTGAACCATCTCAGTCCGGCTTACACACACATCAGGGGAGTTTTCTTTTCTTTTAAACTCTTTTGTGTGCATTATATTTTGATATACATTGAGGACAATGTAGAGTTCAGGTGTGGGGGAGATATTTCATACATGATTTCAGTTGCTAGATTGTTTTCATTTAAGTTTGTGAAAATTTTCAATCCTTTTTACTTTCTTTTTGAAAATTATGTTTTTTTGCTTGGATTTTGGTGTACTTCAATTCATATATGTTGATTTTTCCTTTAAAACCTTGAGTCTCTATTTAATATCTTGGAATACCTTGTAAGTTTTGATACATCTTGGTTTGAATTATAATGCATGAAAGTGATGGGCATGACTAGTATTTTCTTAAAATTTTGAGGATGTCTAATTGGTTTGTTAGTTGAAAAGTGCACAAGACTTGATGCAAATTACACACTTTAGTGATATTTTGAGCCTAAGAGCAATTCATCATATCTTGCTCGTTTTCTTTTTTGTTGTGTGTCGAACTTAGCGTGTTTATTCTAGAACTTACTTATGAATGCATTTTAAGGTCATATTTTTGGATTGATGCTTTAAGATGTTAAGGGCAATTAGATTTAACCCAATTCTTAGACTTTCAAAAATCCTACCCATATGTTTTCCCTTTAATTAGCCAAATTGAGCCTATTTCACCTTTTCTTTGTCTTACCACAACTCAACCCAAAGCCTTTTTGTTTGTTATCTCTTCTTTTTGCTACCCTTATCAAGACAAGAGGAAAATGTTGTTCTAAAAAAATAAAAAAAAAACAAAAAAAGAAAGAAAAAAATAAGAGAAATTGAAGTTTGTTCATTAAAGGAAAATATTTGGAGATATGTTTGTAAAAGAAATTAAATGTTACTTCTCCAATTTTCTTAGTGCTTAAATGTGATGCGAGAATAAATGTCAAGATTGTTTGTAGTATGTTAGATACTATTATATGGAATTGATATCATTAACTCTTGTCTTGACTCATAAACCTTCATTTTGGCCTTTTACCATACCCTTACCTAAGCCTCGTTACAACCCTTCTAAAGACCCTTTGATTTTTGCGTCAATTCATATTTAGTGGTGGAGATTTGATTCATTTGCAAGCTTATGGTAATATCTTGCTATGTTTTGATTTTGAAAGTTAAATACACCCTAAACACTTTGAGAGTATTGAGTAAAACCATGCGAGGGTGTTAAGTCTTGTTGCATTTGATATTGGTAGACTAATGAGATGTTTGCTTTTTGTTGCAAAATTTATCCTATGAATGCTCATTTCGTAATTGTCATTATGATTCAAATCTTTGATGTGTGCTTAACATTATTGGTACTATGAGATATTAAACGAGATGAAAGGACATAGATGGGAGAGTTGGTATGTTGAATTGAGGTATGCTTGAGGACAAACATGATTTAGGTGTGGGGGAATTTGATAGGTTATAATTATATACTCTTTATAGTGATTAATTCCTTCATATTCTAATTATATCTTGAGCTTAATTATGGAAATTATGTTTGTTTTGATTTAGGAGGTGAAATATGGATGCAATGGTGAGATTCAACTCTAAAGCATGTTTTTAGCTTCCCAAGTGAAAATCAAGTCTTTTGGAAAAAAAAAGTAGAACTGGGCAGAAGCTCATCTTCGATAAGGCGTGACCACGCCTTGTAACTGATGCGAGACTGGTGTCTGATGTGAAGATCTAAACTTTTGAAGCCAAATACGTGATGAACCCTACTTTTATGATTATTTCCAATATTTTGGAAGTGTTGGACTAAGAATCAATCTCTTTTATTAATTAGGATTTTATTTATTTAGATATCGCTTTATTTTATCTTTCCTTATTTGTTTAGAACTCAATTGAAGGAGATTTACTTTTAAGTTTAGGGTTTGTCTCTCTATATAAAGAGCTCAATAGGTCTCTTAGAGGGTATCTTATTTTTTATCTTTACAGTACTTCTTCTTCATCTCTTGTTATTTTCTTCCTCCATGTGTGGCTAAGGCTTTTATTTTTGATTCAAGGGTGAAGTGATTCCGCTGTAATTTTGTGAGGCTTATACTAAACTAGTATTTCTCCTTTAATCCAAGTAATCTTTATTTCTCGTTCTTATTTTTATGAATGTTTTATATTGATTAAATTGACGCCTTAATTCGATATTGAATGTTCTATCGCTATCCATGACGCAAGTAGCAAAGGGTAAGGCTCATGTTTTGTGTTCGTTAGACTACACATCACGCATTATAGTACCTAGGGAAATAAAGGTACAAAATTAATTTGATTGATTTTGTTTTAGTCATTCTCATTAATCTTAATGCTATCATTGATTTTATTTAATGGTAAGTTTCGATTTGAATGCTTGTTGCAGTGTCCCCCAAGTAGACTAATCAATTGCAAAAGGAAAATAATTGCTTGTTGTGGTGTTTCCCAAGTAGACTAATTTCTTGGATACGAGAAATTCATCTTTAAGCCTATGATCAAAGTTTCGGTTGGATGAAAATCACACCTTTGAATTGGAAGTTCGGTAAGATTGATTTTTGTTAATTTTAATATTCAGCTTTTAGTTATTCTCTCATTTGTCCTTAATTCAACAATCCAAAAACCCCCCAATTTTACTTTTATTGTTTTAACATTGAGATTCTAATTTCAGCTCTCTTGGGATTCGACTTGATATCAGTTAAAGATGTTAATTTTAATATTCAGCTTTTAGTTATTCTCTCATTTATCCTTAATTCAACAATCCAAAAACCCCTCATTTTACTTTTATTGTTTTAACCTTGAGATTCTAATTTCAGCTCTCTTGGGATTCGACCTGATCTTAGTTAAAGATGTTAATTTTAATATTCAGCTTTTAGTTATTCTCTCATTTGTCCTTAATTCAACAATCCAAAAACCCCTCATTTTACTTTTATTGTTTTAACATTGAGATTCTAATTTCAGCTCTCGTGGGATTCCACCTGATCTCACTACTACTACTAAATTCATCTTTAACTGAAGTGGCTGGTGGTGACTCTAGTTTTTATTCTAAAATATGAATTTTTAAAGAAATTCTCCAAAATCAATTTTTTAAGAAAAATGGGACACTTCAGATTATTTTACTCGCTACAGCATGGCCACTCCGTTGGGGACTTAATTTTTTGTTTTTACAAAAAAAGAGTCAGTCGTAAAATCAATTACCGCTTTTTTAATATCAAAGGTTGTGAGTTAAAGTGACAATTAAGTTATTATTTGTTTTAAATGTGAGTTTATTTTGAATGCATTTAAAATTTGACATATAAACCCGTCCGTTTAAGTGGGGGGAAACGCTAGTGCTTTTATGGGGATATTGTTCCTCCGTATAGGACTAGCAAGTACTTTCGAGGCTCAAGTACCCTAAGTTTTCGTGGGAATATTGTTTCCCCGTATGGATATAGCGTATGGGTCCCCCTAAATTGAATTTAATTGAAATGAGCCTATAATGGGTGATGATCGGGGGCCTTGCTACCCTTAGTAGGGGACAACAAGGACAATTTGGGTACCCTTTTAGTACCAAAGTTGCATATAGCGAATATAAAAACCCACCCCATTAGAGCCACGCGGATAACCTAAGAGGATTAGATGGCATGTAGATAGGGTTGTATCTTTTTATGCTTTGTTTGCTCTTTTTATTTCCTTTTATCGCATTATCAGGTTGCTCATTTATTTATATTCGATACTAATTTATTTCTTTTCTTTTTTTTACATTTTTTGTATCTTCATGGCATTTTAAGGTATTAATTCGCGAGTGGTCGCCAAATTAGAAATCGTTCATAATGAATCGAAGGTTTTGTGATTAGGTAGAAAAGAGTGCACATTTTGAGCGTTGTCCTAAAGGTACACGAGAGACTAGAGAAGACAGCTCATCTGAAGGCTTTGAATCAGACATGGCAGATGATACTTGCGCTGGTGACGAGCGAATTGAGATGCAGGAATTGGAGAAGGAAATGGACGAGATGATGAACTTAATGACCACTATGGCTAAAGAGGTCGTCGAATCGAAAGAAGAGTTGGCCAAGAATCAGAACATAAAGCTTTCTAGTCAAAACTCTACCCT
This sequence comes from Hibiscus mutabilis, assembly GCA_019671005.1. Taxonomy (NCBI): domain Eukaryota; kingdom Viridiplantae; phylum Streptophyta; class Magnoliopsida; order Malvales; family Malvaceae; genus Hibiscus; species Hibiscus mutabilis. The sequence continues at coordinate 66,333,055 of CM033716.1, forward strand.
TAAACGAGGCAGCTCCAATAAATACCATAGTTTGAACCTATTCGTGATTCACATTAACAAACCAATAGGAGGAATATTTGAGTCGAGATCTAGGGAAGTGGTGGTAGGTCTAGAAGAAACTCGAGGAGTAAGTGATGTTAAGAAGCATGTTCTGATTCCTATGAGATACACCGAGTTACTCCCAATACTGGTTGAAAGGAATCTCATTACCTCGGTCCAGCCTATGCCAAAGGAACCTTTTTACCCGAAAGGTTACAACATTCGTGCCAAATGTAGTTACCACTTAGGAAGTTCGAGTCACACTACCAACAATTGTGAGCCTTTGAAGAAAAAAGTTCAAGACCTTATCAAGACAAGAGTGTTGGGTTTCGAAGACGGAAGACCCTGATTCTACAATGAACCAGCGAGCACCCGAGATAAAAAATTAAGAAAGGTCCAATACCCAGGATAAGGTTCAAATCCTGATGTCTACTTCTCGACTGATGGTCAGGAGGCGAGAGTTAAAGGTCCCCATTTTGATATGATACCCATATCATATAGAGAATTTTATCCTCACCTGTTGGAAGCATAGTTGGCAAGTTCGGTCTTTCTGACACCCATGCAACCCCCGTATCCAAATTGGCATGACATTAATGTTCGTTGTGAGTATCATCCCAAAATTTAGGGGCATGCCACCGAGAATTGCACCGCCTTCAAATGACAAGTTAAAGCTCTTTTAGAACTTGGAAAATGGGAGTTCAAAACAAGGGTTCAGCCTAGTACAGTAGTGGGCCTCTCAATAAGATTAAAATCCAAGGCTAAGGATGAGAGTACTCAAGAAGACGGGCACTCGTTCGAATGTGACGCCCAAGTAAATAAGCTAAGGCAAGAAAGAGATGATTTGAGCGGAGAACTAAAAAATTTGCAGGATAATTATCAGAAGCTTCATTTGGTGTTCAAGGCTACTGGTTTTGGAGATACTCTTGATGAATGGAGGAATGGTGTCGTTCAGCTAAAGAATGACTTGGATTATTGGGAAAAAAAGGAATAGGACAAGTGAGAATCAAGCCAGACTGTTGTCACAAAACTTGAAAGAAGCCGAAAGCCGGTGCAACATGTAATCACTAATTTTGTTTGGGGTGTTGACCCGTTTTTTTATTTATTTATTTTGCAATAAAAGGGGGCTTTGTTTATCTACCTTATCTATGTTATTACTATATATAGTATATGTATGATTATTTAAATTCAAAAATCCAAAAAGATCATTACTTTTATTATTAGCTATTATTGTTATGTTATTGTATTATCGTTATCTTATTACTTCATTATCAGTTATTTTGATGAAAAAAGAAAAAAAAAGAGAGGAAAATATAAAATTCCAAAAAAATTACTATTATTAGCATTATATTTATTATTATCTGTTTTTTTATTTGGACATATTATTATAAATTACTATTATTATTATTTATCATTATTGGTATATTTTTTATTATTAAGTTAAAATCAGATAATAAAAATTACTAAAGTAATTTAAATTAAAATCCCAATATATAAATAAATAAAATAGCCCAAGTTTATATTTACATCGGCCCGTTTACAAATTCTAAAACCCAAGAAAAAATTAGTTACAATTAGCCCGTTTGGACCCATAGTTAAATAAACTAAGCCCTAATTACAAAAATCCTAATGCCCTTTGTTTTGGCGCAGCCCGATCTCCGCCGTTAGATCAAAAGTTGATCTAACGGCCACGAAGCAACAAAGAATGCCCCTTCAGCTACTCACGCGCCCCACGTGCGCCTGGAGCTCACGCACCCGTTCTCGAATTCCTCTTGACCGTCAGATCCACAACGTGCCCACGTGCTCATCTTCTGTAGCAACCGCGATACTGGTCCCCTCCTTCAGCCCAATATCAACAGCAGTAATACACACAATTTTAAGGGACAAACAAGCATTGACAGAGGATGTAGATGAATCCGGCCAAAGGAGATCAATTGTAACCAATAGCAATTTTAGGTTTTATTTATTTATGCCTAAAGATTGTAATATTTGAGTTATATAAAAATCGAAACAAGCATTTGTAAACCCTAAGTTGAAAAGGGGGATTATTCAGAGCAATAGAAGCAGAAAATAGAGCCTCGGTTTTCAGAGGTATACATCATCTTTATCCATTTCATTTTTTGCATTCGAAAGCATAAAAACACCAAAATAGAGTTAGGGTTTTCTCACCTTGGCGGTCTTTCGGCTTCCCCTATGCCTTCTTCCGGTGACAAGCCCGCTCTAGTTTTCTTTGGGAACGTGAGGGGTGAGCCGTTGTAAAGGGGGGTTTGATCGGCTTTGTTTTAAGGGTTTTCTAGGTTGAGGGTCTTAGTTTTTTAAGATTTTAAAGGCAAAAGAGGCTCGGTTTTAAAAAATGAAGGTCAAATTTGGTTTTTAAAAAAGGGAAAGGAGTTGTTTTTTGGTTTTGGGTTCGCCGGCCATCGGCAAATGGCGACCGACATGGCGGTACAGTGACCATTTTCGGGAAACCACGACGGGAGAGCCACCGAAATCTGGGTTCTTGAAGAACACTAGAGGAATATGGAGAGCGTTTTAGGGGTTTCGGTTTCAAGAAGTGAAAAGGGGCTGAGTTTTTTTAAAAAATGAATCTTATAGTTAGCCCTTCTTTAAAAATAGGCTTATTACATCTTAAAACCCTCCGCCCCATTTTGATCACTCTGTAAGGGCTTCTGCATCCCTTAATATCAGCCTTAATCCCTCTGCATGGGCAAATTACACGTTCAAGCCGTTCTGTATTTTAAAATTGCTTCCCCGGTCCCTCTAACTTTCAAAAACATTTCAATCTCGTCCCTTTTTTCTTTTAATTCGTTCCTCAAAATTTTTTCTGTACATTTTGGTCCCCTTTTCTAGTATTAAAACCCCTTTTATCATGTTTAATTTTTGCTTTGCATCTCTTTAATTTTCATTTTTTAATTTCTTAATGTTAATTTATGTTTGGTTTGGTTTGATATGTTTTAGTATAATATATGCTTTTTATGGTATATTATATATAATTTTATATGGTATATAGTATATAGTTTATACATAATATATAGTTTTTATAGAATATATAATATATAGTTTTTCTATATATATATAATATAAAGTTTATATATATATAGTATGAGTTTTTTTATGAGTTTTATAATGTATATAATACATAGATTCTATAATATATATATAATATAGTTTTAAATATATATTGTATTTTTATATAGTATAGAATATATTTATATGTTTGGGCTTTTAGTCATGTGCCTAGTTTAGTGGTTTGGGCCTTGTTGTGTTTTGGGCCTAGGCCTTGTTTAGTTTAGGTGAGCTTTGGGCTTGTTAGATTAATTTTAGGTTAGAATTAGGCAAAATTAATTTAATTAGTTTAAAATCGTGTGCTCGTCTCATAGGGGCACGATCTTTAAATTAATTAGATTAATTTAGGATTAGTTTTTTAGAGCCGTAGTTAGATTAAGGTTTGAATTGGTTTAGTGAATTTAAATTTACCCTTGGTTTATTGGGATAAATGTTAAATTCATTAAATTAATTGAACGCCTCTTAACAACCTTTTTAGGATAAAATCGATTTTGAGATTAGATTGATATTTAAATTAAAACCATGATTAATTAACTTGATTTGTTTTAAATAGTGTCTTTGGCTTATTAGAATACTAGTTTAAAGCCGATCGAATTAATTATCATGTTATAAGATAATCCATGAATTGTTAGGGTTTTCTAGTTTTTTAGGGTTAATATTAGATTCACCTAGTTACTAGCTGGACCACTAATTGATCTTTCATAATTTGGGCCTTTTAGGTTAGGGCTTTCTTGTGTGTTTAATTTTAAGCCTTTTTGTGGCATCCATATTAATTGTCATTTATGAGATCCATTTTATCTCGAATTAATTAATTTAAATCATAAAAATGAGGTATCTATTAATTCTGATATTTATGTCGAAAAAGTCCGAGCTTAAAGGATGTGGACCAAATATTTGAATTAATCTTTACCATCCCGAGGTAAATACTAATTAAAAATTAACAAATCATATTGCTCGCATCATGCATAAAAGTGACGTACGAAATTCGAACCATAAATTAACACGGCAGTCAGACTTATATGATGTCGGTTTAATCTATGGTCTGATGTATCGTCATCCTTATTAATTAAATGTCCAATTAATTTGAACCCACTAATTTGTTAAAGCCCGTTCAATTAAGGTCAATTCCCAATTAAGTACACTAAATTAAATTCAATTTAAATTTCAACAATTCTCGTCCTTTTAAAAGCAACAAATATTTTGTTACCGATTTTTGAGCGTGATAGGGGTGCTAATCCTTCTCCACACGTAACCAACTCCCGTACCCTTTCAAATGAATCTATGGTTTTGTGGTGTCCAACCTACCTTATCCAAGTGGCCGGTGGCGACTCCAAATTTTCATTATTTTTAAAGGAAAAACGAATTTTCAAAAAGAAATTCTTCCTTTAAACCAAATTTTAAAGAAATGATGAGATAACTCGTTGCACAAAAGAAAAAGCCAAAAAAGGTCGCTGCACAACATTCTTAGGAAGGAGTTGCAGGATAGTCTAGCTGCGAATGAGATCTTGAATACAAGTATACAACAACGCGAGGACCAATCCAATACCCTTCAGTTGGAAAATGTAGCACTAAAAGAGCAAACTGATGAGCTTGGAAGTTCTTTACGCGCGTGCCAGATTCGTTTTGAAACAATCAAGAAAGTTTCATATGAAAGCACTACAAAGCTAACTTCTAAGTTGCGAGAGGCTGAGCGAAAAATACAATAGAGGAATAATGACATGAAGATTTCTATCACCCAAGAACACGAAGTGGCTCAGCAAGTGGCAGACTTGGCCGACGCAGTGATGCCATTAAGTCAGAATATTGATCTGACATTGGACCATGATGGAAAGTTGGAAATGCTTTGGGAGAAATTAGTAAGTTAGGGGATAAGTCTCACCGTTAGTTGTTCTATGGGGATCACTTTTGGAATCAATACCTTATTGCATACATGTTTACATTTTAACAATGCATTGCATTGCACATTCTTTGCATATTTAACATGAAGTTATCGTTTAAACAAACATTGCATTACCTTTTGTGATCTAAAATTCTTGGGGTTCGATAGCAGTAACTTGAGAATTCGTAGAAGTTCATCATGGACAAAAATTTGGATAGAATAGAACAAACTCAAAAATTAAAACTCGAGCAGTTGGAAGAAAGACTTGAGAAAATGATGAATATCAGAGGAGATGTTGACAATTCTGTCAAATTAAATGCAAGAGAGCTCTGCCTGGTCCCTGATTTAGTCATTCCACATGATTTCAAGGTACCTAACTTATAGAAGTATGATGACGCTAATTGTCCTAGGACTTATCTGCCTACAGTTATAACCCAGGTAGTATTTACGATTTTTACATGGGGGTATCGGGGCATTCCACCAGGAAGTGTAGGCCATTACTGGAATAAATTAAAAATCTGGTTAGCGAGGTAATCCTGACAAAAGATCTAATCCAGCATTGGGAAACAATGGAGGTGGGGCAAGCTTGCACCGCGCTAAAAAGGCCATAATGATTTGTCATTCTAAGGATGACTTGAAGTCCATATGCATGGATTTCTCATCTTTTCATGTTAGTTTGATTCCCTCACATTTTGGTTTCCCTTTTCGAGAACAATGCACAGAACAAACTCTAATGTTTAAGCCCAAAAGCAGTTGAATATTTTGTAAAGACACATGTCTATTTATGAAAATCACATTTTTTTATTCTTATTTCGAAAACATTTTTGCATTATTTGATTCTTTAAACATTTCTTTCATTGTTATGGGGTAGTTTTGTTCTCCCATACACATATACACTTATTTTTTTTTTGAAAAAGGACATGCATATGTATATATATCATTTTATCAAGACCTTGAATTTCAATTGCAAGAGTATCTTTGATTTAACTCCAAAAATAAAATTTCAATTGCTGAATGTTGTGAGGATGTTGCAAATGCGAGCCCTTGATGATCCATTTAGGCCAACATAGGAAAAAAATAAGTGTTCAGGTAATAGGCAGATCCCATTTAGTAAATCCCCTCGGGCATTTGTCGTTTAAGATCCTTGAGTCGTGTGTTGACCTTAAACTTCTACCCCCTAAAGACTTTCTCTGGATGTCTATGAATGGGATGACAAATGACATTCTTTCACTTTCCAAGAAGAAAGAAATTAGACCAGATACATTGGGTATAAGGGCCAGAGAATCATAAGAAAGAAACAGTTGAAGGAAAATTTATGCTCAATGAGACAATCAAATCAAGTTGAAAAATGCCAACCAGAAGGCCGAAAAAATCAAGAATAAGAGCAGTAAGTTGAACAATGCAATAAAGAGAAGCAATATATACATGTGAAATTCTTCATTCAATTTAGAAGAGTTGTGGAAAACTGATTAATTTCGAGCAAAACATGCATCAATACTAGTTAGGATGTAGTATAGTTCAAAGACACATATTCTTAAATTAGAAGAAAATAAATAAATCACTATAGGTTGAAAACCCAAAAAAGGGCAACCTAAAAAGATTTTAAAAAAGAAGAAAGAAAAAATGAAAAAAATAAAAGAAAGAGAGAAAAAGAAAAAAAAAAGAAAGGAACAAAAAAGAAACAAATACTTTACATGAGCACACCTAGATCAAGTAATGCAAGAATGAGGCTTTAATTGGAAGAAATAAGTAAGAGACTTCTACGTAACCCCCAATTCAAGTAAATATCAATTTTGAAGACATTGAGGGTTGATCACCTTTGAATAGAAGTGTGCATCAATGCCGAGTCAAGACACAAATTAGTCCAACATTCTAGGAAAGGAAATGAACACTACGCTAAAAACCCAAAAATAGGCAGTCTAGAGCGATCCAAAGAATGAAAAAGAAGAGAATAGCTCATACGAGCATATCCAGGTCAAATAAGTACAAAAATAAGGTTTCGCTTAATCATGAACCATGGCCTACACTACGAGCCTACAAAGACCATTTTGATCATACATGGATATCTAAGTTGGATGAGTCTGTCTTTAGATTATATTCCACCTATAAGGGTTAACCTTTCTTCAAGGAACGTCAAACTTCAAGTGCCTGATCGACACCAAAATGAAGGAAAGATGGGGCATGGTGAGTTAGTGAGATAAAGAGAGCCACCTTAAATGGGTTAGGTATGAGAATCGTTCCTCTCATAAGCCTAATAGACCGGAAGAGACTACACATGTGCATATATCGTCACAATAGTCAAGTATTTTAAGCATACGCTTCATTTTAGTTGATCTTTGATAATTTGAAGCAAATACGCTATTGCATTTGATATTTTGGGGCTAAACATTGGTTTTAAAAATGTTTGACATTTTCTCCAAGTTTTGATTTTTAAGATGTTTACCATTCTCCAAACATTAGTTTCCAAAAATGTTTGGCATTTACTCTCAATTTTGATTTTCTCCAAACATTGGTTTTCAAAAATGTTTGGGCATTTTCTCCAGATTTTGATTTTTTCCAAACATTAGTTTTCAAGTATGTTTGGCATTTTTCTCTAAATTTTTATTTTTTTAATATTTATCATTTCCTCCAAACATTAGTTTTCAAAAAAGTTTGGCATTTTCTCTAAATTTTGATTTTTAAGATATCTATAGTTTTTTTTTCCTAATATTAGTTTCCAAAATATTTGGCATTCTCTCCAAGTTTTATTTTCAAAATGTCAGCCATCTTTTCAAACAATTTTGTTATCGAGATAAACAAAAGTAAATTGCATTTTTTGCATTACTGTAAAAATAAGATTTAAAGCAGAGGGACATATAGTTGGTTCCTCCCAAGATGCTTCGATTAAGGTCGGCAAAGAAGATTAAATTAAAGGATGAGTTTAGGGAATCTAATGTTGAGATAGATTGAAGATTTTGCGTGTTAGGTCAAAAACAAGAAAATAGCCAAGCCCTACAATTAAATGAGGGAAGGCTAATGATAAAAGTTCATGTATAAGAATAGTATAGGGACCAAAAGTAGATTGGTTACAAAGAAATGAGGTAACCCTAGAAGACGAGAAGGATACTCGCAAGAAAGATTTGAAAGCATGTTGCTAAATCAGATTTGATACGAATGTCTAATTGACAAGATGAAGATTTAAGAGCATATAACAAAGAATCAAATAAAAGAAATTCGAGGATGACCTTTCAGGGGACGAAAGCTTATATGAAGATGTCCTAATCCTCACATGCATTACATGTAGTTAGACATCCCTATGTTAGGAGTATGCTAACTCAAAAACATTTTGCTTATTTTAAAAAAGTATTCAAAGACTTTGATCTGTGGCTTCATGTTGAAGAGGTAGATCCTATTAAAGATTTTCATTTGGTAGCCTTTATGGTGTGAATCCATTTTTTAAGTCCTTCCATCAATTAGTCATTCGGGTATGATGTTAAGTCCTTCGGGCCACCAGTAAGTCCTTTGAGCATGATGATAAGTCCTTTGGGCCATCAGTAAGTCCTTCAAGCCTGATGTTAAGCATTATTTTGATTTCAAGGTAGGTAGAAGCTAGGACATCATTTTAAGGGATTTTGGTAGCTTTTTTGGTGTGAATCCATTTCTTAAGTCCTTCGGGCATGATGTTAAGCCTTCTTTTGATGTCAAGACAGGTAGAAACTAGGACATCATTTTAAGGGATTTTCGTAGCCTTTTTGGTATCAATCCATTTCTTAAGTCATTCGAGCTATCGATAAGTCCTTTAGGAATGATGTTAAAACCTTTGGGCCATTAGTAAGTCCTTTGGGCATGATGACAAGTCCTTCAGGCCATCAGTAAGTCCTTCAAACATGATGTTAAGCCTTCTTTTGATGTCAAAACAGGTAGAAACTAGGGCATCATTTTAGGGGATTTTGGTAGCCTTTTTGGCGTGAATCCATTTCATAAGTCCTTCAGGCCATCAGTAAGTCCTTCGAGCATGATGTTAAGCCTTCTTTTGATGTCAATACACGTAGAAATTGGGGCATCATTTTAAGGGATGTTGGTAGCCTTTTTGGCATAAATCTATTTCTTAATTTCTTCGGGCCATCAGTAAGTACTTCGGGCATGGTGTTAAGCTTATTTTGATGTTGAGACAAGTAGAAATCGGGGCATCATTTAAAGGTATTTTGGTATCTCTAAGTTAGACGCCACTTTTTAAGTCTTTCAATCCATCAGTAAGACCCTCGGACATGATGTTAAGATCTTCAAGCCATCAATAAGACCTTTGGGCATGATGTTAAGTCCTTCGGGCCATTAGTAAGACCTTCAGGCATGATGTTAAGAGTTCTTTTTGTGCACACACGACAGATATTGGGGCATTGAAGAACCCACAGCTTGAAGAATCAGCCAAGGAAAAATGAAAAGTTCTAAAAGAACTTGTGATTCTACGACTACAACAGGGAAGTGGGATAAAAATTAATGCTTATGATCTTTGCTCTATTCTCGTTTCACAAGAATGAGCAAAGAGGGGTTGTTGTAATCACTAATTTTTATTCAAGTTGTATATTAATATTATTATATTTTAATTTTATTTTGATATTTTTAAGTAGCAGCAGCAATAGTAGCAGCAGCAGTAGCAATAGTAGTAGCAGCAACAGTAGTAGCAGCAGTAGCAGTAGTAGTAGCAGCAACAGTAGTAGTTACCTAATTTATATATATGGCCCATTTTAGGACGAGATCTGAGAGAGCCTCTTCAGCTACTTCACGCGCGCGTGGAATACACACCTGACACTTCATCTCCCACGCGCACCCATGACCGTGACCGTTCGGCTCCCACGCGCCTGACCCTTCATCTTCCCCGTCTATGTGGCCTCGTCGCTGGATATCACGCTACCACCGTACGGCTATCGTCCTCTCCCAACCACCGTGCAGAACGAAAATGATAAAAAGAGGGACGTCAGATCAACAATCATCAACAATATATCCATTTAATTTTTGTTCATCTTTGTAAACAAATAGAGGGATATAAAATAATGTAAAACAACCCATTTTACTTGGATCCAGAGATTACAATCAATAAAATACCTTTAGAGGTAAAAATCGCCTTTCTTAATTTTTCTATTTGAATCAAAAAATAAACAAAAAAAGTTAGGGTTTCATACCTTGATCTTCGAATCTACTGTTGTTCGAGTGGTTGAGGCTGTCGTCTCCGATGATAGATGGTCCTGGTTATCAAAACATTTTTTTTTTGTAGGCTTTGGTTTCGGTTTTCAGAAGATTTTAAGCAAATATGAGTTCTTTTCAAAAATCAAATAGTGGATTCGAGTTTATAAAGGAAAGAGAGTTGTTTTGGGGGTTAAAGTTTGGGTTTGTTGGTACCGACGAACAATGATCAACAGTAGTCAGTGATGGACGGTGTTGAGGAGGGCTACCAGATCTTAAGAATTTAACTTGAGTTCATGAGGAACTCAAGAACTCTGAAGACCACTTCCGAGCTTTTGAAGGTTTGAGTTTTGATCTATTTTTTTGAAAGAGGCAAAAAATGAATTCTGTTTGTGAAATTTGGGTTTTATATATTTTCTTAAAAATGCGTTTATTATCCATTTAAGGACCCCCACTCTATTTTAATCATCTCTATAGTCCCTCAATGTTTTCAAGCTCTTTCAATTTGGCCCTTCATCCTGTTTTCTTGTCTCTTTTACCCACAATTTTGCTTTTATTTCAATTGAGTCTGAAAACCAGTGGTTAAATCGCTCTTTTAGTCCTATTTTCCTTTATTTTTCTTTAATTTCAGTCTGATTATATATTTATATATATACGTTAATACAATATATATTATATTATGTTTTATTGTTTTTTGATATGTATGTGCCATATGTATACGTGTATACATTATATAGCTAGGTTTGCCATGTTGATCATATTTATTTAATTTTTATACTTTAATTAATGCCTTTCCTTTATTTGTCATGCTATGTTTATGTTCGCATTGCATATTAAGATATAAACTGTTAATGCGGTGCTCCATTTTTCGAGAGTAAATTTGGCTAGAAGTAGGTGGTGGTTTTCGTTTATTCTTTAAACATCGGAGCCCTTTAAAATGAACTCGTATGTATAACTAAATTCTAATTTAAATGTTACTTTATATTAATAAAATAATAATTGATTTGGTACCAAGTTTGGGCGTGGTGAGGGTGCTAACCCTTCCCCACACTTAACCAACTCCCGAACTTAAAAAAAGAATCTCTAATTAGTTTTTTAGTGTCCAGTCTACCCCACCTAAGTGACTGGTGGCAACTCCAATTTTATTCTAAATTATAATTTTTTAAAGAAATCTTCTAAAATTAATTTTTTAAAGAAAAATGGGACACTTTAAATTTTTTTAGTCGTTACAATTATTTTTTTTCCAAAATAGGAGAATCTACTGTTGGTAGCAGTAAACGGTGATTAATTCCTTTTGTCACGGTTGTTTTACAGAGTGATAAACAGCTACCACGGAATGTTTTCTTTCTCATGTGATTAGGTGTTCGTCCATTCTCATAGGCAAGCATCACGTCTCAACCAAATGATTAAGGATAAAGTGAACAACTACCGTCATGCCAGTTTTATTTATTATATTTTTAATCTGTTTTAAATTTTTAAAAAACTTCTATTAATAATATATGAGATAATTGCTTAACATAAACATATGAGAGAATTTCTCTAAAAACATATACAATCCCAACGGATTGGTCTAAGTGGTAAGCAACTCAGTATTGCTTAAGCATATTTCGAGTTTGAGCCTTTGTGTTTGCAGAAAATCTTCATTGAAAGACTCACCCATCAAAACTAGATGTGCAATGCAAGTCGGTCCGAATTAATTAAGACAGAGTCCTCGAAATCAACCAAAGAAAGAATCAATTTAAAAACATAATCTTTTAACCACATGACTGAAGTGAGATAGTAAGAACCTCTTCTATCTTGATCAATGAATGTGGGTTCGATACTTGTTTTGGACAACAACGAAGCATAGGTAGGGCCCAAGAGAGCCTTGGCTCTCTAAGGATTTGAAATTTCATAAAAAGTACTTTAATTTTTTCTAAAAAATTTTAATTTACCCCCTTGAATTTTTAAAATCTATATTAAAAATTATTTTTTTATATTTTTAATTAAATTTTCTAAAATTTAGTTTGGTCCCTTCAATATGTTTTTGGTGTAATGACAATTTAAGTCCATGTTGTCGCGACCGTTTTTTGGGTCCAACGTGTGAAAAAATAACCTGACGATTAGAGTTTTGAAATCGAGGTTTTACCACTTTTAATTTAACCTTAAAATTAGGGTTTTTTTAGATTAAATCGGATTTCCTTTTATTCATTCTTGAAAATCAATTTGGAGTCGCCACCGATCACTTTGGTAGACCGGACACCATAAAAACGAACTAGAGATTCTTTTCTTTAAAATTTGGGTTCGGGGGTCGGTTACGTGTAGGGAAGGATTAACACCCCTACAAACGCCCGTAATCGGTACCTTATTAATTCCACGTGGCATTTTGGTATTTTGATCAATGATTTGAATTTAATTAGATCTTTAATTGTTAACTGAATTTCATTCCGAATGTGAGTATCCTTTTGTAAGAAAGTACATTTTTGTACGAATATGAGTTTTGAAATATCCAGTTACTTTAGGATACTTCAATTCATGTTTAAAAATATATCTCAACACAAAAGATTTAAATGCATGTCAAATTATTTTCTTGTCAATTTTAAGTTCAAACCTAATTAAAGCTCCAATTAATTAATTAAGTAAAATCTATGAATATCATCAAGTTTAGGGTTTATGTGATAACACCCAAAGAATTGGGCACTACCCATATTAGGCCCCAAATTAATAATATTCCTATTATTAATGTCACTAATTGTTTAATCTTAATTTCAATTTAATTACATTAAACTAACTATGTGTGATTTCCATTTTCTAGGTTCAAATAAATATTAAATATTCTACTAAAATGATCCCTTGATTAACATCTCATTACATTGAGACGCTAATCAAATTATAACATCCTAGTTTTCATTTAATATTCATTTATTTTCTATAGTTTTCTTCCTATTTAAATTAATCAATTAATTAAAAAACCTAAATTTAAAGGCTCTAATTACTTAAAACCATGAGAATTAGTCACCTAAATAACTATACTATATGCCCATTTTGAATATGTAAACATGCATATAATTTAAAACAACTTAGAAAAAGGGATTAAATTGAACTGAATTACAAATCAGGGTGCCAAATTACAAATGAAAGTGACTAAATTGTAACGAAAACAAAGTTTGAAGGCCAAACTCTAAGACCCGCTATAGTAGGGCACGGATCTTATCCGGGTTCGGGTTGATAAACGGGTCAGGCTATAAAAGCCTCCCAAACCCGAGATATCCCTTTTTCCCCATTTTTTTATAACCCACTCTCTCTCTAATCTTAACTCTCTCTGCCCTCTCTCTACAAACCCCCTATTTCCAGAAATTAGCTCCAAACAAGATCAAACACCCATATTTTTGGATGAACATTCAATGAGTTCATCAAGACTCGATGAGTGTTCATCTTTTCCGGTAACATTTCGCCGTGAGTTCCGCCACTAGATCTAGCTCCAGTTAACTTTCGACCATCGAAGCTCTTCGCCGGCCGCCGTAGGCGGTGCCGGTGAACCTCCATTCGCCTTCAATTTTTTCAGCTGCCATATCTTCATCGTCGTTCGAACCAAAACCCTAAAATACTGATTTTTCACCTTTTTCAACCTAAATCTAAATTTAAGCCCCAAATCCAGTAGGATTCCCAACTTCCCCGGCCTAGATCTAACTAACCACGCCTGAAACCCTCTTCGACTCCGCCATGCAATCATGAACACCGGCGACCAGAAACTAACTTCGATTCCTTTTCCCTTTCATTTTTGTTTTCGTTTTCCTTTATCTTGTTTTGATCTAACTCGTTTTCATGTTTTTTTGCAGGAAATAAAAAGAATCGAAAGGGATTTTACCTTCTGATGATGTTTCGGTGCCGGTCTAATCACTCCGGTAATGGTCCGAGCTTTTCGATGTTAACTCCGACGACATTTCGGCATCCAGTGGCGACTCTCTGACTTCCAAAACGCAGCTCCGGTGACCCCTCAGTTCTCGGTAGCGTCTTTTCGATTTCCCCGAGGTGATAATTCTTTCTCCTCTTTTATTATTATATTTATTACTATTATTATTTTAATGGTAGTAATTATGATGATCATTAAATTCTGACTTTTTTGCTCTCTCCCTATTTATAGGGTGATGTAGGCGTTGACATCAGCGAAGACTTGATCCATGTGAAGGGCAACAGACCAATCGAAGGCCGCCATGTGTCCCTTTATAACTGAATTTGGGCGGGAAATTTGTGTTTCTTTTGAGATTATTGTGTTTGTTTGGTATTTGGGATATTAGAAATGGGCCTTCAGATATGTAAATGGGCTTTGGGGTATTTGGACATTTGAAATGTATTTTGGACTATAATATGTTGGATCTACTTTTATTTATTGGGTTGTTATTATATTATTTATTATTTGGATTTATTTATAGAAATATATGAATATATAATACCCGGACAAAATTAGGGTATTACAGATGCCTCACTTTGCTCATTGTTGTGGAACAGAAGTAGGGCAAAGACTGAAAAACACGAATTTTGTCCGAACCATCTGACCACCGAAGCTTGAAGCTGTTTTTTTTATTATGAAATTCCTCAATATTCTCTCTTTTGCTGATCCCTCTTTGTAAAGATACCAAACAAGCAAGTTCTTTTCATTCTGAACTTCCTCATCTAGGGGTTCTTCAACAAACTCTTCACATTAGGAATTTTGTCTTTGCCAAGCGAACTCTTCTCATTAGGAGTTCTTATCTTCGCTGGGTATGAACTCTTCACATTAGGAACTCTTCTTTGCTGGGCGAACTCTTCTCATTAGAAGCTCTTCTTTCTTTATATGAGTTCTTCTCATTAGGAACTCTGGGACAAACTCCTCTCATTAGGAGTTTTGGGCGAGTTTTCTCATTGGGAACTTTGGGGCAAACTCTTCTTATTAGGAGTTTTTCATTCTTTGTCAGGTGAGTTCTTCTCATTATGAACTCTGAATTCTTTACTGGGTGAACTCTTCTTATTAGGAGCTCAGGGAGAGTTCTTCTCATTAGGAACTCTGAAAAAGTCCTTTAATTTTTCTGAAAAAAATTAATTTACCCCTTGAATTTTTAAAATCTATATTAAAAATTATTTTTAATATTTTTAATTAAATTTTCTAAAATTTAGTTTGGTCCTTCAATATGTTTTTGGTGTAATGACAATTTAAGTCCATGTAAATAAATATTAGAGAAATTAGATCTTAGTCTTACCCTTTAATTTTGAATTTGAATGCTTAATAAAATCTTTACATTTTTAAAATTAAATAATTGGATCCCTTTTGACATTTAATCTTGGCTCGGTCTCTGATCCTAGAACAACTTTGAATACGTATATAGTACAAGATGGGACAGAGAAGCTGCCGATCTTCGATGTTTTGACCAAAATGTTCCTGCGGGCTGCTTTTCATCTTTACAGGCAACAAGTTGTTTAGTCGATCTTCTCTGTGGAGTATTTTCTTACATTTAATCAATCAAGATCCTAATCTGGGTACAACAATTCGGAATGGTTTAAAATTATACTAAAACTATTCCACCACTCCAACAGTTAAAACACTGAAAGGCCATTGTACGTAGGTAAAAGTATAAAAAGCCCATGACAGAAAACATCTATCTACATTATATAGATTAGACTTATCATGTGAAAAATTCACAATCTTCAAATTCTTAATATCTTTCAGAAAACATCTATTAGTGCTGATTTTAAATTATCATATTCTTGTAATATTCTTGTATGCTGGTTTTTGAATGTCCAGATATAAATTAGGTTAGTATGAACTGCTTTTCAATGAAACTTATCATGATATAAAACAAAAGATTGTTACAAGAATATGATAATTTAAAATGGTTGTTGTAGAATCAATTTTAGTACACGTGTCCTATATAATATATTTAAAATCATTAACCAACCAGATATTGGTTTTTTCTGCCAAATCTTCACTTTCATGTTAGTTGGTAATTAATTAATAAACGGTTGCATGTCATTAAACTTCATAATAATAGCCATAGTTAAACTTATGTTGTAGAGGACAACAATTCTCTATTTTCTCTATTGGCTTCAGTCAAGTTTGGCGACTCTGTTTTATTTTAACATGATAAATTTAAACAAAAAGAAAAAGTAGTCCAACCTGGTCTGAAAACTTGAACCAAATGACCAGGGATGGAACAGGATAATACCAGAATTCGAACACTACTTATTCTGCGCTCTAGTTCCCTTTGATAAACAAAACACTCTGAAATACAATATGGAAGTTCCCAACTCTATTTTCCTTGTTTACATTGAACTTATAATTCTCTTCTCATGCTTCAACTTGCATGGTTTAGCAACAGCTAGTCATGTAGGTAGAGGGAACGAGACTGATCAACAAGCTTTACTCCAGTTCAAAGCCAAGATAACTGGTGATCGGCTCAAGGTTATGGACTCGTGGAATAGTTCCGTTCACTTCTGTCGGTGGCATGGTGTTACGTGCGGTCGAAAGCATCAGAGAGTCACCAAGTTGGAGCTGCAATTCCTCGAACTCTCGGTGTCCTTATCGCCATAAATTGGAAATTTGAGCTTTCTCATGAAGTTGAATCTTGCGGGGAACAGCTTCTACAATCAGATTCCTCGAGAAATTGGTCGTTTAAGAAGATTGCAGACATTAGAACTGTCTAATAACTCCATCAGTGGTGAAATCCCTTCCAATTTATCTGCTTGCTCTATGCTTACAAGAGTTAACATGAGAGGCAACCAGCTAACCGGAGAAATACCTGCTTAACTTGGTCTCTTGTCAAGCCTGGAATTCTTGAGTTTTCAAAACAACAGTTTGAGAGGGAGTATCCCACCAACGTTGGGAAACTTGTCGTCTCTCGAGGTGCTTGCCTTGACGAGGAATGGATTCACTGGGATTATACCTGAAGCTCTTGGACAACTAACAAATCTGTCATTTTTCAGAGCAGCAACGAATGCGATATCCGGAACTATTCCAGGCACAATGTTCAATCTGTCCAACATTCTAGTCTTTGATATCGGTGGAAACAAAATCCAAGGTACTCTTCATTCTGACTTACCAATCACCATGCCATATGTTGAGATCTTTTCCATAAGGGGAAACCAAATATCTGGACAAATTCCTGTTTCAATTTCCAATTTCTCAAATCTGAACGTACTTCAATTATATGATAACAGACTTAGTGGGAATGTGCCTTCCTTAGAAAAGCTGGATAAACTGTCTCGTTTTCTACTATCCATAAACCATTTGGGACATGGGAGAGAAGGCGACTTGAACTTTTTCTGTACTTTAGTCAATAATACCAACCTTGAATATCTATACATAGGAACAAATAATTTTGGAGGGGGATTTCCAGAATGCATTAGCAATTTTTCTAGAACCCTTTCACATTTAGTAATAGAAGAGAACAAAATATCGGGACGAATTCCGGAAGGGATTGGAAATCTCATCAATTTGGAGATGATAAGGGCAACACAAAATCAAATATCAGGTCCTATTCCCTTTGATATTGGAAGGCTGCATAATCTAAAGATACTTGCTGCTGATAGTAATTCTCTCTCAGGAACTATTCCTGATTCTATTGGAAATTTAACAATGTTAACCGAACTTGCTTTAGATTTTAACAATATTCAGGGCAGCATTCCTTTGAGTCTAGGGAAGTGTCGGAATTTGCTCGGATTGAGTCTTTCTCGTAACAATATTAGTGGACCAATACCCCTTCAAGTATTTGCACTGCAATCCATATCCATCATGTTAGACTTATCATCAAACTATTTGACTGGTGAGCTTCCCTTTGAAGTGGGAGAACTGAAAAACCTTGGTGGATTGGATGTTTCTCGAAACAGGTTATCCGGTTTCCTTCCGGACAACCTTGGTAGTTGTGTAAGTCTGGAGAAGTTGTTTTTGCATGGCAATTTGTTTGAAGGGAGTTCACTGAGAGGTCTTGTGTCATTGGACATATCTGACAACAATCTTTCAGGTGAAGTTCCAGAATTTCTTGTGAGCTTTGGTGCATTAAAATTTCTAAATCTCTGTTTCAATGATTTCGAGGGAGTGATACTGAGTGAAGGAATCTTTAAGAATGCAAGTGCTACGTTTGTTGAGGGAAACAATAAGATTTGTGGAGGCATCCCCGAGTTACACCTATCTAAGTGTAACTCGAAAACATCAATCAGAAGATCAAACACTACCGTTAAAATTATAATTGCTGTTGTGGTTTTAGGAGTGACTTTGATTTTCTCTTGTCTCCTCGTCTTGTGGTTTAGAAAGAAGAAAGTCACAGCCAACGAGTTGTGATGAAGAAAAATTATTTTTGCAGTTATCGTACCAAAGCATCCTAAGGGCTACTAATGGATTCTCCGTGGAGAATTTGCTTGGATCAGGAAGCTCCGGTTTTGTATACAAAGGAATTCTTGAAAAGAATGGAGCAGTTATTGCAGTAAAGGTGCTTAATCTTCTGAAGCATGAAGCTTCCAAGAGTTTCTTGGCTGAATGTGAGGCCTTGAAGGACATTCGACATCGAAATCTTGTCAAGATATTGACAACAATATCAGGTGTCGATTATCAAGGCAATGATTTTAAAGCATTGGTCTACGAGTTCATGGAAAATGGAAGTTTGGAGGAGTGGCTACATTCATCTGTTAACATGAATGACTCAGAGATGGTGAGAAAACTAAGCTTCCTCCAAAGAGTTAAAGTGGCCATTGATGTTGCTCATGCACTGGAGTATCTGCACCATGGTTGCGGAACATCGATAATTTATTGTGATCTCAAGCCAAGCAATATTCTACTCGATGAGGAAATGGTTGGCCATATAAGTGACTTTGGCTTGGCGAAAATCCTTTCTTCAGATGGACCTAACAATTCAATTAATCATTCAAGCTCTATTGGATTTAGAGGAACTATTGGTTATGCTCCACCAGGTAAGTTCACTTTATCCATTTCTTCCCTTATTTAAAAGCAAAACTTATAATCTAAAAACAGTTACATATATATAGAGGATTTTCCTCTGCAATTATTTCTATGAGTAATTTGGATGAACTAATGTAGAATATGGCATGGGAAGCAAGTTGTCTATAAAAGGTGATGTGTATAGCTATAGAATCCTCTTGCTAGAAATGTTTACGGGAAAAGGCCAACCGATGAAAGGTTCAAAGAAGGTTTAAGTCTTCACAACTTTGTTAGGGAAGCTTTGCATGAACAAGTTATTGAGATTGTAGATCACATTCTTCTTCGAGAGAGAGCCAGATGAGGAACAACCGCAGACATGAGTCTAAATGGAAACTACCTGGGAAAAGATAGACTTGTTCAGTGTTTGAATTCAATATTTGAAATAGGACTCACTTGTTCTGCTGAATCACCGAGTGAGCGGATTGACATGAGTGATGTTGTTGTCAAGCTTTGTTCCATCAGAGACAAGCTTCATGGGTAATAACTTCTTATCTTCACAAAAAGGAGACGTTTTTGTTGTATTACTAATAATGTTGGATCTTGAATCTGCAACTTATTGTATCAGCATTGCTATTGAACATGTCATTCATTGGAACGTTATATTGTTGAAATTAATAATATTTGGATTTGGAAGTGTGTGTTGAATAATAAAACATGCATAGAATATAATATCGGTCAAACACAGGATTCTTACCTTTTAAATTCATGACATATGCTACTAGGACTCAGGGTATGAGTGTCAGATACGACTATATGTTGACACGAGTATGGTCAGACTTTTCTAGACTCAAAAACTATCTCAAGAAATTAACCCCCGATAGAAACTCCATAGGTGGTGAAATGCCTTCCAATTTATCTGCTTCTTCTAAACTCACATATCTAATCATCGGACGAATCAAATGTCTGGTCCGGTTCCTTCCTCTGTTTTTTATGCTTCTGGAGTGCAATGTTGATTTTTTGTAACAAAAAAAAAAGGAGTGGGATAACATGAGAAGGAAATTTCAAGGGTCAAATTGACCAAAAAAATACTGTTTAACCCGTTTATATAATTTGATAAGAATTAAATAATATTGTATAATATTTTGATAACTTTCGTAATATTTTTTTATAACTCTAACTTATAGTATCATTTTCTTGTGAAAAAGGTATATATAGAAGAATCATACACCGAGAGTGCTACTATATGCCTCGTTTAAAAACCTCTTTAAACCTAAACAGAAAAAAAGAGTACATACGATAGCACTAAAGAATCCAAAACAACCACCTAAACTCAAAAGCAGAACTAAACAAGCTTAACCAATACCCTGCACCAACCCATCGGCCATGAGGAATTTCTTCAAAGGACATTTACATTAAAATCCGAGGAACAAGCATAGCGACATAGACGATCCGCCACTCGATTACTCTCTCGTCGAACATGTCTAAAACATACTCCTTCTAATTGCCTTGCCAAATCCCAAATATGTAACAAGATTGGCATAAATCAACGACAATCAGTCTCCATCGAAAGAAGCCTAAACACATCAATACAATCTGACTCAAACACAACCTTATGAATACTATTCTCAAGGGCACACCTAACACCAGTATACACCCCCCACAACTCGGCCTCTAGACTGGAACAAATTCCAATATACTTGTGAAATCTAAATTGCCATTGACCTGTATAGTCACGAAAAACCCCTCCACATGTAGCGTATGACCCTGCACCCAATCACAGCTGCCATCTGTGTTGACCTTGAACCAACCCAGCTTCGGCCGTTGCCACCTACTGCATGCTAGCATACCAGCTCCAGTGGCCAAGGTCGAAGCATCCACACTTGAGCCGGGACCAAACTGCACCCCAGCAGTGATTCTGGCCGCGCAACAAAGTTCCTGAAGCTGTTTGCTATGCTCCAAAATTTATCCACCATCAGCCCACGGGAAATCAAAGACCACGACATTTCAATCTAGCCAAATATTCCAAAGGATCGATCCGAAGAAAACATCCCAATTCGAACCACCCATAGCAAAACGAGAAGGATCCGACAAGTTACTCAAGACCCACTTCTGGATCGATATTTGTTAGAACCAAATCATAACTTAATATAAAAACTAAACCCAGGATCTATCATGTCAAATCATCAAGAATAATAAACCGAATGCGGAAGCGTACCTGAATTAATTGATAGATGAAAACCTTGAATCTTTTGATGAAGATCGCCTAAAAGGTGGTTGTGATCTTCCAAGAAGATAAGTTTTCTCTTGATGTAAAAACTCGACGACGGGAAGGAGAGAAAAACAAGTTAACCTATTTCTTGGGGACCACTACCTCTTTATATAGTTGATTTAATAATCAACTATTAAGTATTTATAACTCTGCCCCTCATCGAATTCTAAATACATCTTATGGTATCTACACTTTTATTTCCATGACATTTTAATACCCATGACACGCCTAACATAATTGGTCACTTAATTTTGTGTCATACTTTAAAATAGCAATATACATTATACATATGTGCCCACTATTACGGATTTTAATCCAACAATCTCCCACTTGGGCAACATATGTTTCGACAAATGTATAACCTTATGAGCTCAAAAATTTGCTATTATATAATAGGTATTAGAATAACAATCTCATCCATCAACTATATCCATATAGGATCAAAGCAGCTTTTGTCGTATCAATCATGACAACACTCATCAATGGTCACGTATACAAATATAGTCAAATGACATAGATCAATCATGGATGCGTAGCATGGAAAATTACATGAAATGTGAACCAAACATGTCTATTTCCAACTGGTCCTCCTAAACCTTAGCGAGATCAAACTTTACTGAATTCAGAGTCCGCATAAACCAAAAGAACTTTATTTCTGCAGAAAATAATCTTAAAATATCCTTAAAACAAGTAAATCAAATTGTGTCTAAAACGAATGAGCATTTTTCAAAATTACAAACTCCCACTAAAATTGAATATCCTTAAATAACATTACGCCCACATGAGTAGTGTGCTCATGAAAGACCTAGGGTGTAAGCTTCTTAATAAGCGCGCAATTATGGAGTTTGTACCAGCATGCTCTATAGACACACAACCACTCTGAATTTTCTTTAACAACTAGGAACTTAATATTTATGTGCTTCAAATTTAAAGTGTTCCTATTGTTTATAGAATAAATGAATGCATATTTATTGTCACAAAATAACCGAAGTGGTCTTTCTATTCAATCTATAATTAACAGTCCATGTGACAAAATTCTTTTACATCAATATTCTAATAGAATCGAAGTCTGTAAACTTGATGATCTCTAACTTACCAGAACTCCGATATGTGAGCATGTAATTTTTTTTTTGTTCTCTAAACATATCTCATAACCCTATTGGCTGCTATCTAATGGTTCAAACTAGAATTGCTTAAATATCTGTCTAGCATTCTAACAATGTACGCAATATCCGAACGCATACATACTTGAGCATAAATTAAATTCATAGATTATGCACTTGGAATCTTTTGTATTTTTTTTTAAAATTTCAAAGTTACTTTTAGGGCATTGAGTAAGACTAAATTTGTCTTCTTTAGTAATATGAGTATCACTTGGTTTACTCCCACTGAACTGTAGTATATAGAATTGTGAACCAAATTTATCTCAAAACCAAATGAGATAAACAATGTGAAATTTATAATTTCGTTAATGAGAGTCCAACTTAAGCTCATAGATGAATTTCTTTAATTTACATATCATTGATTTTGTATCATTAGGCACAAATCTATGATTGTACCATATAATTTGTTTCTTCAATGTCACCATTGAAAAACACAAGCGTAATATCCATCTTATGTAGCTCAAGATTAAAATAAGCAATAAGCGTCATGATTATCTTAAAAGATTCTTTCAATAAAACTTGAGAGAAAGTCTCCACAAAATCAATGTCTTCTTTTAGAGTATATCCTTTAGATACAAGACATGCCTTATACTTGTCCACATTATCATTTGCATCTCTCTTGGTTTTAAATATCCATTTACAACCAATTGGTTTGCACCTTCACATAATGAGACAAGTTCCTAAACTTTATTGTCTTGCATAAAATTATACTCTTCTTGAATGACATCAATCCACTTTTGAGAGTCGGAACTTTTATGATTTGATAAAAAATGATTGAATCATTTTCTATCATTCCATTATTATCCTTATTTTCTTGAATAAATACAAAGTAATAATCTAGAATAGTATTTCTCCTTCCTCTCGTGGATATCTTTAATGACACTTATTTTTTTAAGGTTGTTGAGTTTGTTCTTCTGAAACAATTACCTTATCTTGAATGGGAGTTGTTCAACATTGTTTTGCTGAGGTACTTGATTCACTTCTTGATTAATGATAGGTGTAAAAACCTAAACATCATTAAAAGTGATATTATGAATTAAATTATAATTCAACTTCCCCTCAATAGCAATGTATTTAACCTTATTTCTCCCTCCAAACTCAACATCCTAAAAATGTTATAAACCTCTCTTTAAAATAATCCTTATTGTGGGATCATAAAATTTACAGCCCATGGATCACTCAAAATAACGAAGTAGTTGCTCACTTTTGAAGTTTAATTTCTTCACATGTGTCCTAACTTATACAAAAGAATCAATACTTTGTAACTTATTGTTGTTTCTTTTGATTAGGACCTTTAGCAACTTTATTCTAATATATTTTTTTATTGCCCTTATTCTTATAGACACTAACTAAATGAGCACTAACCGAATGAGTACTTTTACACTTATAATGCTTCAACTTTTCTTCCTCTTTAACACAATTAGAAATAAGCTCATTTAAAGTCTATTTCTCCTTTTGTGATTGTAACTAATTTTGAATTGGTTAAAATCAGATATAGGAAGCGATACCAAAATCATAAGAACAAACAATTGTTAGAAAGTTTGATCTTATGTGCCTTAAATTTTGAAGCAATATTAAACATTTTTCATAATGTACTCCCTCACATTTCCTTGACCCTTATACTTCATAGACATCAAAGAAGGCATAAGTGACGTCATCTTAACCTTAATGTTTTGGGTAAAACATTTCTTAATTTCGTCAAGGAAAACCTTAGATAAGTAATCTCTTTAGATTTGTGCTCCTAAAGACTTATAGAATGTTGTTCTTTATGATCATTAGACTCGTACAATTTGAACAATTTCTCCTCTCAAAATCCTTTTTATGGGTGCTTCTCATGTGTGAGAGGTGCAAGTTATTCTTCCCTTAGTGCAAAGTCTGTGTTCATACAACCAAATACTATATGTAAGTGTCTTTTCTATTCCTTGAAACTAGTTTTACTAAACATGAGTGTAGAATGTATTTATGAGATATTGTGACAAAGCAAAGATGAATTACCTAAATATAGAACAAAAATAAATAAATAAAATAAAAACAAGCTCACATATATATTCATAAGTAAACAAATAAATTCAAAATAATGGCTAGTTCCCCTCAAGATACCAAGCACAACATTAATATCAAGTCTTTGGACAGTAATATTAACTGTAAGCGGTACTCTTGTTGTAGCAATCAAACATTGACAATAAACTATGTCAAACAATAGATTAATCTTTAGACTAACGTATTGCTTACATAAAATACCTTATAATTGTCACACATTTATCGCCACAGTTGTCGTTGTAATTCTGCCAAATATTAACTTTCCTTTGGGCCAATTAATAAACGTATGAATTACAAAAACTCATAATTATCTTAATATTTTAAATAAACTAATCTACACAAAGGCGGTCACTTTGGTGACATTATGTTTCAATTAATCCATTAAAATATTAGACATCCGAAACCAAAATATGAATTTAATTATTTCAAAATATTTGTCTTAATTTTATCTTTCAATCAAATTAAAAGATAACCAAAATAATAATAAATTTGAATAAAGGTAAACCTCATATCAAGATACCGGACACTCCATTAATATTTCATCTTTGGACAAAATATTAACTTGTAAGTGATATCTTGGTACAGTAATCAAACATTGATAATAAGAACATGTCAAGTAAATCTTCCTTTGGGTCGATTTATTGCTCACATATAAAAGCGAATAATTATCACATGTTTATTACCACGATTGCACATGTAATAATGTTAATTATTAACCTTCATTTGGGCCGATTAATACTAACATAGTCCGACTTACATGCACAAAACCTTCTATATATTAAAATAAAATAATTTCTACAATAGAGGCCACTTTGGTGACTTAATGCTTCAATTAATTTATCTTAAAATATATAATATAAATATACCGATATCCAAATTTAAAATTATGTAACAATCAAAAATGAAATTTCGATAACACTTAAGTTTTTGAAATAACCCAACAAAAGATTGTCCGAATGGGGCTACAGAAATCGAAAAAATGAAATATTTGATTGCTTCTTCTCAAAAAATTCCTTAAGCATGCGTTTGCGAAATTAAAGTTAATTCAAAACAATCAATCTTTAACTTAAAAGCCAAAATCAGATAAATGAATTATTCATATAGCGATCATATGAGACTTTAATATCCATAATAATCTAATGATCAAAATTAAATATTTTTGATCAAAATGAATCGAATATTAATTCCATAAGATTAATGGCATGCTTTTCAAAACCAAAATCAAATTTATATTCCGTAGATAACATTTACGGCATAATCAACATAATGTCAAATAAATTTAAGCAAATATTTTGCACAAAACTAAACATGATTCAACAAAATTCAACCATAATTTATTAGACATAAACCGAATATAATTCGAGAGCTAACCTGATTATAAAGTTTCTAAGTCACGATAAATTTACCACGACAAAGCTCAAGTCAGACTTTTTTTTTAATAACTAACGATTAAAATTAAAATTTTAATAAACCGAATCGAATATATATTTTAAATAATATATATTATAGATTAATAACACTGTACATCCAAATTATAAGTTAAATGTCATTAACCTAGGTTACAAAAAACAGAAACATAATTGCCGCTAAATTAGTTATGATTGACTATAGAATTCTAAACATAAATATGCTTTCAACATAATTGCATAGAAACGTCCAAAACATAAAACATATTTGCCTAGAATTTTAATCGTGGGAATATTAAACTTAATTAAATAAGCAATCATAACTAATCGGTAGGGGGAAATTTCACAAATTCAGATTTGTTTTAATCCAATCCCAAACCCCTTTTTGTTAATGAAATTCTGAGAAGAAGAAAAAATAATCGCACAAATGCATATACAAAAAGCACTATATGCTCTGACGGGGAAGGAGAGAAAAACAAGTTAACCTATTTCTTGGGGACCACTACCTCTTTATATAGTTGATTTAATAATCAACTATTAAGTATTTATAACTCTGCCCCTCATCGAATTCTAAATACATCTTATGGTATCTACACTTTTATTTCCATGACATTTTAATACCCATGACACGCCTAACATAATTGGTCACTTAATTTTGTGTCATACTTTAAAATAGCAATATACATTATACATATGTGCCCACTATTACGGATTTTAATCCAACAATATTGACAAGAATTCGTCCAACTTATCAGCTTTGATGACCACAGTCTAAATTGCAATCGATCGAGCACATTGCCAAAATACATGGTTCACATCTTCTGGCAATGATAAACACACCGGACAATGATCATCATAAGTAAAATATCGTCGTGCCCGCTCCATATTTGTAATAATCTTATTGTTACATAAAAACAATAAGAAAATCTTAATCTTTTGCAGCCCTTGAAACTTATGAATCATCTTCCGTAAAGTTTCATTCGCACCCACCATGGCACCACATCGGACATTATATGATATCTTTACTGAGAATTGAAGATCAGTCCGCGACTTCCACCTAAATGCATCCTCCCAGCCGCATGGAGAGGACCATTGTTCGTAGCAATTCGCAACAGGATAGGCAAAGGTAGAAGATGCTGAAACTTGTCCCAAGACCAATTACCATATCCATCGCCCATTGCCGTAATCGACTTCACCCCAACAAGGTGCTAAAGATTCACGGAAACATAGAAGATCAACGAACCGATCCCACAAATCCATGTATTGCGCCAATAATCTATTGACTGGCCATAACCAACACGATGCAAAATATTATCCCGCACATCTTCCCAAACCAAGCTAATCCCTTTCCAAACTCTTGAACAATTGTGTCTAATTAAGCTACTAGGGACAACTTGATCACACTTATATTTAGCATGAAGAAACCTTACCCAAAGCGCATCCTTCTTCGCAACTAATTGAAAAACCAATTTCATCAAAAAAAAAAAGCTTCATTCTGAACATTCAATCGTCGAAAACCGAGACCCCTTTGAGAATTAGACCGACACACATCCTCCCAACGAACTAAAGAAATTCCCTTCCCCTCAGGTGAAATACCCCAAATAAAGCAACAAATAAAACGCTCCAATTCAAAACATGTTTTCTTGCGGATTATCGCAGTTTGCATCGTATATTTAGGAATAGCAGTGAGAACCACTTTAGTGAGTGTTATACGACCCGCAAATGAAAGATTCTTCGTCGCCTACCCATTAAGCCTACTCTGAACCATTGTAACCAAGTAGGCATAGGACGCCAAAATAACGCGACTATGGAGCAAAGGCACGGCTAAATACCTACCGAGATCCCTAACCTCTTGAAACTTAAATGCACCACTAATCTGAGACCTCAAGTCCGAAAGAACATTCTTAGAGAAAAAAATATTTGTTTTCGCCAAGCTAACCTTATGACCATATACCTCACAAAACTGCTGCAAAACTCGCCTAAGCACCTGCAATTGTTCCAAAAAGCTTGCACAAACAGGATCATATCGTCAGTGAAAAAGAGATGTGAAATTCCAGCCCCCCTACTAGATGTCTGAAACGGTTGTATGCACCAATCTCTCCATGCACAACACAAATAGATATGGCGACAAAGGATCCCTCGACGAGTTCCTCTAGATGGTGTAAACGCTTCAGTCTGAGACCCATTTCACAATATTTGAGTCGACACTAAAGAGACACACTGCATAATAAGGTTGCACAACTGATTCGGAATCCCAACATTCTCCAGTGTATTCTCTATAAAACCTCATTCTAGTCTATCATAGGCTTTCTCCAAGTCAATTTTGACTGTCATCCAACCCTTCTTCTCGCTCTTACGCCACATCGAGTGAATAACATCCTGCGCAATAACAATGTTATCAATAATAGCTCTGGCAGGGACAAAGCTAGTCTGATTGTTCGAGATCCATCCTGGTAATAAAGGTTTCAGCCTGTTCACAATAATTTTAGTAACCAACTTATAAACGACATTATAGAGGCTGATAGGTTTGAATTGACTCATCCATTCCGGAGAAGACACCTTTGGAATAAGAACCAAAAGTGTTTTATTAATTTCCGCGGGGAGTACGCCATCCTCAAAAATCTTCCGAATACAAGAGCAAATTGTACCGTCAACAATACTCCAATTTTGCTGATAGAACCCTACCTGTAAACCATCTATCCATGGCGCTTTAAAACCGCCCATATCAAACAACGCCCCTTTAATTTCTTCATCAACTATCGGCGCAACCAACGCCTCCCTTGAAGCATGGTCAATCGACAAAAAATGGCCCTTAGTCTCATAGGATGTGCCACAAGTACCAGACGACATGAACAAAGTGTGATAGAAATCACGTGTCATGGAAACTAACTTATCAGGATCTATACACCAAGACTCATCTGCACGTCGTAAAGCTGAGATTCTATTGGATCGCCTGTGCGCCATGGTCGAAGCATGAAAGAATTTTGTATTCCGATCTCCCTGTAAAGCCCATTGCGCACACGCCTTCTGCTTCCAGAAACTCTCCTTCTGCTCAAGAACAACTAAGAACTCAGCCCTTAGTTTTTCCTGCAACTCAAACAAGAAATTCGATCAGGTGCGTAACAAAGCTCTATCAATACCCCTCAAGCGAGCCAATGGGGGAAAGCTGAAGGCATTTGTATTTAGACCAATGGGTCTCCGAAAGGTAACCTAGGAAAAGTACGTATCGTAATGTCAACGGGTTTAGAAGTAGGATTATCCAATGAGGCTTAATAGCTAATTTACCCCATACTTTAATTTAATTTTCACTTTAGTCCTATACTATTTTTTTATATTTTGCTTGTCACTTTATTTTAAGTGCTATTACTATTAAAAAGGTTGTGTAATCCAATTAAATCATGCCATATATAATAAAAAGTTTAAAAAAATCTTAAAAACACATAAAAATTTGAATATTTTAAATATTAAAATTTTCAGAATTTATGTTTCAAATTTGTAGTTTTTTAGATTTTAGTTATGTTTACTTCTAAAAAAAGGATTTTAAGTCCGTAAATTCATTAAAATTTTGAAAAAAAAAACCCAAGGAATTCAAAAAGGAGTTTATTTTAAATAAATTTATTTTTAGATATTTTTATGCTTTTATTTGGTTTTCCTTTTTAAAATTTTAATATTTATATTTTTAATAGGATTTTATGTCATTTTTAGTCAAATTAATTAAAGATCAGATCAGACAAACACTATAAAGATACACTACGAGAGTAACTCTCTCAACTCAATTTGTTACCTTTGTAAATATTCAAAAACCTAAATATTATTTAAGGAACCTAAAATTTAATCTCACTAAACTAACCGCTAATGAAATTGAAATTGGATTATAATAATTTTAGGGTTATATTTTGATACACAAGTTGTGTAAATTTTTTTTTACATAACCCTTCATATTTAAGCTATAAAATTTAAAACCTAAATTCCTAGCCCTAACACCCTAAAACCTAAACCTTAAACCCTAAATCTTAAACTCTAAATTCTAACCATAAACCTTAAATTCTACACTACACACTAAACCCTAAACTTTAACCTAAATCCCTAAACCCTAAAATTGAAAGGTTTATGTAAACTTTAGTTTCCACAAGATTGTGTATCAAAGTGGTTTCTACAATTTTATAGTTTATTAGATTGATAATATTAGTCAGAAATTTATCCATCCAGTAAGTAATTAATTTAATTTAAATACAATTAATTTTGAAACCAAATTAACAAGGGTAAACTACATTAGTAGTCCCTAAACTTTTAGTGTGCTTTCAATATGGTCAGTGAACCTTTAAAACTTGCATTATATTCACTGAACTTTTAATTCACTTTCATTACGGTCACTGTCATTAAAAAGGATGACATGGCATGCTAAGTTTTAAAAAATTACCATTAATATTTTTTTCTTTCTCTCCTCTCACATTTCTTTCTTTCTTTTTCTTCTAACAGTTAACACAACAAAAAAGATTTGAAGAAGAAGAAAGCCTATAATAGGTGTTAGCACCTATAAACACTTGTCGACACATGTTGAAACCAGAATGTGTAAGACCACGAACGGTGTAACACAAGAGACATCTGGAGACAAGCGTCGCAAAGCGTAAAAACCGCAATATGCAGGATTGCCCGCGAGTTATGTAATACCCTTCGCAACCTACGGCGAACAGACACAACTGCGAGCAACATCACACTTCGCATGGTGGTCACATGGCTTCACACGTCGCATGGTGGTCATGTGGCTTCACACGTGCCCAATATGAATAATGAGGGGAACTTAGAATGTCAAGTCATAGCCAGTCCAATCAACGCGCCACGATAAACCTATCATGACACCTGTCCGAGTAGTATAAAATTGGACATGCAGCAAGAGAGAACGAAGATCCTATATTCCGAACACCACAACTATCATAAAAAAAATAAGAGCAACACATGAGCTTCGACCTAGAGAAGCCATCTCTACCATCACCGGGCCACCGCCTCCAAACCTTGATAATTTTGGCCATCAACAATTGGTGCGGTAAGCATGAAACAAACACACGACCTCAGGATTCATTAGTAAGCCTAAAAACCTTTAGAGCATGGGTGGAGATGATCAAGAATACCCAAAAGAAAAAGTGCCCGAGGAGGACGCCTTGATAATCGAACCAACAACTATGGTCGCTGAGAAAAGCACAAAGAATGATGTCCTGAGGGGACAAAAACCAAAATCGACAACTATTCAACAACAACAACAACTTCAATAGAACTTTTGCCAACAGTTTTGGGAACAACCTCCCATGTGGTTTACGGAGAGGCAGGGCATGCAGCAGGCGAGAGGGGGATCACCCTCAGAGGCCAGCAACCAACAGTTCCCAAAAATGCAAGAAAGAATAAAGAGCATGGAAGAAGCCTTATTACTCTCAAAATAACAGTTGGAGCAGAAACAAAAGTCAGAAAGACCAAACCCCTCCTAGCAAGACGCTGAAGAAAAGCAGCCCTGAGAGATAGATGAGGACTATGAAGACTCAGAAGACATGGGCTATAGTCCCACAGAGGACGACGAACAACAAGTCTTGAGAACAAAAATGGAACAACTAGAAAAGAATTTCTAGAGTATCCAGAACCTTCGACATGATGATCTCCTACCGAACCCTCGAAGATACAAAAATGAGCCTCTGTCTATAGATATTTTGGAACATCATGTTTCTACATCTTTTAAGGTCCCTAAGATAATGTACAACGGAAGAGGTGATCCTCAAGATCACCTATCGTACTTCTTGAATCACATGGATTTGTTCGGTGCCTCTGACCAAGTTAAGTGTCGAACATTCTCAATGATCCTTAAAGACTCATCTCAGGCTTGGTATCTTCAACTCATGACGAACTCAATTTCTAGTTTTGATCAGCTGGCAGAGCTTTCATGAGCCGTTTTCTAGCAAACAAAGTATTAAAAAGATCGATGGCGTACCTCATGTCTGTCATCCAAAAGCTAGATGGATCAGTGCACAAATTCGTTCAACGATTTCACACCGCAACCATGCAAACTAAAGAGGCCTTCAACGAGTTCATCATCTCAGCCTTTGTCAATGGTACCTCCCATTAGCATTTCAAATTTAATTTACTAGACCGACTGCCAGCAACATTGTTAACCATACACCGAGAACGAGGAGGCAGATAACATGAGATCCATGGAACAAGGTTTGTAGCATCAACCCCAGAGACAAGACAATCATGGCCCCATGCGAGGCATGCAGTTTTGCCGCGGACCGGAATATGTTCAGTATAGCAGCCAACCGCAATAGAAAGCTCAAGAGGGCCAGCAGCGTGAGACAGCCTAAGAAAGGTTATCTGTATTCAGAACATAACATGAATTAATAAAATCGCCCTCACAGATACTAAACTAGATTGAGCACACTAGAATTCTAAGACCACCGTTGCCAATGAGAGAGACTGAACGCATGGAACGCTCTGGACAAATGTGTGAGTTTCATAAAGCGTAGGGTCACTCTACAGATGTCTACGCGCATTTGAAGAACACAATTGAATCCGCGGTAGGAAGATGGCAATTAGAGAGATTTTTGGTTTCCCATTACAGATAGGCTGGGGATAACGGGGAGACCCACCAGTCGCAACCACAGAAAAATAGAAGGAATAACCAAGATAATAGGGGAACTATACATGTGATAATTTGTAACACCCCCTACCTGGTTTAAGAGTTAAACCGGTTTAGGAAGTGTTACCAAACAAACACACAAACATTACAATGCATTTAAGACTTGAGACCAACTTATAAAACCATAGAATTTTCAAGATAATTTAACACCTTTTTTATTTTTTTTCTTTAAACTGTTTCATAAGTAAAGCTTTAAAAGCTTTACATGTATATTCAACTATGCACTCATTATGCAATACACGTCACTTATAGCTCGTAACCTACACTATATCTAATAAACATCAGTTCACAAAGCTTATCATATCTCTTCTAATCATTTTAGACATTGAGCTTATTGTATTACTAATGTTATTAGTTTCATGTTTCTAAAGTTACCATTTATTGGAACATTAGAAACAAAAATAGTTTTGGGGTATATTATGCTAATAAGGATTCAATATCTGACAGTTCTTAAGTCTTGTGATTCATATCATATAGTTCCTATTATTATTATCAAGATTGACAAATCAATCACTATGAAGTCGTATTCTTATTAAAACATTTTTAGACGCCTTTTATTCCTTAACTTAAACATTTTTCATAAAGAAATTCATATATTTGAGAGGTAAGTGAATCTTAGGTGGAACTTAAAGTTCCTTACTATAGGTTTTGTACTTATACCATTTGAAATAAAGATTTTATATTAATAAGGCCTAGTTTTATTTACTAGGATAAGTTTTCACATGACAATATCATTATTCATTTAATCCAAACATAACTATAGCATTTGTAGGTTCAATCACTTAATCATATACATTTATACATTAACATTGATCTCCACTCAATCATTCTTTCATCATGCTATCACATACAAATTACACCAGTAACAACATTAACCATAAACACACATTCAATCATACAAACAAGGTCCTTTAGATCTTAAGGCAATAGTGACCAATTATGTATATCTTTCTTTATCTTGTGATATCAACAATAATAAGGCAATATATCTTACAATTCCTATAGTTTATTTACTCTTTCCTTTATTGCTCTCTAAGATTCAAGTCTATAAACATAAGTTTAAGGCCTTTAAGAATTATTATCTGGTGTATTCCATCAGTGATCAATGTATGAGGAACGAATCTAGGGTGAAAAGGGATGAAATGTTACCTTAAATAAATCTAAAAAACTACAGGGATATAGGAGAATCTAATTCTTCCAGTACGATAACGAATCCAAGTTGTCACAACAGCATTCCGGCCTTTACGCAGTCTACCCGAACAAACGAACAATATTTTACTTCTCTAACTGTTAGAGAGGTTTTTCGCAAAAAAACATATATTTGGCTGCTAGACCTTATGCCTTTATATAGCATTCAAAACCCTAATTCTAATTAAATTTGGATTCATTAAATATACAATATATTTAACCGAATATAATTAAATATGTAGAATATGATTCTACTTTAATTAGGTTTCTTTAGGGATATATATTTTAATAGTATTTGATAATTACAATAATTATCTAGAATTAAAATATATAAACGAAATTATCTATAATTACAATAATTATAATAATTTCAGTTTTTACTTATTTCATGTACAACAAGTTTGTACACATGCTATCTAGTCAATATTTGTTCGTTTCAATCATAAGGTGTGACCCTTTAGGTTCATGTAATGTTAGCAGTAATATCTAGAACAATTCTAATATTACAAGCAATGAGTGGTATCTAGCAATACATCATTGCTTGCTACCTAAGTTACAGGAAATCGTGGTTCAACATAACATTTTTATGATTAACTCTTTTCATGTATTACATCCTTCTGTCTTTATATCTAGATCAAAAACAAGTCATGGAATAGTCACACTTGAATAGTCCATCTAATATTTCTTGATATCTTAAGTAGACTATTATAAACGAATAACTATGATATTTCATATCAATTTATTCGATCATAGCCGTGCATTTCTAGTCTCACTCAATCAATTTGTAATGCCCCGGTTTTGGGCCTAGTGATTTTGAGGGTTAGATTAGACGGTATGGTGGACTGGGTTAGAGATTCAAGTCGATTTCGGGATCGTATATTTTTAAAAGGGATAAAAATATAGAAAAATGCTCTAAAATCTTTACTAAATATATATTGATTTTTTGGTAAAGTTGATTTCAGAAAATAAGATTTGGAAATTGGACATTTGGGGTTAGTGACCAAAATGTAAAAAGTGAAAACTATTTTTAGTGATT
Source organism: Hibiscus mutabilis (assembly GCA_019671005.1). NCBI lineage: Eukaryota > Viridiplantae > Streptophyta > Magnoliopsida > Malvales > Malvaceae > Hibiscus > Hibiscus mutabilis. The sequence goes on from CM033716.1 coordinate 66,367,861, forward strand.
GTTTTGTAAAAGGATGAGAACTTTGAATCTTTAAGGAGCTATTGACCCTAAAGTCTAATATTAGACTTTATCCCTTAATTGGTTTAATTTAAAGTGTTTTTAATTAGATATAATTAATGGAGAGGGTTTAATTGGAAGTTATTACCCTAAAACAAATTTTACGTAACTTCTTTTCTCTCAAATTCTCTCCAGCCAAACAACAATTTCTTCTTCAAAACCTTTAGGTAATCCTTTGATTTAATTGATATTTGGTTTCCAAATGATTTCTTAATGATTTCCTATCAGAACCTTATTGTTTTAATCTTGTTTTCTCATGTAAAACCATCTAATAAGGGGAAAACATCCATTAGAGGTAAGGTTTCATTCTTATCCTCTAATGAAAGTTTTTTACTGAAATTCTCAAGTTCTTGATCCTTTACACATGATTTCTAATAAGTTTTGTGGATTAAATTGGATAAAATTGGTTTAATTGAGATTTCATTGATGAAATTAAGAGATCTTTGTTTCGGATCTGTTTTCCTGAGTTTATGATGAAATTATATCATGATTTTGATTTCTTATGATGATAATGGATTGGTTTTATCAATATAATCCCAAAATCAAATGCATCTCTAGTTGTTTGAGTTGCTAGTTGTGAGTTTTTGAGGTGTTGTGGGTGTTTATTGGTTGTTGCAGGTATAAGAATGTTATGAGATGGTTTTTAGTGTCTTTTGATGTTAATTGATGTTTGAAATTGTTAGGTTATGGCTGGGTTAAGTTTTGGATGTGAATCGAAGTTGTTTCGGTTGTTTCATATAGGTGTTTTGATGGTTTTAATCAAGGAAATATTGATGAATTGCTTGTTGGGGTTTTGAATGCATTATGATGCATTAACCCTCTGTTAAAACAAGGGAGAATGTTTTGGAAGCTACCGGTAAAGCTTTGGAGGCTTCGGACACTTGATTGCGTGTCGGTGAATCGAGGTTTCGTGTGTCAGTGAGTGAGAACGTGTTTTCCAGCTTTGGAATGGTTTAAAAGGTGGTTTAAGGGAGTTTAAATCTAGTTTGAAATGATGGTTTAAAATCGGAAGTAAGTATAAAGGTTTTCTCTCTCGGTCGTGCTTGTTTTACAAAATGATTTATGCACTTATTTTGATTTACATGATTTCCACTGTTGAAGCATGATTTCAAATATGATGTCTATTGTTTTGATAAAGTGTTGATGAAGGATGCATAGGTGACTGATCCTTGTAAGTATGATTTATACTTGTGAAAGCATGGTTTGATGCTTGGGTATGTTTTGGTAAATTGCTTTAAAAACAGTGAGGTTCATGGATAATTGTGAATTATATTGGCAAGTGATGGTATGGGAATGGTTTTAAAACGTACTTGAATATAGTTAGCCAGCTATAGGATTGAGTGAACTGTAAAATAAGTCACCTTGGATGTAGAGCAGTTGATATGGGTACCGAATACTCCGTCCAAGTACCCTAATGATTGAGGGGTTTATGGTACCAAAAACTCTCGTTAGTGGGTTATACATCTATCGATGAGTAGTGTTAAGGGGTTGATATGTGTACCGAATACTCCACCACGGGTGTCATACCGGTTGAAGGGTTTATATTGTGTACTGAATACTCTCATGTGTGAACCTTGTGTTGTCGGTGAGAATGTATGAAGTTTTGGGAGAACACTTGTGAATCCATGTATCTGATGTTGTATTTTGTAAATGCAAGTTGTTGATGATCACTTGTGAGCCAATATAATTGTTAATTTATCATGTGTTGTATAATGGGATTTATACATGTTTACGCTTTAAGTTTTGCATATGGTATGTTATACATAAGAAGACTTAAATTGAGGTTAGCAATATGAGTTGTTGTTGGTTTAATGATACATGTTGCATATGGTTTAATATGCTGGATTTTTAATGGTTGAAGTGCATGATTTTGAAGGCATGATGTTTTTAAATGATGATTTAATCATGCATTGAAAAGTGACTTCAATGTGGTATAGAGACCGGTTTTGAAATGCATTGATGGTGTGTTGCTTTTGAGCACTCCTCACTAAGCACAGTGTGCTTACGCTCTCTTTGTCCATCAATGCAGAGAATTAAAGGTTCGGAGGCAGCAAGCAAGTGAAGGTGATTCAAGGACTTTTTATACAAACGTATGTTTCCAAATTAGATTATGTTTAATAAGGGCAATGTGGGATTCCTTATGGTTGATGTACGTTGTTGAACTCCTTGTTTGAGCAACTTTATATTGTTGTTTTGGTCTTGTAAATGGCATGTTATATTTGGTTTATGCCTTGGTATGGTTTTTAATATCTCGTTTGGCTTGGTTCGTAGGTTGCATGCCTATAGTTTCCTTTTGGATGCAAGATATGTTCCTTGTGTTTTGGCTGAGGTTTAATCCTAGTTTATGTTGCTTATGTCTTAGAAGTGCGATTAGGTGGTTAGCTTAGCTTATTTGTATGTTAAACCAGCAAATGTGGGCATTTTAGGCCCAGATGTATCGATACGCGGGGTACCGTATCGCTACGGGTAGGCCAAATTTGGCTTAGCGTATTGGTACGAGGAGATTCGTATCGATACGATCTTAGAGGAAAATGGTTGGGCGTATCGGTACACGGGGGCGTATCGATACGGTATCATGCTACTGGAATCCAGAATTTAAAATCCAACAAGACCGTACCGATACGGTGCTTGGTGTATCGATACGGTGACAGGTAAGTTGGTTGATTGGAATCTTTTGAAGTTTCTATTTTCTTACGTTTTAGTCCCTGGAAGTTATGTATGCAATTGAATGAGTTTGGGTGATCAAATTGAGTTGGATTTTGACATGAGAGTATGAAACTTGACTAATTGAATATTGGTAACTTTAATTCGGCTATAAGTCCCTGTAATTTGTCAGATTTACAAATCAGTTCCTAATTGCAAATCGGTGCAATTGGATGTCAAATAGACTCCTGATTGAGTTGTAATTTCACTCGATGCTAGTATGTACACTTAGGTTAAAAATAATGCATCCGGTAAAGATAAAAAAGGTTGTTTATTGTGTTAAACCTTCCTGGTTTACTTCAATATTCCCCGTGTGACTCTTTCGGTTCGGTCTGGCGTCTAGACCGGATCGAGGGGGTTACACAAGTGGCCTATGATATTACTCCTATTATGTAGGAGGGATAAATCCTATCTTGATCAACCATATTTTGCTACATAGATTGCGACATGTTCAATATCAGTCTTTATAGTGTAGTCAGTTACGATACACGTTTGACTATATCAAAATATGTCACTCACAATGTTGAAATAATGATGATCTCAAGTATGAGGATCATACATGTAGTTATCACTATGAGCAATGTTGTGATTGTCACACAATAATCCAAGAAACATGCTCATAGCGGGTCAGTCCAATATGTCGTTATTTAACACATACTTATGTATTGATTTTGACATCTCCATGTCAATGACAATAATTTATCATCAATCAACTACATATTAGGCTTAATATATTACTGTTGTTCATTCCCACAATAATACTCGACTAAGGACATTCAAGAATAACTATATTATTCTAAGGACTTTATTATAATTTGGTTTATTTATAAATGCACAGAATAAGACTGAATAATAATAATGGCTTTATATTAATAAACAAGATAAAATAAGTATGTTTTTTACAACCATCTTATGATTGGTCTTTGGGCATACTCCAACAATTATGTATATCTTTCCTTATCTTGTGATATCAACAATAATAAGGCAATCTATCTTACGATTCCTATAGTTTATTTACTCTTTCCTTTATTGCTCTCTGAGATTCAATTATATAAACATAAGTTTAAGGCCTTTAAGAATTATTATCTTAACTTAGCATACTCTAAGACCAATCATAGAATTTACAATAATCATATTAACTTTTGGCATGTAATTTATCCTTAACCTGAACTCCTTTATTGAGAAATTTGTGGATGGCTCCAGTGACTGAACCTATCAAATAGATCTAAAATTTTGTCTATTCATTAATCATTATTTCATTTCTAATACTAACTTATCAATTTATCATGTATCAAGACAACTCATGCTTATCAATAAGATCATAGTTCAACCTAGTCAGGCACATCATTACTAGCATGGCAAGCATTCATATATCATACATGCTCAATCATATGCAACCAATCATCTAACCTAACATGAAATCAAATCACACGCATATTCAATAATAAGCATCAATCACCTATCATAACTAACAACCAAAACACACGCATGTATCAAAAAAATATTACACTCCTTGTACCTTCTTCATAAGGTACTATAACATTACTTGAATACACTTACATGTTAACTAACCATGTACTTAACATAGCCTCAAACATGCATTGCCACCCTAGAATTTAAAGAAACTGCTACTAAACACGTACTCAAATCTTAGGTCTTGTGTGACTTGTTGCCGGGAGTTGACATGATCCTCGCAAGCAAAAAGATAGTTACTTGAGAGATCAATCAAACAAAAATAAGTTCGAAAGAACATAGTGAGGTAACTAGACCAATGCATCACCCATATTTTCTAAGTTATATTTGTTTGGAAAGTGTCCTTTATGAATTAGTTAACCAAAATATCAAATACATCGATAAGATTTATAAAAATATTCTTTTGGCCAATTAGAAATCTTATTAGAGAATGAGGTAGCTTGGAAAACATCTATTCTTTCATTATTCTCGAGTAACTATACAGTCCAAGAATTTATCATACAAAATAGTCCACTTTAACTTACAAAACATTCCATTTTAAAGTATCAATCAGTCTACTTTAATTTACCAAAATAGACCACTTTACTTACAAAACAGTCCATTTTAACGTACAAAATAGTCCACTTTAATTTACAAACCAGTCTACTTTAACTTACCAAAACAATCCACTTTAACTTACAAAATAGTCCACGGTAATTTTCAAATCAATCCACTTTAACTTACCAAAATAGACCACTTTTCTTACAAAATAGTTCGCTTTAAATTACAAAACAATCCACTTTAATTTACAAATCAGTCCACTTTAACTTACCAAAACAGTCCACTTTTCTTACAAAATTGTCCACTTTAATTTACAAATCAGTCCACTTTAATTTACAAAATAGTCCATTTTAAAGTACCAATCAGTCCACTTTAATTTACCAAAACAGTCCACCTTACTTGTCCTACTTATTTATACCTTTATTTGATAAATTTAATAAATAATACCTTCATTTTCTCTAAATCATTACTAACTTCCTATCATTGATGTCATACTATCTTATTAAACTATTAGTATTCATAATTATCATATCAAAGATCAATCCTAATAATCAATTCTATTCAGTACAGTGCCATATAATGTTCCTTATCAATAATCATATCAAATAGTTTTACAAATTCATTTCCAAGGTCAAACATAATAATAAATCTTATTACTATCAAAGCTACATCATTATTATTCATTTCATTTCTTATTCACATCAAGGACATTAATATACAATGTGGAAACTACTTATCCATAAACAAGCATCATTCAAGTTTACTTATAGTTCTTATGATCTTATCATTATTATTATTACTTCAATCAATTTCCTTGGACTTAAACAACATACGGACACGCGAATCTCCAGCCTACTGTCGCCAATAAACAATGAACAATATGGTTAACCCTTTTACTGTCGCCAATGACCTTTCACAACACATACATCCTATTGTCACCAAATAAGGACCTCAATTGTCCTGGACTGTAGTCCCTCCTAAACATGAGCTCAATGGATCCTATGGCATGCCAATTGTGTCCTAAGTTGACTTAATCCAAGGATTTACAAAGTTTTACATTATTTTTTATATCAATTCATAACCATTTGCAAGCACTGCTTTCTATTTAACATATGAGATTTTACTCCCTTTCATTCACTATCATATCATCTTTCATTTCAATTCAATGCATAACTAAGTATGCTATCATAACATTTCATTTATTAAGCATAGTTCTCACATAGCATTCAAACATAGCATGCATATCTTTTTCATCAATCATAGTCATTTCACCTTGCATAGCAATCATACATACCATTATCATTTTAATATTTCTATTTTGTTTTGCATACCTTTAACTAATTAACACAACACATTCGAGCAAAGAGGAATAATCATTCACATATCTAGAAATCATACCATCCTTCATCTATTCACTAATCAAGGATCCATACAAATGGCTTACCTTGAGCTTACCTATTCTCACCTTGGTGTACCATTTGACAAAGCATTTTACATTTCATGATCATCCAAAATCAACCAAAGTTTGACATGTTATAGATCATTGGTGCACTAAGTCCCCAACATCAAACTCATTGCCTATCATTAGTCAAGAACCTAAGTCTATTAAGCAACAATGATCATACCTCATTGTCCATCTTAAATTTCATTTGTTATTCATGACATTTCATACAATCAATCCAGCTTGTTTCTTTCTTAGATTAATTAATAACTTTCATTAACATGCTTTCTTATTTATCTTTTCCAAGTTGTAAACTAAAATTACATTTTAGTTTTAATCTATCAACTAAATGATGTTTTAGTACTAACATCATTTTCACACATAGGTTTAGTTACATTCACCTTATATCCTGAAGTTACGAGATATCCCGATCCACAAACACATTCAAGCTTCCTCCATTCGATATTTAATTCACCTAAGCCCTTAATTCTAAACTTTCTTTCTTCTTTGACCTTACTTCACAAACACATCCATTAATATACATGCCTTTCAACACATATTTGCTCAAAATGCATAACCAATATTATCATTCAAGCAATAACCATACATATACTAGTCATTCATCAATTCCATTTTCAAGTTAAATCCTTGTTTTCAACCTTTGGCATTTTGAGCTATCACCAAAGAACAAACTCTTCATAACAAAGTACACACTGAATTTTAAAGATCTTTATAGCGTTACAAACTAGATTCAACTATGATTTTAATGGTATCAGCCTCATAATTTAAGAAGATTCACAAAAATTATGAGAATTCTTAGAAGTCTCAAAACAAAAATGTCCATAGTATAATTTATTTCTAGATTTTCTGCACTACCCTCACTTAAAAACTCATAAATTTTGATTCAGAATTCAAAATCAATCACGGTTTTTTTTAGACAAAACTAGACTCACACATGGTTCTATAAATATAAATTAATCCTTTAACTCAGTATATTTGATTTTTTATGAATTTTTAAACTTATTGCCAGAACATAGCTTTTCTGGGCAGATTGAATATCCATTGTTTTAACTAGTTTAAGTGATCCAAACTTAGCTATATTCAACCACCATTCATTCAAACCCTTTATTTACTAACTAACCTCAATTTGCAGCCAATTCTAACCTTTATACTACAACTTTAAATCATTATTTTCCCTTCCAAAACAGCTTCTAACTTTCAACAACAAACAAATGAAATCAGATTCTTAAAGGTGCCATAATCATAGCTGAATTCTAACAAAAACATCATCCAATTTGTCAAATTTACAGCATCTAAATCTTCAATCCTCAATGCAATTTATAACCGAAATCATGGAGTGAAGGAGTGGGCTTACCAGTTATGAATTTTTACTTCAAGATTAAAGACCAAAACTAGCCAAATTTAACCTCTCTTCATGCTTCCCTTTTTCCTTCAATGGTGGTTAGTTTTGGTGGATACATGTAGAGTTGAGTGAAGGCTCAAAATGAGAGAAGAAACTATCTCTTTCTCCCACTCAAATCCACCAATCAACAGCCCCACATATGCCACTCATCTATTTCATTTCCTTGACAAGTATATTCCACCATAATTTGTGGAATAATTATCCATGCAATTTCCTCTTTCTATCAAAATGGCCTTCAATAAAAGTTTCTATTTAATTCACTTTAATACTCAATCACTATAATCTATCACACAAAATTTTAATTTCTTTGATAATACTACTTCTTGATATAAAACCCATCTCAAACCTTGTAATATCCTCACTTAACAATTCTTAATTGATCCTTAACTATTTTAATTCTTAACTACTTTACTTTCAATTTCATTAGCTAGCTTATTCAATTAGCTCCAACTGAGTCTTTAAAAATCCAAAGATAACCTTTCAAAGCTTGTGATCATTTTAAAAACTCCTAGCCCGGTTTTAAGGGTATTACATAATTGGAGTATATGAAAAGTGGAATCATTCAAGCTCCAAGCACAAGGCGCATTTACAGGTAGTAATCGCTGCCCAATGGGAATGTTGAACAAACTAAAAAATAGGGACTCGTGGCGAGTCTTGTTTTTAGAGAAAGATGAGGATGGCGTCCTCGATGAAGAAGGCAACGTATTGTGAAAAGAATTATAGTGGATACAGGTAGCACGGTGGAGGTACTGAGCTGGAACGCGTTCAACCAAATGGAAATTCCAAATTCAGAATTAAAGTCAACCAGCCCGGTGTATGGGTTTAGTAACCAACCCATTGAAGTAAAAGGTTTCATCCGACTTCCCGTAATGATAAGGAATGGTGATAATAAAGTCACGCAAATAGCCAACTTCCTGGCCATAAATAAACCGTTCACATTCAATGCCATTTTTGGAAAACCTCTGATGAAGAAAGCTAGGATAATGGTGGCCATTTTCTGCTTACAGGTAGAGTTCCACACCCCCATAGGAGAAGGCTTCTTGCAAGCCGACCAAAAGATGGCAAGACAGTGCCATATTCTCTCACTTCAACTGGCACGGAAACAAAAGGACCACGGTAACGCAGTTGAGGAAACCCCACCCCAATGGGAAGGGCCCGAAGTTAACATTTTGAGCAAAACCGTAATGACCATCAATAGACTAGACTCTGGAGAAAGGCTGAGCAACTAGAGCAGAAAAGAGCTGGCAAAACTATTATGACACAGCAGGACAGATAAACAAAGCATCAGAATGAAACGAATCTCAGACCTAATAGTACTCGGCACTTTACCCAAGGTTCATCTCCCCACACCTTGCTTTCATTTCTCAACCTTTTTGTAGATGTTATGTGCCTGAATTTTGTAGCTCTGCACATTTTGTACATAGCAAGCCCAGGAAAGCGCAGAGTTCTAAAAGTCTTCCCAAAAGTCGAGCCATGAGAAATTACTACTACAACTTGTACCAGCTCCGCGATTGCCGCTTCTGAAGCGAGCGCTGTCGCGACCATTTTTTGAGACCGACGTGTGGAAAAAATAGCCTGATGATTATTCTTTTGGAAAATAGGAGTTTTATTCATTTTAATTCATTTAATCTTAAATTTAGGGTTTTTCGTATTAGATTGGATTTTCCCTTCAAAAAAATCAATTTGGAGTCGCCACCGGCCACTTTGGTAGACCGGACACCATAAAAACAACCAGAGATTTATTTTATTAAAATTAGGGTTCGGGAGTCGGTTACGTGTGGGAAAGGATTAGCACCCCACAAACGCCCATTATTGGTACCTTATTAATTCCAAGTGGCATTTTGGCATTTCGAGCAATAATTTGGATTTAATTAAGTCTTTAATTGTTAAATGAATTTCATTCCGAATGGAGATATCCTTTTGTAGGAAAATACATCTTTAACGAGTATAAACTTTGAAACATCCAGTTTCTTTAGGATACTCCAATTTATATTCAAAAATGTATCTCAATACAAAAGGTTTAAATGCATGTCAAATTATTTTCTTGTCAATTTTAAGTTTAAACCTAATTAGGGCTCCAATTAATTTAATTAATTAAAGATCTATGAATATTACCAAATTTAGGGTTTATGTGATAATACCCAAATAATTGGGCACTAAGCCCTAAATTAATAATATTTATAATTATTAATGTCACTAATTATTCATCCCTAATTCCAATTTTATTAAATTAAACTAACTATGTGTAATTTCCATTTTCTATATTTAAATGAAATATTGAATTTTTACTAAAATGCCCCCTTGATTAACATTACATTGCAATGTGACACTAATCAACGTAGGACATTAAAGCTTTTATTCAATATTCATTTATTTTCTATAATGACCTCACCTATTAGATTAAATTTAATTAAAGAACCTATACTTAAAATGCTCTAATTGTTTATTCTAAGTGAATTAGTCACTTAACCAAATATACTACACGCCCATTTAAAAATATGCACACATACATTTAATTAGAACAATTAAATAAGGTAGTTAAACAAAGGCAATTAAAAAGATTTAGGGACTGAATTGCATTAAAATTGAAATTGGTGCCCAATTTACAAAAGAAAGGGACTGAATTAAGAGAGATGTAAAACTAAATAGTCCAAAGTTAAAGAACCCAAGAGTAGGGCGCGAGTTCTCTATCGGGTCGGGTCCATGCGCGGGTCAGGGTATATAAACCCTGACCAGTTCAAAATTTGACCCTTTTCCTTTCTTTTTTTTTTGTTTTTTCTCTCTAGCTCCCTATCTCTCTAAATTATCTCTACCCTCTCTCTAACAAAACATCCAAAACCCAGATTTTCCCCTAAAATGGATCAAAAACCATTCAAAACCATGGTGTTCATCGAGGGTTCATCAAGGACAAAATGATCTTGATGAACACCGCAAACAACCGCCGTTAGCGCCGCCGTTTGATCTCCCTCAGCCCAACTCCAGTCAGTCTCTAATGTTCGTCGGCAACCATGCATAAGCTCTGACCACTGTCCGTCTTCAGCTGGCCGCCGTGAGGCGATTTCTGGCTGGAGCCCTAAAATTTCCCCCATTTTCGATTTTGAACTTAAAATCACCTAAAAACTACCTGATTCAATAGAACCACCCTTTCTTCCCCGACCTAGGACTAGATCTACCCATTCCCAGCCTTTTCAACTCCAACAGCCATTAAAAATATTCCGGCCACCGCGATAAACAAATCTTTCGGCCACTCCTTTCTTTTTTCGATTTGCTTTTAATTTCTATTTTCCCTTGTTATTTGCTTTCGATCTAATTCTTTTTATGTTAACTGCAGGAAGTAACAAAAATTGAAAGGATTATACCTTTCAGTGAACAAGGATGACGGTTGGACCTCTTTTCTGATGACCGTTCACTTCCCCAGCGACGTTTGATCTCCACAGCCGGTTCAACTCCCGATGGCAGGTAAGATTCCAAAAATGCCCTTTCTCTATTTTGCTTTTTATTATCTTATTATTATTATATGGTAAGTATTTAATGTAGTAATTATTGGTGATAATTCCTTAGCTAATTTTTCTCTCTCCCAATTTATAGGGATGTCGGATGCTGATGTCATACAAACACAGATCTATGTGAAGCAAGATAGACCAATAACCAGACGACACGTGTCCATTTGGAGGCAAATTTGGGCGGGAAACTAAGTTTTGGATCAGATTTGTGTTTGTTTGGATTCAATTTGGGCTTGTATGGGCTTTTGGATATTTGTAAGGGGTTTTGGGTATTCAAATGTAATCTGGACATTGTAAGGACTATTATTTATTTATGGATTTAATTACTTATTATTACTTGGTTTTATTTATACCGAATTACTAGTATATATGCGTATACCCAGACAAAATTAGGGTATTACAAGCGCGCCTAAAACAAACAAAGGAGTGTCTGAGCGTCTGTCGCTTTTAAGAAGCGTGCATAATAAGAATCAGCTCAACGGTTGTTGCTTTTGAAGCAAGTGAGCGAAAACAAATAAAGGATTGTCTAAGCATCCACCGCTTTTAAGAAGCGTGCATAATAGAAATTAGCTCAATGGTCCATGCTTTCGAAGCGAGCGCGTCTAAAACAAACAAAGGATCGTCTGAGCATCCGCTGCTTTTAAGAAACGCGTATAATAGAAATCACCTCAATGGTCACTACTTCTGAAGCAAGCAAGCGAAAACAAACAAGGGGTCGTTTAAGTGTCTGCGGCTTATAAGAAGCGTGCATAATAAGAATCGGCTCAATGGTCACCACTTTCGAAGCAATCAAGCAAAAACAAATAAAGAATCGTTTGAGCATCTACCACTTTTAAGAAGCATGCATTATAGGAATCAGCTCAACGGTCGCCTATTCTGAAGCAAGCGAGCGAAAACAAGCAAAGGATTGTCTGAGTGTTTGTCGCTTTCAATAAATGTGAATAATAAGAATCAGCTCAACGGTCATCGCTTCCGAAGCGAGTGAGAAAAAACAAACAAGGGATCGTCTGAGCGTCCACCTCTATTAAGAAGCGTGCATAATAGGAATTATTTCAACGGTCACCGCTTCCGAAGCAAGCACGCCTAAAACAAGCAAGGGATCGTTTGAGCCTCCACCGCTTTTAAGAAGCGTGCATAATAAGAATCAACTCAATGGTCACCGCTTCAAAAGCAAGTGTGCCTAAAAAAATAAAGGATCGTCTAAGCGTTCGCCACTTTTAAGAAGAGTCATAATAGGAACTAGCTCAACGGTCCCCACTTTAGAAGCAAGCGCGCCTAAAACAAACAAAGGGTCGCGCATGGTAAAGCGACCGGGGAGATAAAAGGATCGTTAGTCGCTCCTAAAGTGAGCGCACATGGTAAAATGGCCAAAAAGATGAAAGAATCGCCTAAAATAAATACAGGAATCATGTCACACTCCAAAAATTAGCCTAGTCAGAATTAGGCTCATATGATTAGAAATATTGTACCGATTAAATGATGTAATTGTCGAATCTTGTGCTCAATTTTGAAATAATGAAAGTTAATTTGAGCTTAATTGAAGCTGTTTGACCTTTTTGTAAATATTGGAAGTTAGGGGTTTTATTGAAAATGCTGAAAATACTGAATCTGGGCAAGGCATATAGATACGATGGGACCTGTATCGACACGGCCTAATTGCTTTTAACTAACTTACCCAATTCAGTCTAGCCGTATCGATATGACCATAAGGTGTATCGATACGGGTCCCTGTCCAAATCGAATTAGTGACCAAATTAAAAAGATTTGAAGTAGGAGATGACTCACCTACTTGCTTGCCACCCCTTCACATGGGATAGCTCAGAAAAGATGATGGTCAATTGTCAATTGCCAAAAGAATTGTAAAGAGATGTGATGGGATAGAAACAATTGTTTAAGCTTTCCTTTGCACAAGGGAAAGCTTTTGATTAGTTCATTTGGGAGGTAAGAAATAATTAGAGATGAAGGATTATTTTAAAATAGATAGGAAAAGCTTTCTTCCCTTGTTTTGCCTATTACCGAGACTAAATCCACCTTTTTGCCTTAAAAGTAAGTATGGTAAGGTCATTCCAATGCTTTTGATGCATTTCGATGTCTTATGAATCATTTATCGTACGTTATATGTGAAAAATATTTAATGTTAGTATTGACATTCATGAGAATTGTTATGATACATTAATGATATGATATGTTATTTGGATCTAAGGCTCAATTAGCAATCCGATATGATATAGCCTACGGGCACAAAGGTGAGTTTTATGATGATATGTGTAACCTTGGACACTTGTGGACATTGGATACAATTGGCATGCCATAGGGTTATTTGAGCTCATTAAGTAAGGGATTGGACTACGGTCTGGGGCTACAGCCTATATGTGGGGAGAAAAGGTTGGATTGTGTAAGGGATTCTAGAGGTACAGCTTAAGGCTAAGGCCTATTTTCGGTATGTGTGGCGTACAGGGGAATCCGCGTATCCATTGGTTACTATTTCCAAGGAAATAAAATGTATCTATGCTTTGCATGTGACATATGAAAATATAACTATTGACCTTGACTATGATCAATATATGATTAATGGTGTACTTATGTCATTCAAGCATGTTTATAAGTCATTTGTGCCAAATAAGAACTTGGTTGCATTTTTTATAACTACCTCACTAGGCTATGTAAGCCTAACATGTGCATGTCTCATACATTTCATGACCTTGAAGCAATCCGAGCCTCGATCGTGTTATTGAAGTTGTAAGTCACTCCCATTAATTCCATGTATGCTTACGTGTTGCTTTGAACTCCTAAAAAAGTGGCATAAGGCTTAGACATGTTACATTTGTCTATTTTTTATATGTATATAATAGCCTAAAAGTACCTCGGTGATATATATGAAATATAGTGTGTTTGGGAATTAGTGAACTAGTTACTTTGGTCTAAAGATACTAAAAGGTGAAAATGGGGTAAAAGGATTCAAATTGCTATAAAATTTTGCTTGCTAATAGGTTTATGGATTATTAAATTGCTGGTAAAATTTCATCACATTTGGATATCATTCAACAAGTTAAATTGGCTAAACACTAGTTAAAATATGTCATTACAAGACAGCCGTATCGATACAGGTCAAGTTGTATCGATACGGTCTTGCATATTTGGACTTGGAAAAACATAGTGTATCGATACGTAAGAAGGGGTGTATCGATACGGACTTGAGCAGTAAGTTTTGGGAAATAAATTGTTTCGATACGGTCTTAGATTGTACAAAAATAGGTCAACACCGGTCAACCTATATCGATACAAGCTTAGATGTATCGAAATAGGGTCTGCTAAGAAAAGCCAACTTGAGTCAACATGTATCAATACGGTCCTAGTGGTATCGATACAGGGCCTTATTCACTCAAAGTCTAAATTGAATATGTCATAAACGTATCGATATAGACCCAAGGTGTATCGATACGGAGGTAGTTAATTCTATTAAAAGGCTTTGAACACAGTTTTGAATAATTTACAAAATGGTCACTAAATATTGTATGGTCTAATTGGATAAGTAAACGACCTCGGTTCGTAATGAAATTTCACAATCTAACAATTAGAAAGTTAAACTTCAGATTGATAACATGAATTTTAGATAAGGACCCTTAATTTGTAAAATTTTCAATTTAATCCCTAAGTTCGAAAAAGTTTAAAATTGGCCTCAAATTGAGTAAGATATTAATAAGCTAGTTTGATAAGTCTTAAAAGAATAATAATACATTCCAAATAAGATTTCGATCTCCAAACATGTTTTTCAGTAGCACTTTCCGATCTGGCTCTCTACCAGGCCAGGAAAGGGGTGTTACAAATCGCTCAACAAAAACTCTGAATGATCACCATATGAAATAAGCATACAGTCTAACCATTAAAAATTTAATACAATACATGAATAATTTAGTACAAACCAAATGGTCACGGTATTACAAACATTGTATTACTGCAACCAAACAAAATGAACTACTTAAAAATTATCCCAAGTAACCTTAATTTAGGGAAGACTAGAGGTCCGTATAGGCAGCATACATGAAGATTATGGAATCCCCTTGGTCCCGCTTCAACTCCGCCTCGACGGTCATCCAATGCAAACTGTTTAATACCATAATAGTCGATGCCACAAACAACCACCTTGATCTTATATACACAAGAAAGACGAGAAAACCCTATCACATTCACAAGTACAGTACAACTTACATCCGCCACAACCCAATGTGGTTCCAAACACTGACGTACAAAAATGTTCAGAGAGCCTCGCTCTCAAGATATTCCAAATATAGTGTTCATTCGTATTCTTTACCACCAATGGCCCCTCATAGCCTTCCGAATTGTATTTTCTATCGAAACAAATAACAAAGACACTACATAGCCCCACTCGGATCTATAAAATGTAGTTTTTGCATATCGTTCGATACAAAAAAAACATGTTTTTCTTCTCTTTCCCCTCAAGATGAGACGAGCAAAGTTATAAAATAGAAAAGCCACAAAAAGGGGTAAGACGTCATAAATTAACTTTTGAAAACACAAACATAAGGGACTCCTATTTATAACAAAGGTGAAAGCGCCAAGCTCTGACCTTCCAAATTCCAATATAGAGAACTACTACTTGAGCATTCAATTCCCAGATCTACAAACCTTAAGAAAACAATTTAAGTTACGCAACTTTCAAAATCAATAAGCGCATGAATAGTCTCATACACCTACCAAAGCCAATCAAAATTTTCCTTTTCTTCATCATGATCTACCTCGGATTGTCTAAACCACCATAAAAGCTGAACATGCATTAAACATAATGCACGAGTATCAAAGAGCGCAATTATAGCCAAAAGACAATACAACCAATGAAATAACATGATACAATAAAACAGATTATGCTAATAGCTAATACAACCAAAGACTACAAATAATAGAATAACAACCAAGTGCAATGGAAACTAGAAAAAACATCCTTCAGGGGGAAGAAACCCCATAAGTGCATCGCACGCCAAACAGAAAAATTACTTTCACAAATCCACTTCCATGAGAAAGGAAAATTGTTTTCCGACATCAGCATACAATAACCAACAAAATGTAAAATAAAACATCATGGGCCACAAAGGAAACGGCAGCGTGAACGGTTTCAACCTATATAGATAATCATAATCCTTGTCACAACTCAAACCTCAAGGAAAAATTCATTCTGCAACTAAAAAATTAAAACTTCATCAGCAAGATCAAAAGAAAATACTAAAGTAGTTCTTGTATAAAAAAAAATCGCGAACCAAAAGTCACATTTTTCTTTCAACGAAAAGTGCGGCTTCGCAATTCTTGTGAGTCTAATTCAGTAAAATTCCATCCAGTAGAATGAGAGAATTATAAATCCCCAAAATAATAGATAAGAACATCACAAGTAAAGCCATCGCGACACCCATCAAAGGAGTCGCTCCTTATCCAGGGGTCACCTCACCGTACTCTAAATTTAATTGTATATCATTCCACTTATGGTGTATTTGGTGAGATTTGTTGACTTTGTACATCATTCTGCTACAAATAAGCGATCTTACCATAGATCCACTATGATCTTCAAATTATATAATATGGAGATAGCAGTCTTAGTCGATATTTCAATCAGTGGGCACGAACCTCCAATTCACAATACGTTACACAGTACACAATACCCTCAAAGGAAGTGAAGTCCCTTTACCCTAAACAAATAAGCGAGCATACAACAAAAGATAGTTCACCACTTCTACGTGTCACAAAATTTTAATATTGGAAACAGAATACACACATCCAAATTCCTTAAACGACCATTCTAGTTGATCTACTACAAACGAACATATTCGAAAGAAAGAGATAAAGAAAATCCAGCCCCACCACATATGCCAGTCACTTGAAAGTAGGTGAGCATTAAAATAGAATATTTTATTGCCTAGGAGCAAAAATCCTCCCAAAATTAACTAACAATGCAAAAACATAGCTCCCTTCAAGAAAATCAATATCGTTCCAGGAGAAACAAAACAAAACCAATACAAAATCGCAGCAACATTTCCAAAACAAGTGAGAGATGGTGAGTATCATTAATTTACTATTCAAAATGAAACAAAAACTCGCATTCTTACTAACTATGGGGCAACAACCCACCCAAACAAAATGCTTTTACTAACATGCCAACGCAAAACCGCAGATGTACAAAAAACTTTGCGATCTATATCTATGTTTTAAATCTAAGTTGCCAACGCCTTCTTGATATAACTCCAAAACGACTAATTTTGCAAAAGGAGTTTCATTACTCCAAATCTGTGGCTTAAGTTGTATTTTTTTGTCTCCACGATACGAAACAAAACATCTTACAAATGAACCACCACCATGATAATGAAAGGGGGAACGGGATAACTCATTCAAAGTATATTGCCAAAGTAGGCTTCTTAATGTAGCAGGCAGAGCAAACCGAGAAGACAAAAGGCTAATCATAGTCATCTGAATACTATTGCCCGCTGATACAAGTAACCCAAACTGCAAAACTAGAACTTCCCTAGGATCTATCAAAAGTGGCTTCTGAAACCACTTTTGTAACACCCCAGAAAATAGGCTAGAATATTTCGGTGAATTATCGGAATCAGGTTGAAATTTCGGGTTAGGCTTTGGCTAATTAATTGGTTCCGAAAAATAACTTGGGTAATTAAAGTAATTTCTGATAAATTTATTGTGACAAGTATTTGTGAAAAATATATTTAATGAGTTTAATAAATGATAAAATTGAGTTTGAGTAATTTTAAATGAGTGGTTTTAATATTAATTAAATAGTGACTATTCTACAAAATGTTGTAAAATATTAATAATGACAATTTTGTAAAAAGAACTAAAGTGATGGTTTTATGGTATTATTTGGCACATTTATTAAATAAAACTTTTACCACCTATTTCTAACTAAAAAATTACGATGGTTATTATTTTCTTAAGAAAGAAAACTATGTCTAAACTTATCTTCCTTTTTCTCTCTCAAGATTCTCTCAAACACCATTTTAATATTCTTTGATTTTCTTATCCAATTTCTATTCATTTTCTTTTTAAATCATTCCTAATCAATAGCCACACACGACATTTTGATTTCTCTCATCGTGTTCAATGGATTTCAGGTTGGAAAATTGGAGGAGCAATCTTCATTTTCAATTTCCAATTTATTTGGGTAAGTTTTGATTCTCTAATTATCTCCTAACTATTTTTTATTGATTTTCTATCAATTCTATTGTCTTTTGATGTTAAAATGAATTTTAATGGATTAATTTAATTTCTAGATAATAAAGAGTGAATCATGATTTGATAGATGAAATCTAAATGTTTTAATTGGATTATAAGTTATTCTTGTGGGTTAGATATAATATAATCTCAATTTTATGAAATTGATTCCGAAATTAATCTAATTGGTTGAAGTTAAATTTGGGTTCTTTAATGGGGTAATTGGTAGAAGGGTTAATTGAATTATTGGATCAAATATGAGGATACATCATAGGTGTTTGATTAATTTCTTGTAAAAAAAGGAATTAAGTGTTCGAACAGGGGTTGTTCGAATCAGAGTAGTCGTTGCCCTACTTTCGGAGGGTTGAGAATGAGTCGCGGTGCTATAGTGCACCTTAGGGGCACGTACGCGTGTGTGTAGTGGTTGTTTCAGCCTGGGCGAATGTGTTTTTTTACGTGGAAATGAAATGGGAATCGAGAATTATTCCCTGCATCATCGCTAAGAAGTGGGAAAGCAAAAAAGAATTTGGTTAATTCGTGAAGTTGATTAGAGAACTAGGTTTGGTTCGAATATTTGTGATATGGTGGTGCTATAATAAATTGGTTACATTGGTTTGGTACAAGTTATATTGACTCTTGCATTTTCTTGTGGAAGATATCAAGTGTTCGGGATGTTTTCGATTAGGCGTGTTTATCAAAGTATATGGATCCCTATGAGCATTGAGATTTGTTCCATTTTTGAAGGAATGTGTTGTTGCTTTTTGAGCTATAAGTGTGTGTTGTTGTCTTTGGCAATGTGGTTTTACATTTGAACGGTTGTGTGAAGTGCATTGGAAAACAATAAGTAAATGTATTTGAAAATGATATATTGGCTATGTGACGTAATTAGAAACTATTGGATATAGTTGGAATGTTATAGGGTTTAAAGTGCACTATAATATAAAGCCGATCGCACTATGGTCCTTGAGGAAAATCGATCTAACTAGGCTACTCAGACTGTTGAGTTATCACTTGGGGTATGCGGTTTAACTAGGCACCTCAAGTTGATGGTATCTTGCGGTTTAACTAGGCAAGGTATGAGGTTAGGTGGAGATGACACCACCGGGAAATCAGTGTATCCGATGTATTTTGATAAAACATATTGTTTTTTTTATAAGGATAGAGGTAAGTCTATCCGGGATCACAATACTTGCCAATATATGAGATTTAATGGAAAAACTTTTGTGTATATGGTGATTATGCATGGTTATTAGAAGCTTTGTTGCATATGGTTATTATGCATGACATGATTTACAAAAGGCTATGAGAAATGCTTTGGTTTGATTAAGCACAAGACTTGTGAAAAGTGTTTTGATGCATATAGTCGTTATGCATGTTATGTTTTCAAAAGAAGTAGGCAAATTGTATTGGCTTTACACTTATATTCTTGTTTACCATGAACGAATGAGTTATGCCGGAAGAGATGATTCTTTTGATTTGGTTAAGCATGTTTTATTAAAATGTCATGAGAATAAAAAGATGGTTATGAAAGCGTGAAGATATGTTTTGAATAAGCATGTTTTATTTAAATTGAGGATTGTGGTCTAAGTCAAGATGGGATCCCAAGACAAACATATTAAAATAGTATGTTTACGGTATTATCACTATTTGTAATAAGGCTATAATAATGGGATGGATTGATTTATTTAAAGAAATGATAACTTGATTGATTTTATATTACGTTAAATGATGGTTGTACTTAATGATTTATATGTTGGTTTTGTTTTAATGCTTTGTATACTTGATAGTTATGATCAAAAGATTTAAATGGTTTAAATAATGATTAGATTGATTACTTGTGTTCAATGAGTACTTATGGTCATATGCTTTAATCTCTTAATTATTCTATAGCCCATGTTGAGGTATTGACCGATTGGTGTTGAATGAATAATGATTTATCTTGTTAGGAAGCATGCCTCTAGACTAATTGTATAAATATGAATTGTGTTGATTAATTGGTATGTAATTATTTGAGCCTATGCGTTTAATGGTGATATAAATTAGAAGCATGTCAATGTTGTTCGTAAGTAATTGGTTAAGTTTGAGTTGTGATTAGAATTCTTAAAAATGCATTTTTAGTGCAGCTCGTGTGTCGAAATGGCTAGTGGTTAATTCGGTTAACGGATTTTACCAAGTTTGGTTTCTTTGCATTTTGGTCAATGTATGTTGTTGCATCAATTAAATAGGTAAATGATGTCGTTTGACCTGAGATTTTGCAAGCATGATTTTAATATATCTAATTTCTGTATGAGTCTTTTATAAACATCTTAGTCCCTATACTTTGGTAGTTTTACATTTTAGCCTTTAATTTCGTATTTTGCTAAATTGGATGCATATTCGTTATCCGTTGAAGCTGAAATTTGACATGTTGACATGAAATATGATTAATT
Source organism: Hibiscus mutabilis (assembly GCA_019671005.1). NCBI lineage: Eukaryota > Viridiplantae > Streptophyta > Magnoliopsida > Malvales > Malvaceae > Hibiscus > Hibiscus mutabilis. Next base: position 66,388,660 of record CM033716.1, read on the forward strand.
AACAATTGGTAACCTAAAACTTGTATAAGTCCCTGTAATTCTTCGAATTTACATTTTGGTTCCTAGAATACTTGTATTTGCAATTGAGTGCCTTACCAATGTTCGTATCGAATGAAAATTGAATCGATGCTTGTATGAACATCTTAGGTCTTAATAATACATCTAGACAAGTTAAAAGAAAAAATAGACCGTAATTAGAGTGAGATTATTCGGGTTTGCTTCGGCAAACCTAATGTGATCTTCTTGGTTCGGGTCTAACAACTAGGCCAGGTCAAAGGGATTATAACTTTTCTCCAAAAGCATATTTTCCATTTTCCCCTAAAAGCGGCACAAGGGGAAACCATAAAAAACGAAGTTACATGAGAAAGAGCAAACCACTCATAAGTTAGATTATAAAGAGGTATACCCAAAGATACTGACGAGTGCATAATTGATCTATTTTATATGCCCTTAATCTTTCTTTGCATGTTTTCTAGCTCATTTAGGTTGCATTTAGGTTAGGTTGTACATAATTGCATATAGATATGGAGTTATACCGTCTATACATAAATTGTCATATATATTGGTGCTTTTAACAGGAAGGTGGTGTGTTTGTGGTGAATGTGCAGGATGCTAGTGGGTGTTGGAGGAGTGCTGGAGCAGGAAATGAGCAGATCGCGTGGATGGAGCTAACGAGGCATAAAGAGTTGGAGAAAAATCTATCTTTGCCCACGTGGACTTTCTCTCAGATATGCAACATTAATTGAAGCGAGAAACAATTGGCTTTTCTCTAATGAAGCCACGCATACTTTAGGGTACTAAAACCCTAGTTTCACCGCCTATATAAAGAAGACTTGGACGCTACTCAAAGAGAGACCGATTGATAGAGAACAATATTCAGACGACAGTCCTAGTCCGAGCTTACAAAGAACCACCAGGGCAAAGCTAGACGATTCTCGTTAACGAACGACGCTATCAAGAGAGGTTGACGAAGAGTGTAACACCCTCTACCTGATTTAGAAGGAAACTGAGATCGAAGATGTCACTAGAACAAAACATAGATATCTTGAGCTGAATTCACATGATCAAAATGAAAAACTCTCACTAGTTCAAGAGGCTTACAAAAATTATCTTAAATCAAACTTAAAGTCATATAATTTTATTATAATATTATAACATTCTGAATATTTAACTTTCTATGTGTTAACAACTAGGTTATTTTGATAGTAGCATGAAACCATTTTCATTTATCAAGCATAGATGTGATACATATATTATCCATTTTTAATGAACTCTATCGAATTATACCTCACAAATTTTCCTTTTATTCTTACAACAGCTTAAATCTGTTTAATCCATTCGAAAGGGCTTAAAAGCACGCATAGACATTTATTCCCATCGATTTTATAACTAAGCATAGCTTGTATATAGAATCAAGTCATACAAAAATCAATATTATCACATTTATAGATAAATGTCTGGCATCCCAAGGATATCATAACAAATATTGTTTACTAAAGATACTAATAAACTTATACAAATGTCATACACCACCACTCTAGGAGTTCCTTAAAGAAAGCATAAACGATACACAGAAATTTAGAAAAGTGACTTGCAACTTTTGAACATGATCGAAACACAGAGCTTCTTCAGTCATGAAAATGCATGACAATGAAATTCAAGGAATACAAGCATAATGTAGCAATAGGAGTTTATGTCTTAATCTTAGCTTATACAATGCTTTATTTTTGGAAGCTTTATCGGAGTTCCTATTCTTTCATATCTTAATCGAAAAATTTTTAGAGTTTCTAACTGAGTTCTTTCGAATTTTTTATCAAACTTATCGGAGTTCATAACTTATCTTATTGGAGTCTTATCAAGGCTTATCGAAGTTCTTATCAAAGCTTTTCAGAGTTCTTATCAAAACTTATTAGAGTTCTTATCAAATTTCTTTCAAAGTTTATGTCTTTTAAAATCATTTGCCTTGGATCACATTTGGACATATGTAGCATTGGTCTAAGATTCACTTAGCACAAAGAACAGAGCAATGGCTAGTTTATAACATAACAAACCTAGCTTCTCTTCTCTATCCATCCAACTGTCGCCAATCTCCTTACCATCTCCTCCGTTACCTTCTACTGTCGTCAATATATCACATATATGGGGTCGTCACCCTTGGGTCGTAGCTCATGGACCGTAGTCTTGAATTATACCTTTGCACCATGCCAAAGTGTCCAAGGACTTCCATTGTTTAGGCAACTTAAATATTTTATGCTTTGAAGCTAGAAGGGGGTATCTTATGTCATAAGGTAAGCTTACTTATTTCTTTCTTTAATAACTTATGGCAAGGATGAGCTAATAGCTCGAGATAACTTAAAAGTTCTTAACTTAAATCGTTTTAAGTTTTGATTTGCTTTATTAAAGATTTATGGTAAAGAGTTCATAGTTTGATTTCTAAACTTTCAAATGAAATATGTTACCCTTTATTAAAATCTTATCAAGCACAGAAAGGCACATGATACATATGTAATGCAATATAAACAATGAACTTTTCAAGATGTCATGCTTGAATGCCCTTTTCCCAATTTGCTCTACTTGAGCCTTAAGCAAAGATGTTCATATGCATTCATGCTTACGCATTTCATATATTAAAACATAAATTCAGGATTCGAAATGACACCGTATCATTTGAGACAATGTAACTACACTCACCTTATATTCCAAAGTTATGGAATACCGGAACCACAATCATATCTTGCTTCAATCAAATCCATTTCCTAGCCTTCCTTAATGACATCTTCCATATCATTGTATACACCTCAAATTAAAAAACCATTTTATACATTAGCAACCACAAATGACTTATTGAATCATACATAATCTAATACTAAATCATAGTTCTTTAACATTTTATTATGTGGTAACAACCAAAATAATATCATACTTAATATCTAATCAAATTCAAACCATTCAACAATCATAAACTGTTTTCATTTAATTAAAAGCATTCACAAGCTGTTTTACATTAAAAATCTACATAACTTAGACATCCATATCCTGTACTTACAACTTAAAATTTCATTCTGCATTATCACTTAAACTACACTGTTTTAACCATATACATACTGCACTGTTTAAACTATTTCACAGCATTGCTAATCTGTTTTTAATGCATAACAAACGGCATATACTTAGACAATAAGACTGCATAATCCAACATTTCAAAACTACAATTACAAGACTGCATTTTCATTTAAAACTGTACACTACATATTTATATAACAATTATGCACTGCATAAATTCACAATCTGCATACTGCACATAACAATATCACAGATTGCATGTATACTTAATTACAATTTTGCATTCTTTAACTTCAAAACTGCATATCATTTCAAACTCCATAAATTCAAACTGTTTTATCAATACATATTGAACACCTTACATTTTCTTGTTAGACAATACTGCTCTTAAACTAGACTGCAAGATTGTTCTGCATATATTTAAAGCATGCAAACTGCATACATACTAGAGAACCAAATCTGTATTTCTATACTCCTTTTATCATATACAAAACTGCACATAAGCACAGTTTCCAGCATATAATTAACACAGTTTCCAGCTTGTTTCCTAGGTAAATGTTACAGCATCTTTAAGATTGTATTTACTACATTCATATAAATTGTTTTCTGCATTTAATTTAACTGTACAGTATATGCATTGTATACACACTGAATACATCATTAAAACTACATAGAAAATTGAATTCTGCATATATCTACAAATCTGTTTTACTGCTCTTAAAATTCTGCATGTATATACAAATCTATTTTACTGCATTGATTCAAATTTCACTAATAATTCATGTCTAACTCAAAACGTCCATACAATATAACAATTGGCATGGACAGTAAGCATCTTAAATTTCCAACATTTATTTCAGCTTATTTAAGGTAACTTAAAACACAAGATAATTTCAAGTAGAAACATATCATTTTCTACTGCTTGCACCCCAATTTAGCAAATAAACCCAATTCAACTATACCAACAAGATAGAACAGTTAGCTGCTATTTTTTTTAACATGATTACTCCGTATTTCCAACTTATTAACCGAACATTATAGTATCAAACGCTAGGTAGTTATATAATGCTATTTTAGGCACTTATCAGTTACATATTAAGGTTCATTTGAACATACTTATATCTTCCGAACAAGACAATATATTTAGCTAAAAAAACCAACAAGCATAGGTTTTATTTAACAACATCTGACAGCCCTTAATAGAGTCAATACCAAGTAAGAACAGTCTCGAACATAACAACCTATTAAAATCTTATTTTGGACTTTCAAACAATGCCAAAACGATTTCCAAGCAACATATACTTAAGCAAATCACAGTAATGTATCTTCCCTAAATTTCATATTTGACAACAGTAAGATATTCAAAACAGCCCTTAAACCACTAAAACAAATCTGAACTAGTAATGATATTGAACACACTTTCGGTCACTAATTAAGCATTATTTTAGACATTTAGTAACTAATTTAATTCTCTTAGTTTACACAATAACTAAGAACATAAATTTTTCAACAATTAACACATTATAACTAATATACATGTCTATAACAAAGTAGAATATTCTGGACAATAATGGTTGTCAAATAAGTCCCATACTTCTTATATTTTAGTACTTAAACTAGTATGAATGAGGAGGAGTAAAACAAAGCAGTCCATTTCCTTTAATTTCTAGCAACTATCTGCAATTGTTTTTAAATCACAGTCCTAATTTGGTTGAAATCATGCAAAACAATTCTTAAACAGGGCAGCACGCAAGTGGAATGTTCTATGTACGAATCAATACCAAAATTGTCTCAAAACATGTAGTATTAATACAAATACAGAAAAATTTACAAGCAAACTGAATTGAGCATAAATTTAACACTAAATCAACAATCAAAACAGAACATTTAAACATGACAAACATCACATTTTTACAATCACACATAGGTACAACTACACTCACATAAATCGAAATTACTATAATTTCAGTTGTCGATTATCAACCCTTGTTCAAAGCTTTTCCTCAAATTTTAGAAGACACAATCATATATAAAAATTAAACTTTAATTTTATCAAGAATACAGGCAATGTCACTATGATAATCAAGATTTAGAATTTTACATCACCTTTCTTTAATTTGAATCCAAGACTACTGTGTAATAGCCCAAGCCTCCAAAATTCAAATTCTAATTTTTTTCCTATATTTTTCCTGCACTTAAAGATCGTTTCACTAAAGCTTTCTTACTCTCACAATCAAACATTCTTCCATGGCTTAATTACCCGTCCCCCCCCCCATTCCGTGGCTAAAAGAATGAATTTCATTATATTTATTATAATTAGTAATACATGGGCAGGTGTCATACTTAGGAAATAAGCCTTATAAGTCATCATTCCTTATGATCTAATTACCATGCAAAGCTTCCTCTTTCAACTCTTTTAATTTTGGTCATTTATCAAAGATTCTCAAATTATTCACTCTAGTCCTTTACGTATTATATTTTATTATTAATCAAATGCAATTAACAGTTACAATCATATTAAAATTCAAATTATTTTATTTTATTTTTTGGAACTCCCAATTATCGAGTTTGGAAAAAAAAAATACTAGACCGGAGTTTGGGGTATTACAAAGAAGAGGCCTGCATCACAATTGGACGGCATGGAGGGAGTTTTGTTGAGGACGCTCGGCTCTTTCTTTTCTCTTGCTTGATAAAATGTCTTACTTTATACTTTTAATTATAGATATTTTAGGCTCAGATATGAGCTAAATTTTTTAGTTGGGATTATTGCGTCCTAGGATTTTATGTTTTGAGGATTTTATGTTTTGATTATTATATTTTAATGCTTTAGTTGTTTTCATCTTTATCTATTATGTTCATGTTCTTAATGTGTATTTAATCGTAAGAACTATTCGAGAGAGGCTTGTTAACTATTGATTTGTGACTTAATATTCGGGAGAGTTAAGTTATACAAACGTGAACAGTGGGGCTAAGCTGTCAACTTAGTCTTAATCCGGCTTAGACATAAGTTTAGGGTTTCAACGACTAAAAATGAGTTCTTAAACAAATAATAGAGTTGTTAGGGTTAATTTTTTGTTTTTAGATCGGATCCATGCCTTCAATTGGTTATAGTATCTCAAGATACACAATATCTAAAAACTTTCCCTTTCTTTTTTTCTATTGAAAAAGAAAATGTGGATTCTCAGTGACAAAAGCAAAAATTCAGGACAAATAAATTGGAACCATTAACTTTTAACTATTGACTGCAAATTTATGGACGATTCTTCTTCACTTGTCTTTTTCTAATGGTATAAGAAAAGACATGTATCACCTTAACTACAACGTTCTTAACTTTTAGGCATTGAGAGAGTCAAAAGTCATTAGAAAATCATGTCGAGTAGATGAAGAACCTAAGGGTTTACACAGACATATATTGCTCGTTGATATAGCATTGAGATAGGCAATCAAGCATATATCCTTAGCAATAATCCAACCTTTATAATTAATTGTTAAGTCGCTGCAGATGTTTGTCTTTATTATAGTTATCTTTAGATTAGTTAATTTAGTTTCACTTAAACTGACATTCATCAATACTTGCAAACACCTCCCTAAGTACGATAACTTTGTATTTATTAATCCAATCCTCATTGGTTCGACGCTCTACTCTCACTTTATTACTTGATACGATGAGTATACTTGCTCTAAAGTGCATCACTATTCGAGAAACATCAAATACCCTATTTATAACAGGCAATGGACATACCAAGTGACGACGTTTCACATACCTATATGGAGGGTCGCCAATACCAACATTTAATTCTCAGACCCCAAAATCTCAAGTACATAACTAAAGTTACGTGACTTTCTAAATTACAATCAATAACTACGCAGACAGGCGCAAATACTTCCCACTACTAATCAAAATCTTTTTTGTTCATCATAGTCTGCCCTAAATTGTCTAAATCACCGCAAGCTACATCAATAAGGAATAATATATATATATATATATAAGAAAAGAGGAGGAGGAGAAGAAAGGAAATGACGAAATAAAAAAAGAAAAAGCCACGTGCAGTATACACATCTTAAAGAAACAAGCATCTGTCTTATCCTATGTAATAGCATGCAACGTCAAGCCAAAACAACAGGATAATAAGACCTTTTCAGGTTTCTTACTCCATAATGCATTTCAACCCGAGTAAAAATAGTGAAATAATCAGAACGGCCCCCAACACAAATCACTTCTTCATACAAAAAAAAAGAAAGAAGAAAATAACAAAAGCATTTATACACCCCTACTGCAATCGCCCATATCACCGCCACCATCTCCCTTATCTGCAGCATCATCGCGGACATTCAGGGGAGAAGACATGCTCGAACCAAAGGCAGAGGAGGCTACAATGCTTCTATGCTCCGTAGCAAAGCTGTCCCAAAAGGGCCCACAAGGGTTTTGCACGTCGAATTCCATAGTTACTTCGCAAAGGGCATCAAAATCCACACCACGAACATCAAAAGGGCCCCGCGACAACTAAAAACCAAGAATGTCAGCATCTCCAGACCTCTCTATCGCATTGACCATGAAGGCAAAAGTTGTCCGCAGTTGCCTTAACCTTCTCCACCATAACAACATCGTGGGTAGCTTCCAGTACCATAATCTCATTACAGTGTCATTCTTTAAGTTATGTTAATCTTCTTGTGAAATTTGCAAAGCTTTCATTCGTCGCTCTCTTAATCAAACGCAAAGCGCTCCCCTCGTCAATCAGAACCGAAAACAGTAAGCGAACTCAAAATTACATGTTTATTTCCCCCTTACTGTGATCAAAGCCAAACAGGCTTACATTAGCAAAACCCCTTGGAGCAACCAGAGCGGCCTCCCCACTCACCCCTCTTAGGGGAGTATTCTCATGATATTTCTAGGGACGAACATGAGCGTCGGCATACTCTTCTTAAAAAAATAAACAAACAAACAAAAACAAAACAAAACAACAAATAAGACAAACAAAGTAAAACCTAAGAATGTCAACTAAAATTTATTCATAGCTCAAAACCATGTTTTTCTCAACACGCTTCGCATGCAGCGATTTACCCCCAAAGAAAGTCGATCGATTCGCCAATAAATTCCACTTACACGAAGTTTCATAAGACACCCACGTCTCTTGTATCAGCAGTTTCCATATTCAAACTCCTTAGGTTCGCCAATGTCACTTTATAACCTTCCCTCACCTAGGGGCAATTGTTAGCACCTATAAACACATGTCGCCACATGTCGAAACCAAAATGAGTAAAACCACGAATGGTGTAACACAAGAGACATCCGGTGACAAGCGTCGCAACGTGTGCAGATAGCAATACGCAGGATCGTCCGCGAGTTATGTGATACCCTTCGCAACCTACGACGAACAGACACAATTGCGAGCAACATCACACCTCGCCTGGTGGTCACATGGCTTCACACGTGCCCACTACAAATGACGAGGGGAACTTAGGACGTCAAGTCATAGCCAGTCCAATCAATGCGCCACGACAATTCTATTATGACACATATTCGAGTAGTATAAAGTTGGACATGCAGCAAGAGAGAACGGAGATCCTCCATTCCGAACACCACAATTATCATAAAAAAAAAACAAGAGCAACACACAAGCTCCGACTCAAAGAAGCCATCCCTACCATCACCGGACCACCGCCTCCGGCCATGATCATTTTGGCCATCAACAATAGGGTAAACTTTTTCTATATACAAATGTCAAGACTTAAAGGCCAGTTACAAGACTTCATACAACCGAAATTTGAGGAATAAAGGAAACCTATATTTTTCCAACGTTTTCCCTTAAAAGCAACAACAACGTTTCTTAATGTATCATCCTACAATTGACAAAAACAGAAATCAATGTTAAAAACAAGTAGCAGCAGCAAAGAGTCGACATGAGTAAACACCGAATGAAACTTCAATTGTTCTCCGACCAATGCTAGAAGATTAAGCAACCCACCCAGATTTCACCAAGACTGTCTGATCAACTTATAGATATAAAAAAGAAGCATTTCATCGAGATTCTATAAAGCAGTCAGTACAAATTAATGTAAAGAAAAAATGTTTTACCTTCCAGCCAGTCAACCTCCAACGGGTTTAGTATTAACACAATTCTTTATAGAAGACAGAAACATAGTGCCTAAAGAGGGAAAAAAAACTCAACTGCACCCATTAATAATTCAATCCACAATCATAAATTTGACCAAGAAACAGAAATGTGAAAAAGTAAAGAATTAAAGCACTAAATTTAACACAATGATCCAAGTTCCCACCACAACTGCATTGCAGAGAATTGCTTAATTATTGTTCAAAAAAAAAGAATTGCTTAATTATGAACCCGTAGGCAAAGACACAAAAAGTTTAAAAGGAACTTATTAAGGGACAATACCGATGATTTAGTGATGTTGATTCTGGACTGGATATGCCAGGTGATTTACAACTGCATTGACATCATCTTCGATTACTAAAGAATGGTTTTGTCATTGGACCTAAGTTATCAAAAAAGTCCTTTGATTTACTCTTTTGGTGACGGAGTGGAGAGATTTCAGGTGCCTTTTATTTGAAGAAGGCGAAGATGATTGCTTATATGAAGGAAGATGAAGTTGAATATGGAGGGTGTTGTCGGTGAACTTGTATTGGTGTTATTACCAGCACACTGCTCAGAGTTGAAGAGCCTAATGGTGTCGACGGAGTATGAAAGTGGTGGCGACGACAAGAATGGTGGCTATAAGCTACTGTATAGTCTGTATTGGCTGCTAAAAGAATAGGAAGAAGGGAAAAAACCGTGAGAGAGGAGAGAAGAAGATATTAACGGTAAATTTTTAAAAATTAACTGTGACTTTATTATTTTAACACGATAAAAGTAAATTAAAAGTTTAGTGATTGTAATAAAAGTTTTAAAAGTTTAATAACTATATTGAAAGTTTCTTAAAGATTTAGGGACTGACTACTAATGTAGTTTACCCAATTAACAAATTACTGTCACGTAAAGTCTCAGGCTGGGAAGCTTCTTGAACTCGAAATGTCTCAATATTTTATATTTAAAAAACCATTAATTTTGGGGCATTTGATTCTCCATTTTTCCCAGTCATAAAGGAGGGCTGGGGGAAGAAGAAGTAGAAATTGAGTGTAGAAAACAATGATGCTTCTCTCAGATCTAACTAAAGCTTTGTTCTTCATTGGTCAACTTAACTTCCCTAATCAAATCCAAATTCTGTACACAACCCTTTGATTATCTCTTAAAATAATCACTTCCCAGATTTACTTATACAAAGATTTCTCCAAGTTTATAAAGAAGCATGGAATCTGAACTCAAGGACCTCAGTTCGAAACAGGCGAAGATCCAACAACCCGATTCGACCGTCGACGATGCCTCCGCCAAAGACGACCGTCCTCTCCTCAAACCCGACTCCTCATCCGCCGCCGACTACAACATCCTGGAGCTCGAGAAGAAATTCGCTGCTTATGTTCGTAACGACGTGTACGGCGCCATGGTACGTGGACAGCTGCCATTGAAGGAGAATCTTTTGCTTGGATTCGCCCTTGTCACGCTGCTTCCTCTTCGCATCATTTGTTGGTTGACTATTGTGGTTGTATATTATTTGATTTGTAGAATCTGTACGCTATTCTCTGCCCCGAACCGAGAGGAGGAGCAGGATGATTATGCTCACTTGGGCGGGTGGAGGCGGGCCGTGATTGTCCGGTCGGGTCGGTTTCTCTCTAGGTCATTGCTTTTTGTGGTAGGGTTCTATTGGATTAATGAAACCCGTAAAATTTCAGCAAGTACCGAGCAGAACTCAAAAAATGAGGTATGCCAACTTTTTTTTATCAAGTTCACTAATTTATTCAGCTTTGACTTCAATTATGCAAACTCCCAAACTGGAATAATTGAACTTTCATCAAAAGTAATTGCTTGATCAACTTTCTTTTTCTCTTACGAACTTTGTGTTTGATTTTATAACAGGGTACCCATTTAGCAGTAGAGCAGGAAAGACCTGGCGCAATTGTATCTAATCATGTGTCATATTTAGATATATTATATCATATGTCCTCTTCCTTTCCAAGCTTCGTTGCCAAGGTCTGTTAACTTAGCTGCCATTCTTTACTTTTGATTATGGCATAAAAGGTAAAATTTTGCTGCTTTAACTGACATGTTTCTTGTTTTGTTTTTGTCAATTGGGACCCTTGGATTCTATTGCTGAAGAGATCTGTGGCTAAAATTCCTTTAGTTGGTCTCATCAGGTGAGTTTACTTCAACCCCCTAAATTTATCTAATTGTCAAATTATTATTTGTCTTTCAAGCTTGATATAGCTATAGTAGAAGTTTTTGTTTTCCTTCAACACCCTAAATTCATGGCTTATGTTGCAGCAATGTGTTTTTTTGTGGATATATACAAATCTTTGTTTTGGAAAGAGTGTTTTTATGGTTATATGTTCATTTTATTTTATTTTTTTGGCCCTGTTTCTATATCCTGCCACTTATATCTTTCCTTTATATGTCCAAGTTTATAGTTGTTTTGGATGGTTATATCTTGTTCTGGAGTGATGAATGATATTTTGGCTTGTTTGTTACAGCAAATGCCTCGGTTGTGTCTATGTTCAGCGGGAGTCAAAATCATCAGACTTCAAAGGTGTTGCAGGTAGAACAACTATTGATTTCTCAAACATGTTCTTCACCACTTAGCATTGATTAAAAGTAAATGCGTAAACGATCTTTCTTTCAGGTGTTGTGACCGACAAAGTTCATGAAGCTCGTCAAAATAAATCTGCTCCAATGATGATGCTCTTTCCAGGTTAATCATCGTTTTGATTCGCTATATTCATTTATCACATGGTTAGTTTATGGTGCATGCTGTACCCAAATAATGTGGGTGTGTATGCATGTAGCTGATGTTTCATAGCTGCGTAAGTTTTTCATATTCCTATAAGTTCCCGATGAGGAATAGTTGTTTGATTCATATTCATCTTGACAACAGAAGGAACAACTACAAATGGGGATTACCTTCTCCCATTCAAGACTGGTGCATTTTTGGCTGGAGCACCTGTGGTGCCTGTTATATTAAGGTACCCATATCAAAGATTTAGTCCAGCCTGGGATTCAATAACAGGGGTGAGTATTTCTTAAGCAAATTCAAGATGACTGTTAATTTTGATAATTAAATTTATATGTTCCCTAATTAAGTAGCCATGTGATACATCTAACTGGTCATTGGATATCGAAAATGTGTATGCATATGGGAGTCTCTGGTTTCTTTCTGTTGTTATGAGATGATGGTCCAACTCTCTATTAGGCATCTTTTAATATGAATCATTTGTTTAGCATACTTGATATCTGTGTTAGTTTTACTTATATTCAGAAGCTTACTGATTTGCTTCATAAATCTAAAGTGAATTTTTTTGGAAAAATGTTGATTAATATGGATAATTATTTGAAAAATATATATCATGATTTATTTCATCCTGCAAGAAAACATTGAAATTGTTGTGAATAAATATTTTGTTACAAGTATTTTGATTGTTCCCCATTTTTTCTGGCTGATGCTAACATTTTGTACTGTTCCCTGTAGGTACGGCATGTTGTTCTACTTCTGTGTCAATTTGTTAATCACATGGAAGTGATACACTTACCTATCTATTACCCCTCACAGCAAGAGAAGGATGACCCAAAGCAATATGCTAATAATGTCCGAAGATTGATGGCCACTGAGGTATGCATGTACCAAATTGTGTTTTTCTTCAAGAAAAATGTCTATCCTAACCAATTAAGGATAAAGTTTCTGAGGCACTGGCTTAAAGCACCATTGTGTTCTTTTCATGCCATGTAGGCACCAATATGCACTAAGAAAACCATCATGTTCATTCATGTTAATGCGTCTTACTGGATAAATTTTGTGGCTGCAGGGTAATTTGATACTGTCAGATGTAGGACTAGCTGAGAAGAGAATATATCATGCTGCTCTCAACGGTAATAATCGCCCGCCTAGTGTTTTGCATCAGAAAGACGATTGATAATTTCTTGGCCTTGCTCTCAGTCAATATCGAGTCTCAGTTAAGTTTCTTAAGTTCACACCGGTATTTTCATAGATGCACTGACAAGCCATAGGGGTGGTTTCTCCCAGCCTATTTAACTCTCATTTGCAATCATATTGTAAGCTTTATTCTTGGAACGAGCAGCCAATAGATACAGATTTCTTAAGTTCACACCGGTATTTTCATAGATGCACTGACAAGCCATAGGGGTGGTTTTTCCTAGCCTATTTAACTCTCATTTGCAATCATATTGTAAGCTTTATTCTTGGAACGAGCAGCCAATAGATACAGATTTAAATATGCTATTGAACTGATCCAGATCATCTGCTATAAAAATTTGCATGTAGATTTATGCATATGTAAAATCTTGTCTGTGTTCCTGCAGGTTTGTTTTGCCAAAGCTATTTTGAATATATGAAAAAAATAAAAATCAATTTGAAATATTTTAGATGAAGCTAACTGGCATGTTCTAAATCAGACCTTTGAAGTTTGACGTCTATTCATTTTCAGTTGCTAGAGTTCCAGAGAGTTGAGGAGCATTGTATTTTCAGTTGAGAAAGGCCATGAACGAGGGAAGGAGGCTGTCATTGCAGCAAACGTCTGTCCGCGAGTTAAACAACAGATATTCTTCACTAGTTTCGAACATGGATCTTGGTCTTGGATGTATAATCTTCGGGTCAATTGTACCGAGACCCATTGTATCAAATGATGACCAGTATCAAAAGTTTTGTATCATTAACATTGTACTTGCCCGGATATACATGAATTGCCTTCCATATTATACAATCCATTCATCATTGCTACACTGTATCTAATCGTTGCAGACCTTTATCTTGATCAGAAATCTTAAAAAACAACACACCCCATGAACTAAGAGGACAACAGCCAAGGAAAAATCTTCAAACATTGTGAATGTTAAAACTCGAATGGCAGAGAAGCCCCATATGGTTGTCTTACCATTTCAACAAAAAAACATTGTTTGATTTCTTTGAATCCCAGGGAGGTAAGCAGCCTCTTAAGGGTGATTGCAGAAGCAATGAAGACTTTTGCCGCATGGACACCGAAGAAAGGCAACTGAAGGCACATCTCAGCCTCCGCTTCTCACTATCGTATGGCCGGTAGTTCAGATCGTGCCGCACAACGGAAGTCTTGAGGGCTTCGGGAAGAATGCAATTGCACATTGAACCTGATACAAACAGAAGACAAGGAATAAGACATCAGAAAATGCTTGTGCAAGTGAAGTAATAACAACGATCGCTACGATAGTAAGGATACCTATTCCAGCCAGTCGGTTTACCCATTTTGGAATGTGTTTCCCCGTCAGCTTGTAGCAAATATCCTTGCAGAAATGGTTGCAGTTCTTGACAATCAAGTGATATGTATCTCCATGATACCTTGCTGAATTGTGCTCCATGAACCCTCGTACTTTGATAGGGTCCAGCGACGTCGTCCCGATGAATATCGACTTCCTGAATTTGAACCCCGGGCACTGCCGTGGCTCGACCTCGAAAACACCACTTGTGGAGTAGTCATGAGCTCCAAATGCATACTCCACACCATGAACTGTATCTCGAACTTTTCAAGATTCAGAGAGAACAAATGAACAAAAGCATAAAGTAAATGGAATGAAGCGTACCTTCCACGCCAGAATGAAAGATACCAAGTCCTGCCCAGTAAAAGTAGCCATTGACGGGCGTTAGGTCATAGACATTGAGATACACCGGTGCACAGCCCGGATCGAAACTAGTCGGCTTCACCTTTGCGAACAAACAACGAGATGCTGATTTGTTTTTCAAAATACGCGGTACCACTGATTTCCCTCTCTTCCTTTCCTCAACATCCATGTTTCTTCAGAGACAAACAAGACCAGACTTCAATTGACGCCTATACAGCCTGGGGTAAACTGCAAATATTAGCTATGACATTTGAAGCAAACCATTTGCTAATCAGAGACCGAAAGTTTCTTAAAAACATATCTACAGATTATAGCAATTGCAGTTTCCCCTCAAAACTCCTCTTGCGGCAGTGGAGACTATTATAAACAAAAATGGCAACTCTTTTTAGCAGTAAGTTTAACCAAGTATCAAGTCCTGCATTTTACATATTCATCAAGAAAAGAAAGAAAACAAAAATGAACTGAATTGCATGAAAAGAAAAGATTCACTTCAGATCTACCAGAAACCATGTCCATTCCAGGAGAAAAAACGATGGAATAAACAAAATATTGACAACGTGATAGATCAGAAAGATTTAAGGCCGTAATTTTAACCAATGATCCCACAAAAAAGAAACATCTTTTTTTTGGAAGAAAAATAAAGAAACAAAGAAAAGAAAAAAGAACGGGAAATAAGAGAGAGAGAGCCTACAGATTCATAAAAGAAAGGCCATTAAATGCCCAAATGAAGTGAAGCCACCATTAAAACGTCGAAGCAAGCAGGCATTGAACGAAAGGTTTCATCTTTTTTGCAGCGGAGAACAGAAGAAGAAGAAGAAGAAGAAGGAGAAAGAAGAAAGATAGTTACCAAAGATGGGTTTAGTAAGCTTAAGCCTCCCGGAAAATTGAAAGCTTTAAGCACTAAAGAAGTAGACGAATGGGCACTGGCAAAGCCATGTTCTTTCTTTCTTTCTTTTTTATTGTTATTTTTTCTCTCTTCCTTTCTTTTTGTCTTTCTCTTTCTTTTTAATCTTTCACTCTACTGCCATTATGCCCATAGTCACATATTGCTCTCCTTTTTATTATTAATTTGGTTAAATTCTATATTTAATGGCTATATTTTTTAAAATTTCAGATTTAGTCACCGTTTAAAAGGGTAAAACAATAATACCCTTCGTACAATTTTTTCACCGTTTAAAGTTCGAAGTGTTGGCGCCAGGAACACACGTATCATTGTATCATTTTATATCAAATGATGTGAATTTTTAAAAAATTATATTAAAAATTTTAAAGGTATAAAATTTTAGAAATTAGTAAGAAATAAGATCCTAAATAAAAAATATAAAAAATACCGAAATTATATAAAATAAAATAAAAAATTTTATGTATTCAAATGCCCCAAACATCCCTAGGTCGATCTTGTCAGATGGGAATAGGGTTGTAAATGATACGAGACAGATCGTGAGTTATTGATCAAAGTTCGGTTAACATTCAATTTGATTGGACTTGATTCGAGCTTGAACTCGGCTCAAGTTTTTAACGAGTCTAGTCGAGCTACTTGATACTCGACTCGAAAAGCTCGCGAGCTACTCGAAAATATAATATATTATTGTTAAAAAATTTAAATTTAAAATTTAAATTTTCTAAACCTAAACCCTAAAATCTAAATCATAAATTATAAACTCTAACAACCTAAATCTCTAAACTTTAAACTAACACCATAAACCTTTAAATTAACAAGTTGCGTAAACTTTAGTTTACACAATTTGTGCATCAAAGTTTTTTCCTAATAGGGCTCTAAATGAGGCGAGATAGATCGTGAGCTACTCGAGTCCAACTCAACTAACACTCAACTTGATTGAACTCGACTCAAATTCTTAACGAGCTTAGATTATTCAGGCTCATTAAAAACTATTTAAGCTCAAACTCGACTCAAATTCTTAACAAATTAAATCGAGTTTAACGTTACTCGAGCTCGACTCGTGGGAAACTAAAGGATTGTATGTTTGTATGATTATTTAAAACATTTATATTCATAGATATATATATTTATATTAATGATTACTTTATAAGATTCTACGTGGTTTTTCACACTTGTTCTACTAATTGTTTTTAATTTTGAGAGTGTATTAATTGTTTCTTATTTAAAGAGTGTTTAAAAAAGTCATTTGATAATTGTAATTATATATAATTACAAGCTTTAATTTTTCCAAAAAGAGACAGATTTGGTATAATTATGTTTTTGTAATAGTCTTAAGATGATTACGAGGTTGTATCTGTTCATATATATATATAGGGTTAGGCATTTGATCGAATCGAGTCGATTCAAAAAAATTTGAGCTATTTGAGTTTGTAAGTCCTATTTTATGATTCAAATTTTATTTGAAATTTTTTCGAATCGAGTCGGTTTATAAAATTTGGGTCGAGTTTCTGTACAAATTTAATTGTACAAGTATATTTTTTTCATATATATTTCTATATACATATACGCAGCGGTGCACGTATATATTTCTATATGTATATACTTAGGGTTGGACGTTGCACATATTAATTCTAATTTCAACGACTTCTATATGCATATATAATATACATATATATTTCTTCATATTTTCACATGTGATATACATAACATATTAGACATATTTGATAGAGTCGATTCGAACTTGAAAATTGATCAACTAATTAACAAAAATTTTGAGCTATTCGAATTTCTATTTTATAACTCAAATTTTATTTGAAATTTTTTCGAGTTGAGTCAAAACGAGTCGGCTTTTTTTGCCTCGAATCGAATAATTCAATTTTTTCGAGTCAAGTCGAGTTTTGCTCACCCCTATACACATATTCTTAACCATTTTATAATACACATACTTTGCGGATAAACCGATCTAAACTCAAATCTCCTAAGATGAATATCATTCTCTTTTCTACTGTGACTATTGTTGGGTTCTGGTATAATTATGTCTAAGAAATATAATTAAACATGTGTAATTGAAAGCAGAGTTACTTCCTTAAAAAAAAAAACCATAGTTACTAATAATTAATTATGTATAATTGTCATATTTCAATCTAGAATAGTTAAGCAGTCAATTTGAATTGAATTTCCATGATTGTGAGTAATAAAGCAATGAGTGAAAACAACAATTCATTTTGAAAATGGAAGGGGCTCCTCCTAATTGTATATCTCGTCATAAATGTAAAACCAACGACTATTCTTTCTTGCCGGGAAGACAAAAGAGACAGACGGGTCAAAACAACATGAAGAATTCAGCTTTGGATTCTTTCTTCTTTTTAGGCCACCCTTCTTCAAACACACGCCAACCTGCCACTCACTTTTTCCCCTACTAAACTGCAAACCAATATCTCCAAACAAAGTAAAACTAAACTATATACGGTAGATTTGAGGTGAGACATATCTAGAGTTTTTTTACAAATATCGATACTTATTTTATAAGTATTGATACTTAACTTTTTTGATAAATTTTCAGTTTGGGACATTATATCGAAAACTTACAAAATAAGTACCGATACATGCCAAAAAAACTTAAAAAAATCAACGAAAATATTATCAAAAAGCCTAACATTTTTAATACGAGAATAAATTCGAAACTTGCCGTCTTTTAGCCGCTCCCTAAACATGCCCAACTATATACGGCTCAAATGATTCCAAAACCAAATTTCTAACACTACAGAAAGACACAAGGTCAGTAATGTTGAAAATGCAAATAAATATTTGGAAACTCACGTACTTAAAAGAATCAATATGATGTGTAGAAAAACAAGATGAATTTACACTCCACATTCATTCATTCCCCTTGTTCCAATCACCTTATTTTTACTTCCTTCTGTGTTCTGTCGGCAGATGAAACGGCGTAGTCCAGCATGCATGAGTAAATCACACCCAACCAACTGAGTTGAAATGAGTCCACGCTTCCTGAGATCCCAAAATGGGTAGGTAATTCACATTTTGTATCCAACATTATGTGTAGTAATAGTAATATTCAAAAGGAAACATGTAAATGTATTAGCAATAGAATATGATTTGACTGGATGATTAAACAAAAAATAAACATTTTCAAATCATCAATTTCACAATTACATCTAACACTATTACTAATAACATTACAAAAAATAAAAAGACCAAATCATATCAAATTATAATAGAACGATTAAATCCCAAATTTTTAACACAGTAAGTAAACTAAAATCATAACTTGACCTCATTTGAGGCAATAAACTAAGGTAGCTGATAAGAAGAGATGTTGGTCAGCTTCAGCTATATAGATTGTATTTGTAACTTGTGGGCAAACAACCTGTGATCCCATGTATAGGAAATTTAAACTTGAGAAACTTCATATGAAGTTGTCTTGACATGGAAATTGTTTGAAGTACAATAATTGTCAATTGATCATACCAGACAGATTTGGCGGGCCATCTTCAGGACGATTGGCCAAATTTCTAAGCTTTTAGGGTTTTTTTACTTTTTTACTGCTACATTCAAATTTGAAGTTTAGTCTTTAGGTTTTAATTTTGCATGATTTGATTCCTCTACTTTCATTAGCTAGTCAGAATAGTTAATTTCCGATGAACATACAAATATACATTTTTTATAAACAATAAATCCCAACATGGAAAAAGATCATGCCAACATGACTAGTTATAAAAAAAAAAAAGTTAAAATATGTACAATTTTTAAAAAATTGAGACTCTACAATTTTTTATCATTTAAAATGTCGGTCTCTCTCTCAACTCCTATTCAATCTTATTGTTAATTATTGACTTGGCAGCTATAAAAAAAAGGCAAAAATAACTTGTTAGTCCTTACAATTACCATTTATATCAAAATGACCTTTGATCTTTAAATATATATATATCATTAATTGAACAATACATTTTTAATCATTTATGTTTATAACTTTTAAGGATTAAATTGATAAAAATTATAAACATAGAGGAATAAAAAAAGTTATTTTGCCTTTTCTTATAGCAACCAGATTAGCAATTAGCGGTAAATTGAACAGAAGTTAGAGAGGGACCGTGGTTTTCAAATAAAAAATAGTACAAGGATTCATTTTTTTAAAAATAAAGTATAGGGACTAAATTTTAAAATAATACAAAGCCCTTGACACATTTAAACCTAAAAAATATCAACCTTGGTGTTTTAATTGTTTACTTTTTTTGACTAACTAATGACAAAAAAGAAGAGAATCAAATTATGCCGTATCTCGTTACCGGAACTAAATCTCAATCCTGAACATAATAGGAAGACCAAAATCATAATTTGACCAACGAAAATATTAATTTTTTAGAAGACACATATGAAAGACTCCTTCATTAGAAGTTATAGCAATAGTTTCTATCAACACGAGGATGAATACATGAAAAAACATGCAATACCTGTAGAACATCAAATACTCTTTCTGCAATGTATTTTATATCCGAGGCAGCACCCTTCTGCTGCAGTTTATCTGGATGTAGACACAGTAGAGCTTTTTGGTATGATCTTTTTACTGCAGGCCCTTCAATTATGTCCACTAGAGGCACCGTCTTCCAACCACTATTAGGCCAAAGGACCTACATACGCAAAGTCGCAAACACTAATATGTCAAACAAATTTTAAAACTCGAATCGACACAATTCGAAATCGATACCACCCGGCCATTTGACATGTCTAACTGGCCAAAATGATCTTGGAGATCAACATGGGAGACGCTTTTACTTCGAGAAAAAAGGATAGCGATCCGAGTTGGATCCATTAATACTTACATATTGTAAGGTTGACAACAATGAACGGATATTTCCTTCTTTCCCATTTGACCATTTCTGTATTTTAGCATCAATTGCCTGCATTAAATGAAGTAACCGGATGAAAAAAAGTGAAGCAAAATAGGTGCTTTTGCATATGGTTATGACAGCATCTAGTGTAGTCTATATTACCTTGATTTCTTCAGGGTCGATGCCCAAGCCTGGGAAAATTTTCTCTTCTGGTGTCAAGTCTTCTATCTGTCCATAACCATGTGGTATGATAATTAGGATTAGAGTAAATAACATTGAACATCAACCATTCTATAGGAATTGTACAAATAGATATAAACCCGAAGCATACCGTGAAATTGTCCTCGACTGAGTCTATTGGATCTTCAATAATAGTGTTGAAGCCATGAGAAACTGATGCCAAAAAGGGTGATTTAGAGTGAACAATGCATGCCACTGAGAAATCTCCTAAACCAGCAAACATGAAATGATAACAATAGATAAACTAACCAGGATCTGTTACTGAGATATTAGTGTTCTTTTCAGCTGTGCCATTAAACATATGATTCACAATGGGGACTTTGGGACATGATTTCTTCTCTTGCATGTCAGGCATGTGAATTTTCACCTCCCTTTCGGTCATGCGATAACTCGGTTCATTCTCCGGCTTGATCTTATGTCTTTCAGACCGTCTAGAGCTATGACTCTCATGGACAGTGTCCGGTTTAGGCTTCGGTGAAGCATCCTGGTTGAAAATCTTAATGAAATCTTTCACCTTTCCTCTAACTCTGCCTTTCCCATCATCCCCTGAGTTCCTAGGGGAACCTTTTACTCTGGTTTTCCTGGCTTCCACAATGTTGAAAGTAGCCCTTTCTGTAGTATCTGATTTCTTGATGTTTTCATCATCTAGAATTTCATATAACTTCTTTTCAGAAATGCCTTTTGTTCCATCATTTATAGTCATATCACCGTGGCCTGCACAATATAGAAGAGAACAGTATATACGAAATTGCGCCGGATCATATCGTAAAAGTATGATTAGACCTATCAATTCTAACCCGAGTAGAATTGTACATACCTGGTTCATCATGTAAAAGCAATTTCAGAGTTTTAGGCTGAGGCTTTGTAGTTTCATTTTCTTTTTTATCACACAAATCTATCTGCGAAAGGGAGGGATTGATTTCAGATCCGTACTTAGGAATGTTCTCTTCCTTGATAGATCGAACCCTTTCTCCATCTCCGTTTCTTGAATCAAATCGAGAGCATAAATTCCCATTATCGTCACGTTCTACCCTAAAAGATTTGGCATTTGCCAACATTCTATCATCAGACCGGAAACTATTATCCAATTCTGCCTTTGATTCCATTGCTATAGTTTCACATGCTATCCATCCCTTAGCACTCGAGCACCTCTGCAGTTTATCTTTTTCTTCGAGTTTACCATTTCCCCTAATGGCTAACGGTACACCTCCTTTGCCTTGCCATTTATAAATGGAGAAGTGAAACCGGCCTCCATTTTTCGATCCTGTTTCATCCTGCTCAGTCAAGTTTATTGAATCCTCGGCTTCACTACCAGTAGATAACTCCTGATACGATGATTGAAAATCATTTTTCGGTTCCTGTTGATCTTGATTTGCTTGGCCTAAGAATCTTGAGAGAGGAGAAGAAGCATAGTGACTTGAACCATTTGAAGATCCATCCTTGGTTCTAGATGTGCTTCGAGTAGGAGAGCCAAATGTGGGGAGGTCCATTCCTTTGTTCATAAGGCTGGGGAATTAAAGGCAGTTAAAAGTAAGACATTGGAGTAAATATTGAACTAGCTTCACTAAATTGCGGCTGCAAGGCATTGTCACAGTTTTGGAGGTCACCCTAATATGGCAAATAGTAATGTATTTAAAATCATAGTTATTTTTAAGAAAGACCGCGTGTTGTACCCGCCACTAATGGCGAAGCTAGGTAGAGATTGTTGCCCCTCCTAAATTTTTTGGTGTAATAGTATTTTAAATCCTTTCTAGTTTAAATATAAGTGAATTAAAGTTTTGTGTCCCTCCCAATTTTTAAATTTAAAGGGTTAATAGATTTTTATCCCTCCTAATGTATGATCCTAACTTTATTTATGACCGCGGCATTACAACCGATCTACAACTATGACCGCAATCGTAATTTAATACTATGGGTTCGCATCAAACTTGATGTGAACATAAACTATGACTATGGTAATACATAATAAACTAGAAGATTGAAACATAACCAAGAAAAAAAGTAAAAGAAAACCTGTAAGAACTAAGTACCCACAAATTCCTTTTTCCCCATTCCTAAGCCTCGGAGCCTTGTAACATAGTATTAAAATACCAACCCAACGTAATAATCCTATTATAACAGTTTTAGAGGTAGTCATCTCACCGCAAAATGTATTTAAAATCATAATTATTTATTGTTTTAAAAAATATATACCATAACATCTTCAACCACGATCGCAACAACTAGACAATACAAACAAATGAAGGCCAAAAAGAAAAGGAGAAACCAGAACCTGAATCGAGTAGGCAATGAAGTACCAAAAGGTTCGGCCGTTAGTGACAACCTAACCGGACTTGAAGCAAAAGGGTCCTTCATTTCATACTTCCTCGGGGAACTACTCAAGGACCGGTCCTTCCCTCCAAAAATATCGTCATAGAAATCGGTTCTCGAGTGTCTTCTCCGGTTCACCCCTTCTTCCCCGAACACCGGCTTTTCACTTAAACCGGACAACCGTGATGCGGAAAACAACGTTTCATCACTGCTTCTGAAACCAGAGGATGAATAAGAATCCATGTCTTCACTGAAACGATGCCGTGTTTCTTGAACCGATGTCCTCCTCGGCGGGCCACCAAAGACATCGTTGAAGTCAATATCTGAGTCCGTCACCGGTGTCTTTGGAGGACTGTAGCCCAGAAGAACACTCTCTCTATGGGAAAATCTGTGCATATTCGATGTAAAAAGAGGGGGGAATTTGGCGGGAAATAGAGTAACGTTTATAAACTGTCAAGAACGGAAATTTGCAGAGGAAACTGAAAAAGTTTTTCCGTGGATGGAAGAGAGAAGGTTCATGAAAACTGTTTCGACAGAGAAGACGACAAATTTGGGGGTTAAGTGTTTATGGATAGCATAGGAGTGGGAAAATGCCAAAAGAATTGAAGGGTTTATTTTGTCATGGAGTGAACAATTTTAGAAAATTCTGGTGGCGACCATTAATTCATGAATTTTTGTGATACGAGGTTGATTCTGGGTTCGTTTTCCGCGAACCCATTTCACCATAAACAGCCTGT
The DNA here is from genome assembly GCA_019671005.1 of Hibiscus mutabilis. Classification (NCBI taxonomy): domain Eukaryota; kingdom Viridiplantae; phylum Streptophyta; class Magnoliopsida; order Malvales; family Malvaceae; genus Hibiscus; species Hibiscus mutabilis. Next base: position 66,412,472 of record CM033716.1, read on the forward strand.
TATTATGATTTTCCTCCAATCAGCCTTTTTATTTATTTGTTTGTTTGCCTTCAAAATGATGGCGATTTAGCATAAAAGTTTATCCAACTTCTAATCCAAAATTGGTTTCCAGATTACATCCGGGGAATGGTCCATTTTTTTCGATAAGAAAACCAACCAAAGATGGGAAATTACCAAGTTACTGAACAACCTCTATTAGGAAGTGGAAAATTCAACTCGAAAAACTTAAAATTTTCAACTCGATTTGAAAAAAAATTATTTGTCTCGGTTTTACTCATAAATTAGACTTAATTCGAAAAAGTTTGAAATAAAATTTAAATTTAAAAAAAATCAAATAACATCATCTATTTTTTCACTCAACACTTGTTAAGTTCTAGACACTTATTGGGTTCTTGAGTCCTTTAATTCTATCCGCTATATATATAAACAAATATATGTAAATTGTATATGGTTATAGAAAACCGTTTAAAATAAATTTTTTTAATAATAAATAAGAACTAATTAGTGTTATAACATTATACATATTTATAATTAAATTTGAACAAAAACTCGAACAATATCAAATTTCATAAACTCGACTCAAATTTTTTTTAAATAAAATTTAAAATAAGACTCGTCAATTCGACTAATCGAATTTTTTTTAGGACTCAATACTCACCCTAACCTCAACTATATCGATTGGATATAGTACAATAACTGAAATTAATAATGGATGGTTTGGGCCATTGAGACAGATTCACTGTGTTGAAAACCAACTGGTACGTATTGTCTCCTGGACAAAGATAACAACAAACAGGCGGCCGCATCCTCTTGTACTTATCTTCGAAATTTCTCAGCAAATTCACACGATGTGAAAACCAACTTAGAGGAGGGAGAATCGCACAAGATACAAAATGCAGTAATATCTTTATCAGGAAAAGCAACCGAAACCTTAATAGAACTTGTTCAGTAGTTCAGTATGCACAACACAGAACAAGTGTACTAATTTAAGCGCTTGTGTAGTTTGACAAAGAGTTACACAAATAATACAAAACAAAAGTTAAAGGAAAGGAAGTGAACAGAGAAAGATATTCAAAATGTTTCTCAGAAGATATTATCATAATAACCTACCCGTATCATGTAACTTCGCAACAATTGAGCCGGTGAGCCCAACCATCATCCATAGGTCAACATGAGATCCTCAGCAGTGCGCTCCTGTCACTCGGAGCCATCTGGGTATGGATCCAATGCGTCTTGCTTGCCGTTAACGTAAAACTCTACCACTGCTTTCATTCTTCGAAGTTTATCTGGGTGGTAATTCACATGAACGATTACAGGCTTTAACTTCTTCAGCTTCGCATCTTTCCTTACCGTCTTAAAGAGGACCTTACTATTCATGAACATGTAGAAATCCATAGTTCTCTTGGCAGCATGAAGTCCATTGTAGCCGGGATGTTCTGGGAAAAAGAGCTCCTCGTTAAAAACGGCTTGGTCCCATGCGTTTGGTTGCCGAGCTAGCCTAATAGCCACACGATCTAAAAGCTCAATCGAAGGGATTGTAGGCCTTATAAAAAAGAAACCAGAGTTGTAAACCCATATTCTCATTGTATGAGCGTAACGTGCCCAACCCATAGCAGGTTCATCAAAGACATCATTATATCCGTAAGCAGTCATGTTATTGTGTCCATCAGTCATGGACTCTATATCAGAATCCCGATAAAGATGGTTGAAAGGGTTTTGTAAGTATATTATATCAACATCTGATAGAAGGACACTGTAACCCAGTTGCAAAAACTCCCTTAAAATGCGAAACTTCAACCCAGAGACAGCATGATTGCCTCCTGTTCTCCCAACAGCATCAATACCCGCATCCGGATCCCTCTTGTATACCGGGACATCATTTGATTTGCAGAACTCTTCAATATGGTCATCTAAAGCTATAACTAGGTAGTTCGGTATACCAACTCTCTTGATGCTAGAAATCTGAACCTCCAACATCTCTTTTACATTTGAATTGGCAAGCGCAACTATAATCTCTTTCTGAACAGCAACTTTCTCCAAGATCTTAGCCAATCTTGGGTTCACAGAGTCATCGGGGACAACAGTCGGGTTAGTCCGCAAAGCTTTGACGGTACCAAAAGGTCCAGCTTTATGCTGCTGGCCCCAAACCAAAAACTGTTTTTGGGCATTATCTTTTCCTTGTTCGGCCAGTTGCAGCTTGTCCGTCAAATCCCTAACCTGCTTCTTTAATTCGGAATTCTTCTCTGAAAGCGATACAATTTCAGACTTCAGCATCTTACTCCGCTCCGATGATTCACACGACAAAGAATCAATCTAGAAAAGGAAATGTTATACACATCAGACAAAAATAAACTAAAAGAACATGATACTAACTCTGCAACGTTGGGACATCCCATATTAATTAAGAAAGTCCAAAGTCCTTCACAAACATTACTAAGTTCATATCATAAACTTATAAAGCCTAAAGGGTACCATTACCAAAGAAAATGGAAGCTAGAAATTGCAAGTAAATCCATAAAAGATGGGTTAAAAACATCCTTCAAAGCAACCGTGTTTCAAAATTTTATATCTAATTTGAGCTGTACCTAAAAATGGAGCTACTCGATTTCAATGCTGCTCGACCAAAGATCTAATAAGGCTCGTTAGGTCTCTAACAAAGCAGAACAAAACAGTAGTATACAAGTTTTAGTTAGTTCAAACAATGAGAGATCAAATTAATTTAAATCATCTGATTTCCATGAACATCCAGATCTTAAAAAGCAAAAGAAAGAGTCAACACAGCCAAGAACACTCATTAATCCCAAAGTCAACTCAATCCCATTTAGACTTCACTCGTTAACCATTGAATTCAAAAGAGAAAAAACCTTAATCGATGTAAAATCAAAACGTGTTTTGGGGGTTTAACAAGAACCTGGAGATTTGATTTGCCAATTCGACGATTTTGAACCGAGGCATTGGGTCTGATGAGGCCGTGAGGGAAAATGAAAGCGATGACACAGCCAAGAAGAACTCCGATGACAATGGCTAGGGCGATTCGAGATCCACGAGACGACTGCGCTTTGTCCCTGCGACCCGCCATATCCTCTCAGTCCAGCACTTAAACAGAGCGGCGGACGGAGAGAGATGAAGTAATAAAAATGGGGGTTTGCTGAATCTATTGCACCAGCAATTAGGTTAGTTGACGAATTTAAGTTATTGAGTTGTGGCTTTTTGATCTGTTTAACTCTTGGCTTAGACAGATACCGAGTGCCTCAGCCTAGTCGTCGCTGAGAAGTTTTTCCTTTTCTTTTTCTTTTCATTTTTCATTTTAATTTGTTAAAAAATAGAAGAAAAAATTAAATTAAATTAAATTTAAAAATAAAAACATTTTTTATTTTAATCTTGCGAGTTTAAAATATATAAATAATATTGTAAATTATTAAATAATTAATGGACTTGTTTTAGTGATTTAGGTGTCCTTATACAGATGTCTAGGTTTAGTCCCTTTTTGTCACTTATTTTTTATTTTTCTTTCCCTAACTACATTTTAATATATATATATATATATATATAATGTTGTAAATTATTCAATATCTAATTAGAGGATTAAATTTATTAAATTAAATTATTATTTATATTAAATTGATAGAATATATAAATAATTATATAAATTTATTTAAATTTTATATCCGTTATTTTTTAACAGTTAACAATAAGTGACTTGATTGAAATCATCTTAATAATTTAATGACTTAATTGAGAAAATTTATTGCTCAATGTAAAAATAGAACCGACTCAAAATAAAATTATTATTATTAATAATAAGATAAACTACTTAAATGACCACTAACTATGAGGGTGATTTTAATATGATCACTATATTTTTAGTTTTGTCATTTTGACCACTTAGCTATTTAAGTGGTAACAAACAAATCATTTGCCATTAAAATTTAAAGTGACATGACAGTTAACATAAATTTATATAATTATACATTTGATCCATGTTGCTTACACATTTTATCATTTAGCTCATAATTTTAATTTAATCTAATAAATTTAATCTGTCAATCATATGATGACATGTGTTACTATTTAATTGAAAATTTTTAAATATTTTTATTTAATTTATTTACCACCAATCAAGTGTTGACATGTGTTAACAAAATTTTTGTTGTTTATTTTCCACTCTAATTAGGGGTAGGATTTTGCAATTGAAAGGAAAAAGATTTCTGGCTGAAAAGAATTTCACGAACAAAAGAGGTTGCACCATAAACGATTCTTTCTTGTTATTGCCTTGGTCAATGGCATGATGTTATAATTTTTATAATATAATCATGGCGCCCTATGCCACTTGTGGGCGTCCCGTAGTGGTTATCGGGCATGACTAGAAATCATGTGGGCCCTGCCCGCGCAGGTTCGAATCCTGCCACTCACGCTTTTACTGTTTTGTTTTTTGTAATCTCTGTTTGCTTTGTAAGGCAGGGTCAGCTTGGCTAAGTTTAAACAACAGACGAATATGTAGCTATCTGCCAGTAATTAGGCTTTACTTTCGGCTTCAGTTCCTGATAACACGATCAGGTTCATTCCAAGCCCTTTGCACTTTTCAAATTCTTAATTTATATAGCATTGTTTGTTCATGTATCCCCGCTCCATTTTCCTCGGTTCTTCTTCATTCATGCTCTTTGGTTAACAAAAGTTTGTAGCCCTTGAAACTCTGGACCATAAGGTTTGATCTGCTGAGATGTGGTTGGGGCTGGACCGGCGACTGCTCACTGGGACCATAAATTATTTATTTTCCACCCAATCATGTGACACGTGTCAAAACCTGATTGGTGGGAAATAAATTAAATAAAAATTCCAATCAGAAGGTGGATTAAATTTGTTAGATTAAATTAAAATTAGGATTAAAATGATAAAATATATAATTATATAAATTTATGTTAATTGTCATGTCACATTTTCAGTTAAATTTTAACGGTAAGTGTCTTAATTGTTATCACTTAAATAATTAAGTGGTCAAGATGACAAAATTAAGAATATGGTAATCATATCAGAACCACCCATAATTAGGTGGTCATTGAAGTAGTTTACCCTTATTAATATTATTATTATTATTATTATTATTAGCCAGGCCAATGCCAATGACTAGTTGTATTTATTTATCACAGCAGAGACTTTCAGTGTGGTAAAATAACAGACTTACAAAAGGACAACTAGAACAAAGAAAGACATACATTATAGATCTGTTTTGTTCATTTTCTCAGGCAAAATGAAATTTCATTTAAAATAGTAACATTTACAATAATAGTTGTGGTTTGAACATGGAGAGCATCATCTCACACAAATGAACAGTACGCATGGAGAGTATTTGTGTCGATCACATATATGGGGCCATATGATTTGTAAAAAAAATTATAAGAATACATTAAAATTTTTATTTAAAAAATTATATCTATGCAGGGACGGATGTACATTAGGTGTCTCTCAATTTTGACGGTTTAATTCTATTTTAAGGCATTAATAGTTTTAAAACTATTGTAATTAGACTATTGTCCCTCCCAACTTTGACGGTTTAATTGTATTTTAAGACATTAATAATTTTGAAACTATTGTAATTAGGTCATTACCCTTCTCAAAATTTTGTAATTAAGTCTTTGCCCCTCCTAAAAATTATTGTTTAATTAATTTTTAGGATCTTGTTTGTTTTAAAATTAATGAAATTAAGTATTAACTCCCGATATTTTAGTTTAGTTATTTTTAAATTCTTTTAATTTTGAAATTAGAAAAACAAAATTATAACTCACTTAATTTTATAGTTTATTTGCTTTTTAATACCTTACTCGTTTTAAATATAAATAACTTGTCACCTCATGGGTGAACCCGACTCCATCCCTATATCTATGTCAAACGTATATTCTTATCAGGCGCTCACTTTTAAACGGGTTCAAATTAAAGGATTAGTAGAATTTAGATTGCCAAGCTCGTCCTTGAGGCCCCAAACCAGCTCTTACTGCATGCATGAGCCATCACCGCAGTAATTTCGTTGTTGTACAAATGATCAAATATTCCAGCAGTGCCGGCAATGATAACATCTCCTGAAGCAACTGAGCCGAAAATACCTGAATCAAGTAAATGATAATTAGGGGTGTTTAGAAAAAATTAAACCGATATATTGTACCGAAAAATTTAAAAACCATACTAAATGGTAGGTTATTGTACCGGTAAAAATTAGCTAAAACGGTACGATAACCGTACCGGTAAAATTAGCGATTAAACGGGATGAGAGCGGTTACGATTTTTCACTAAACGGTTAACCGAAAAAACTAATAAGAAATTATAAAATTAATTTTATATTAATATTAAATTATTGATTATTACTAATATATGTATAATTACCATACTTAAACTATATTTTGTAATGATATTAAATTATTAGTAACAATCAAACGTGTAGTGTACGTCTATTCGAACATGCATCTATTCTAGTATTGAGACATAGTGAGATATGTGTTACATCCTTTTGTTTTTATTGGTTTTCAGTGTGGTTGCAGGCAGTTTATATTGTTGAGGCATTAGTTTGATCTTCTAGCTCTTTTTACACTCATGTTGTCATGTATTTGTTTTTTTTTTTTACATTTGCTCTTGAAAAACTCTGTTGAGCCAATGTTCATGTTATTGTGATTGTGGAATGAAAGAAATTTGGAGTATTTTTTTCTCTTTTCGGTATTTTTGTCTCGATTTCGGTTGACTCAAACGGCGAAAGGGATTTTAACGAAGTTTTTTTCTTTTAAAAAATTATAATTATATCACATTATTGATTATAAAAATATTTGTATAATTAATATAATTTATCTAAACATTTAATTGTTTTAAACTTTGAAGACTTTTAAATGGTAAAAAGACCACAATATTGTGGTTGAAATTTTTTCTCAAAATATGGTCAAAGCAAATTATTTCCAGGATTATGGTTGTTTACTGTTCATGTCAGAAGTTGGAAGGAGAGCAATCCGACTTTGAACAGTATTTTGCTGAGAAATTAATAAACAAATAAAGTCGGAGGGAGAGCAATCCGACTTTGAACAGTGTTTTACACTGAAGTCGGAAGGAGAGCAATCCGACTTTGAACAGTGCCCATAATTTTTTAATATTTTATAGTAAAACACTGTTCAAAGACTGGGCAAAATCCATGGGTCTTCTGAATCGAACAGTAAACCACAATATTTCTAGAAATAATTTGGTGGGAACCATATTTTTGGGGGAAAAAATCCAACAACCATATTGGGGTAATTTTGCCCCTTTTAAATATAAATATTAAAGACTTTATTTGGTTGATTTTTTAAACTATTAAATTTAGTAGTATTAAAATATATAAAATGGTTCATGGTTAATTGAGTAACCGTGCCGAATAAAACGGTTAACCGTTTAGGCGGTAACCGGTTTAAACGATACGATTACGGTTCATCAAAATATCAAACTGAGACTTTCGGTAACCGTACCGATAAGCCGTGCCGGTACGGTTAACCGTTCATGAACACCCCTAATAATAACTAGGGCCAATTCTAAGATTTTAGAGGTCTGAAGCAAACCAAAGAATTAACTTTTTAAGAGTAAGCCTTTAATAAAAATATATTAAGAAAAAAAGAATTTTAAGAGTAAATTCTTTGCACCAAATATTAAAAAAAATAAATTTAAGAGTACACTCGTGATAAAAATGTTGAAAAATTAATTTAAGAGTATGACTCTAATAATAAATGTTGGGGAAATGAGCCTCTAATAATAAATATTAAAAAAATTAGACCCAAAGTAACAAATATTTGGATACGTTATGCAATATAATAAATTCAAATAATATAATATTTATATAAATTTTAAATTCATTTTAAATAATAATTAAAACATTCAATTTTACCCTTTATTAAAAAGTACTTAATATCCATAGATATCAAAATATATTATTCACTACTATTTAGGGGTGAACAAAATGCAACTCGACTCTAAAAAATTAAAAATTTTCAACTCAAATTGACACGACAAAACTTGACTTGTTTTAACTCGACTCAAAATTTCATAAACTCGTCTAGAATCGAAAAAATTTACATAAAGTTTGAGTTGTAAAATAGAAATTCAAATAACTCGAATTTTTGGATCGATTTTTAAGTTCAAGTTGAATACTTCAATTCTACATGATATATATATATATATGTAAAATACTAAGAAATAATTATATGTATTGTATATGAATATAAAAGATCGTCTAAATTAGAATCAATATGTATTATAATATTGTAAATAATTCAATTAAATTTGTACAGAAACTCAAAAATTTGAATCAAATAAAAAAATTTAAATAAATTTTAAATCATAAAATAAGACTCGTAAACTCAATTAACTTAAAATTTTTTAACTCAACCGTATTAAACGTTAACCCATACAATCATCAACATTAAAACTTAGAGGGCTCACAATTGCCTAAGCCCAACCGCCTAAAGAAATCCAAAGCGGGCGAGCTCAGTTAGCTAATCAACTCGGAACGATGTACACGGGAATCACAAATCACAGTCAACGGTAATTATAGAAAGGGTAATAATTATAGCATGGTGAAAATATTTTATTTTCACAAACATTCTAATTTTAAGAATTAGAGATTCAGTTGTTCATAGTTTAGAGATTTAAGTTTAGGTGCTTAAAATTTAAGGACTGTGGGTTAAATTTAGAGTTTTGGATTAGAATTTAAGGGTTATAAATAAAAACCTAAATCCTTATTATATTATTCTAAAATTTAAACTCTAACCTTTAAACTTTAAATCTTAACCACATACTGTACCCTTAAAATTAGAACGTTTAGAAATAAAATATTTTCACGCCACTAAATCATATATTTTTCAATACGTAAAACAACAATTTTACCATATTCATACGCGCGCGTCGTACGCAAACTAACCCCTTATTACTTTATTTCGGTTGAAAATCCAATTCAAGGCTTTACTGCTCCCATTAGTTCCCGCCACAAACAATTTGGCGGGAGATCATAAAATCCCAAATTATTTTTACCACCCAATTCTAAACCCTTAACATTGGTTCTCCACTGCATCGCTACGAAGCTGCAATTCCTCGAGCTACTCTCCTCGTTTTTTTCCCTTAGGAAAGTCATCAATCTCAGGTAAGCCAGACGCTTATTTTTTAGGTTGTTTTGTTGCGTTTGACTATCTAGATTTCAAAATCTTTGTTAGATCTGGAACTTTTAGATGTTGCTTATTGTTAAATTTGCTTTCTTATTTACTCTTCTGTTTTGAAAATCATAAATCTGATTTGCTGTTGGTAATGGATATCAGTGAGCCAAGACAGTGAAGTAGTTTGCCAGCTTTTGTTCTTACTTTAGTATTTCGTTTTACAGATATTGCATTCGAAAAGAGTAATGCGTTGTTTTTGTATTATTAGCTCACGCATCGCTTTGTCCCATGAATTGGCGGTCTTACCAATGAAATTAACAGTGCCGGATTGCAGCGGCACAGTCTTGTTTTTTATTTGGATTTTTTTCTCAAAATTAACGTTAGGATTGAGCTTATACATATTGGGTTTTATTTTGTCTGTGGTGACTGGTTAACGCTTAAAAGGTGTAATGTTGTATTGTTAGGCTACCTTAGCATTCGAAAATTGGTTGATAGGAAGACTTTTTGTTATGCTTGTTTATCCAAAAGTAAGCCATTTGGCACACAATTCTGACTTTTTGAGTTATTATAATGTTGCTGCCATTTTTTGGGTTTCTTGTCATTAATTTGATTGACTATTAGTTATCGGTGTTTGTACTTCAATTTTGTTGCTTGCTTTTTATTTTTTTAATTTGTGTAGGATTGGAGATTTAAGTTTTTTTTTTGAAGAAAGGAGATTTAAGTTAGAAAAGCTAGACTTGCAATATTTTGTCCTTGTTGATGCTTAGCTAGTTATTTTGAAATTAGTGTCTTGTCAAATTATGTGTCATTTATCAAGAAGTGAGAAATTCTAAATGTTGCAGGCAAGCATTTCAACCTAATTTTGGATGATCTAGGCAAGTAACAACACTAGCTAATGGAGTTAAGGAGCATGAGCCACTTGCACTTTGTCAATGCCATTAAAGGTGGCTCTGTGGAAAAGTCCATGAATGTGGGTTTTTGTGGGCGACCAGCACTCAAGTTTAAGGGAATCAAGGAAATATGCAATTTGAGAGACACTGTATATCATAATCAAGTTCCAGCAATTTATCTGAGGGATGATTTAGACAACTCGCCAACCAAATGTTTTGGGGTCAAGGTAGAGCGGTCAGACTTCTCTTTGGTGAGAGGAATAAAAATCAAAAGTGAACCTGAAACTTTTGATTCAAAATGCGAAAGTGATGGTGATGAAAGAATTCATGACCTGGATGATCTTGGCTTTGGCAATATGACATTGAAGCAGATAAAGAGGAGATGCAAAAAAAGGAAAAGAAAATGCTCAAACTTTGTTGGTTTAAATAAAGAAACCATGGAAACTTGCTCTAGTGAGAAACATGAGTTGCCTAACATTCTACACGAGGATGGTGAATGTGATCTTGAAGAGCCTCTCATCAGTTTGAAATCTAAACTATCCAAGAATATAAAGAGTAAGAAGTCGACAAGGAAGAACGCCTCTGCTTTAGCTCCAAATGTAATGTCCTTAACTAAATCCAAGCAGGTTCATTGTGATGAAGATTTACTGCAGCCAAATGAACATTTGCTTGCTCTTGTTGAAGTGGAGGTTCCCGAGCCTGGTTACTCAGAATGCCAAACCATTTTCAGTGTTACATCTGTTTCTGATTTTAGTTGCAGCAAGCAGGTTGATTCTACTGTTACTGTATCTAATGATGTTGCTGAGGTGCCTAATCCTACAAAAGAACCTCAATATGATTCACTTAATGAAGTGTCATGTGAATATAGCAGAAATTTGGAGCTCAAATCTGATACGAGGGTTTCTAGTTGGGATATTGTTAAGGTAGACAGTCCAGAGATAGCAAGTTACGAGTACTCTGACTTGTTAGAATTTAAGAAAGAGAATTATATCGCCTATCCCCTTTCCTATGATTTCTCCTCAGAATCAATGTCTCTAACAAAGGATTATAACAATTATAGTTTGATTGAAGTTCCTGAGTCAGCCATTGCTTGTGGTTTAGAAACAAGTAGTACATTGTATCCGGTGGAAGATCATCTATGCAGTGTTTCAAATGGGCTGTCTTGTGAATATCTTGAAGGTGTTATTCCTAAATTCTGTGCCGGTTCCTCTGGTTGGGAGATTGTAAAGGTAGACAGTCCAGAAATGATCAGTTATCAATGTTCAGGTTTGCAAGAGCTTGGACAAGAAAGATACGCTGTCTGTGCTCTACCTTATGATATTTCCCCTGAGTCGATGCGTCCAACCAAGGATTGCTCTGCTGATCTTAATAGCTTTAAAAGTCATTCTTCCGAGCATGAGATGGCTTGGCAGACCAGCAGTCATGACAGAACTGAAGCGCCTGAGATGGACAGTGATGATAGCCTCCAATGCTTGGAAAATATCAATGAAGGTAGTGCATGCTCCAATGAGAGCAGTAGTGCAGGCTGGCCTTCAAACAGTGGCATCAGTCCTTCTAGTGATGATGGGTTGTATTGGAGTTCATCTTGCTTGAATCCTGTGAGACAGTCAGTCCCTGTTTCTGGTCATTCTCCTTCAGCAGGGAAGCAATCTCAGTTGCCTGACTCTGTGGCAACTGATGAAGATGTTTCAGATAAGCCTATGGCATCACCAGGACATCCGGATTTTCATCAAAGAATGCAGCAGCAGCAGCATTCTGAAACGCTTCCTTCAAGTCGAAAGGTGTGCAAAACGTGTGTTTAAGTAACTCTAGTATTTTGTTGAAGTTTTTTTTTCTAACTAAATGCTTTGACTTTCAGACCATTTCTCCAACCTCTCAAGAAAGGCTTTGTCGGGCTATGGAGTTAACCGGGTTGGATGAAGATGAGCATCAACGTAAGTTAACAGAAGTTTGTTATTAGATTGGTATTTGGGATCTTAAACTTCTATGCACTGTCTTTTAAAGTGGTTTTCAAAGTATTGAATCTCTCTTATTAATATTAATTGATTGCTTTATCATGATCTGTGGAACAGACAAGTGGTAGCCATAAGTTTTTTGGGGTCAGAACTGAGCTAGGAAAAAGTATAAGTTCTATTGTAACTGATATTATTATTCTCTTTTATGGTTTATTCAATTAACTTGCTAGTGTTTGGAGCAAAAAGGTAACTGTGGCTGTCCGAAAGAAGGAAAAAAGAGATTTTCTTGATATCATGACCTTATAGTATATTTTCATTCTCTAACATCTAATATCTCCTGCCTCTAAAATGGCTAAAGGATCTTAAAACTTAAGAAACTTGTAAATTCAAGTTTTTAATATTTACAAAACTAAGTTGTTTTTGCATTCAAATGTTGTATATCTTATTGAATCTCTATTACGGTTTTCTAGATTGGTTTGTCCTTTTGCATTCCATATCTGCTTGATATTTATTGGTTTTGTGATGCTTTCAGAATGTAGGGGGAAGTTGTATTTTGGAAAGCAGACCAATCATAGGATTTTAAGAGCTCAAGGGCTTGATCAGTTTGGCAGAGATGGAGCCACTATCAAGCCAAAGCCATTCATGAGAAAAGTAAAACAAGATAAGAGAGGATCACCCCCTAAGGGCATTCTCAAGGCTACTCATCTTTCTGGTTTGGTACCACAAGTTAGCAGTTCATGCGCCACTGTCCAACGTTGTTCACAAAGCGCCATAGCATTTACACAGAGACAAATGCGGGATATTGAATCTTTGGCAACTAAACTCACAACAGAGTTGAAGTCCATGAAAGATATTGTGATGGGGAAATTGCATTCAGAGTTGGAAGCTTCTGCAGCTACAGCTGTAAAAGAAAATGCTAATGAGGTATGTTGATGTACAACCCCTTTGTTAGATGCATGAAGTTCAGTAATGATATACTTATTACCATGTCAATTAAGTTATTTATATCTTGTTAGATGCCAGAAGTTTACACAGCTAACTTCACTTACTTCTGACAGGTCAGGATAGCCGTTGAAAGAGCAACAAAAGCTGAAGAAACTGCAAGAAAATGGCTTTCTATGATGGCAAGAGATTGCAACCGTTTCTGTAAAATTATGGTATATTTCTCTTTTCCTTGTAGTTAAAAATACATAATGAAAGTACTCTTTTTTTTGTAGGTTTTTGATTTTTTTTAATCTTTTATTGATTGGGTTAATCGTTAGGTTCACTGGTTAAATCGGTTGTTCGGTCTACTTTTTGCAACCTCGTTTTTTCATACTATTCAAAGCAAAATAAAGCTAAGAGGAATCATTAGTGGGTTGGGATAGAGGTTATGAGTTTTGCTGATTCGTCTAATGGTTGAACTCCAGAAATCTACCGAGGATAACACTGCTGCTTCTGAACGTGTAATCCAGAAAGAAAGGAAGATTACATTTGCTGATGAGGCCGGTGGGAAGCTTTGCCATGTCAAGATTTTTAAGGATGACATGGGCGCAGCTTCTTCACTACTGTGTGGTACTGAAGAAACAGAGCTGCCGGTTGAGTAGTTTTCAGGCATCTCCTGCTTTCCATATTCACATGGTGAAGTAATCCTCTAGTCGATTCCACAAGGATGTGCGGCAAATAAAGAACCACGGCTTTGAGGCCATTGTGGTTTGTTTTTACAACATGCTTTAGTTGAGACTTGTTAATGCGTGAGATATCCAGCTGCTGTTTGTTTTGTGTTCATAATTTGATGAGTGTAAGAATGTTGTATTGCTTTATAAATATTCGGAAATGGATAGGAATCTTCTACAGCCTTTCTTCAGGTCAGAAGTCAGTTCATAATGAGACTGTTTATTGAGGATTGCAATGTAATCCTAAAATTTTTATTCTAAATTTTTCTGAGCATTTTCCAAAGACTTCTTGACACAAATCTGAATGACTGTGATAAGGTCAGATGGGGTGGCTTACTTGGTCTCAAAGTTTCTATTAGAGTAGACATCCTCTCAACACGGTATTAAATTTGGGGTAAATTAGTGATCACTTAACTATTGAGTGTGATTTATTTTAACTATCGAACTATAAAAATTCAATTACCCAACTGTTTAAATGGATTTAATTTGACCACCGACCGTAAAAATCTAACGGAGAGATGGTGTGATATTTAAATAAAATTTGTATAATTACACATTTGGTATTTATTAATTATCTATTATATTAATTTAGTTCTAATTTTAATTTAATTAAATAAAAATTAATCAACCAATCAAATAACGACACATGTCATCACCTGATTGTATAAATTTACTCTAATTTTTAATTTAATATATCTATAAAGAGAATGATATGTGGTCTTGGTGGGGTTTGAACTTAGGACCTTCAGAGGAAAAAGTCGAGCTTTTACTACTATGCTAACTACTCCACAATGATAAGAATTGCACTATTATATATATATATATATATATAATGAAGTAAATGCTAGGGAAAAAGAAATAAAAATGTTTGAGATGAGACTCGAATATGGTATTGTATCAATTTAAATAGTTGGGTGATCGAATTTTAAATTTTATAGTTCGGTGGTTAAAATAGGTCAGACCCAATAGTTAGGTGGTCGAATTTTAAATTTTGTAGTTTGGTGGTTAAAATAAGTCAGACCTAATAGTTGGGTGACCATCCAAGTAGTTTACCATTTAATTTATGGGGGGCGACGAGTAGATTTTTGTCTCCTCCAACCCTAGTCCGATAGGGTTTAAAATATTAATTTAATCAACCTGAATTTGGCTATGAAAATTATGAGTGTATTTGATAATCCGACTCGATATGTTAAGTTCAATTATATTAATATATTATCAAAATATAAAAATAAATCTCTGTCATCAAAATAATGATGAAGAATCTTGAACAAATTATGAAACCAAATCAAATTTTTATCAGATGATCAAAACAGTGTATAGAAAAGAAGACTTAACAATTTTTGACAGATGATATTAAAAAAACAACGTGGGTTGAAGAATAAAATCGAGATTAAAAGAAAAACAACAAAAATTAACCTCAAAAACAGTATATATGAAAATTAAGTGAACAAATAGGATTGAAATAGTAGAAAATTCTACATATGGGTAATCCAAGTATAGTTTGATGATTCATTTAAACAGTTTTAAATCGGTTTCAGTGAACTATCAGGTTATTTTAAAATAATGATTTTCATGAAATGCAATTTATAACATTAATCACATCCTCAGTATCCTAATGTTTGTGTGATTGCCGTTGTTTGGACTTAGACATAATAATCGTTTTATATTTAGGCTTCGTTCGGCATAACTTTTCAAACGACGTTTGGGTGAGACACTCGTTTAAAAAAAAGTCGGAAATTTTAGCTTTTTTGAAACGCCCTTTGGGATCAAATCATGCATAAGATTGTCCATTTGAAGCGCTCTCTTTAACCGTTTGATATTATTTATCAGTTCGTCAGTTAAAAGCTGGTTAGAAAAACTGTGATGGTAAAAAAACCCGCCCACCATACATTAACATTTTAAAAAAGTGACACATTTAGTTTAGAATCTACTAACAATTCAAATTTTGTTATCTATAAAAATACATTACTTCTTTATTTAGTAATTATATATGTTTTTTTTGTAAACTTTTAAACATAATTTTTTTAAATAGAAATTTTAAACATAAATAAATTAACCTATTTGGTCACATTTACATTGTTATATAATATATAAAAAATAGAAGAATAACAACATATCATAAAATTGTATTGGATTCTAAACGGGCATAATATTGAAGCCCATAAAACAAGCTCAAATGAAAGGCCTAGCAAAACCCTAATTCGTCTGATTTCCTTTTATAAACTACTGAAGTGCTCTCTTTGTTTCAAGTTGCCTCCTCCAAAGATTTGTAGCAAAATGTGCCGATTCGATTTGTTTGTGATAAAGCTCATTTTTTTCTAGGGTTTTGCTAGGAAAAAAATGTGATAAATTCTACAGAGGCAACCCTAATTCGATTGTGATAAATTCTACATATGTATAAAGCTCTCCCGGTTTCTCCCTATAAAATGTGCCGATTCGATTGATTGTGATAAAGCTCATATTCTTTCCTGCAATTTTCATTTTTCTGGTTCTTATTTTGAAATTCAAATCAAACTGCAACATTTTTATAAGTATTTTTTTTCCTTTTGGGTTGCCTCTGTTCATCTTCTTCTATTTGTAGCAAAATTAAGTAATTGCTGAAGGAGAAATAACAGATGCAGATAGTGAAAAGGTTAGCTTACCAGCCCATTGCAATTTATTCCTTTTTCATTGGTGTCAAATGGACTTACATATATATTTCTCCTCATTTTATTTCAAATGATAATTGGTTGATTTTTTATCTTAGTTTATTAATGGCAAGGGATGAATATTTATCTTATCCTACACTCTGATGAACCGTATAGATTCCAGTTTTCGCTTATTGATATTCTGATGCCATTTGTTTTATTTTCCCTGAATTTTAAAATGAAGGCAGATGATGTAAAGTTTTTGCTTATATTCTGAAATATGAATGTAGACTAATAAACTCCGCTTATTATCTGATGCCTTAACCTTCTTTTTATCTGAATCGAAACTTGTTTTTACTTTAATTTGTGAATTGATGGTGATTTTAAGAGTATTTTCAATGATGAGAAGAAGCAGACTGGTTTGATTTGGTTAATTTGGGTGTGATGTTCCTGTGTTCGACTTTTCTTAGATTTATGGGTTTTTTTTTGGTTGAATTGCTCTCTATGTTCATATATGATTATCTCTTGAATTAGGATGTAATATATTATAAATTGATTATCTTGGCATTTGAAACTAGTGATTAGATCAATTTAATGTTGATAAATACTGTATAATTTAGATTTTGTTTGTGAAGAAGCATTATTATGTACTTATATTTTTGACGATATAAATTATTTGTTTTATGTATAATCCTTTAAATTCATTTTTTATTAATTTAATATTTTTGACGTTGATTATAATTCATCTCATTGTGTTTTTAAATATAAAAACTTTCAGAAGGTCGCCTAAATTTTATTGGCAACAGTTTTTCTCTGTTTTCAAAAGAAAGGAGTCCAAAAAATTATTTAATTTTCATCTAAGATGAAAAATTAGTTTCCCTCTTAATTAATGCTTTTCATATTCATATCTTGAAAACACTAAAAGTGAGAGAAGTCAAATTATACAGAGAAATAATAATAATAAATTCAACTGATAGAGTAAACTTTATTATATCTTGTTTGTATTGAAGTTTAGTTTACAAAATTTAGTGTTTTATAAAAGTTACATTTATATTAATATTTTAATAATAAAAAATTTAAGTGAAAGAGTAAACTTTATAATCTAGTAGTTAGAATGCTTATCTGCTTCTATCTTATGTGGGTTCAAATCTCATATTTATATTGTAAATTTAAATATTATCCTATTCTAAAAAAAATATGCTCGAAACATTGATTTAATTTAATATATATAAACATATAACAATGATAAATTAAAAAAATCGGAAGACAAATGTAAAATTTTCAAACAATTTAATCGTAATGATCAACTATTTTTAATCATGATTTTATATATGGACAAAATATATTGTAGATAATTTATTAATTAATAGAAAAAATGAATACAAATAAATTTATCAAGATGTAACGGGGACCATGAAGGGTAAAATTAGAACAAATCTTGAAGTAATGAGTGTGAATAATATAGATGTTAATAAGAATGATATTTTAAATTAGTTTGTTTGTTTCGTAATTTATAATTTTTTATTAAATAAAAATATTATACTCTCTAGATATGTCGAAATCTGAACTTATATAAAAAAAACATATCAATTAATAAATCTCATTAAAATTTAAACATTAAACATTGTTTAAAAGATGTAATTGTTTTTTTCTTTCTTGCGGTCAGTAACAACTAATGTACATAATCAATAATACAAGGGAAAGATACAATCAATCAAACCTTCTCCTTCAGCTCTGCAATCGGAATATAAATCACCGCTAAGAGAAGAAAAGAGATAGGGAAAGGGAGTACAAGTTGCAACCAAATCTATTGCTGTTTGATTTTGAGTTTCTTTTTCAATCTCTTGGGTGTATGTAACAAAGCTGTTTCTGACATATCTTCCAATAGCATGATATTCGGGATCATTCCTCTTTGGAGCTTCTAGTCCAGGTTCCTTGGTGATCTGCTTTCTCTACCTCACCCACACATGAAACTGTCAGACAGACTTAAACTGCAAGGAACAAAAAAACTTGGCCAAATATTCTTCTAGCTTTCACCAGTTCCATAATAAATGCTATTGCATAGTAAAGTTGGTAGTTAATAACTTGTAAGAGGAACAGCAATTTATATCATCTAAGAAATCAGCCAAGGTTTGAGCAGCAGCAAAAAAACTTATAAAAGTACTTTCCTTTTCAGGAATCAATAACTTGTTAGATTTGAGCTCAAAAGTTTGATACAGTACAAGGAAAAAAATGCATGGAAGAAATGAACATATGCAATTACAGCAGTGCGCACCTTTCTACTTTTTAGTGCCAAGTAGCGGGCATTCTCCAATCATTTATTTACCTGGAACATTAAACTCAATGATAAGAACTGGAAGGTGCGAGGAACAAAGACCTAACAACTTACAAAGTGTAAAACTACGGGGGAGGATTACATTATTCCTCTAATTCTCCATTGCTACTTTGAACTTGCTATCAAATCCGACAATGATCATTGCTTTATCTTGGTGATAACTGTGATACTAACTCACACAGGTTAATGTTAGTAGATGCCATAGATGTAGAATATTACCCTCTATTATACTGACATCAAGGTACGCTCCAGCAAACATCTCAGAAAGAAAGCTTTCAGACGGATGAATTAAGAATCATCATGAAGCAATTGTAATGGTTAGTCAGTCACTCTGATTTCCCGAGAAACATTTGTAACTATGGGAACCAAAATGCACTATCAATCGGTAGCCACCTGTCCTTGAAATTTCAATATTTTGCAAAACTTAGTCGCTACCTTTTCAGGGTCAAGGCCCAATTCCTTTGAAAGGTTCTCCTTGATGACTCTAGATGGGAGTTCATTCTCAGCAAACACTTGTCTAAGTTTCTGGAAGGGCATTGTTGCGTGTTTAGAGTGCTTCGCAATTGGTGCAAGTGTACATGTCGCAAGTTATAGTATAGATTAGATATTGTCTCCACAAGGATTAGTGTAATTTCTGGATTCTAACTACTTGCACTGAAAAAAAGGAATAAATTGGTGATTGTAGGAGTTCAAATTAACAAGTAGAATAAAAGAGCAAGTAAATAAAAGAAGATTGTAATTGAAAAAGAGAGAGTAGGCTGAGTTATCGTGAGTTGTGGTGTGATTGTCGGACAAATTGGCGTAGTAATTGGTAGCTAAAGCAACGCAATTGTCTTGACAATTGGAACCAGTTGAATTGTCTGGGCAATTGCTGCGGCAATTGGGAATGGTGCCATTGCCGCAACAATTATATTCAAAGCTCCGCGAAGCGTTCTTCAATGACTTCTTGTTATCCCTAACTCGAAACACTGGTCAATTGTGCATGCCTTGATGATACATCCCTGCGTTAACCATGGGTGAACAATTTAAATTGCAACAAAAAACCTAAACAAATTCAAGCGTTTCACAACCACAAAAACACAATAACCTAAGCCAATTAATAATAAATTCCTTTTTATGCTTATCCTCCAAAAACTCATAAACTTGAGTTTAATCTCCTTTGATCTCTGCCTGAAATTCCAACTCTTTAAGATTTATCCTTGCTTCTCGTGCTCATCTCGAACGAGGTGAATTTATCCAGTCATCAAATTGGCAGCTTCTTCATCTTTATTCTCAATTGTTTCGGCAATTTCTTGCTTGCTAAGGCAATTAATTCCTGCACACAAAATTGCACATACCGACAGCATCTTTTCCACAAAACTAACCACATTGTGTAATCAAACTTAACGGTGAAGGAAACCATGAAATAATGCATGAATGATTAAATATGCAACTAAAATGAGCCTAAGTCTAATAATAATTATGAGAAAAATAATAGAAAATATATTACTTTTACGCACTTTACAGACAGAAAATAAAGAGAGCAGAAAATAAGCATGACAGTAAATTTATTTACAGAGAGTGCAAAAAACAGCTTGGTGGACGAGACAAGCAGATTAGCAGACTCGAATCATACACTTTTATTGGAGAATTCAAGCATTTCCTACCTCTACTTCTTGCACTGGGAGGAATTCTGAAAAAAGGTCGCCTGCTCTTCAGGTCAGAAGATAGCTGCCTTTTCATATCTGTGGTTTCAACGTTTAAAAATTTTGTCTCACTTTTATACAGAGTCATTAGTGTGCTAGCAGCATCTGATTCTTTTCTCTATGCTTTTTTTTACCAGGACCTAATCTTCATCTTCACTTGCTCGTATTGAGGAGCATCTTTTCCAAATATTTCCTACCCAGAAGGGAGAAACACACAGTACGAAAAAAGGGTTAAGTACTGAGCAACAACATGCAAAAAGTCCACGTTAATGTTTACCCTAATATAAAAGTTCTATTGCTTAAGCAATACTATGATGGCAAACCATGAGCATGTAGTCAGAATTTGTCTAACATTCACCAATGTATAGCCAATGCATTCTAGTTACAAACAATGACATATCACAAAGCTTTCATCTCTGCAGACAATAGTACCAAGTTCAAGACCTATCCTTCACCCTAGCCAATTCCACGACTCCCAAATGTGTTTCTTTTCTTTTATTTCTTCATTTCGTGCCCCTACCCATTTCTTTCCTTATTGAGAGTTTTAATATATCACTTAAATTTCTATCGTCAACATGTTTTAAGATCAACTTCTTTTCCTCACTTAAAAGTTAATAATAGGCAACACAAATTCTTCAAATAATCACATCATATAGCTTCTTGTAATCGACTGATCTTCGCCTCCTACAGCACGGCCACAAACAATTTCCCCATCACTGGCTTCATAAGAATCTGCCCACTGTCAAATGGATGGTTTTCACGCCTTCCAAGTCCAGAAAAATCTTCACTATCCACAAACCAACTTAACCGGTTGAACTGTCTGTATCATCTGATTCATCACCATCAGTGGCCGTGCCACTGATCCTGCAGCTGTTTTCCCTTCTCTATGGATCATAATCACCATCTTTAGAATCATCTGAAGGCCATTCGTCCTCTGGATTTAGGGATGTAATCGCATCATCCGGGGAGAGCAGCTTCATCTTTGAAAATATCCTAACCCATTAAGAATGGAATCATTGTTAATTTGATTGACGGAACAGTTAAATCCAATTCAAGTACAAAGAGCAGCACAGGTGATCAACACTCGATAAAGATTGCAATAATAACCTGCCAATGGCTGTTGACAGAGAAATGGTCCCAATATGTGCATTCATTACTCTATAATTGCCATCTTACGCTCACATAACTTGCAAAACCAGCCCTGATCTCTTGGAGGTATTGTCCATTGATTTGAAAACATCTTATTGTGAAGCCCCGATTGCATGTTCCATCACAAAGTACTATATCATTATCAAGAAAAGCCTCACGTAACTTGCACTTTGCACAAAATATCTAAAAAAAAATGATAGCAGAAGATGAGAAAATATAAAATTGATTATATAAATCTTGCAAATCATGATTTATAGTTTGATATAAACAACTATGGAAGTTTACAGGTTCATGGTAAACAGATCCATCTGGAGCAATAACAGAGCCTTCGATGCTTCCTACTGAACTAAGTGAATCCAACGGGCGAATAGCCTCACGTATCCCAAGTTTTCACTTCAATATTTGTTTCTTGGCTCTTTGCAGTTCCTTTTCTGGCTTAATCTTTTCTCGACTGTGATAAAATGAGATAATCTAAGTAAATGGATGATAGAAGGAACAAATAGTTCCGAAAACAATAAATAAATGAATATTTGTATAACCAATAGTACTCTAATACTTGATTTATATTGAATGTTTAAACATGGTATAGCTCAAGTTCTTTCATTTCACTGGTATATGTAATAGCTTGTCTTCCCCAATTGCTATATTATGATTAAGGTGAGGCTTATGACTTATCTTAAGTAGCTTGAAGAGGTTTTTGTGGTCTACATAAAGATTTGAATGGGCAAGAAAGAAAGATTAGTACCTTTGACCTTTCCAACCTTCCCTAGAGTAAACATCAATAAGATTCTGTTCCAGCTTCATTTTGATTAGAAGGTACCTTGTTCTCCTCTGCAACCGAGATGCTTCGTCCAGCTCCACCTTATCATTTTGCCCTATTTTTTTTGTCTTCTTGGTTAGTTTTTTAATTCTAGCATCCGCATTAGCCCTTTTACCATTCTCCTCCAAGCTACCACAAGTAGCATTTTTACCCTGAAGCTTTGATGAACCCAACTTCTTAGAAGACCCTTTCTTGTGTGCTTTCTGCAGGGTGTGTTGGGTCCGTCGGGTTTCCAACAATTGGTATCAGAGCCAGGTGTCCGAGATCGTTACCAGTGGAGAAAGCTTCGGTAAGCGTTGGACGCTTACACTAGTCGGCGTTGCATCAAGGTGCTAAAGGGAGACTCTGCCAGAATACAGTCAGGGACTGTAAAACTATTGGTTTTGGAACCAAGCTTAGTGGACGCCGGGCGTCAGTCAGCATGGCAGACTTTGGAAGCACAAGCAACGGGATTAGGAAGCTCAATAACCACAACTATGGTTATTGGGAGACATGCATAGAGTCCTACCTACAAGGTTAGGATTTGTGGGACATAGTCCCAGGCACCGACACAACTCCTCCGCCGAGGGAGAATGCTGAAGCCTTGAGAAAATGGAAGATCAAGGCTGGGAAGGCTTTATATATATTGAAGACCACAATCGAGGAAGACCTATTAGAACATATTCGGGATGAGAAGACACCAAAGACAGCATGAGAAACTTTGACGAAATTATTTTCAAAGAAGAATGAAGCACGTCTCCAACTCTTGGAAAATGAGCTCGCGGGCATCTCATAAGGAAACTTATCTATTGCTCAATTTTTCACGAAGGTGAAATCTATCTGCCGTGAGATATCTCAACTTGCACCAGAGGAGAAGGTTAGCGAGGCAAGGATGAAAAGAATTATCATCCATGGCCTAAGACCCGAGTACAATAGGTTTATCGCCGCTGTGGGGGGGATGGCTTACTCAATCATCCTTAGTAGAGTTGGAGAACCTATTGACTAACTAGGAGGAATTAACCAAACAGATGAGCAGTGTAACCATAAAAGACGAAGATGGGGCACTTCACCAACAAGAAGAAAGGTACATCACGAAGACAAAGAGTGACGAAAGAAAAGAGGACACAAGGAAGCAAGTTCCATCCAAAAGAAAAAAATAACACTTTAGAGGGAGCTCGATGTAGAGAAGAATACTATCGATAACAAAATAAGGAGAGCGATAGAAGACAAAGTGGTGAATGCTTCAATTGTGGAAAGAAAGACCACTTTGCTAGAAATTATAGATTACCCAGAAGACGGACTTTCCAAGGAAACATGACCACCACAAAAGAGGAGAAGAGTGAGGTCATGTTGGAAACTTCCATCAGCGAAGAAGATTGGGATGCAAAAGCTGGATTCTCTATTGGAGTGGAACAAGAAGAGTTAATAGAAGGCATGGAGGAATCATCCTTAGTAGCAACCACATACTCAAAGATAGACTACAAATATGAAGAAGAATTGGAAGAAGACATGGAGAAACCAACTCTTGCAACAACCATAAAGTCAAAAATTGACTACAAAGAGGATTAGATCGTCGATTCTGGGTACTCCAATCACATGACCAATGACGAGAAGAAACTGCAAGACATAGACGAGTACAAAGGAAGAAGAGAGGTGTTGACAGCCAATAATTCAAGGTTGTCTATTTCTCATATTGGGAAGACAACACTTCCAAGGAACGACTCTCAAAAGCTTCAACTCGAGAAGGTCTATCTTGTTCCTGGCTTGAAGAAGAATTTGTTGTCAGTGCCCCAACTGACAGCAGCAGGAAATTATGTGTTTTTTAGGCCTAAAGATGTGTCTATATTCCAAAAAGTGGAGGTGATCGGCACTCCTATTGTGAAAGGAAGAAGAACAGAACCAGTTTATGTGCTATATGCGGAGTCAACATATGTGGACAAGACCCGGCTGATCTTCGGCACTCAATGAGAAAATCCAGTGTCTACGCACTCATAATGGAAAAGAATATTTATCTACGGAGTTCACTACCTATCTTCAAGAACATAAGATCAAATGAAAATTAACTTGCCCCAATACTCCATAACAAAATAGAGTGGCAGAGTGGAAGAATCGTCATCTTGCTGAAACATGTCGAAGCATGCTTCATGCCAATAATGTGCTAGGAAGATTTTGGGCCGAGTGTATGAGGACAGCAGCCTATGTGATTAATAGGCTACCACAAGCTAAGTTGGGATTTATTTCACCACATGAAAAGCTAAGGAAAATCAAGCCAATAGTTAGCCATCTCAAGATATTTGGCTGTGTGTGCTACATCTTCGTGCCAAATTATCTAAGAAGCAAATTTGACAAAAAGGCAATTCGATGCATCTTCGTTGGCTATGATGACACACGAAAAGGTTGAAAATGTTGTGATCCGACCACTGGTAAGTTCCACAGTTCAAGAAATGTGGTATTTGATGAAGCTTCTTCATGGTAGTCACCGTAGAAGATCGAGTCTTCTAAACCTCATGAGTTAGAAGAGGTTTTAGAAGATAATAAAGAAGGTGAATCGCTAGCACAAAATTCAAGTGGAGAAAAAGAAAGCTCATCCTCTAAAAGTCCTTGGAAGAGGTGTATACCAACCGACATCTAAAGAGCTTCGTTCAAGCCAAATAGAAGATGGCGAGCCTGCACAAAAATTATGAAGATTAACAAGGAGAAGGCAACCTAACTCCAGGTATGCCAACACTACCCTCGTAGATGAGTCTATACCAATTGAACCATCCAATTTAAAAAAATCTACACAGAGTCTTAAGTGGAAGAAAGCTATAGAAGAAGAGATTAAGACACTAAACGAAAATCAAACATGAGATTTAGTGCCAAAGCCAAGAGATGTGAAACCAATATTTTAAAAATGAGTCTACAAGGTAAAGACTCGACCTGATGGCTCAATTGAAAGGTATAAGGCTAGACTTGTTGCTCGAGGTTTCTCTCAACAATACAGGTTAGATTATGAAGAAACATTCAGCCTGGTGGCAAAGATCATGACCGTTCGAGTCTTACTAGCATTGGTGGCCAGCAAATCCTGGAAGTTGTGGCAGATGGATGTCAAGAATGCTTTCTTACATAGAGAGCTTGACAAAGACATCTGTATGGTGCAACCAGAAGGCTTCGAGAGCAAAAATCACCCTGAGTATGTCTGTAAATTGAAAAAAGGTATTATACGGCTTGAAGCAGGCTCTAAGAGCATAGTATGGAAAGATTGGCGAGTTCTTAATACAAAGTGGTTTTACAGTTTCTCCTTCAAATTCCATCTTATTCGTGAAAGAAAATCAAGGAAAACTAGCCATAGTGCTAATATACGTAGATGACTTAATCATCACAGAAGAATATTACGAGGAAATTGAACGAACAAGGAAAAATCTGTCTATCAAATTTCATATGAAGGAACTTGGAGAACTCAAATACTTTCTTGGGCTAGAAGTGGAGCGCACGAAGGAATGAATATTTTTGGGTCAACAAAAATATGCAAAGAATCTTCTACAAAGGTATGAGATGCTTGACTGCAAGTCTATCTCTACCCCCATGGATCCCAATATCAAGATACAAGTAGATGAATGAAAAGATTTAGAAGATACAACCATGTATCTATAGCTAGTTGGAAGCCTCATTTATCTTACTTTAAGCCGACCAGACATTACTTATGCAATTGGTGTGGCTAGTTGATACATGAGCAATCTTAAGAAGCCTAATCTTGATGCAGTAAGACGTATTCTGAGGTACGTTAAAGGTACCATCAATTTTGGTATCCTATACAAGAAAGCAAAAGAATGACAGGTGATTGAATATTGTGATGCCGACTATGTTGGAGATCATGATACACGACGATCTACAACTGGATACATCTCTAGTCTTCGATCAGGAGCAATATCATAGTACAGTAAAAGACAACCAACAATATCATTATCAAGCATCGAAGTAGAATATCGATCAATAGCATCAACGGCACAAGAAAGCACATGGCTAAAACAATTAATGGAAGATCTTCATCAGCCAATAGACTATCAAGTAAGACTTTTTTGTGATAGTCTATTAGCCATACGTCTAGTAAAAAATTTACTTTTTCATGCAAGGACAAAACATATAGAATTTCACCATCACTACCTTGCAGGAGATATCAAAATAGAACCAACAAAGACCGATGAACAAGTTGCAGACATATTCACAAAGAGTCTAAGTAAACCAAAGTTTGAGAAGTTCAGAGAAGCACTCGAAATGATTTGCAAGTCATCTGTAGAGAGAAGTCATTGAGGGGGAATGTTGGAAGTTCACCGACTTCACTCCAACATTCTAGAATTGTCTCAACTTTGTTAGAGTTGCCCCTCAATATATAAAATATAGTAATTAAGTTCTAGAGTCTAGTAAAGTAAAATATTATAATAATCTAAAATATCTAGTGACTAAACCGACCTAGTGAGATTATAAATAGGTTGTGCATTTGCTTGTATGGTGTGAAAGAAAAGAAAAGTGAGTGGGTGCAAGTGTAGTGTAGAAGTGACGTGAGTGTAGATGCAAGTGTGAGAGAGTGAGTGTGGTTGTAGGTAAGTGTTGTAATATTTGTGTGTATTAATAAAAGTGTTATTTCCCTTTGTAATTAGAAGTTTTTCGGTTGAGCTTTAGTTTATATATTTCTTAGTGCACTTGAATTGGTTACTTATGGTCGGCTCTGCCACATGAATAGTCTATGGTTGGTTATACCGCCTAGATGGTGTATGGCCGGCACTGCCGCCTAAGTTATGCACTAAGAAATTAGAAAATAGAAAGACTAACCGACTCAGGGAGTTGGTATGGTACTAGTGGTCAGTCTTGGGTCCTCCGTAGTGAGTGTGTCGGGTCCGTCGGGTTTCCAACATCTTACAACCCACTTTTCTCCAGGAAGAGACATCATTCCCCGGCCCCTTGGTAACTGTAGATTGGAGGAGTTTAAAATAGATAGATTATCTTTTGTATATCTTATCTTAGATGTTTTATCTCTAGCCTAACTCTTATCTTAAAGTGTAGATAAAGATAAAGATTTAGAGATAACATAGCTAAGGTGAAACTCTTGTACATAGGCTTTTATAAAGGCTAAGTTTTTTGTATATAAAAGATAAGAAAATTAGAGTAGGAATTATCTCTCTGCTCAAATACTTCTTACTTACATGGTATCAGGTTTAGGTTTTAGATCCTAAATTTTTTTTTCCAAATATTGCGAGATGGCTGAAACTTATTCTACAACCGTTACTGGTTCTAGGTCTAATCAATTCGTGAGACATCAAAAGGAGAATTTTGCTCATGTAGCTGTAACTGCAATTGGGGTTTGTTTCAGTAATCAGCAAATTGAAGACTTGCAGAACTACTTAGCCGAATGACAACCTAAAGTGACTCGCCTAATGCTAATACAGTCCCAAGAGGTAGTTCAGTTTTTGCTAATTTTGCTAACAATGGTACTTGTTAATCTTAGATTATGGATTCAGGGGCACCGAACCATATGACAGGCGATGTGTCCTTATTCCAAACTTTTTCAGCCCTTGCAATTTTCTTGTCATATAAGAACTGTTGACCGATCCTTGTCATCTATTGAAGGGAGTGGTTCTATTCAGATTTCTAAAAATTTTATACTACCAAATGTGCTCTATGTTCCTAAATCGGCCTGCAATCTTATATCTGCCAATAAATTATCAACTGATTTACGATGCCCGTCTAAATTTTCTCTGAATGTTTGTGAATTTTAGGCTATGGACTCGAGGACGATGGATTGGTAGTGCTAGGTTGTGTGGTGGCCTATACGTTCTTCAAGGGCAAAAATCTCTGCATAAACAAGCCCAATTAAATTGTCCATCTCTTATTCCTTGGTTTCCTACTATTTCAGATTCATCCCATAATGTTTTGTTATGGCATTATAGATTAGGGCACCTTAATTTACATTACCTTGCAAAAATGTTTCCAAGTTTGTTTCTTAATAAAAATCTCAGTATTTTTACTTGTGACATTTGTCCACTCGTTAAGCACAAGAAAACCTCATAACCCCATCAACACATAAAACATCATCTCCTTTTTCCCTTGTGCATAGTGACATTTGAGGCCCTTCGAAAGTAAAAAACATAGATGGTTGTAGGTGGTTTATTACCTTCATCGATGACCATACTAGGCTTACTTGGACTTTTTTAATGAAAGAGAAATCAGAAACTGAGGGATTTTTTTAAAAAAATTCAAAGTCTTATAAAAACCCAGTTTAACAGTCACATCGTACGTTACACTCTGATTATGGCAGTGAATACTTTACTCGAACTCTAGGGTCCTATTTTCAAGAAAAGGGAATCATTCATATTACTTCTTTGTGTTGATTCTCCTCAACAAAATGGAATTGCCGAGAGAAAAATTTGACATTTATTAGAAGTGGCTCGGTCTTTGTTATTTACTACTAATGTTCCTAAATTCTATTGGGGGGAAACCATTCTTACTACCACATTTCTCATAAACAGAATGTCTAGTAGACCTTTAAATTTTAGAGTTCCTAGGAACTTCTTTCTTTCTTATTTTCCTGATTTTAAGCCACTTTCTTCAAATCTACCAGTCAAGGTTTTTGGCTGCACCGTCTTTGTTCATATATATATCCTCATTCTAGGACTAAACTCGATCCTAAATCCATTAAGTGCATATCTTTAGGGTATTCTTCTACTAAGAAGGAATCACTAAGAAAACATACACCTCCATGGATGTTACTTTTCATGAACATAAACCATTTTATCCCAAAATCGAAATTCAAGGGGAGAGTTTAAGGAATTTTAGCTTGTTGATACTTTTTTATCCTTGTTTACCTTTACCTACTGTTTTACCATTAGAACCAGCAGTCTTTTTAGAACTTGCAGATTTTTTCAGAACCAGTAAATTCTTCAGAACCAACATAATTTTTGGAACCTACTGTTTTACCTTGTTTGAACTCTCCTAATACACCAAAGACTCCTAAAAACACGCAGCCCGAACAACTTGAACAAAGGAAAATTAGTGTTTACAAAAGGAGAAGAAAGTCTTCTAAAGAGACCACCATACAACCTGCAGACTGGCGAGAGCTAGAATTTAGTCCTACAACCTTGGAACACTTGGAAGATATGGAAACTTATCAGAATAATGCTCCTATTCCTATTGTTAATACTGAAGACTTACCTATTGCTCAAAGAAAGGGGTAAGAAAATGCACATCTCATCATATCCAGAGATTTGTAGCATATGGGAATCTAAATGCTTCATTTAAAGCTTTTACTGCAAATGTGGACCACATTGTTATTCCAAAAATAGTAGAGGAAGCTATACAAAATCCTAAGTGGAAGATGGCATTAGAAGAAGAGATAAAGACACTAGAAAACAACAAAACTTGGACACTTGTAGATTTACCACCGAGAAAGAAACCAGTTGACTGCAAATGAGTGTTTATAGTTAAGTATAACTCCGATGGTAGTGTTGAGAGGTTCAAGGCAATGTTGGTAGCCAAAGGATTCACACAATCCCATGGGATAGACTACCAAGAAACATTTTGCCCCAGTAGCCAAGTTAAACACAGTAAGAGTGTTATTATCCTTGGCTATTAGTAAGGATTGGAAACTTCACCAACTAAACATAAAAAATGCTTTCTTAAATGGAAGTCTAGAAGAGGAAGTTTACTTGCGAGTTCCTCTAGGAATGCAACAAGAATAAGATGGGAAAACAGTGTGCAAGCTAGAGAAATCATTGTATGGCTTGAAGCAATCCCCTAGGGCTTGATTTGAAAGATTTACCAAGGCTATGTTAAAAATTGGCTACAAACAGTGTCAGGCTGATCATACAATGTTTGTGAAGACAACCTTAGGTAAAAAGTCAATTTTAATCGTATATGTTGATGATATTATTATTACAGGTGATGATGTTGTTGAAATACAAAATTTGAAGAAAATATTATCAACATAATTTGAAACTAAAGAGTTGGGTAGCCTTAGATATTTCTTGGGGATGAAAGTAGCACGGTCTAAAGCAGGTATTGTCATAAATCAGAGATAGTATATTCTTGAAGAGACATCATTCCCCGGCCCCTTGGTAACAGAGGCAGTAACTTTCCTCTTCAACAAGGTTGAACCAACTTTCTTCACATGATGTTTGGGCTTACGTACTCTGCCATGGGAAATTTTGCATCGGTTTTTAAATTTTAGAGTTGCAATTAGCTTAGAGTTTTAGATGAATAGGATTTGGCAGATCCATGATCAGTTAGTTTGTTTCCGGTACCACGCCGATCTATGCTGTACAAAAACTGAAAACATTTGGGCAATGCTAATAAGATTTCTCTATCTAAAAATTAGAATAGATGCGATATAACTTAACTGAGTCACCGAGATACGTTTAACTAAAGGATTTCTCTTTCAAGAGAAATGGAAAGACAAAAAAAAGGACTAAGTGATTGTAAGATTAAGATGAAAAGAAATTCCGTCTCCTTGCAGAACAAAAGCTGTGAGGGCATCTAACATGTCATCAATCCTCTAGTGAGAGAAATCCCCAACTGTAAATTTTTCGTAACCACCCTTTACTTGAACCATGCTATAACCGGCTTCCTTCTTCAGTCCACTACCCTTCATCTTCTTTCTCGCCTCTGCAACACCCATCCCACATCTCATCTGAAGCATACAGGTTTGACAATAGAACAAAAGGCGATGTGCTCCCTGCTTCGTGTTTCAGAAGCTGTTTAGCTAACTGCTCCCCCATCACCACATCTCCATGCAGCCTGCACGCAGACAACTGGCTCCCTAATACCCCTGCATCTTCTCCAAATGCATATCTCCTCATGTAATCTTCTGCCTCATTTAATCGCCCTACTTGTCCCAGCATATCAATAAGACACGGAATATGTTCTATATCAGGAGCAATGCCATAGGTTTCTTGCATGCAATCGAAAACAACAAGGCCGTCATCCACCATACCAGAATGATTGCATGCCATCAGAAGCCCCACAAACGTCACGCAGTCTAGCTCTAATCTGTCTGCCCTTCCTAGCCCATGGTTATGCAGCAATGATGGTATTCCATGACACAAGATTTTGATGGGGCATCCTGTTAAGTACATTATATGCATATGCAATGGAACCGCATTTTGCATACATGTTGGTAAGGGCATTATCAACTTCCACATCTCGGTTCAGCCCTGTTCTTATCAGATGAGCATGAATCTGTTTGCCGTGAAGTATTGAAGCAAGCGCAGCAGAGGCAGAAAGGGCAGTAGCAAAAGTGAAATCATCTGGTCACATGTGATATAACATCTCCCCAAACGCTCTTAAATTTTTTCCATGATTTTCGCAATGATAACAAGCAGCTATGAATATGTTCCAGGAAATGACATCCTTTTCCTGGACTAATTTGAAGACCTTCTCTACCTCTTCCATCAAACTAAACTTTTAGTACATTGTCATTATCACATTACCTATAAAAGTGGTGGAGTCGAGCCTGAGTTTGATTGTCTGGCAATGCAACACCATTCCTTTGTGTAAAGCATTTGAGTCGGCACAATTCCTGAGTAATCCAACAAAAGTAAAGCGGTCTGGCACAAGGCCTTCTTGATGCATATGTTTAAAAACTTGAAAACCCTTTCCAGGTTGCTGGTTTTCTATGAATCCCGTGATTATAGCATTATAAGACACGGCATTTGGTTCTAAAGCCTCAGAAAAGATTGACATGGCATCGCCAGAATGACCGCATTTCATGCACATTGAGATAAGGGAGTTAGAAACAAATGATACAAATGTGTATCCGTACTTGAATGAGTGAGCATGAATTTGCCGTCCTTCCCCTAACAACATGAGGTTGGAGCAAGCAGTAATGGCACTGGAAAATATGTACTTATTGGGCGCAAGGTGCATTTGGGAAAACAAATCAAGTGCTAATAAAGGGACCCCAGCCTGGTCATAACCAGAGATCATGGCAGACCATGAAACAAGGTTTCTTTCAGACATTTCATCAAACACCTGCCGAGCAAAGTTGATACGACGACACTTTGCATACATGCTAAGGACATGGTTGGAGACGAAGACATCGGCCAGCATGCCAGCCTTGAAGATAGCAGCATGAAGTGAAAGGCCGGAATGAAATGCCTTAGTTTTGGAGCAGTGGTGCAACAGAGAGTCAATAGTTTCAAGAAACATTTAATCAAGGCACCAGATACAGCACGTGCACGAAATGCCTTATTATTATTATGCAAAAGCCAAGTGGATGAGTAGTAGTTTATTGAAATTTGAAAAAGGTAAATTTGGACCAATTTAGAGAAAAAGTTGAGGCAGGTTAACGCCGCATAAACCCTAAGCACTGGTTTGTCAACACTCAACATGCATGTCGTTAACCCGGAGAGAGTAAGACCAAACCTGCCATTGGAAGCCAAGACAACGCACATCCACTGTTCGATTAGCTTAGACCCAGCTTCTCTTTTAGATGAATAGGATTTGGCAGATCCATGATCAGTTAGTTTGTTTCCCGTACCACGCATACCGATCTATGCTGTACAAAAATTGAAAACATTTGGGCAATGCTAATATGAAGGGAAAAAACAGATTCGCTGATCAAAAAAGCAGAGGCAACCGAAGCGGTTCCTGTTTCTTATTTGGAAAACAAGAAAATCGCATGGAATATACTGACAAAGCAAGAATCAGAAATGAAATCTTATCAATGTGAATGAATAAAAAGAATATAACAAACCCAGATTGAGAAAGAGAAAATGCATTGGATCAAGAAAAAATGGTACCTCGTCCTGGGGAGGCCAAGACATTTGTCTCTGAGCTTTCCTCAATTTGAGTAGTACGAGCAAAGGAACTGCCAAGGGGGGCGGCCGGGAAATCGGTTAAAACGTCAGATTTTTCTAGGTAATGTTTTCTTCACAAATTTTACTTTTTTGCTTCAACTTGAAGAGAAATTATCTCATCCTTAATGATGGATAGATTGGCGTTTTCTTAAAATAAGGACTAATTATGTTTTAGTCCCCTCTATTATGCCAAAATTTCTCATTTGATGTCTCAATTTTAATTTAGTACAGTTTATATTGTTATCGGTAGGTTTAAATTGATAACACTACGTATGATTTTTTTTGAAAAAATGACTTCTATTATTCGATCAAACATGATTTATCAGATATTTCATGTAACTTTTATTGTGTGGTCGAATAATAGTAAAAACAATATATAAAGTAATATATCTTACTTCACCGAAAGTAGCATATGGTGTTGTTAATTTAGACCTAAAAATAATACTATAAAATTGAAATAACCAAATTAAATCAAAATATTAACTTTCAAAAGTAGAAAGAATTCAATAAAAAAGAGACACTACAACTATAGTTAAACCATAAAATACGCGGTAAACTCACCCACCTGGTTTATAAAACATTATGTTAAATAAAAGGTTTAAATATACATTTGGTACCTGAACTATACACTTTCTCTCAAATTGGTACTTAAAGAATTTTTTCTCATAAGTTGGTACCTGAACTAAACATCTTCTCCCAAGTTGGTACTTAAAGAATTTTTACTCCCAAGTTGGTACTTGAACTAGGCACCTTATCCCAAGTTGATACCAAAACTTATACATTCTATCAATTTGGCCCTAATTCGAAATAATTCAATAAATTCATCTCTTTATATTTAAAAAAATCTTATCAATTTACTATTTGCTATGCTTTTAAATTGTTTGTTTTTCTCCTATAAAGGTTATATCACTTTCTAGGTATAAAAATTTTAACGGTAACTTGATGTTATTTTATGGTAGAATGCAGTTATCTCATTGTTGTTTTGATCCGTTAGGCTTGTTTAATCAGAAAGTATCACAAAAATGACTAAATTGATGGTGTTTTTAAATACTAATGGTTAAAATTATTGAATTATTTTCAATTAGGACCAAATTGATAGAATTTATAAGTCTTTAGACTAAATATGTTAATAAAAGTATCAGAATAGTGGATGGAATTAAAGTTTGGGTACCAAAATGGGAGCAAAAATTCTTTAAGTGTCAACTTGGGAGAAAGTATCTAGTTCAGGTACCGGCTTAGGAGCAAAAAAATTTTAGCTACCAACTTGGAAGAAAGTGTATAGTTCAGGTACCAAATGCATATTTAAGCCTAAATAAAATTATAAAATTTTATTTTTCACTTAATAAGGTTGTTATTATAACATTTATATATGTGTCAGAACTCACTGAAACATTTATTATAAGAAAAATATAGATTTAATTTGACTTAATTTTAAAATGTCATAAACAACAAATAAAAAGGGAAATGCGTGTTTTATTTTTTGAATTAGAAATGCTTGTTTTATTATTGACTTAAAAGTTAAAATGACATATACTTCATTTCAATGAAAGCATAAATAGAAATAGAAATAGAAATATAGTGTTTTGGCCAATTATTATTATTATTAGGGTAAACTACATAAATGGTCACCAAATTTTTAGGATAGATTTATTTTGGTCACCGTACTTTTAAAATATTCAATAAGGTCAGCCAACTTTTAGTTTGATTTCAATATAGTCGCCGAACTTTTAGTTTGCTTTCAATATAGTCCATCCCTCTCGTTATCTTCTGTTAGAAAGTACATTAGTTTTCGTTTTTCCTTAATAAAAAAATGGGTAAGCTACACCAATCATTACTCAACTTTCTTCCACTCCTATTTTGGTCACTAGAGTTTAAAAATTTTCAATTTAATAACATAACTTTCGAATTGTTCATATTTTGGCCACTCTCAAATGACATGTTTATACAGATAGAAAATAATTAATCCTTAAAAAATATTTTGGTTAATTTGTAAATTCAGATTATTCAATTCTCGATCTTATATTGTACCAATTAAATCAAATAATCGATTAACCACTTAACTGAAATATTTGATTCTGAAAATGATTTTTTACTTTGTTTATTAAAATATCAAATATGATAATATGGTAAATTTAATAATTTTTCGATTGCGATAAAAGTGTAAAAACAAGTAGAAAGTCAAAAATTGAAAGTTCACACTTATTAATTCTACTCAGAGCTAAAATTTAAAAAAAACAGAAGGGTATCAAAATCACTAAATTATAAGATATTGTAATGCATAGAATTTAGAAAAATATTGTATATAATAGATCAGATCGGTTAATCAATTTTGCTTAAAACTGTAAATCAAAATAATTTATTTTAAAATTTTGTACTAAAATCGGGTTCGATTAATCATTAAAAAAATATTTTGGTTAATTTCTAAATTTGGATTATTCAATTCTCGATCTTATATTGTACCATTTAAATCGGATAATCGATTGATCGGTTAATTAGAATATTTGATTTGAGTAATACTTTTTTTTTACTTTGCTTATTAAAATATGGCAATATGGTAAATTAAATAAGCAAAGTATAAAAAAACATTACACGAATTTTTTAAGGATTAATCAATTTTTCTATTTATATAACCATGCCATTTTAGAGTGGCCAAAATATGAACAATTCGAAAGTTAAGTTATTTGTTGAGATTTTTGTTTTGATATAATAAATTGAAAATAGTTTTGGACTAGATTGAAAAGATTTCAAAATGCTATTAAGTCCAAACAACTTGAAAATATGTCTTATAGGTTTTTCAAGGCTTTGGAAGAACTTAAAACGTTTTTAAAGTAGCAAAACCTCTGATTTTATGCTTACTGTACCGATACAGGTCTACCTGTATCGATACGATTAAAGGTTTCAAGCTACATAGATTTTCTAGTAGCCAAAACTCGTACCGGTACAGCTTGGTCGTACCGATACGAAGATGATTGTATGGATACACCTCCAAGCGTATCGATACCCATATTTATCAAACGCCACAACGACTAGTATCCCGTACTGATACGAATGTATCGTGTACCAATACGCCTTACTACTTTTCAACGGTCAGTTTCTCAACGGTCTTTTAAACTGCAAGTCGTACCGATACGCTCCTACGCGTATCGATACGCATCAGCTGGAAAAAGCACAACGGCTAGTTTTTGAAGAACCCGTACCGATACGGCTACCCACGTACCGATACAGACAACTCTAAAACTGTATTTATCGCGAGAAATAAAGGCTCAAACGGCTCTAATTCATCCCCAACGGTCTTCAACGACTATGAACTCATTTGGGAGTATAAAAGGGACCTCCAAGCATCTAGGGAAGACTAATTATCCCATTGTCAACAACATTATGATGTCAAATTTGTCTTAGTGCCTAAATTTCCATTCTTTGTATAGACAAACACATGTGAGCTCAAATTGTCAATGTATGCTCAAGTGTTCTACGATTTGGGTGAGGGCTTTAGTGTGAAAACATCAACCTTTAGAGAGGGATTTCGTTTGCTAAGTTTTCTCTTGCTTAAGAGTGTTCCCAAAGCTTGGTTTGTGAGCTTTGGATGGTAGACTTGGTTTGTGATTCTAGGTTGTAAAAGGTTGCCTTATAAGCCTAGAAAAGGGGAAGAATTCTTAGTGAATTGGTGAAATCCTTGGTGAGGAGCTAAGGTAGTGGACGTAGGCTTTGATTAGAAAGCCGAACCACTCTAAATCCCGTGTCAATATTTTCTATCGTTTGCTTCCACCATAAACACCCAAAAAATCAATCTTCTCCACCACTTGGCAAGTAAAACAGTTAACGAAATCGAGTCTAACAATTGATATCAGAGTGAGGCTCAATCGAGAAGGTTTAACCACCTATTGAGACGACCCCGACAAGCTCGATCAACCTAACAATCAACTGGTTTCTATGGCGCAATCTATCAACAAGACACCATTCTTCAACGGTGAACATTATGCCTATTGGAAGAATAGGATGATGTACTTCATCAAGGCAAAGGATTATTGACTTTGTGACCTTGTTGAAGATAGATCGTTCATGCCTCAACGAAGAAGGAAAGATTGGAATGCAGAATACACGAAGATGATGGAACTCAACTCAAAGGTCTTGCTCATACTATTTTGTGCATTGGGACCGGAGGAGTATGCCAAAGTTTCTTCTTGTGAGAGTGCCAAAGAGGTATGAGACAAGCTTGAAGCTACATATGAGGGAACAAACAAAGTAAAGGAGACCAAGATCGGTCTTCTCAACCTAGAGTATGAGAACTTCAAGATGGACCTAAATGAAGACATCAAGAGCATGTTCGATCGGTTCTCCACAATTGTCAATGAGCTTAAAGGATTTGGAGAGAAGATTCTGAAGGACAAGCTCGTTCGGAAGTTAATCTATTCACTTCCCAAATCATGGAAGAGTAAAAAGACGACTATCATTAAACTCAAGAACTTGAAGGAGCTCAAGCTTGATGAGCTAATTGGATCCTTGCTAACTTATGAGTTGATGTCTAAACCTTTAAAGAGGGAGAAAGAGAAGAAGATCAAAGAGCAAGGTATTGATGTTAATGTCATTTCTCTCAAATCCTCCAAATGCCGACATGAAGAATCAAGTGAGGAGGAAAGTGAAGATGAATAGATGGCTCATCTCTTCAAGAAGTTCACCCAATTCATGAAGAGTGAAATGGAAAAATCCAAGCATTAATCGAAGAAGAAGATGAAGAATCCCCAAAAGAGCCTTGAATGAAAAGAGACGAGGCATACCGAATACGATTGTCCTCGCTTCAACAAAAATGGATCATTTTCAAAGAAAGCATATGTGGCAACATTGAGTGATAAGGAAGACTCCACTAACAATGAGATAGCCCACTTATGCTTAATAATCCTCCATGAGGGTGAGGTAACTTCTAACTCATCTTGTTCAAATTCATATAGTTTTGATGAGTTACAAGAAGCCTATGATGATTTGCTTTTGGAATTCAAGACTTCATTTTCTGAAAACAAAAATTGCTTTCAAAGTTGAAAATTGAAAATGATTTGCTTTCCAAAACAAATCTCGAACTTGAAGCAAAGTTTGAAGCTTTTGAAAAGAAAATTTTGAATTTACAAAACTTGCTTCAAAAAGTTCAAGAGGATCATCAAAAGGAAATTGATGATCTCAAAAAGAATTTGTTTTACAAAAAAGGTCAATCATGTGAAATTGGAGAAAGCTCCAAATCAATTTTTTTAAAACAAATTTTTATCAAAGACAATCTAGTGTCCTTAGATTTGTAAATGGAAAATATTTTAGAAGTATTTGAGGTCCCAAAATGACTAATTACTTCAACTAAAAAGGATGAAATTGAAAAATAGATTCCTAAGGGGACTAAGTTATGTGCTACTAATGCCTATGGATGCAAAGCAATTTGGATACCAAAACTTTTGTGATTGTCTTGTTTTAGGTGTGATGAAGAATGATCAACAAAGTACAACATTAAGGGGGAGCTCCATACACACATGGAATGACACTTGAAGAAGGAAGACTTTACATCCCCCATTTGGTTCAAGTGTGGTAAAATTTAGTTGAATTTTGTTTATTTTAATTTGATTTATTTTTTTAATTCAACTAGATTATCATAATTGTTGGACTAACATTTGACGATGCTTTGAGAAAGGGGGAGCCATTTTTAAACAGAATTCTTTTTGTTGTCAAATTTTAAAAGCTCTCAATTTTTATTTTTGAACATAAAGTTTTATAATTTCTTTTTGATATAACAAAAAGGGGAGAATGGTTTGAAAAATTAATTTTTTCAAGTGAATAAGGAGGAGCTTTAACTATTTATGAATTTTCAAAACTCTTATTCAAAATTTATTTTACTAAGGGGAGAATCCCAAACAATTTTCAAGTTGTTTTATTATATCAAAAAGTGGGAGATTGTTGAGATTTTTATTTTGATATAATAAATTGAAAAATAATTTTGGACTAAATTGAAAAGATTTCAAAATGCTATTAAGTCCAAACAAGTTGAAAATATATCTTATGGGTTTTTTCAAGGCTTTGGAAGAACTTAAAAAGTTTTTAAAGCAGCAAAACCTCTTATTTTATGCTTACCGTACTGATACGGGTCTACTTGTATCGATAGGATTAAGGGTTTCAAGCTACAGAGATTTTCCAATAGCCAAAACCCGTACCGGTACAGGTTGGTTGTACCGATACGAAGAGGAGCGTACCGATACACCTCAAAGCGTATCGATACCCCTATTTATCAAACCCCCCAACGGCTAGTATCCCGTACCGATATAGATGTATCGTGTACTGATACACCTAACTACGTTTCAACAGTCAATTTCCCAACGGTCTTTTAAACTACAAGTCGTATCGATACACTCCTACGTATATCGATACGCATCAACTCGAAAAAGCACAACGGCTAGTTTTGAAGAACCTATACCGATACGACTACCCGTGTACCGATACAGACAGCTCCAGAACTGCATTTATTGCGGGAAATAAAGGCCCCAATGGCTCCAATTCATCCCCAATGGTCTCCAACGACTATGAACTCATTTGGGAGTATAAAAGGGACCTCCAAGCATCTAGGGAAGACTAATGATCCCATTGTCAACAACATTATGATGTCAAATTTGTCTTAGTGCCTAAATTCCCATTCTTTGTATAGACAAACACTTGAGAGCTCAAATTGTCAATGTATGCTCAAGTGTTCTAGGATTTGGGTGAGGGCTTTAGTATGCAAACATCAACCTTTAGAGAGTGATTTCGCTTGCTAAGTTTTCTCTTGCTTAAGAGTGTTCCCAAAGCTCAGTTTGTGAGCTTTGGATGCTAGACTTGGTTTGTGAGTCTAGGTTGTAAAAGGTTGCCTCCTAAGCCTAGAAAAGGGGAAGAATTCTTAGTGAATTGGTGAAATCCTTGGTGAGGAGCTAAGGTAGTGGATGTAGGCTTTGGTTAGAAAGCCGAACCACTCTAAATCCCGTGTCAATATTTTCTATCTTTTGCTTCCACCATAAACACCCAAAAATCAATCTTCTCCACCACTTGACAAGTAAAACGGTTGAGGGAATCAAGTCTAACATTATTAAATTGAAAATTGTTAAACTCTAGTGACCAAAATAGGTGTGAGAAGAAAGTTGAGTGATGATTGGTGTAGTTTACCCATTTTTTATTAAGGGAAAACGAAAACTAACGTCAACTTCTAACGGAAGGTAACAGGTGGGACCGTATCAAAATCAAACTAAAAGTTGGGTGACCATATCAAATATTTTAAAAGCAGTGTGACTAAAATGAATCCACACTAAAAGTTTGGTGACCATTTATGAAGTTTACCCATATATTTATCTTTATCAATAATAACTGCTGCTTGACTCGTTTAATCCAAATGAGTGGGACTCTTTCATTTATGTAGTTATTTCCTATTGTTGGGGATTTATTTCGCATCTTCCTGTT
Organism: Hibiscus mutabilis; assembly: GCA_019671005.1. NCBI lineage: Eukaryota > Viridiplantae > Streptophyta > Magnoliopsida > Malvales > Malvaceae > Hibiscus > Hibiscus mutabilis. Next base: position 66,452,994 of record CM033716.1, read on the forward strand.
GAGGTCCCCTAATTCTTTCCCTCCTTGCCTGCTCTAGTTGGTTTATCTCATTCAGCTCAGGAGGTTCTTGCCGTTTGTTTCTTCTACTTAGCTTCCTTGTATTTTCTCTTCAGACTCTTTATTTTCTTTGTCTGGTTCTTTTTAATCATTTTCAAGTTTCATTTCTCAAATAATGATACAAACGGCTTTAATTTCAAAAAAAAAAAGAAAGTCAAGAATTTAATTTTAAATCTAAGACTGTCATTATATGTAATTCATTTATTAAATAATACAAGAATAAAATAAATTATTAAAATTTGAGTTAATTGCACCACGTGTCCCCAAACTATGATCCGTATTTTAAATTGGTTCCTAAACTTTTAAATGTTCCAATTTTATCCCCAAACTATAGCTCTCATTCTATGTTGGTCCTCAAACTTTTAAATGTCCCATTTTCACCCCCAAACTACGATTTTCATTCTAAATTTGTCCCAACTTTTTGAATATTCTAATTTTATCCTCAAATTATCGTTTATATCAAATCATATTATTACATAATATGCGTAAGTGTTTCATGACAATTAACGTTTTTTATAACTTCTTTATTAACATGAGATATTGTAGGAAAACGCCGGTACACCCCATGACGTAGCAAAAAAATTATCCAGCGTAATCCACTAGTGATCCATGTACAAGGGACGAATTCGGGGTGATAAAGGATGAAAATATTACCTCAAGTAATCTGGAATTCCGCAGTGAGTATAAGAAAATCCAAATCAAATCCGAGTCGTCACAGCAGCGTTCCGACCTCTACGCAGTCCACCCGAATAAAACGAACAATTTTTCTCTTCTCTAACTAATAGAGAGGTTTTTCAAAAAAAAAAACATATGTGGGCTGCTAGACCTTATGCCTTTATATAGTATTTAAAAACCTAATTCCAATTAAATTCAGATTCTTTAAATATACAATATATTTAAGCGAATATAATTAAATATGTAGTATCTGATTCTACTTTAATTAGGTTTCTTTTAGATATATATTTAATAGCATTTGATAATTACAATAACTTATCAAATATTAACATATATATAAAAGTGAAATTATCCATAATTACAATAATTATAACAATTTTGGTTTCTCACTAATTACGTGTACAACAAGTTTGTACACATGCTATCTAATCGATATTTGTTCATTTCAATCATAGGGTGTGACCCTTGTAGGTTCATGTAACTTTAGCCGTAATATCCAAAACAATTCTAATATTACAAGCAATGAGTGACATCTAGTAATACATCATTGCTACCTAAGTTACATGAAATCGTAGTTCGATTTAACTTTTTTTCGTGATTAACTTCTTTTATGTATTTCATCATTTTGTCCTCACATCTAGATCGGACACAAGTCATGGATTAGTCACACTTGCATAGTCCATCTAATGTTTCTTGATATATTGAGTAGACTATTATAAATGAATAACTATGATATCCCATGTCAATTTATTCGAGCATGGCCATGCATTTTCTAGTCTCACTCAATCAAGTGGCCTATGATATTACTCCTATTATGTTGAAGAGACAAATCCTATCTTGATCAACCATATTTCGCTACATGGATTGTGACATATCCAATATCAGTCTTCATAGTGTAGTCAGTTACGACACACGTTTGGCCGTATCAAAATATGTCACTCACGATGTTGAAATAATAATGATCTCAAGTCTGAGGATCATACATGTAGTTATCACCATGAGCAATGTTGTGACTATCGCATAATATTCCAAGAAATATGCTCATAGCGGGTCAGTCCAGTATGTCGGTCCCTAGCACATACTTATGTATTGATTTTTGACATCTCCATGTCAATGACAACACTTTGTCATCAATCAACTACATATTAGTCTTAATACATTATTGTTGTCCAAGCCCACAATAATTCTCGACTAAGGACATTCAAGAATAACTATATTTGTAACACCCTAAACTTGGCCTAAAAAAGTTACCACAATCTAAACTATAGGCTAATTGAATACATAAGTTAATCAATTTAAAGAAGAAAGAACATTAGCCATCCTTAAGATCAAATAAGTGAAATTAGAACCAAATTGAATTGAAATTAAAACTAGAAGGCTTAAATGGAAGGATGGAAATGTGAACATGCAAAGCTATAAAGATTGTATGTAAAATTTAATTAAATTAAAGGCCTTGACACATGTTCTCAATTGATGAGAACATGTGTCTTATAGAAGGGTGACTTACGGCTAGAGAGAATAGATGAACAAACATATTGTCATATTCCTCCCAAAATATCCTCCATGGCCGAAAATGCTTGAGAGAGAAAGGGGAAAGAAAAGCTTCATTGATCATATTCAAATTCATGCTTCTTGAATTAACTTTGATCAAATTTAGCTTGGAGAAGGTATAATGCTTAACTCTTACAAGTTATAGAATGTTGAATCTTGAAATGATGATGTCCTTGTTGTTTAGATTGATTTGGATGATTGTTATGTGTGTTAGGATCATGCTAGCTTCTAATAGAACTTGAAATTTGAATTCTAGTAGCTAAATTGCTAATGAAATGTGTATATGGTTGAAAACAGTTTTGATTAAGGACTATTTTTACTAGTGAAAATGTGTAAAATGCTAATTAAATGTAAAACCCTATTTTTATCATGTTGGTAGATGAATTGAGAATTGAATAGAATAGATAAGTTGCTGGAAAATGAATGCACCTAATTGGATTAGTTAAATTAGGTAATGAACTGCTCAATTGGTAAATTGGATGTGTAATGTTGATCAAATAGATCAAATTGGATTTAACATGATAATGCCCTGTTTTAAGCACATTTCTAAGTGAATTAGACTGACCTAGACATGTAAGAACATGAAAATGAATTGAATTACGATGTTAGAACTTTGTTAAAATGAGTTATGAAGCTAGAAACTCAACCTAGTGTAATCTTCCCAGAATGCTCTGTTCTGGGCAGCAACTTTGAAAAATCACCAAAAATTTTATAAAGTGAATTTAAGGCTGAAAATTTTATGGATAGTACCTTGACATGTCTAAAATCATTAGAAGAAAACATAATTGAATTCTGGATTGAATACTGAATTGTAGAGAAGAAACACTAGGGACAGTGCAAACTGTCCAGTGTAGCAAATTGCCCTGTCTTTAAGTTAAAAACTGTATTAATTGGCAAAGAACTAAAATGCAAGGTTTATATAGTTATAAATAAAATTAATTTAGCTTTCTAACGGTGTAAACCAATTGAAATTCCGACTTACGGAATGAAAGATATGCATGTTTAAGTGAACATACTACATGCTGCCTAGTAACAACAGTTTAGGTAATTGTACATTGTTTTGTAGCAATTTGTAAACTGTATTGTAAACAGTTTTGGGGCATTGATTCTGCCCTATTTTACATGAATTAGAGTATAGATAAGTGTGGTTAAGTGTAGTGAAGGATGTATATGAACATGCTGCTAGAATTGTGTATGTTATGTACTTGTAACATTGCCTTGATTGAATGACTTTGTGAACTTGTTTTGAAATGTGTTTACTTGTAATGTGTTAGAACCATGAGTGAACTTGGTGGATGAGGAAAAATTGGAACATCCTAAAGCCAATAACAAAGGAGTGTGGATCCAAGACTAGCTAAGCTTGGAGTATTGTGAGTGTAGTTATCTCTAGGGTTAGGACTAGGTCCTAACCAATGCATGCTTGTTTACATTCTTGTAATGCTTATATGAACCTAATATGGACTTGAATTAATAAGGGAAGAATGACTAGTAATGCATGAAATTTTATCACATCTTGAATACATGCTTTATTCGAATGCTAAGCATGTTTAAATGATACATTGGTGCTTGTATGTGTCATGATGCATGTGATCGAATGCTAAATAACTTGCTTGAGATATTATCTCATCTTGATGAAATGAAACATGAGAATTACATGATATGTGAGCTATGGCTCAATTAGCCTAAGGTCCTAGTATGAAATGAACTTGCTTGACATGATCTTGAACTTGAAACACTTGTATAAATGGCTTAAATCGAACAACCTTGGTAGCTAGTTGGACTAGGTAGAAGGGCATGCCTTAGAGTCTAGAGCTCATTGTGTTAGGGTGGACTACGGTCCAGGGCTAAGGCCCTTATTTGGCGACATACGGAGGGTACGTATGTGGTCTTTGGAAACAGTAGAAGGGTTGACCAACACTACAATGCATCTTGTGGCGACAGTTGGTTGGAGACTCGATTACCTATACAAACTAAGTACCAATGGGGGTTGTTTAATTGATAATAAATGAAATAACAATCCTATATCACATGTTACTTGTCTTGAAAGCCATGAATTGAATGTTACTTGACATGAAAGCCATGAATTGTATGTTACTTGACATGAAAGCATGACTTACTTGATTTCTTGTTATACAAGTATGATTTGCTTAATTATTGATATGAAAGCATGAAGTATGATTCCATGTTTCTTGTACCCTATACTAGCCGAATGCTATAATCCTTAACTAGGATCACTCTAATGCTTGAAATCCTTAGCTAAGACTACTCTAATGCTTGAAATCTTTCGCTAGGATCATTCTTGTTCAATTGACACATAACTTGATATAACAAATGGTTAGAACTAGTTGCTACCTCACTAAGTACATTCTTGTACTTATCACTCTCGTTTTCATTCTTCCCAACCTATTGGATAAAGGATTCGAGTGTTGCTTGATCTTGAAGCCTGTTACCTTGAGCTAGAAGCAAGTCACACAAGCTTTGCCTAAGTATGGTTTCATACTTGTTTGTATATCTCCTAGATTGATGGCACTAGATTGTATAGCGTTTAGCTTGATCATGCATTTTGGAACACTTGAAACTTGTATATATTGTCCTTGTATGGGCCTACTATGTTATGATCTTGGTTGATGATGTGAATCATGTATTGATCTTAAACTACATGTAATGGAATGGTATTTGATGCGCATAAATGGATTTATATATGGAATGATCAAGTGTTTGATCTAGTTTACCTTGGAACATTCGAAAGCCTTGTTTATATACATGTGTATGCTTGAATTGAAGGTAGAATGAGGTGAACCATGTTGCTTAACCTACCATTCGAATGCTTCATGTCTTGTATGGATATACCTTGATGTAGGTATTGTTTGGTGTTAGTATGATGATTGGCGAATCGATAGGCATAGTGTATAACTTGAATGGAAACTAGTTACATGCAAATTGAATGTTCAAAGAATCATGTTAGTAATTTAGGTATGAGATGTTAAATGTATCAAACTAAGGAACATTGTAATGAAATGGAATTATGTTGCACACTTAGTTCATTCGAATGATAGGGATAAAATGAACTTAATTGTATTGATAATGTAGTAACCTATGATGATCATGTAAACAAATTGTGAGTTTGCTTGCATGATAAGTAATGATTGCTTGCTAGTTAAGTAACTCATCTAATAGGGATGGGTTATCAAATCTTGCCTTGCCTTGTTCTTGTTCTTGCTTGCTTGCTTGCCTTGCCTTGTCATTGCTTGGTAATGCTCCCGAGCCGGTTTGCTACTAGCCCGGGGTAGGGGTGTTACGATATTATTCTAAGGACTTTATTATAATTCAGTTTATTTATAGATACAAAAAATAAGACTAAAATAATAATAATGACTTTTTTATTAATAAACGAGATAAAATAAGTATGTCTTTCACAACCATCTCATAATTGGTCTTTGGGCATACTCCAACATATATGATTAGCATATACTGGTGATTTAGGATGAAAGTAGAACGTTAAAAAAGTTTGAGGACTAATTTAGAGTGAAAGTCATAGTTTAAGAATGAAACCGAAATGCTCAAAAGTTTGGGGCCAATGTAGAACGAAAATTATAGCTTGAGTATGAAATTAGAATGTTTAAAAGTTTAGGGACCAGTTTAAAATAAGTGTCATAGTTTGGGGGACGTGTGGTGCAATTAACTCTTAAAATTTTATAGATAATTATAATTTAAGTTTTTAATAATGAATTCTTGTTAATGTATTTTATTAGTTTTTTAATTTGATTTTTAATATTTAAATTTTAGAATTTAGCATTAAAATATGTAAGTTGAGTAAATTTTGTATATTTGAACTTTATAATTTAAAATCCAAATTTTTAATACATTTAAATTCTAGGTTTAAACTCAAAATTCTGTTAAGCACGCAGACCAATAAAATTGAAAGACATGTGAAGGGGTAAGAAAGAAAAGAAGGCAGAGGAAGTCTACTCCCCGTCTATTGTTTGTATCCGGGTCTTAGTCGTCGGTGAATACGAGTTTTTCCAAAGTAGCTGTGGCCTTAACATTGTTAAATAAATTTAAAATTTCTTTTAATACTTGTATCTCCTTAAAAAAGGCAATTAACTGATAAAATAATTTTCCCTCACATGTTAGGTACATTTTTAAAGTTGCAGTTCTTTTTAGAAGTTATCTTCAAAATTATAGTACCAACATTACTCATATAGAGCTTCTCCTCATCTTAACCCTTTAATAAGTTTGGTTTCAACATCATGCTTATAAAGAATAATTTCTCTATAGCTTCATCTTTGCCAATATTATTTTGTGCTATCATCAATGAAGGTAAAAGGTGTATTCCTTCAAATAATATTTTTCCAAGAAATTTTACTTCTTGAATACACTGTCTAATCCACGGTTTGTTTTCTTGAAGTCCTTTATGACTTTCACTACGTTTGTCATGATAATATTTGTCTTAGCAATATTTACCTTAACAACATTTGAAGGTGTTAACAACATTTACCTTATCATCTCTAACAATAGGAGGATCATCCTTTAGATATTTGACCAATTTTATCATGGTCAAAGATGCAATATCTTTTGTTGTCACGTTTTGAAATTTTTTCCAATTAATTTCACTGGTTTTTTCATTGTGTCACATATTCACAAACCAGAAATACAATATTATAAATCTATTAAACGCTAAGAATTTAGCAAACTAAAAATCCGAAACAAAGGTTCACACGTGTGACACCTTAAACCCGATCAAAAAATTATGACTGGAATTTAGAATGTCACTGATTGAAACACAGAAAATTAGATTTTAGAAAATAACATTTTAACAGTCCAAAATCAAATATCAGTTCAAAGCCACAATTCAAAAATTATTTAACTTATGGAATAAGTAGTACTTAAAAATCAATACTTGTTTAGAAATACATGACTCTCAGATTAATTTCGAATCCAAGCTTAGAGTGTTAATTAATCTGGAAAAATAAATAGAAAACAGAGAATGAGCTATAAAGCTCGGTGTGGTCTCTAAGTGCATAAATTAATCAAATAATACACATGTACATATTTTAACCATAGATCATGATGAAAATAGAAATTCGATCAAAAAATAGATTATTCATTCAAAATCATACAAGATAGAATGGATACAAAATCAACAATACCAAATAGATACAAAATTAGACAATACAAAACAAATAAAGAAACAGACCAAACAAAACAGATACAAAGTTAGACTAAACAGAGCAGATATGAACTCAGACCAAATAGAACAGATGTAGACTCAAACCAGACAGAGCAAATGTAGACCCGGGCTAGTAAACCCATAACAACCCATCCACCCGCTACACATTATTCACGAGTTATCACAAAACTCTGATCCAACCATGCAAATCAGTTGATAGGATTTAATATCCAGATTATTAACATATACAAATATATAAGCGTCGTAACATAGTTTTAGATAACACTTCCTCCTTAACATCCCAATCTCCATGCAGAGTGCAAAAATGCAGAATGCTATACAGACTGACTTTTAGCACATGGCAGAAATATCAGACTTTCAGAACATAACATATGTACCAAATTTTTAGATTACAGAACAGATGTATCATATTTTCAGATTACAAAACATATGTAACAAACTTTCAGATTACATAACAAATATACATATTATTTAGAAACATAAAATATTCCGTGGTATAAATTATTTGGTCAAACTAACTATTCAATCAGGTTCATTAGATTCAAGCATATACACCGAATAGTGCAGGCATACATATCACACAGAATAGTGCAGACATATATATCACACATAATTAGATGACAATACGCCTATAAAAATTAGAGTACGTTACATTAGTAATTGTACACCCTAAGCTCACAGTACATGCATCACAATAACAATAATAACAATCACATAATTCAAGAATTTATTAAAAAATATTTTATCACAAACGAGACACACGCCTGTTTATCCATTACAGGATTTATGAGTCATCGAGTATGCTACATAATACCTACATGAGTCAAATACTAGGTTTAATATTCGAGTTAACTACCCTCTACTTAGAATTGATAACATTATCGAGTATCAACCGAAATGCAAAATGGTAATGCACAAAAAACTGAATTCACATGTCACTTTCCCCCCGTTTAATCCATTCGTGAAATCACATTAACTCCACTGTCACAATCAATAATCCAACAAATGTACCATGCAAATTTTATTCAAATAGTTTTCAAAAGTGACATTCTTAGAAAACTTGGAGCCACACGTCATACAAAATTTAATTAATCTACAAAGGGTTTTTATGTGAGCCATGTGGTTGTGCAAAATATTACGGGGCTAAAGTTTGTCTAGCGAATCGTGCGGCCTTAGACGCCTCTTGACGCTACTTTGGTCGGTCCTGCCCTTAAGTTAGCCTTAACCACGCCTTGCGAGTGATTCTGCTCGCCAAAGGCTCGAACAAGCCCTCAAGGCTTTGACGGATGCGAATGCTTTAAACACCAAGGTGGTTACTCTTAGCCACTACGAGAGGCAACGAGAACAAAGAGAACTCAAGAACAACTGAAAGAACAATGAAGATAGAGTAAATGCCTCAGAGTCTTATTACTATTCTCAAAGTGAGAATGGATGGAATGAGATGATACAAATGACTGGATAAGCTCTCTATTTATAGTTGAGCTCTCGCACAATCAATGGTCTAGATCGATTTACATGGATGGCCAGGATTAAGCCAAATCTCTACAAGATACACAAATCTAGGAAAGAATATCAAATCCTATCTAATTACACCAATTAGAAGGTATCTTTCCTTGGATAGGTGGTCATGCTTGATATGGCAGGATTCTTCCACGATCTCCTTTGATTTGTTGTCTCTTGCCATTTATGAAAAGCCAACATGATTGGGCTTCTTAGCACTTTCCAAGTAATAGGCCAAGTTTGGTGGTCTTGGCAAGCCCGATGTCCTGTATGGAACATTTTCGTCAGATACTTGCACCACTTTCGTGAACCAAAATGTACGGGCCATGACAAAAAGTACTACATAATGGAGCCAATTCAAACGGCTAAGGCGGTGCAGCCTAAATAGAATAAGGAGCAGGAGAACTCATCAAAGTTGGTGCAACACAAATATGTTTGGATCCTTAGAACTCTGAAAGGTCTCTTCCAAGCTTTGTCTCCCCCGCATCGATGGTTAGGTTTAACTCGACCTACACCCATCAAAGTTGGAAAATAAAACTCGAAAACACTAGAGTTGTGTTTGAGATGTAACTCCCTTTCGGTTGCATTTACTCTAAAATGGGTCAGCCCTTCTTTCTCCACGAAGTTTGGCCCCCTTTGCATTGAACCTTCCTCATCGAAGTTCTTTGCACTATTTTGCATCAGCCCTTCTACGGAGTCCATTACTACTTGTTACATCGGTCCTTCTGACTTGAAGTTTGGTGTACTCTTCTTGCATTGGTCATTCTCCTTTGAATTACGTTGCTTCCTCTTGCGTTGGCCCTTCTTCCTCAAACTCCATCGCCCATTACCCACATTGGCCATGAGTGGTGTCTCCACGATTGCTATGTCCCTCAACGGTTTAGCCCCCTTCGACCCTTCTCTAATTATGGTCTCTAAAGAAGTTTTCTTCATACGAACACCCTCAGCTTGCTCTTCCTTTGACCATTCTCTAGTTGTGGCCTTTGAAGCAATGTTCTTTTCCACAAGAACACCATCGGGAAGTTTTCCCTTCCACCCTTGCCTTATTGTGGTCTCTGAAGCAATGTTCTTGACATGAACATGCTTGGTAAACTCCTTGGTAGCCTTCTAGGACACGATCACCCCTTTCTGCTTTCGGTCTCCCTTAGCCTTGGTGGAACTCGACATCCTCGAACCAAGTCTCACAAGCTCGTTATCCTTGGCCTCGTCCTTCATCTTGGAACCCTTAGCTTGATCTGGGTATCTCCGCAACTTGTGAGCCCCCTTACATCGGTAGCACTCCAATTGCTTCCTCTTCACCCTCAGCTTGATGGCTTTTTCATTCGTTATCGCATCGGGTCTCATCTTTGGTTTGACTAATTTGACACTCGTAGTCGCACCACGGATCTCCCTTGGATTATTGACACTTGCAATTGCGCCAAGTCATGTTACTTCTCATTCTAGCTCATCTACTATCCTAATTATGGTAAAAAGATGATTCTTCTCAGGACATCCCCTTATCACATGAGGACCATTACAGAAGTAGCACTTCAACTTTTTGCTCGCCTTCTTCTCCGGTATGGACTTAGCCTTTCTATTCCCACTGTCTCTCATTGTGGGTTTGGATATCTCAGTTCTGGCTAGCTTGTCCCCCGCAGGCTCAGTCAGCACTTGACCACATCTAGGCCATCTGAAAGTATTTGGGCACCACATTGCTCCACTGCGAGCTTCGCCCTAGGTCTAAGTCCCCCTAAGAAGGTTTTGAGCACATCCCATTCACTCATTGCGGCATTGCAACTGAGCAGCTCACTCTTGAGCTCATCCACCTTGATTTGAAAGGCCTTCATATCGACTTCACAAGCATTACTCCCTCAGACCGTCTCTAACTCGTTGAGAATTTATCATATCTCGTCATTGAACTAGTCATCTATGGACTCCACTTTGTCAAGGTGGGACTCGAAAAAACCTTGGGTCCCGCTTCCTCGATGGATTCCATAAGTCTAACAACCATCTTCTCTAACGATGTTAAGACTTTAACCAAGTCTTCTTGAAGGAAATTGTCTTGCTGGCTCAGCTTCTCATACATCGAGTTTAGAAGTCATTGAAACTCTTCCAAGACTTCATCCTTGAGTGAATCCATCTTGTTGAGGCGTGGCTCTGCCTCCTCTTGGTTCTCACCACGACACTACTTGCATTTTCTTGTGGAAACGACATCTCTTTGTTTCGCCATCTCACTCACTTCTTTACCACGAACTAGATCAAATGTAAATCCTTGCCCCACTTAATTGTAACTGCAAGTAGGCTCAAACGCAAGTCCCCTCGACTCATTCTGATACCACTTGTCACGGGGCTAGAGTTTTGTCTAGCGAATCGTGCAACCTTAGACGCCTCTTGACGTTACTTTGGTCGGTCCTGTGCCTAAGTCAGCCTTAACCATGCCTTGTGAGTGCTTCTGCTCGCCAAAGGCTCAGACAAACCCTCAAGACTTTGATGGATATGGAAGCTTTAAGCACTAAGTTGGCTACTCTTATCCACTGCGAGAGGCAACGAGAACAAAGAGAACTTAAGAACAACCGAAAGAACAAGAAAGATAGAGTAAATGCCTCAGAGTATTATTACTCTTCTCAAAATGAGAATGGATGGAATAAGATGATAAAAATGAGTGAGGAAGCTTTATATTTATAGTTGAGCTCTCACACACTCAAGGCATAAAGTCAAAATAGCCCCCGATGTTTGACCTTTTGGTCACTTTTGCACTTATTCTTTTCTTGGTCCAGATTTACCCTCAACATTTTATTTTCGTTCAAAGTTCATGATAAGTCATTAATTTGCATGTTTTTGATATATTAAATCCTATATTTTAGCACATTAATCTATCTTAAAGCCCTTGATTCGGTTTCTATTTGGTTTTGCAGGTGTTTTTAGGTCTTAACGACATTTTATACGTAAAATATGAGTTTTAACACCTTTTTGGCATTTTTGGAAAATTCTTTGCGCAAAACTAGTAAGCAGTCGCGAAATAAGGCGTAAGCACGACGCAACACAAACTTTTTGACTTGGAGGACAAGCAATCCTACTACAAGTGGTTCATATCTTTTGTGCTTCATATCTTTTGTGCTTCATCTTCATGTGTATGTTTGGTTAAATATACACTACAACCAATTCAATGGTATTTAATACAAGTGGTAAAGAAATTCGGGTTCAATTTCTAAAGGTATGAATTCATGTTCTTAGTAAGTTAACGGGTCCGTGCTAAGGAAGAATGTGCCCTTGGGTCTCTTAAAGATCATTAATGCTATTTGATAGTTTATAATTCTTTAGTTGTATCTAGGGATTTAATCTTGATAATAAGAGTTAACCTTTTAATGATATTTAATTGATTATCTAACTTAGAAGAGATTGGGTTATTTGGTGGTATTCATCTAATCTAAAACCAAACTATTTGAGATTGATGTTGGTTTATCTTTTGTGGGTCAGTGATCTAAATCCTTGATTTAATATTCCAAGTCCTACCTTGACTAGAGTTCCAATTTATATGATTCTTCCTTACTTCAATTGTTTTCTTCAAATCAAACACAAAACCCCATTTTACTTTAATTGTTTTACTTGTGAATTTAACCTCTTAACCGCTCTCTATTGGATCGACCCTACTTGCCGCTACTACAAATTCAAAGAACAAGTAGGTATTAATTTTTGACGGATTCGACACCCATAAAAATTTGGCATCGTTGTCGGGGAGTGGTGTCAAGAAGCTAAGTTCACTTTTTATTTAGTTTAGTATATTTTTATTTTTTCTGAGTTTTTTTTCTACTTTTGTGCTTCGCACTTCTCTTGCAGATAATAATTTTTTTGTTTGATCATGATATTGACAAAACTAAAAGGCAAACAATCATCAACATTATGGTCGCGAACTCTCAACAAATTAGTTCAACACATGACATCGGCTTTCGATGTCTGAATGAGGCATGTTGGATTTGCATAAGTCAAGAGCATGTAACCAATATGTGCCCCACACTCCAAGTAGAAAGTACAAAGGAAACCAATGCTATTTGAGGACCTTACAGCCAAAAGAAGCACAATCCATACGCACATATATACAATTCCTTGTAGAAGGACTATTCACACTTGTATTATGGGCAATGACATCCGCAAGAAGTCTACCAAAAAGCCCAATCGTAAGCACAACATGCCTTCCTCGAACAAAGTGTTTTTCGCGAACCTCTACCACCAACAAAGCCTTCTTTATAGGAAATTATGAATAAAATCGAGAGCAATTTAGAGTAGTTCCAACAAGAGAGAAAAATTTTCCACAAAACACAGGAACCGCGTAGGCCCACTATAAAGACAACAGAGGAAGAAAAGAGTACGAACGCATCATGCCTCATACCCTTGGTGAACGAAGAACATGAACATGTGAAGGAGAGTTTGTCTGACGTAGCTAACGAACAAATTGAAAGGAAGACAAACGAGCCTTATGCGGACAAGGATGATGCATGCACTAAACAAGATGCGAATACAAGCCAGCTTGATGCGGATGGTGAGAAAACGAAGGATAATGTGCTTTCCGTGAACAATGTACAAAAGAATTCAAAGGAGAATACACCAAATGAGTAAGGCAAACATGAAGGTACGAAGCCTAACAAATCTTCCAATTTTCGGCTCTCACCTTTTCTGACAAAGATGGCAATCCCAAAAATCTAAAGCCTACGAAAGACGAAGCTGGTACAAAGAGTCATGTGCCACCCATTGTGGTTCGACCATCTTTACCTTAAAGGTTTGCATAGACCAAAGAGGATGAGTTGGAACGAAAAATTCTTGAAATAGTTCACAAGGTTGAGCTAATCCTCAAGAAACCTAGGGAACAAGATATCAGATCAGGACAACTCATTGCGTATAAAGACATCATACCATGGTACGCGGATATCACATACAATTTTGTGACAAAGACATTTTCAATATGTACATCGTAAGTTGAGAAAGAAAGATCAAATGCGACGCGAAGCCGTACCTATGGGATGACCCATACCTATGGAAGATAGGAACAGATCCAGCCATGGTGGCGTACATCAACTGAGATCCAGGGATCCAACCAATCAATGTTGAACCTTCCTATAAACTTGCAATAAAACTACCATGGCAGAATAAAGTTTTCAAATCAATCAAGGACAAACCTCTCGACGAACACATTTTCACCGTAACGTGAAAAAGGGAGTTACGTCTAGCCAAAGACGTTAAAGAAAGGAGCTTCTTGGGAGGCAACCCATGCTTTTATTCTTACTTTATTTTAGTTTATTTCGTTTCATTTCATCAATAACTTTTTTTAATTTTCATGTTTTTCTTTATTTTTTAGGTACAGAGGACAAAAGCACTTTGAAAATAAGGCGTGCCCACGTTGCAAAAATTCCATGAAAATTTTTGGAGGAAAACTTTCCCACCAAAGGGAAAGCAAAATAATTGGTGAAATTTTTTGGCACTTCCCCCTACCAAATAGGTGCCAAAAATTTGGAAAGAATGAGGGAAATGTTTGCCTTAATTTAAACTCTATTATCTTTAAGTCTTTCAATCCAATTAAAACTTTCCATCTTTCACCTTTCTTGTTTTCCAAGAATTTAAAATTCCTTATAAAAAGATATCATCTATTCACTTTTCATCTATTATCTTCTTTCCATAAATTTCACCCTTATTCTTGTTCTCCAAGAAAAAAAGGATTTCTATATATATTTTATTAAGGGTTCTTAAAACACCAAAGAAAACTCTCTCCGAGAATTCAATCCAAGGATGCTAAGAACAAAGAGTCAAGCAAGGAGGGATGGATGACAATACCTCGAACAGCCGTTGCCTCCACTGTCGGTCGAAGAACAGCCGCCAATTTGTGCCTCATCATCTCGCACTCTCAACCGCAATCGCATGCAGAGCCCTCCAATCAATGTTACCCAAGTCGCCTTATAGAACCATAGAAGAAGCCTCCTCTTCGCAAGCCATCACCTTCGAGCAACGCCTAGCTCGCTTGAAATATCGAATGCAACGAGTAGAGGTGAATCAAGGGGCATTCTTTGAGCACGCGAAGTTTGACCCTCCACACCTTACACCCCCTAAATAGTCGCATGCCGCATGAGGGAGCACTCTTCTCCCTTAACTTTTTATTTGCCTTATTTTATTTTTTACATGTAGGTTAGGGAACATTGAAGACAATGTTAGGTTTAAGTGTGGAGGGGGGTTAACTTTGATTTGCTCAATTTTTGCTAAAACCATAGGATATAGTTGTGTGAAATTGCATGCTTCTTGATAACTTTGAGTATTACTTTCACATAAAAAAAATTTCTTGAACTTAACATGTTGAAATTCTTACGAAAATTGGATCCCTAGGTAAAAATGAGATTGATATGGGAAGTAAAATATGATTGATTAGATCTTGTTAGACTTGCAAATCGTTTCTCATATTAATTGTTTCGATAGTCAGATGGATAAAAATCGGACATAACAAACCACTTTGTAAGACTTGAGCCTTAGCAAGCATATATCTTGTGCTTTATATTTCTTCATTGAGTGTTTTTCAAGCATGATTAGATTTCTTCTAGAACTTGCAATGTTATATATGTTGAGACCACATAGGATCAAATTACTTGAGATGATTAAGACACCTAGGTATGAACCTTGAGCCAAAAAGCCTACCTTGGTAAATATGACCATTAGAGAACCACTTTTGAGCCTAAGCCTTTTGTTTGGAAATTAATCACATTACAAGCACAATTCCTCTTTGTTGATTTCCCCAATTTGCACCCGAAATTGAAGAACTACACACGTACTTAAAAAAAGAGAAAAATCAAGCAAAAGAAAAAGGAAATGGAGAAAATCTTGAAAACAAGGAAAAGAAAAAAAAAATCAAAGAGAAAATTTTCATGTTTGTTCAAAAAGAAAATTCAAAGAAAAGAAAAGATACAAAAATATGAAAAAGATTGAATCCTTGTTTCTCCCAAAATTAAATTATGCAAAAGCTTGATACAAAGAAGAAAAATGAGGGTGAAGTTCTTCGATTCAAAGAGCCTAAAAGTCTTTCTCATCATACCTTGTCCTAAGCCCCGTTACAACCAAATTCAAAGACCTTATGATCTTGTAATTTGATCCAACTAGTGGCAGAGATGTGATATATTTGCAAGCCTATGACAAGTCTCTTTTCATGCTTTGACTTGAGTGATGTTGTCCCTTAAACACTTTGAGAGGTATTGAGTGATTCCTTTGCGAGGGTGTTTGATTTTATTCCATATTGACTTGATCATAATTAATTGGGATATTATTTGCTCGTGCTAATTTACAAATCATGATTTATTACTTCTCTTATCCTTTCTTCGTAACCAAATGGACCCTAAATCTTGAATTTCAATATGCTTGAGGACAAGCAAAATCTAAGTGTGGGGTATATGATAAATCATTAATTTGCATGTTTTTGATATATTAAATCCTATGTTTTAGCATATTAATCTATCTTAAAGCCCTTGATTCGATTCCTATTTGGTTTTGCAGGTGTTTTTGGGCCTTAACAATGTTTTATATGTAAAAGACGGGTTTTAAAACCTTTTTGGCGTTTTTGGAAAATCCTTCGCGCAAAGCCAATAAGCAGTCGCGGAATAAGGCGTGGGCACGACGCAACACAAACTTTTTGACTTGGAAGACAAACAATCCTACTACAAGTGGACTTCTACTTTTACAATAATTAGAGTAGTTTAGGGTTGTTGAATTTAATGTAAAGTCTTCCCCTTTATTTTCCCTATAAATAGAGGTCAAAGGGTGAAGAGAAATCAATCACCAAATAGCCGAAACCCTATCCATCTTCTTGTGTTGTCGCCTACTCCATGAATAGCTAAACCCCTTTTCTAGTCAAGTGTAGTTACAAGAATATTGTTTCAGGTTTTTAGTGAGATTTCTTGTTCCCAAATTATCTTCATCTTTATTCAAGTATTTTCATATCTTTTGTGCTTCATCTTCATGTGTATGTTTGGTTAAATATACACTACAACCAATTCAATGGTATTTGATACACGTGATAAAGAAATTCAGGTTCGATTTCTAAAGGTATGAATCTATGTTCTTAGTAAGTTAACGGGTTCGTGCTTAGGAAGAATATGTGCTTTGGGTCTCTTAAAGATCATTAATGCTATTTGATAGATTATAATTCTTTAGTGGTATCTAGGGATTTAATCTTGATAATAAGAGTTAATCTTTTAATGATATTTAATTGATTATCTAACTTAAAAGATATTGGGTTATTTGGTGGTATTCATCTAATCTAAAACCAAGTTATTTGAGATTGATGTTGATTTATCTTTTGTGGTTCAATGATCTAAATCCTTGATTTAATATTCCAAGTCCTACCTTGAATAGAGTTCCAATTTATATTGATTTCTTCCTTACTTCAATTGCTTTCTTTAAATCAAACACAAAACTCCCTTTTACTTTAATTGCTTTGCTTGTAAATTTAACCTCTTAACCGCTCTCTGTGGGATCGACCCTACTTGCCGCTACTACAAATCCAAAGAACAAGTAGGTATTGTTTTTGACGGATTCAACACCCATCAATTCACCTTCGATGGATGGAAACCGTTAGTCAACTAACGGTCAACATCCTTCACTAACATGGCGATGCCACATGTATGTAGATACTGATATGGCACTTTGCTGACATGGCATTATAATTTTTTTTTAAAAAATTAATTAATCCTTTACGTGTCATCATCTTGTTGGTTTTTAAAGCAAAGAATTAAAATTGTGAGAAAGAGGGCTTGGGTCTGGTGGGTGAAAGGCTTAATGCCTAACCACCAGACCAACCTCTTGATTCTATAAGTAAACACGAAATATATTATATAACATCTTCAGAATAGCATGGTTTCTTCTTCATCTTCATTAACAATAATCAGAGTATGTTTCAAACCATTTTTCTAGTTAAAAAAATCCTCCAGTTCAGCGAAAGCTCATATCTATCCCCCAGTTGTTGCAGGTGATTGAAATGGTGTATTGTCAAAAATGGTTCAATCCATGTTTTTTATTTGCTTGATCAAATTCTATCATTTATCAAGATTCTCAAGAAACAATTTTAACCTCTTATCCCTGCGCAAGAGGTTGTCTATAACTTTGTTATAGAACTTGATTCAAGCTGGATTTAATTCACCAAACATTCCTCCTGTTCCACCATTGAAGGGTTTTAATGTTATAATCTAAACAAAATAAAGTAAAATTTTGAGTTTCGAAAGACATACTAGGTAGAATTCTAGCCCACGAAATCAAAAATTAGTATGTATTTAGCCCAAGTGAATGAGCAATCTCGGCATCCTTTGGTAAATTATACATAAGAGTACAAAGCAGCAATCATATCCTTTTCTTCTCATTTCTAAAGGTTGAAATCAGTAACAAAAAATGAATTTACCAGTTAGACCATACCAATAAAAGATGGTAATTTTCACCTGCAATTCTCCATTATCATTGTTTTTAATGTTTCTTAAAAAACATTTGATCAAGCAAATATGTTATATTGGTACCTATTTGGGGGGGGGGGGTTACTAGAAGAATGGTTTGAAATACACTCTGATTGTTGTTAATGAAGAAGAAGAAGAAACCATGCTATTCTGACGATGTTATATAATATATTTCGTGTTTACTTATACAAATAGGAAGTTAGTCTAGTGGTTAGGCGTTAAGCCTTTCACCTACAAACCCAAGTTCAATCCCCTAAGCCCTTTTCATCATAATTTTAATTCTTTGCTTTCAAAACCAACCAGATGATACCACATGTCATTATCTGGTTGGTTAAAATTCAATATAAAAATAAATGTAAAGGAATAATTAATTTTTTTTTAAAAAATTACAATGCCACGTTAGCATCTCCATACATGTGGCATCACCACGTCAGTGAAGGGCATTGACCATTAGTTGATTGACGATTTCCATTTATCGAGGGTGAATTTTGAATTAAAATGAAACGTTGAGGGTAGATTTGGACCAAAAAAAAGAATATGGGATAAAGTGACCAAAAGGTCATACGTTGGAGGCTATTTTTGACTTTATGCCCACAATTAATGGTCCGGATCAATTTACATGGTTGGCCAGGATTAAGCCAAATCTCTACAAGATACACTAATCTAGGAAAGAATATCAAATCCTATCTAATTACATCAATTAGAAGGTATTTTTCTTCGGATATGCAATCATGCTTAATATGGCAGGATTCTTCCACAATCTCATTTGATCTGTTATCTCCTGCCATTTCTGAAAAGCCAACATGATCGAGCTTTCTAGCATTCTCCAAGTAATAGGCTAAGTCTAGTGGTCTTGGCTAGCTCGATGTCTTGCACGGAACCTCTCCATTAGATACTTGCGCCACTGTCGCAGACCTAAATATGCAGGCTGTGAAAAAAGTACTATAGAATAGAGCCAATTCAAACGGTTAAGGCGGCACAACCTAAATAGAAGAAACAGTGGGAGAACTCACATGCGGGTGTGTGCTGCAAGAAACCAGAAGGCTTGAGTCCAAACGGAGGCTCACTCATGTGGTTCAGTTTAAGCAAGTGAGTGCGATGAATTGTAACCGAAACATGCTATCATTCATTGCAGAAGAAATGTGCTTGAAGGTGCTACAAAGCAATGATGTCGAGCATGAACGACATTCACGATGTCGACATCGGCAACGTCGGATTAAGTGAATGACACCCGAAAGAGTGGAAAGAACTTTTAGAATTCTCCAAAAACTGAATCGTAAACTGAAGAAAAAGAGACTGTTTTTATCAGTTTACACAAAAGAATGGAGGTAACTAGGATCTTAATACCTAATTTCTTTAAGATTTCTGAAATGACATTAAGCTTTCTAAACATTCCACTTTTATCCCCAACTTTCAAAGCGTTATCATTTAAATCCTCAAATTTTGAATTTCGCTCACTTAGTCTTCTAAATATTTAGATTGAACTCTAAAATATATCAAACTTTCCATCTAGTCTAAAACTACTCATAAACTCTAAGCCCGATGTTGGGGGGTATGACAACACGATCTAATAGAAAAAACAATAATGAACAGTGCACCAGATAGGTAACTTATGAAAAGATAGGTGGTGTACTAGGCACGCTTAAATACCAATTCTTTCAAAGAACCAATCCTAGACATGCACTTTCATATTGTTTTTCAATCACCATTTATGGGTTTCATTCTCTTATGCTTAGGGAAGTTCTTTGAAGTCATTCCAAACAGGGGTTAGCTTTTTAAATAACTAACATCTGAACAGATTCACTTCTAACTATTCTTTTGCGAGAATACCGTGAGTGATCAGTTAAAGTCACTACCTCTTATTCACAACAATTTAGAATCAATCATCACAAAATTAAGAATTTGGTAACTAAGAGTTTCTTAGTATCTACATCTTCCATTTTTTACTTATGGTCCAACGATCCTCACAATTCTTTAACCATTTTTAAACGCTGTACACTTCAAACGTGCATCAAACAAGACTTTAAGAATGTAATTTTGACATAGAAAACAAAGTTCTTTTATACTTTGATTCAAGACCTCGATCAGAATCAACACTCTAAATTATGTTAAACAAAATAGTAACCAATGTTACTTTCGATGACATTTCTATTAAAACAGATTTGTCCACAACAAAATTTGAATAAACCATTTCTATTCAAATTGTCTCTTCTTTGAGAAAGAGATCAAGTAAATCCGTTGAAACGACGAAAACTAAATCCCGAAATGAATTATTTATGAGATCTCGGTTTACAAACTGATAATGGTTTCGTTGATTCTTGTTTTGAAAAGTAGATCTAGTAAACATGTTGGAACGGTAGGAATTGAATCTTAAAACAAATTGTTTATAAGATCTTAATTTCCAAACAAATCAAAATTTTATCTAAATATCTTATTTGTCTTTATAAAATTTCTCAAAAAAAATTATTAGTGCAAAAAAATCCCACAATTAGACAACAATCTATGCTACGTAATTAATACCCGAAATAATTAATAAAGTGCTTTATACCCCTTTTTTCCCTTTTGCAAGGAAAGTTGCACTACTTGTGTTGACGTGAATCAAATCACGTTAGCGAGATGAAGCCAGTCCAATTTGGCATTTAGTTCGGTAACAAAGTCATCTCGAGTATTTTATTTGATGAAAGAATTACAGTAATATGTTCGTCTTGAATTAACTTAAATCAGTGTATTTTTTTATTATTGTTAAATTTAATAAGTTTGCATGCTATTTATAGGGTATGAATTTTATTGAAAATAAAACTTGTGAATTATCTGAATTTTATTTAAAATAAAAATTCATTTATCAAATAGGATTATCACAATAATATCTAAATTAAAAGATAATATCTTATCAAATTTAAAGATAATCTCTGATCATTTATTTGAAGTATTAAAATGCTATATTTAAGGAAAATTATCTCGTAATGGGTTAAAATAATCATAAGCCCATAAAGAGCTCAACCGGTCTAGACATTCACATCATTCATATCATATAAACTTAAGTTATTCAATAACTAACAAGTAGAGTCTTATATATAAACATATCTCACGCTTGGTACTCCATCAATGTAGGATTAATCTTTTTCTTTTTCCTTAACTCAATTCACATGCCTACTTTGAGAATCAATTTCTCATTCATCACACACCCGTTTTGAGCCTATGAGATATCGGATGTAAAGGTCACATAGAATAAAATATGAAGACGCAATTTCATTATTCGAATCTCCACCTTTACCTATAATAAATATGCCTCAAAGTTTCCACTTTACCATATTTTTTCCAACATTTTTGAACTTATATGGTGAGAATCTTTTATTGTTAGGGTAAATTATAGAGTAGTCCTTTTTGTTTTCATTCTCTTATGTTTTGAGCATTGATTTTGATCACTTAAGTTATCGATATGTTTCATTTTGATCACTCGAACCTTAATCACTGCTAGATTATAGACATGACATTTTAGTAAAAAAAATAATTTTTAATTTAATCTTTAAACTTTTGAAACTTTATTTTTACCCTCTTCAAAACCCCAAATTCTCTTTTATTTTCTTCCCAAAATCTTTATTCTCTAACCCTAACCCCATCATAAATCTAAGATTCAACCTAAATTTTAGAGAGCAGTTTCTTATCTGGAAAATTATCTATTATCGTTTCTGGATTAAAGATAAAATGAAACTCTAATCACCGGTGTTGGATACCTTCCTCATTTGACTAATTATAAAGTTGTTCTCAGGAAAGGGAAATAAATGGGAGACCAGCCTTGGGAAAAAAAAACCCTAGCGTCCATTGCGAAAAACCCAATTGCCCTTATTCGTGCGATGCTGAGATTCTATTGATGCTAAGAGGTTGTCATTTGGTCTTCCCGGTGCCCCTGCTTGCCTTAAGTCTTATTCGATCGGTGATTGGTGGTATTTTTTTGGTGTTTTTCTCTTCTTGGAGCTGGGTTTTTTCGTTTCGAAAAGGATTTTTTGGACTGGTTTTTATTGTCTGATGGTTTTTTGGGCTATTTTTTCTTGACTGAGCTGGGTTGTTCATCTTTCCTTGACGTTATTGGTACTTTTCTAACTTTTTTGCTTTCCTCTAAGCTGGTTTCCCCTTTTTTCTTCATCTATGATCTTGGTGTTTGAATTCGAACCTTATCCTCTATTTTGAGTTCTATTTGGCTGGTTGGGTTCCTCCTCCTCTGTGTTTGGAGTTTGTTTCTGGTTTCTCGATGACCTTCCTTGCTTGGAATGTGGGGGGACTTGGAAATATTGAAAGTGTCAGAGCCCTTAATAGTTTGATTGCCAAGTTTAAACCCAATATTGTTTTCCTTAGTGAGGCTAAACAAAAGAGAACCAAATTAGAAAAGATACGAAATAAGCAAAAATTTGACTACTATTTCTATGTGGATCTTATTGAACCTGCTGGAGGACTTGCCTTATGGTGAGACAATGAAGTGCAAATTATAGTGCTACAAGCAAATGCTAACTTGATTGATTCTAGTGTCTGCTATAATGGAGGAACCCTGTGGTTCTGCTCTTTTACCTACGGTCCACCTTATAGGGCTGAGAAAAAAAGCCTTCTGGACAACTTATTAGGATTGAGATAAATTAGTGATGAGCCATGGTTTATAATGGGTGACTTTAACATTGTGCTCTGTCAAGAAGACAAGATTGGGGGCAATATGTTGCTTTAATCCAATCGAATTAGCTTAAGAAATTCATAGATGATTGTGACATGTTTGAAATGGAAATTAAAGGTGGAGCTTATACTTGGTCTAATCAAATAATTGATGGGGATGCAATTATGGAAAAAATTGACAGAGTGATTGTGAACCCCTCTTGGTTTAATTTATTTTGCAAAACAACCTGCTCTATGGAACCAACAATTGGATTGGATCACTTCCCAATCATTTGTTCTCTTCTGGGTTCTTATGTTAAACTTTAACGCCCTAGTTTTGGGCTTAGGAGTCTACTAGATTGATTAGACGGTCTAGTAGACTGAGATTAGAGATTCAAATCAGATTCGGGTTAAAAATTAGAATAAATATTTAAGTGATATAAAAATATGGGAAAATATACTAAAATCATTATTTAATATATGAATATATTTGGTAAAATCAATTTTGGAAAATGGGTTTTTGATATTTGACATTTTGGGTTAGCGACCAAAATGTAAAGAATGAAAACTATTTTTATTGACTATTTTGAAAAAGGGTCAAATCTTAGAATCTCTAAGTATCCAATTTACCAATTTTTTTATATGATTTTCCTCTTAATTATGATTAATTATAAAGAGTTTTAATTAAGGAATTAAAAGGAGATTTAATATAAGAAGGTAGTTATTTCCTTAAACCACTTTTGATGTAACTTTTGCTCTCAAACTTTTCACTCAAAATCTCTTCATCTAAAAAATCTCTTTTTCATCAAAGATTTCAGGTAATGATCTTGATTTCTTAAACTTTTGATTTCCAATGGATTCTTCAATCTTGTTTTTCAAAATCTCATTGTTTTCCTTTGTTTTTCAAGAGAAACATCCAATTGAGAAAAAATTCTCTCATTGGAGGTAAGGTTCGTTCTTCTCCTCTAATGAAAGGTTTTTTATTGAAATTCCCAAGTATTTTATCATTGTTTAATGTTTTCTAATGAGTTTTGATGATTTAACAATGGAAATAGGTTAAATCAAGGTTTATTTGTTAAGATCATGTGATTTTCGTATTTGATCTATTTTGCTGAGTTCTTGATTGGTTTTAATCATGTTTTTGATGTTTGATAATGTTAATACGTTGGTTTTAACACTGGAATCATGGAATCAAGTGAATCTTTAATTTTAGGTTATTAGTTATGTGTTTTTGAGGATTTGTGGGATGTTTATGGATGCTGGAGGTATAAGGATGTTGTTAGGTTGTTTTTGGATGTTAATTGATGGTAATTTATGGATTAAATCAGCAGGTTTTGGCTGGGTTAAGTTTAGAAGGTGTTTGATGTTGTTTTCGATAGTTTCAACTAATTTTTGGAAGACGAATGCTGAGGTTGCACATGATCTTTGTTTAGCAGTGAGTTGAATGCATAATGATGCCTTTCCCACTGTTTTTATTTGGTTAAATCAGGGAAAGATCAATGCAGGGTTGCCTAGTGGTGTATGGTGCTTATTAGAGGCTCTTTTCGTGTTGGCAAGCAAGACGAGGCAAATCGATGAGTGAAAACGGGTTCAAGCTCTTTAAAAGGTTTGATCGTTGGATCATGGGAGTTTAGTTATAGACTAAAAAGCTTAACTAAGCTCAAGCGTAAGTTGTTCTTACTTCGCTTGATTATTGGATTTGAGATGAACTTGCGGATTTCATCTTGGTTTAAACATGGTTGATTTTCATGTTTTGGTTTTAAACATGGTTTGATTTACTTACTGTAAATGCATTGCTTTGGATAAATATGCAATATTTATCAAAGTATTTGAATGCATATGAGCGTTGCAAATTGTTCCTAAGAGGAATATGATGTTGCCTTTGGCAATATGGTATTGCATATGAAATGGTTTTATGCAATGCATTGGAAACAGATGAGAAATGCTTATAAATGATGTTTATAACTGTTTTGATGCATATGATTATTATGCATAATTTTTTGTGGAAACAAATGAGAAATGCTTTGGTAATTAAGCATGAGATTTATAAATAATGATGCACATGGTTGTTATGCACTATTTTGTTTTGGAAAACAAATGAGAATGCTTGGGTAGTTAAGCATGTTTTGAGAACTGTAGCGATGGCTTTTTTCTCTAAAAAGCGAGGTTTTCGACGTGTTTGTGATTTTTCAGATATAAAATATTTATTCCGTAGGGGTTTTGAAAATATCGTATGTTATTAAAAATTGGAGTCGCCACCAGCCACTTAGGTAGGCCGGACACCATAAAACCAGAGATTTAAAAATTATTGGGTTTGGGAGTCGGTTATGGATGGGGAAGGATTAACACCCCCACACCGCCCAAATTTGGTACTTTAATAATTACCGCTTTATTAATATTAGATTTTCCGGATTAAAGTGACGATTAGTTTAAGATTCGGTCATAATTGCGAATAAATTTTAAGGGCCCCGTTATCCGAGAGTAAACGCCCAACCACTATCACTATGCCTGATACTGGCCCCGTTTACGCTCGGATAAAAGGGCACCGCATTGACAATTTATATCTCGATATGCAACCTTAGTGGCAAAATATAAAACATGGCAAATAATTTAAATGCAATAAATATTAACATGACAGAATACTAATCTAACATAAATAAAATACGTAATTAAAACACACACATACATATCAAGCTTAATAGTAGATAAAAACAAATTTAACATGTCACAATAACAAGGCATGAATAAATACATGTATGGACGAAAACATATATTTCAAGGAGACATACATATTAGAAATAAAACACATTTCAACATATATAGAACAATATATTATACATAAAAAGAAAATACACTAACACGTAACCTAAAGGCCAAGAGAAGATACGATACATACAAAAATACAAAACATGTTGTGTACGAGCCAACTAGAACATAATATGCGTACTACGAATAACCGAACAAATACATAAAGATATATAATCATCATAAACTTAACACACATATACATGTGAACATAAAAATACGAGGCATATATGAGGGATATATAATAAGGCAAAAGGCTACATCAGCATACACGATTATAATACGAACATAAATATTTACATGGAAACAGGACTGAAATGAAAAGAAATAAACATCAGTGGCAGAAATTAAAGGACAATAATATGTAATTTAAGGACGAAAATGCAAACAGGACCGAACTTGAAAGGACTGAAACTGTAATTAGACCAAGGGGCATACCCGAAATGAAAAATTCAAAAATGCGGGATGGTTAAAGGGGTAATTTTACCATTTAAAAACTGATTCAATGTAATTTAGGGACTGGATTGCAAGATTTTGAAATATAAGAGGGACTGGAATTGTAATTATACCATGCGGCGAGACAGAAACGAAAATGTTGAAAGCGCGGGGGGATTTATTACGTAATTTCCCCATTACACGAAATAACAATGCCTATAAAACCCCCCTTTTTTGGCCGGACTCAAATTTTTCCATTTCGATTCATTTTTCAGATTTTATAATAAGCCACACTCTCTCGTTTTCTCTCAACTCTCCCTGATGAACCCAGAATCCGGCGGCCGACCGTCGTCTTCTCCACCGCCGGCGAGCCCCAAAAAACACACCAAAATGACCCCTACCTTACCCTTGACACGAATCCGAACTTGGATTCGAAGAAAAAGCCTCCATTCGTCCTAGATCTAAGAAATACGAAACAAAAAAACCCCCATCTTTTTTATTTCAACCCAGAACGAAACCAAAAAGGGGTCTCCCACTCCTTTCAGTTCACCAGATTCGGCTTGGGAAAGCCGAAGAGGCTTATCACTAATGAGGGGAGATCCACAGACGACGATGGTAACGACCCTAAACCTTTTTTTTACTACGTATATATTTTTTGTATGCATGCAACAAAGTAAAAAAGAGAAGAGTATTACCACTAAAGACTGTTTTTTTGTATTTTTTCTTTCGATTACAACCTTTTTTTTTTACAAAATGTTTGTTTCATACATATATGCCTGTCTTTTGGTTTGGTACAAGTAATATAATATCTATTTTCAGATCTGGACTGATTACTGACATAATCTTTCTTTTCTTGTGTCTGAGCGCGGTGGTTGGAGATCGGCATGGTGAAGCATGGTGGCGATGTGGGGGTTCTGTCTTCGGCCAAAGGCGTTCTCGGCCGTTAGATCAGATCTGATCTAACGGTCGGGCTGGCTTGAAGGATTAACGGCCCAGATGAAGCCTCGATCGGTGAAACGGCTCCAGATCGTGCCACGTGGGGCTCAGCAGTCGAGGTGTTATAGCGCGTGGGGCTCACGCACGCGTGGGATATCGAAGAGTCCGCGCGTGGACTGCACGCACGCGTGGCACTCGAACGGTCCAGACGTGTAATGCACGCGGCCGGCCAGATATTTTATCCCTGCTTGATCGTGGCCGTTGGATCAGATCTTGATCCAACGACCCATAGTTATCTGCACCAAAATAATTAGAATTAAATAGGGTTGGGTTTGGGCCAACCGAGCCTTGTAATAATATTGGACTTGTAATGGACTTGGACTGACAATTTATTTATTTGGGATTTAATATGTTTTTTTTATTTCATTTTATATTAGCCCAATAATAATAACATTAGTTATAACAACAATTAGTAATAATAATATACATACGATAATACATACGTATATACATATGCAAACATTAATTAATATAACATACTAGCATACGTACATATACAATCATATACATAATTAACATAACATCTACACACATTATTCGTAAAAACAAATACGCTCGTACTAAATATAGATACATACGCGACACACATACACCGTATTTAATACGTATACATACATAGTTTATAATATACATGCACACATATATTAATAACACTCATGCACATAACAAACATATAATATAATATAATACAATGTATACATGCAACACTAATATACTATTAATTATACTAATATGTATTTACAGACCAGATAAAAATGAGTGATTACAGTTGCCCCTCTTTGCTTGTTCTCATGGAATGGGAACAAAACAAAGATTCATAAGCACTCATTTTTATCTGACTTCCCTGTTTGTAGCTTTGGAAACACGTGTTCTTCTGGAACTCTCTGCTCTTCCTTAGCTGAATCTTCAGGCTCGTAAGTTCTTCCTATATAGAGCTTCGTCACCTTCCGATCTTGGAGCTACAGGCTCTTCCTATATAAAACCATTCGCTCTGAAGCCTCGAGTTATGAGTCCCTCCTATATAGAACTTTCACTTCGAGATAGTAAAGCTTGGAGTCCTTCCTATATAGAACTCTTTGCCTTCAACGCTGGTTTCTCCTATATAAAACCTTTTGCGTTGCTGATGGATTCTTCCGACTGGGAGTTCCTCCTATATAGAACTACTAGTCTTCAAACCCTAGAGTCGTCAGTCCTTCCTATATAGAACTTTTGGCGTCTGAAATCTTGGAGCTACGGGTTCTTCCTATATAGAACCTTTCACTCTAAGACATTGAAGCTCGGAGCCTTTCCTATATAAGACTCTTCGCTTTCAAACACAACAAGATTTCCTATATAACCTTGTGTGTCATGGGTGAATTCCTTCGACTGGGAGTTCTTCCTATATAGAACTGCTAGTCTTCACCCTGGAGCCGTAGGTCCTTCCTATATAGAACTTTTGGCGTCTGAAATCTTAGAGCTACGGATTCTTCCTATATAGAATCTTTTACTCTAAGACATTGAAGCTCAGAGCCCTTCCTATATAAGACTCTTCGCTTTCAAACACAACAGGATTTCCTATATAACCTTGTGTGTCACGGGTGAATTCCTTCGACTGGGAGTTCTTCCTATATAGAACTGCTAGTCTTCACCCTGGAGCCGTCAGTCCTTCCTATATAGAACTTTCAGCTTCTGAAGCCTCGGAGCGGAGGATTCTTCCTATATAGAACCTCTCTCTGCAGGCGCTAGGAAACATAGGCCTTTTGTATGTAGAACCATTGTCTTCACATTTGGGATTCACACCACGATGGCTATCGATGTCTCTTTGAATCCATAGATACCTGTCTAAGATAAGACAAAATGCTATGACAGATGAATTGACATGCTCCTAATCCTAGTGATGTCTGACTATTCATGATGCATGAGTGTCAATATCTTGGTGGGCTTGTTTTGGTCCTTATTCGATCTCGTTGTTTAATTTCTCCTTTTTCACGGGCGTCGATACCCCACTTCACTATCAGGTTCAACAATTCCAACCTTTCTTTTTCTCCATTTACGACTTGGAATTCTAAAGTGCCATTTCGGGTTTTCGCTTTAGAGAGTTTTTTTTGAGGGGTACCCTTCTGGGGTTTCACCCAAGAGATCTCTCTTATTATCTCGCATGCCTTCCTTGAATAGTCAGGACGTACGCCATTGGTCATCCTATCCGGTTGTTTGACGTTTTCCGCCTTTCCTATCAACAGCCATTATGTAGGGAGCTAGAGGGCGGAGTTAACACCATTTTCTTTAATCACCTGCATTTTTAAGGTTAGATCACAGTAATGCTCAGAAATCTCTTGTTTTACTATAAGCCTATGTTAGCTTATTTGCCTGAAATTGACAAGAAGGCAAGGAATGGATGCTCAAAAACATGATTTTATTACGATTAAGGGCTTGGGATATCTTAAAAGAGGTATGACACACATGAGAAAGAAGAAAAGTTAAGTATGAAATACAATATCCCCCATTATCTTCGACATGAATGATACATGATCCTGTCAACCGGCGTAGAATTTTTTGCCTGAAGCTTCCTCTTCATGATGTTCATAGGGATACCCTTCTCTTCGGATATTCAACTTTTCAATTTACCCGAGCCGCCCTTTACGGGTTTTCAACTCAGGTCCTCCCTCTGCTTCAAGACGCCCGGTTTCGAGTTTTCGCCCTGAGCTCTCCATTTTTTTTCAAAGATAGTATTTCTTAATGGCATCAGAATTTACAGGGTTTTTCAGCTCGTCTCCATCTATTTCTGTTAGGATTAGGGCTCCTCCTGAGAAGGCCTTTTTTACCACGTACGACTCTTCCCAGTTAGGCATCCACTTTCCTCGAGAATCTTTCTGAATCGAGAGGATTTTCTTGAGCACCAGATCCCTTTCTTTAAATTCTCTTGGGTGTACCTTTTTGTTGTATGCTTGCATCATCCGCTTTTGGTACATCTGACCATAACAAATGGCCTTTAGTCTCTTTTCATCAATGAGATTTAGCTGGTCGAGTCTGGCCTGCACCCATTCGGCTTCTTCCAATTTTACTTCGTTTAAGACCCGGAGAGACGAGATCTCTACCTCAATGGGGAGTACT
Organism: Hibiscus mutabilis; assembly: GCA_019671005.1. Taxonomy (NCBI): domain Eukaryota; kingdom Viridiplantae; phylum Streptophyta; class Magnoliopsida; order Malvales; family Malvaceae; genus Hibiscus; species Hibiscus mutabilis. Next base: position 66,483,378 of record CM033716.1, read on the forward strand.
GCTTCGGTACCATACACCAAGGAGTAGGGTGTTGCCCCTGTCAATGTGCGAACGGACGTCCTATAGGCGAAAAGGGCAAATGGCAGCTTCTCATGCCAATCCCTGTAGGTATCCGTCGTCTTTGCTATGATATTCTTTATGTTCTTGTTTGCTGCTTCCACTGCCCCATTCATTTTAGGGCGATAGACTGTGGAATTATGGTGTGTTATCTTGAATTGAGTGCACACGTCCGTCATCATTTTGTTATTCAGATTGGAAGCGTTGTCGGTGATGACCCTTTCTGGCAATCCATATCGACAAATAATCTCATTCTTTAAGAACTTACATACTGTAGTCCTTGTGATGTTGGCGTAAGACGCTGCCTCTACCCATTTAGTGAAATAGTCTATGGCGACCAGAATGAAACGGTGTCCATTGGAAGCTTTCGGATGAATCTGCCCGATGACGTCCATGCCCCACGCCACGAAAGGCCACGGAGAATTCATGGTGTGTAAAGGCGATGAGGGTGCGTGAATTTTGTCAGCGTAGATTTTTCATTTGTGGCATTTTCTGGCGTAATCGATGCAATCTCCCTCCATGGTCAACCAGAAATAACCATATCTCATAATTTTCTGGGCTATAGACAGTCCGTTGGCGTGCGTTCCACAAAGCCCGTCATGTACTTCGGCTAAAATCTCCTTCGCCTCCCGGGCATCCACACATCTCATAAATGTCTGATCATGAATTCTCCTATATAGGATCTCCCCATCTAGGAAATATCTTGTTGCCATTTTTCTGAGTGTTTTTCTGTCATTGTCGTTTGCCCCTTCTGGATACTTTCGAAGCTTGACATATTGCAAGATGTCATAGTACCATGGGTTTCCATCAATCTCTTCCTGTACGTTACAACAATGAGCAGGCCTTTCAAACGTCCGCATCTCAATGGGCTTCATTTCTGCCCCGGTGTTTGTTTTGAACATGGATGCCAAGGTTGCCAAGGTGTCTGCCATCTGATTTTCTTCTCGGGGCAGGTAATTGAAGCTGACCTTTTCGAACTCTTTGGTGAGCTCTTGGATCAATTCGTAATATTTGACCAACTTCGGGTCTCTGGTTTCCCATTCCCCGCGCAATTGGTAAATTACTAAGGATGAATCTCCGAACACTCGAAGTTCCTTAACCTTTCTCTCAATAGCTGAGTTCAGTCCCATAACGCAAGCTTCGTATTCAGCTATATTGTTAGTACAGAAGAATTCCAATCTGCTGGTGAAAGGATAATAGACGTCCTCAGGAGAAATTAGAACTGCTCCTATCCCATGTCCGAGGGCATTAGAGGCTCTATCGAGGTAAAGCTTCCATGATTTATCATCTGAAACCTCTTCCTCGGTTGTAATGCACATCAAGTTTTCGTCTGGGAAATTAAAGTTCAATGCCTCATAGTCGTCCGAAGCACGACTAGCTAGGAAATCTGCTACGACACTCCCCTTTACGGCTTTCTGGTTAACGTATACAATATCGAACTCGGATAAGAGCATCTGCCATCGGGCCATCCTTCCTGTTAGTGCTGGCGCTTCCATTAAGAACTTCAACGGGTCTAGCTTGGATATCAACCAAGTAGTATGGTACAACATATACTGTCTAAGCCGTTTGGTAGCCCAAACTAGAGCACAACACAGCTTCTGCACTGGCGGGTATCGCGTTTCGCAATCATTGAATTTTCTGCTTAGGTAATAGATGGCTTGCTCCATTTTTCTTGACTCATCGTGTTGCCCCAATACGTATCCCATTGAATTCTCAAAAACTGTCAGGTAGAGAATTAATGGTCGATCTGGTACTGGTGCGACTAGAATTGGAGCATTTGTCAGGTACTTTTTGATCTTTTCTAGGGCTCTTTGACATTCCTCATCCCACACACCAGGATTATTCTTTCTAAGAAGTCTGAAGACCGGGTCACATCGGTCGGTTAATTGGGAAATGAAACGAGAGATATAATTCAGCCTCCCCAGGAAACCGCGAACTTCCTTCTGAGTGTGGGGTAGTGAGAGATCCTGGATGGCTTTCACTTTATCTGGATCAATCTCAATCCCTCTTCTGCTTACCACGAACCCTAGGAGTTTTCCAGAAGTAACGTCGAAGGTACACTTGGCAGGATTGAGCATCAGTTGGTACTTCCGTAGACTTTGGAATAGTTTTCTCAAGTTCTGTAGGTGCTCTTCCTCTGTTCGGGATTTGGCAATCATGTCATCCACATATACTTCTATTTCTTTGTGCATCATGTCATGGAAAAGAGTCACCATTGCTCTTTGGTATGTTGCCCCTGCGTTCTTTAGCCCAAATGGCATCACCCGATAACAAAAAGTGCCCCACATGGTTATGAACGTAGTTTTCTCCATGTCGTTAGGGTCTATCTTTATCTGGTTGTACCCTGAGAAGCCGTCCATGAATGAAAACCATGAATGCCCTGCAGTGTTGTCAACCAGCGTGTCAATATGTGGTAAGGGGAAGTTGTCTTTAGGGCTGGCTCAGTTTAGATCCCTATAATCTACACACATACGAACTTTCCCGTCCTTCTTTGGTACCGGCATAATGTTTGCAACCCATTCGTGGTATTTGGCTACCTCCAAGAAACCAGCATCAAACTATTTTTTTACTTCCTCTCAGATTTTTAACAACATGTCTGGTCTCATTCTTCGAAGTTTTTGCTGTATTGGTTTGCACTCCGATTTTGTTGGCAATTTGTGCACCACTATGTCGGTATTCAACCCTGGCATATCTTGATAAGTCCAGGCGAAGACATCCTTGAATTCCTGAAGTAGGGTTATCAGTTCGTGCTTGGTTTTTGAGGAAATCGTCGTTCCTACTTTTATTTCTTTTCTCTCTTCTTCAGTCCTCAAGTTTACAATTTCTGTTTCTTCTTGGTGGGGCATGATCTGCCTTTCTTCGTTGGCCACCATTCTCTTCAACTCTTCCGGGACCTCACATTCTATCTCGTCATATCCTTCCTCAATTCCCTCTAAGACCTCAGGGCATTCAAAATTCACTCCAGGATTGGATCCGGTATCATTCATATCGTCAAACATGAGCGACCTGCATTAAATGAGAATGAATTGTATTGGGAAGGAGACGACTTTATATGAAGGGAATGAACATGAAGAATGCATGAATGAAATAAATGAAACTTTGGTCATTTTAGGAAAGTGTGGATATTTTCATTTCAATCAAAAAGTTAACATAGGTGCCCCATACAAGAGATCCCCATTGTTTACGGGCAAAAACAAAAGGTTGATTCAGAGCATTACTCTGATCTATTTCTAAAAACTACAGGTAGATCAATGCAGCTCTAGTTATCGAGTGTTTTCCCGGGATGGCAGGGGCGGATGTTGGTCAACATTTTGCTGCCTTGGTCTTTTCCAGCTATCATGTTGATGTACATCCCTTCAAATGATTCATTGAGTATCTCCTCCTGGTTGAGTACGTCATTTTCCTTCATTGCCTCTTCACCCTCTTGACCTGGCTGGTAGAATCCTCCGGAGACAAAAGTGGTTTTTAAACTAGGAAAGGACATTGGTCTCCACGAAATGTCTTCTCCTTTAAATCTGGCTTTTCTTTGCTCTTCCTTTCTTTTGTATTCCTCTTTTCTCTGTTGGACACTTGGTTGGTAACCAGCCCGAAACGATCCTTCTTAGTTATCAAATTCTTGGCTCTTAGGTTTCCTTGTAATTTCTTCCCCAACCCTTTTCCTACTTTGGCTCCTCGGCCTAAAGTTTCTGCGACGGTCATCTTGGTACAATTAAATAACTTGGGGTAGGGGATCCGACTTCCCTCCGAAACAAACGTGACATTCACTAGTTCCAATGCTCGGGAACGAGCATTCTGCAGCATCTTCATCATTTTGAATGTAGGGGGCGTCTGATGTCACGGAAGCAACAATCTCCTACCCAGCCTCTACTGTGACCAATTTACCTTCGACTACAAATTTTAATTTCTGATGCAACGATGAGAGGACAACTCCTGCGGAGTGGATCCATGGTCTTCCCAATAGGAAGCTGTAAGATGGTTTTATGTCCATCACCACAAAATCGATCACATATTCAGTCGGTCCGATCAATAGGGGCACCTCAATTTTCCCCATTGTTCCTCTTTGCGTACCATCGAAGGCTCTTACCGAATTGTGGCAGGGCTTTAGGTGAGAACCATCTATTGGCAGTTTTTGCAGGGTCACCATAGGCAAGACGTTCAATGCTGACCCGTTGTCGATCAGTACGCCCGGTACTACATACCCTTTGGAGTGGGTAGTGATGTTATGGGCTTTGGTGGACCCCATTCCTCCCTCAGGGATCTCATCATCACTGAACGTTATATGATTATAGGCAGTGATATGCCCCACTATCATGTCCAGATTTGTCACAGAAATGTCCTGGGGCACAAAAGTTTGATTTAGCACTTTTAATAGCGTCTCCCGGTGTTTTTCTGAACTCAAGAGTAATTCCAGTACTGTGATCCTGGCCGGTTGCTTTCATAGTTGTTCCACTACGTTGTACTCGCTATGTCTTAAGAACTTCAAAAATTCTTTGGCCTGGGCCTCAGTTACCGGCTCATTCATCTTTAGGGGAGGTTCTTCTCCAAATATCTGTGTGGGGCTAACTGCTGTATTCTTCCCTTTATCTTTTTCAGCTGCTTTCAAAGCCTCGGAGGAATAACATCAGCCGCTCCTTGTGAAATGGACGGCCTCACCAATGTTTACATCGCTCTGGCTTTGTTGGTCCTTTAGCGTAGGCTCTTTTACCTGACCATGTTCTAGTTTTTCTGGCGTGGTCACATTTACAACATAATTCCAGGGGGTTTGCCACATATCTTTGAATGGGAATAGGGATGGTGCTGAAATGATGATCCTGGGACTTATCTTGCTGGTTTCTCCTTGGGAGGCACCTTCATTCCCTGGCCTGGGAGAGATGATAAAAGGTCTATCCTTCCCGTATTTAGATTTAGGGTTATCCGTCATGTGTACGTCCGACCCCTTCTTCCCCATGGGCTCCTCGAAGAATTCTATTTGTTTTTCATTCATTAATTGCTGTACTAATCTCTTGAACTCATCGCACTCTTGGATATCATGTCCTTCAGTCTGGTGAAATTCGCAATACACTCCACATCCCTTCTGCCTTGTTATCATGCCTTTGTCGATCACGCGGGCCATGCATAACTGTTGAAATACCCACCGTAAAGGAGATTTGATTTCTGACACATCATCCTTAATCCTCCTGGTAAAGTATTCTTCAATAACATTTACTCCTCTGCTCCCATGATTAGGCAGCGGGTTATTGGCTACACTCGGTTCTTCAAACTTCAATATCCCAGAATCGATTAAATTCTGCACAAGTTTTTTGAAAGCAAGGCAGTTCTCGGTGGGATGTCCAGTGGTACCGCCGTGATAGTCGCAATGCGCGTTCGGGTTATACCAAGAAGGGAATGGCGGATTGACAGGAGTAACGATGTATGGACGGACCAGGTCTGCTTCGTACAACTGAGAATAAAGTCCTGAGTACGAAACAGGTAGGGGAGTGAAAGTTCTTCTCTCTTTTTCTTTTCTAGAGATTCTCTCATCTCTTTGATTCGAGTGTTGTGTTTTTCCCACAGGTGCTTGTGGCTGTGAGACTGTGAAGTTCTTCGGGGTGGTATAACTGTTGGTGGCGTTTACTTCATTCCTCTTGCTATACTTCCGAGACCCTTCCCCGCCATCAATCCTACCACTCTTAATTGCCAATTCAAGGGACTCCCCAGTCCTGATTAAATCAGCAAAGCACTGCGTTGTATTATTAATGAGGCGATCAAAGAGTGCCACTTTCAGAGTATTAACAGATAACAACGTAATTTCATGTTCCGGGAGGGGTGGCTGAATTTGGGCGGCCACTTCCCGCCACCTTTGGGCGTATTGCCGTAGACTTTCGTTGGACTTCTGCCCCATATTTTCCAACATAATTCTACTAGGGGTCATATCTGTTACATGCTTATATTGCTCAGTAAATGCTCTTGACAGATCTTTCCATGTCTTCACATTTGCCTTGCTCAGCTGGGTGTACCACCGTAACGCCGCTCCAGTTAGGCTGTCTTGGAAACAATGGATCAGTAGTTTTTCGTCCTTAAGGTAGGCCGCCATCTTTTGACAGTACATTGTTATGTGTGCGGAAGGACACGTGGTTCTATCGTATTTGTCAAACTCTGGCGTTTTAAATTTTGGAGGTAAGACAAGATCGGACACCAGACTTAAGTCGCTAGCGTCATTTCCGGATTCTTCTATAGATTGTAACGTTTTGAATTTTTCCTCCATGAGGCGAAACCTTTCCTCCCACTTTTTCTCTACCTCGGTCCTGATCCTTTCAACCATGTTCAGGTCTGGCACCTCTTCTATATAGAGTGCTTCAGCGTCGAGGGGTTGAGTTTTAGGTACTCTGATTTGAAAGCTAGATGACATTCCTGCAGGGTCGATATACACCTTTCTAGCCGGGTTTGGTGCAGTTGGTTGAACCTTGTAGTGAACTGGGGTATTCTCTGGTTCTTGAACGGTTTCTCATTCCACTCTTTTTCCAAGACTCTTAGCCAACAATGCGGTTATGTCGGATACTATAGATGCTTGCGACTGCGCAATCTGGTCACTGAGGCTTCTTTGAGTCTCTTCAAGTCTTGTCTCGAGCTCTTTTTGCCCTTTTTCTAGACTGATTATCCTGTCTTCCATGAGCTTTTTTTGTAACCGGGTAAGGTATGGATGATGAATGATTGCGGGTTAACTACACACAACGCCACAATATTCATAATGTTAATATGGTTACAAGAAAATAGATGCATGTATAATGATGCGAATGTCATGATGCAATGCAAGAATGTATGCAGATAAGGTACTGATTCCGCTGGTAATCACCCTTTTGAACTACTTCCACGGGAATTAAAGGGTCTAAATTACAACTGAGTTCGTATTACAAAATGAAGATTCCTAATACAAAAGATCTAAATACAACACAAAGCCCTATAGATAAGCCATAGCTCTATCTCCTAATTTTCCAATTGCCCTGAGTAACTTGAGGAACCTGGGAGCTTCTTCCATTTCCGAGACTATGAAAGGTCAGAGTGTTTCGGCCTCGACAGCCAAATCATTTACATGTCTGGCGACTCGATGTATGTCCACCATCAAGTTTGCGTAATACTGGTCCCTATCCTGTACCATCCGGGCAGCGCCACACAGTCTATTTTGCCAATAGGTGTCCCCTCCGGCTGCAGCCTCCTCGAACACACTAATTCTTTCCTTGTAATCCTCAACAGTTGCTTCGAGGGACTTAATTCGTGCTCGTAACATGCTTACTTCGCGCTCTCTTTCTTGTAGCTCAGTGAAGCCATTTCTCTGGCAGTACATTTGATAAGTGTTCAAAAGTACTATTTTTCTTACCCTTTTTACTCATATTATTGTTAGACTTAGGCTCATATTAGTTGCATAGTTAGCCATTCATGCATTAATCCATGTTTCCTTCAATCGTTGAGCTTGATTACATAACTTGGTGAATTTTTGTGGAAATAGATGCTGCTTTGGTGTGTTTTTGTGTGTGTATGTGCAGGATCACTTGCCAAAGCAATGCCGAGCTAGTTGCCAGGGCAATGCATGAAGGATATGCCGAGCTAGTTGCCATGGCATTTGTCGACAAAGACCAAAAGCAATATGGATGTCGAAATTCATGACTTTACAAGCCCAAGATGACATGGAGCAAGGCCCAAGCCCAAAGGAATTTGATTGCCCATGAGAGATTAAAGAAGAATTAAATTCCAAGAAGATAGGAGAAGTTCTAATAGGAATAAAATTATAATAAAGAATTATATTCTTCAAAGATAATTTAATTCCAACTCAAACTCCTCCTCAAAGAAGGACTTTGGCCTAGCCCTATAAATAGCAAGGAAATTCGACAAATCAAGAGGGGGAGAGCAAGAGTTAATTTCGACAACTCCAAGAGAGGAAGCAAGGGGAATTTTCGGCAAGCATCTAGGGCAAGGAATTTTCGACAAGCTTCATCTTTTCTTCCTTGTTCGATTGGGTTCATGCTAGGGATTGTTTATCTTATGTTTCTTTGGAACCTAGCCATGAACTAAATTTACTTGGCTATGGTTATTGTGTTTTGTGGTTGTGAGAAACTATTGGTTTTTGTTTAGGTAATAAGAGTTTGCACTTTTCTATTTCAAGGTTTATTCATTCTTGATTCTTATTATTGTTTGCGAGTGAATTGGGAGAGGATCTCGTGATTTCATCCATTTATCTAATATCGGGAGAGTTAGATTCAAAAAACGAATGAATATGATCTTTATGCAATCCAATGATGGTGAAGATTAATCCGGCTTAGGAATAAGTTAAGGATTTCAACGGCTAAGAGGAGCGCAAGATTGGTTGTTGTTCACCCTTGATTCACGCAGGGATGTATTATCAAGGCATGCACAAGTAGCTAGAGTTTCGACTTAGGGATAAGAAGAAACCATTGAAGAACGCTCCGCCGAACCTTGAAGTTGCTGCCCAGTCGCCCAAGTAGTTGCCCAACTAGTCACCCAAGCAACCATCAATTAGTTGCCAAGGCAACCCCGTTGTGCAAGTCGCCACGGCAACTGAGTTGCCCATGCACTCTTTTACCAAGACAATCCAATCGGCTATCACACCTCAACTCACGATAACCTAGCCTATCTCTCTCATTCGAATTCATCTTTTCTTTTACTTAATTGCTTTCTAGATTAGTTATTAGTTAAAACTTCTATAATCCTTCACTTGTGTTTTTACTTTTTACAGTGCAAGAGACTAGATTCTTGAAGTGGCACCAATCCCTGTGGAGACGATATCTTTTATACTATAACTTGCGACGTGTATACTTGCACAATTGCGTAGCACTTATTACGCGCAACAACATTCGAAGGGAGTGTTCAACTTCCGCCACCTTTCCTTTTAATTCACCATTCTGACTTTTGCTTTGCTCCAGACTTTGAATGGTGTCATCGTACAATTTTTGCATCTCTAACAGTCTATTCCGGCTACTCATGGACTTTCTTTTCCATACGGCGACGTTTTCTCTCTCATGATGGACAGCTTGTTTTCCCTTGTTGATTTCTTGCCTGAATCTTTCCTTTTCTTGATCAATGGCCTTCTTGGAGGACCGTTTTTCTTCCTCCATAGCCAAACGGCAGCTTTCTATCTCTTTCTCGATTGCTCTCTTGTTGATTTCTCGTTCTTCTTCCACCAAACGGATGCCATTCATTCTTTCTTTTTCCACAGCTATGAATTGACTCCGACCGGCCTTCTGTATTTTTGCTTGTAGTAGAAGGGCATCTTTTTGATAAAAAGTGTTCTTGTCGCTCAAATCTGTATTTAATTTCTTCAACTGCCTAATGATCCCGTCCCGCTCATCAACCTCTAAGCTTGCCTTATAGAGCTCGCTCGCATGTTGAGTCTGTTGGATGTCCATTTTCTTTTTAATTTCTTCGAGTTCATTCCGTAAGATGTCAGCTTCAGACGATACCACCCTTGTAAGCTCTTCGAGTAACACTGCTGGTCCTTGATCTGATTCGGGAATCATACCGTTTACCCTCAAACGTCTCCAAAGATCGTAGTCTGGGGTGGTCATGTACTCGGTGTCTCCTTCCACCCTAATCCGGTAACAATGGTCCCAAGCCCTCATGATAGTCTGAACTTTCTCTTTGAACTCCCCTTTGAAAAGAAATTCAGTTCGGCTTAACCCGGCGGTATTGGGAATGAACTGTCGCGATCCAAATTGTCGGGACACCAGAAGTGGGGCACAAGCAATCCCTCCATGTAGTCCCAACATCATCAGCCAATTGAAATCACCACAACTATATAAAAAGTAATTAACTCTACCGAGCCACGGGACCCTCCATACTATGTCCTCGCCTTGGATATTCTTGAAGAAACCGGCCCATTTTCTTGTTTTCAAGTCCTCTCGCCACTCTTTTGTTAAGTATTCCCGTAAAGGCGAAAAATCTCGAAAGGATATTCCCGGCAGAACCCTCGTCGGTGTCTTCCACATGTGGCTCTGAATCCATACCTGTAACAGTTGTGCGCATCCTCGAAAACGCCCTTCTTCGTGCTTCCGACTGGTATTTAGAGAAATAAAGGTCTCGGCCAAAATAGCTGGTACTGGGTTTGCTCGCCGTTTTATCCGCTCAAACAAATCTAGAATGGCCACATCAATGTTTCCCAGAATTCTTGGGAAGATCACCAACCCATATATTCCCAAGGCAAGCATGTCTAACTTTTTCTCCTCATCCGGATGTGCAGGTAGGATGTCTCGAATGTTTTCCCATGCAAATACTGTACTATCTCCTCGAAGTTGGATCAAGCCATTGACCCAATCGTCGCTCATTCCGGTAAAGGTTTTGAGCTTGGAAGTGTAATTCTGATTCCTCGGAGGTTTTGCGTAGATCCAATCTTCCTGAACATTTTTATGATTAAGAAGAGCGGTGTATTCTTCTACTGTGGGCATCATGTCCTGTCCATTAAAGGTGAAGCAGCAAAAGGCAAGATTCCAGAACTGAAAAATGGCTCGGAGTAGGGGCTGGTTGACCCGGATGTACATCAACTGTGCAATGTCACCATAACTATCACGGAATCTATCTTGTAATCTCTGGTCCCATTCTTCTCAGATACTTTGAAGATCCCCTAAGTTGTTCTGTTGAAGACTCACATAGGTGTACCCGGCTATCACGCTTTCACTTGGTAAACTGTCCCTTTGGGCCTTCTGGCTGACTTCTGACCAATGTCTAACAGACAAGTTGAGTTCCTCTTTTCTAAGACACCTTTTTTTCCATGGTGAAAGACTTTCTGATCGGGTAAACCACTTGATCCAGTACCTTTATGTAATGCGAATGTAATAATGCATGAAAAAATAGCCAAAAAAGGAAACAAGTCAGTACCGGATAGAATTAATAAATACACAAATAAAAGGACAAATTAAATAAGGTAAACAAACAAAAACAAAGAAACCTATTTATCCCGTCTAAAACACCTAAGGTTATCCGCATGGCTCTAAAGGGGTGGGTTTCTCTATGTTCTCTACATGCAGTGTTGGTGCTAAGAGGTACCCGAATTGTCCTTGCTGTTCTCTACTAAGAGTAGCAAGGCCCCTGATCATCACCCATTATAGGCTCCTTTCAACCGGGTTCAATTCAGGGGGACCCATTCGCTTATGCCTGGACGAAGGAACGATATCCTTACGAAAGCATAAGGTACTCAAGCCCCGAAGGTACTTGCTAGGCCTACACGGGAGAACGATATCTCCATGAAAGCATTAGCGTTTTCCCCCCACTTAAAAAAACTGGGTTTATATGCCAAATTTTAAATGCGTTAAAATAAACGCGTAATTATAACCGAATGTTAATTTAATAGTCACTTTAACCCGGAATTTCTAATATTAATAAAGCGGTAATTATTTGAAAAAGCTCGACTCTCTTTTTGTTTTTTTAAAAACAAAAATGTTCCCCAGCGGAGTCGCCATCTGTAGCGATGGCTTTTTTCGCTAAAAAACGAGGTTTTCGACGTTTTTGTGATTTTTCAGATATAAAATATTTATTCCGTAGGGGTTTTGAAAATATCGTATGTTATTAAAAATTGGAGTCGCCACCGGCCACTTAGGTAGGCCGGACACCATAAAACCAGAGATTTAAAAATTATTGGGTTCGGGAGTCGGTTACGGATGGGGAAGGATTAGCACCCCCACACCGCCCAAAATTGGTACTTTAATAATTACCGCTTTATTAATATTAGATTTTTCGGATTAAAGTGACGATTAGTTTAAGATTCGGTCATAATTGCGAATAAATTTTAAGGGCCCCATTATCCGAGAGTAAACGCCCAACCACTATCACTACGCCTGATACTGGCCCCGTTTACGCTCGGATAAAAAGGCACCGCATTGACAATTTATATCTCGATATGCAATCTTAGTGGCAAAATATAAAATATGGTAAATAATTTAAATGCAATAAATATTAACATGACAGAATACTAATCTAACATAAATAAAATACGTAATTAAAACACACACATACATATCAAGCTTAATAGTAGATAAAAACAAATTTAACATGTCACAATAATAAGGCATGAATAAATACATGTATGGACGAAAACATATATTTCAAGGAGACATACATATTAGAAATAAAACACATTTCAACATATATAGAACAATATATTATACATAAAAAGAAAATACACTAACACGTAACCTAAAGGCCAAGAGAACATATGATACATACAAAAATACAAAACATGTTGTGTACGAGCCAACTAGAACATAATATGCGTACTTCAAATAACCGAACAAATACATAAAGATATATAATCATCATAAACTTAACACACATACATGTGAACATAAAAATACGAGGCATATACGAGGGATATATAATAAGGTAAAAGGCTACATCAGCATACACGATTATAATACGAACATAAATATTTACATGGAAACATGACTGAAATGAAAAGAAATAAACATCAGTGGCAGAAATTAAAGGACAATAATATGTAATTTAAGGACGAAAATGCAAACAGGACCAAACTTGAAAGGACTGAAACTGTAATTAGACCAAAGGGCAGACCCGAAATGAAAAATTCAAAAACGCGGGATGGTTAAAGGGGTAATTTTACCATTTAAAAACTGATTCAATGTAATTTAGGGACTGGATTGCAAGATTTTGAAATATAAGAGGGACTGGAATTGTAATTATACCATGCGGCGAGACAGAAACGAAAATGTTGAAAGCGCGAGGGGATTTATTACGTAATTTCCCCATTTCACGAAATAACAATGCCTATAAAAACCCCCTTTTTTGGTCGGACTCAAATTTTTCCATTTCGATTCATTTTTCAGATTTTATAACAAGCCACTCTCTCTCGTTTTCTCTCAACTTTCCCTGATGAACCCAGAATCTGGCGACCGACCGCCGTCTTCTCCGCCGCCGGCCACCGCTAACCGACGCCGGCGAGCCCCCAAAAACACACCAAAATGACCCTTACCTTACCCTTGACACGAATCCGAACTTGGATTCGGAGAAAAAGCCTTCATTCGTCCTAGATCTAAGAAATACGAAACAAAAAAACCCCCCTATTTTTTTATTTCAACCCAAAACGAAACCAAAAAGGGGTCTCCCACTCCTTTCTGGTCACCAGATTCGGCTTGGGAAAGCCGAAGAGGCTTATCACTGATGAGGGGAGATCCACAGACGACGATGGTAACGACCCTAAACCTTTCTTCTTCTTTTTTTATTTTACTACGTATATATATTTTGTATGCATGCAACAAAGTAAAAAAGAGAAGAGTATTACCACTGAAGACTGGTTTTTTGTATTTTTTCTTTCGATTACAACCTTTTTTTTTACAAAATGTTTGTTTCATACATATATGCCTGTCTTTTGGTTTGGTACAAGTAATATAATATCTATTTTCAGATCTGGACTGGTTACTGACATAATCTTTCTTTTCTTGTGTCTGAGAGCGGTGGTTGGAGATTGGCATGGTGAAACATGGTGGCGGTGTGGGGGTTCTGTCTTCGGCCAGAGGCGTTCTCGGCCGTTAGATCAGATCTGATCTAAAAGTCGGGCTGGCTTGAAGGATGAACGGCCCAGATGAAGCCTCGATCGGTGAAACGACTCCAGATCGTGCCACGTGGGGCTCAGCAGTCGAGGTGTTATAGCGCGTGGGGCTCACGCACGCGTGGGATATCGAAGAGTCTGCGCGTGGACTGTACGCGCGCGTGGCACTTGAACGGTCCAGACGTGTAATGCACGCGGCCGGCCAGATATTTTATCCCTGCTTGATCGTGGCCGTTGGATCAGATCTTGATCCAACGGCCCATAGTTATATGCACCAAAATAATTAGAATTAAATAGGGTTTGGTTTGGGCCAACCGGGCCTTGTAATAATATTGGACTTGTAATGGACTTGGACGGGCAATTTATTTATTTGGGATTTAATATGTTTTTTTTTATTTCATTTTATATTAGCCCAATAATAATAACATTGTTATAACAACAATTAGTAATAATAATATACATACGATAATACATACGTATATACCTATGCAAACATTAATTAATATAACATACTAGCATAAGTACATATACAATCATATACATAATTAACATAACATCTACACACATTATTCGTAAAAACAAATACGCTCGTACTAAATATAGATACATACGCGACACACATACACCGTATTTAATACGTATACATACATAGTTTATAATATACATGCACACATATATTAATAACACTCATGCACATAATAAACATATAATATAATATAATACAATGTATACATGCAACACTAATATACTATTAATTATACTAATATGTATTTACAGACCAGATAAAAAAGAGTGATTACAAGAACAAAGTGGTTTTTGGTTTTCAAATGGTTTTTAAATGCATCAATGCTTTGTGTATAAGCATCCTCAATAAGCAATCGTGCTTATGCTCTCTTTTTCACATTAATGTAGAGTGTTAAAGTTGTGGGGCAGCATTGGAATTACAAGGAAGGTCCAAGATCAAGGCAATAACTTAAGTATGGAACTTGGTTTTAAATTCGGTTAATAAGGCAATGTGTTTACCATATTTTGGGGGATTTCTAATCTGGATTTTGTTTGTATTGAGATGGTTTATTCGTTGTGGTTTGATGGCTTTCACGGTTTGAATTGAAGTATGAATGTTGATGATATGCTAGCATGAGCTTATGCTTGGTGCTTTCTTTTTAGTAAGCATGTTGATTGTAAATTCTTATGATCAAGTCCTTAGGGGTCCAAGCATGTTTTAAATGATGTAGTAGAGCTGTTGGTGCTATGCTTGTATTGAAGTATGCTTTAAGTCTCTTTTTGGGTGTTAAGCTAAATGGTTTATAGGTAGCATGCCTTTAGAATCAAGTTGATCCATGTTGCCATGATTTGTTCATGAATCTTTGATGTTCTGACATGCAATGATCTTTATAATATTTTTTTATGTTTATGAATGATTGAAACATGTTTGAATCCATAAATGTATGTTAAGCCAGCAAAATTGGGCATTACAGGTTAGGATGTATCGATATGTGTGAGATCGTATCGATACGAGTTAGTGTTTTCAGGCAAAGTCGAAGAAGTGTATCGGTACGGATTTGAGCTACTGGAATCTAGGATTTTGAAAATGCATAGGTATATCGATACACTTGCTCGTGTATCAACACGAGTAACCGTTAAACCAGTTAAAGTGTGCTTTAAAGGTTTTTGTTTTATTCATTTTGGTCCCTGATCGTTGTGAATGTAATTGTATGAGATTGGATAATCGTTTTAAGTTGAAATTTGGAACACAAACATGTAATCTGACTAATTTAGGAATGGTAATCTTAAAACTTAGAAAGTCCCTGTAATTTTACAGATTTGCAATTTGGCTCCTAAATTGCAAATACGCATAATTGGATGTCAAACTAACGCCCGATTCAATGGAGCTTTTCACCCGCTGCCAGCATGATCACCTTAAGTTAATAATATACATCTAGACAAGATAAAAGGAAAAAAATAGACGTAATTCGAGTTATCTCTTTGCGAGTTTGTTTCGGCAAACCTAATGTAGCTCGTTCAGTTCGGTCTGGCGTCTAGGCCGGGTCGATGGGTTTACATAAATGAAAAAGGAACTCTATGTTTGAATCCAAGTGGCTCCTTGAAGATGATTGAAGACCGTGGTTACTAAAGCTTGGAATAAGTCATACGCAAGGGAATGGGCTACTGGTATGTGTAAGAAATTAAGAAGGAAAAAATTCAAGCTCCAAAAGTGTAGTAAAGAAAAGTTTGGGAAACATAGAAAAACTATAGAAGACTTGTGGCAAAGAATTTTAGTTCTCCAAAGTGTTCCCCTTAACAGTGCCTCGGCTACTGAAGCAAAGCTCTTAAAGAAGAATCTGGATTTAGAGTGAAAAAAGAAAGAGATGTACTGGCATCAGAGATTGAGAGTTAAATGGTTGGAGCTAGGAGATCATAATACCAAGTTCTTTCACTCCACTACTTTGTAGAACCTGAGAAAAATGTTGTAGTAAATATCAAGAATGACTGTGGAGAATGAATAGATGATGAAGAAAAATCGTTTCTCTCTTTCAAATTCACTTTCAAAAACTCTATGAAAAAAAATCCTCTCACAAGTTTTTAAAGTATTAGAAACATAATCCCTTTGTCTATGACTGATGAAATGAACGGGAGACTAAGCAAAGAAGCCACAGAAAAAGAAATAAAGGCTTCTGTTTTTAACTAGGGTGCACTTAAGGCTCCAAGCCCTGATGGGTTTTTTGATATATTTTTTAGTCTTTCTAGAATGACATTCGAAATGATCTTATTCTCTTGGTTACAAATTTATTCAAAAATGGGACTTTACCATCTGATTTAAATAAAACCAATTCGGTTTTAATTCCCAAGAAGAAGAACCCGAAAAAGTCAACCATTTCGAGCCTATTGGACTTTGTAACTATGCTTATAAAGTAATTTCTAAAATCTTGGCCTCATGACTAAAGACTTTCCTTCCTGAACTCATTTCTCCATATCAATCGGCTTTCATTGGTGGAAGATTGATCCAAGATAACATTATAATCTCTCACGTGGCATTCCACGCTTCAAAGAAGAAAAGGAAAAGATCTTTTGGTTCTATGGCTCTTAAGTTAGACCTGGAAAAAGCTTATGATAAGGTTGACTTGGAGGTGTTGAAGAATATCATGGAACAAATGGGTTTCTATGAATGGTGTGTTACTCGAGTGATAAAGTGTGTGACTACACCTACTTTTCCTTGGTGATTAATGGTGAAAAGAAAATGAAATTTCGACCGGGAAGGGGGATTCAGAAGAGGGACCCCATTTCCCCATATCTTTTCCTTTTTATCTCAAACATTTTATCTTGGCTAATAAAAAAGGAGATTGTTTCGCAAGACTTCTCTGGCTTTTGGTTTGGTAGAAGATGCCCGATTGTTAGTCAATTGCTTTTCGCGGATGACTATCTTATTTTTACAAAAGCGGATATAAAGAATTGTGAAAGTGTGATAAGAATTATCGCAGATTTTTAAGTTGCGACAGGACAGTCGGTCAATCTCTCCAAATCATCAGTCTTTATGTCCCCAAACTTGAGCCCACATGCAAAACATCTCCTCAATGTCTTGAATCTCATTAGTACGGAAGATGTGAGTAAATATTTAGGGCTCCTTTCTATTTGGGGAAGAGAAAAAAGAGAAGCCTTGAGATTTATTTTGGACCGTATAAAAGCAAAACTTCAAGGTTAGAAAAGTAAAATGCTGTCACGGGCTGAAAAGAAAGTTCTAATCAAATCGATTATTACAATCATCCTATCTTATGTTATGCAGTGTTTCTTACTCCCAACGAGCTTTTGCAATGATGTTAATGCTATTATTGGGAGATTCTGGTGGGGAAACTCAGTTGAACCACGTAGTGGAATCCATTGGTTAAGTTGTGATAAACTTTGTTGTTCCAAGGACGAAAGATGTTTAGGATTTAGAGATCTTCATAACTTCAATCGAGCTCTTGTGGCCAAACAAGTTTGGAGGATTGTGAAAGATCCTGATTCTTTGTTAGCCCGAATTTTGCGAGGCCTTTACTTTTCCAATGGCAATATTTTTCAGCTTTTAAAGGCCAAAATTCCTCATGGGCTTGGGAAAGCTTGTTTGAGGGGATTGAAACCATTAAAAAAGATTCTCTATAGAGTATTGGCAATGGCAAAGAAGTTGAGACAGGGAATAAGTGGACCCTGGGAATCCTAATTTTATGATCAACTCTAATAGACCTCAAGCTAATAATGATGCTTTAGTTTCACGTTTATTTTCAGATGACAGTCGCAGGTGGAATCTTAGGAAACTTCAATCTCTGTTCTCCGAAAATGACCTAAAAAACATTTTAAAGATTTCTATTGGTGGCCCAAATATCAAGGATGAACTTGTTTGGGTTGATAGCAAAGATGGGTGTTACTCAGTTAAATCTAGTTATTTTCTGCTTATGAACTCCAGAGCTGATGCAAATGCACTATCTTCAAGTGAGGATCCAAGAAAGAAGAAAGAGTTGTGAAAATCTATTTGGAACATTAAAATTCCCCCTAAGGTACGACATTTTCTTTGGTAAGCTTGCCATAATGCCCTTGCCTCAAATGCAAATCTTCATAAGAGAATTAAAACTCCGCCTCCTTTGTGTCCTCGATGCATGTGTTGCAATGAAAGCTTGGAACACATTGTTTTTTCTGTCCCTTTTCCCAAGCTGTATTAAGGGCTTCAGGCTTTAGTTACAGTCCTAAGGAGGAAGGTTTCCTTGGTTTCGATTGATGGTGGGAAAAGATAAAGGAATTGTGTGTGAGCAATAATCTGATTGAGGGTTTACAGTTGATTGCTTTTCTTGTCTGGCAGATCTGGATGGCTAGGAACAACATGATTTTTTCTGGCTTGACTTCTGATCCTATTGAGGTGTGGCACAGGACAAAAAATGCTCTTTCTGAATAGAATAATGTTCGTGTTTTCAGGATCATCCTTCAAAGGAGAATCAGTCTGTCAATACTTCTTAGCCTGCCCCTTGCAGATTTTTTAAAAATCAACGTTGATGCTGTCTTTGATCGCAAGAATGTCAATGCAGGTGCCGCAGCTGTCGTGCATGATGCCTTTGGCATGATTATTGGAGGTGCTACCAAAGCTTTATCTATTGACCTTGCTAAAGCTTATGCTTTTCGACTAAGTTGCACAGATACAAATATGGGAACAAGAAACGACAATTTTTAAAATTATAGGGTACGGTATGACAAGTGTATGATAAATATAAAATAAATTTTAATATAAATAATAAAAAATTATTAAAATTTATAATACAATAAGGACTAAAATTATAATTGTATTAAACAATAATTATAATTGTGTAATACCCATTTTATGTCCGGGCTATAATCGCTTATTATATCTTATTATAATGAAAAGAAGCAAAAAAAAAAAAGGAAAGCATGTGGACGTCATGCATGCATCCACCTCACCCCCAATTGCCTATAAAAGGCCCGACGGAGGCCGCCTCAAAGGCAATTAGCCAAGGCAAATTGGCCAAACAAAAACATGAAAGCCATTAAGAAATGGCGCAAAAGGGTAGTGCCCTTTTGAAGTTCGAGAGCAGTGCTCTCATCGGGGAATTTTTTTCCCGAACAGTTCGTTCGATCGGAGACCTTGTTGAGGTTTGTTCGAATCAAT
The DNA here is from genome assembly GCA_019671005.1 of Hibiscus mutabilis. Taxonomy (NCBI): domain Eukaryota; kingdom Viridiplantae; phylum Streptophyta; class Magnoliopsida; order Malvales; family Malvaceae; genus Hibiscus; species Hibiscus mutabilis. Next base: position 66,502,628 of record CM033716.1, read on the forward strand.
TTTTGGGCCATGGCGAGATGATGTGAAGATCTTGTTAGGGGTCGGTCAATGTTTTTTATTCGGGCTTCTAGTAGGGTAAATTTTGATCTTTATCTTTTTATTTATTTTAATGTTCGCTTAGATATAGGGTAATATATATTCATTGGCATGTCTTTGTAATAAATATATTTGGTATGCCACGTTTGTATATTTTAAGTTATATGAATTTTATTAGCATATTATATTCGTTTATTCATCTTTATGTTCTATATTTCTGTTTTTATGTTTTGTACATATTTATATATTTGGTGCGATGAGCATGGATAAGGAGGTATTTTTCAATTTATATATTTTTATTGTGATATTTAAAATTTAAAGGATATTTTTCAATTTATTTCGGGAACTGGCTAGGAATTGGTGTCCTGACTCATTCAGGTGTCATCTTCCTCGTTTGTTGTAAATAAGGCAATATTCTTCTTAGACTGTTTTTGGGATTAAATTTTAAAACTCGAATTTTGGTTTTCTTGCAAAGACAACACTTAATCAACGCGGTACCGATTTTGGACGCTATAGGGGGTGCTAATTCTTTCCCATGCGTAACCGAATCCTGAATCCAATTTTTGAATCTCTGGTTAACTTTTAACGGTGTCTAGCCTACCAAAGTGGCCAGTGGCGATACCATCTCCCATTTTCAATGTTTTCAAAAAAAAAACCTTGATTACAAATGGCGGCTCTGCTGGGGAATTTTTTTAGAGAGTCAGGTCATTGCTGATTTTGTGTTGTCTTGCAAAAAATTAAAAATTCGATTTAATTTAATTTTTAATCCCTTTGCAAATATGCATGAGCTATCTGAGCTCTATGGCCACTAAGTGGGAGTGATTACTTTGTCTCGTGGGGTCTTCACCTCCGTATGGTATTGTAATTCACTTTCGGGATACCAACCTTATATTTCGTGGGGTTTTACCTCCATATGATATAAGGGGAAGTATCCTCCCGAATCGATATCCTAGCGACAGTTCGGGTACCGTCACTCTAGAACCAAAACCTACATATAATGAGCCGTCGAAGCTAATCTTTTAGAGCCATGCGAAACTCTGCCCATTTAGCGGTCTCCTTGTTAGTCTTTAGTGCCTTTATTTGTTATCTTTGTACAATTTTTTAATCGTTCTAATGTCTGCCACATTTATTATTTTGTTTATTTATGTAATTTATCATTTTTATTGGCACTAACCCACTTTGCTTTTATTTTTTGCATTTAATATTTATATCACATCTATTTCATTTGCATAACTTCTTTAGAAGCATGATTAATTTTTTGTTTTCTCCATTTCATTCACACGAAGAACCGATTCACAACTGGTTCTCAATTAAAAAAGATTTGTCATTGGGAGAAAATCTAGTACCCTAGATGTCAATGCAAGAATCAAAGTTGCAAATGAATCCCATGAGTTTAGGATTGTATGCCACAGAGAACCATTTTTGAATCAATAACATCGCATCTAGGACATGCATCTTGCATTTACATGCATACATTTTAAATTTTAAAACTGGTCCCCGAGATGCCCCATGCCAGCAAATATCAGATAAGGGAAAGTTGGCCGATCTAGCACCATATCAAATCTATGCAAAATACCGTTCCAGAGGAATTTTTGAGAATAACCTTCGTGTACATACAAACACCATGCCTCTACAAGGCCCCAATTTGAGGGCATTCCCCGACAAGTTCAAGAAGCGAGCCTCTAAAGCCAAGTCAGACTTCTGCACCCAGAAGACTACATCAATTATCAACCATAGCACTTTGTCAGAGTCGAAAGTAATGAGCTGCCATGAACCAACACAACTAATTTACAGATTCGACCGGGGGGCAACATGATGCGTTCATGAGAACAATAGAAGCCATTCGAGAAAAAGGTGAAAACATACTTCAAGCGTCGAATTCGTTTTAAAAGCAATATAAGACGAAAATGTTGGGCCATTCACCCGAGAAAGTAATCCACAAGATAATCAAACCCAATGAAGATTGGGGCATCCTTACATACAAGGTCTAAGGAAGAGATTGAAGAACCTCGACCATGGGGGCAACAACATGATGACCAACCTTTAGCCCTGAAGGAGGCTGAATACACAAAAAGCTCAAACATCCATATAATAATGTGGTGTGGAAGATTAAATTTTTGAAGATTTTGTTTATCCATCAGTGGTATTCAGATCAAATTTTCCTCTGGATCTCATCTCTCCGTTAGTGGTGTAGTGGATCCCACATTCTCCAGACCTTGCCTCTCAATCGGTGGTGTAGCAGATCAAGAATTTTGTGGGTTATGTCTCCAACAGTGGTGGTAGACCAACTCTGTTAGATTATGTCTCTCCGTCAGTGGTGTAGCGGATCAAAATATTTTTTATGATCTTGCCTCCGTCAGTGGTGTAACATATCAACATTTTTTTGTCAGATCTTGCCTTTCTTAGTGGTGTAGCAGATCAAAATCTTTTTCAGATCATGCTTCATCAATGGTGTAGCAGACTAAATTACTAGATCTCGTCTCTCCGTCAGTGGTGTAGCAAGATCAAACTTTTTCCCGATCTAGTCTTTCCGTCAGCGGTGCAGTGGATCAAACCCTTTTCAAGTCTTACCTCTTTCGTCAGTGTTGCAGCTAAACCAAACTTTTCTCATCGGATATCACTTTAGAATCATAGCTAGGTTCAAAAATTAAAAAAATAAATCAAAAGAAACAAGGCAAAATCAAAAAATCAAGAAAAATCAAAAAGAAAAATAAAAAAAATCAATCAAAGCTTCATCCTCCGTTTCTGCCTCTTCATCGGTGTTGTAGCTGTATCAAAACTTTTACCTTTAGACCTTGTCTCTTCGTCGGTGTTGTAGCTTGGTCAAATCTTGGTCTTGCCTCTTCGTCAGTGATGTAGCTGGACCAAACGTGCCAAAATTCTAATCCTGCCTCTTCGTCAATGTTGTAGTTGGATCAACCTTTTTTACCTTTAGACCGTGCCTCTTCGTTGGTGTTGCAGCTCGGTCAAATTCTGGTCTTGCCTCTTCGTCGGTGTTGTAACTGGACCAAATATACCAAAATTCTAATCTTGCCTCTTCGCCAATGTTGCAATTAGATCAAAACTTTTTGTATTTAGATCGTGCCTCTTCGTCGGTGTTGCAGCTCGGTCAAATCCTAATCTTGTCTCTTCGTCGGTGTTGCAACTGGATCAAAAATTTCAACTTCAGACCCTGCCTCTTCGTCGGTGTTGTAATTGAGTCAAACCTCACTAACTCCTGGTCTTGCCTCTCCATCGGTGTTGTAGCTAGACCAAATTCACTAACTCTTGATCCTGCCTCTTTGTCGATGTCGTAGCTGGATCAACCCCATTAACTCTAGACCTTGCTTTTTCGTCAGTATTGTAGCTGGGTCAAACCTTACTAGCTTATGGTCTTGCCTCTTCGTCGGTGTTGTAGCTAGACCAAATTCACTAACTCTGGATCCTGCCTCTTTGTCAGTGTCGTAGCTGGATCAATCTTACTAACTATAGACCTTGCCTCTTCATCGGTGTTGTAGCTAAGTCAAAATTTACTGACTTTTTCCTCTCCTTGTAAATGTTGTAGCTAGTAAAAAGCAAAAGAAAAAGAAAAAAACAAGAAAAGCAAAAGAAAAAAGAGAAAGAAAAAGAAAAAGAAGAAAAAAGAAAGAAAAAAGACAAAATAGAAAAGGAAAAGAAAAAAAGAAGAAGAAGAAGAAGAAAAGGAATAAGAAGAAAAAGAAAAAGAAAAAGAGAAGAAAAAAAACAAAAGAAAGAAAAAGAAGAATTCTGTCAGATCTTGTCTCTTTGTCGGTGTTGTAGCTGGATCAAACATCAGAGCCTTTATCATTCGATCCCGCCTCTTTTTCAGTGTTGTAGCTGGATCAAAATTTTCAACTCCAGACCATGCTTCTTCGTCGGTGTTGCAGCTTAGTCAAATATCGGTATTGCCTCTTCGTCAGTGTTGTAATTGGACCAAATATGCCAAAATTCTGATCTGGTCTCTTCGTCAGTGTTGTAGCTGGATCAACATTCATCCTCCGATCTGGGCTCTTTGTCAGTGTTGCAGCTGGATCAAACATCAGAACCTTCATTCTGTCAGATTTGGTCTCTTCGTCAGTGTTGCAGTTGAATCAACGCCAGAACCTTCATCCCTCGATCTAGTCTCTTCGTCGATCTTGCAGCTGGATCAAGTTTTGCAGACCTGACCTTGCCTCTTCGTCAGTGTTACAGCTAGATCAAATTTTCTCCAGGTATTGCGTCATCGTCGGAGTCATAGCAAGCCGAGCTCATTTTGTCTCCTCTAACAAATAACCACAGTTTGAAGATTTTACTTCACCAACTGATCCCTCATTCTAAAAATTTTACCTATAAAGAAGATCAAAGAAGGAGTGATAGCCAGAGAAAGGAACCCGGACCCGACCGAAAATAAAATGGTTATTCTTTTGTCTTTGCTCTATTCCTGTTACACAACAATGAGCAAAGAATGGCAGCTGTAATACCCATTTTATGTTCAGGCTATAATCACTTATTATATCTTATTATTATAATGAAAAAAAAGAAAAAAAAGCAAAAAAGGCAAAAAAAAGACATGTGGACGCCATGCATGCGTCCACCTCACCCCCAATTGCCTATAAAAGGACAGGGGAGGTAGCCCCAAAGGCAATTAGCCTAGGCAAATTGGCCAAACAAAAACAAGAAAGCCATTAAGAAATGGCGCAAAAGGGCAGTGCCCTTTTGAAGTTCGAGAGCAGTGCTCTCATCGGGAAATTTCTTTCTCGGACAGTTCGTTCGATCAGAGACCCTACTGAGGTTCACTCGAATCGATTTTTGGGCCATAGCGAGATGATGTGAAGATCTTGTTAGGGGTCGGTCAAAGTTCTTTATTCGAGCTTCTAGTAAGGTAAATTTTGATCTTTATTTTTGTATTTATTTTAATGTTGGCTTAGATATAGGGTAATATATATTTATTGGCATGTTTTTGTAATAAATATATTTGGTATATCACGTTTGTATATTTTAAGTTATATGAATTTTATTAGCATACTATATTCGTTTATTCATCTTTATGTTCTATATTTCTATTTTTATGTTTTGTATATATTTATATATTTGGTGCAGTGAGCATGGATAAGGAAATATTTTTCAATTTATATATTTTTACTGTGATATTTAACATTTAAAGGATATTTTTCAATTTATTTCAGAAACTGGCTAGGAATTGGTGTCCTGCTCATTCAGGTCTCATCTTCCTCGGTTGTTGTAAATAAGGAAATATTCTCCTTAGACCGTTTTTAGGATTAAATTTTAAAAGTCAAATTTTGGTTTTCTTGCAAAGACAACACTTAATCAACGCGGTACCGATTTTGGGCGTTGTAGGGGTGCTAATCCTTCCTCACGCGTAACTGACTCCTGAACCTAATTTTTGAATCTCTGGTTAACTTTTAACAGTGTTTGCCTACTGTTGCGTGTGATAAGTGCTACGCAAATGTGCAAGTATACACGTCGCAAGTAATAAAGTGATACGAGTATCGAGTATCGTCTCCACAGGGATTGGTTTGGGCCACTTTGCTTAAGTTACTGCACTGTGAAAATAAAAACACAATTGATAATAGAGGTTTTAATTAACGATTAAACTAAGAGCAATAAACTAAAAGAATAAATGAAATTAAAATAGAGTAAATAGGCTAGGTTATCGTGAGTTGAGGTGTGATAGCCGATTGGATCGTCTTGGTAAAAGAGTGCAAGGGCAATTCAGTTACCGTGGCAATTTGCACAACGGGGTTGCCTTGGCAACTAATTGATGGTTGCCTGGGCGACTAGCTGGGAAACTACTTGGGCGTCTGGGCAGCAACTTCAAGGTTAGGCAGAGCGTTCTTCAATGGTTTCTTCTTATCCCTAAGTCGAAACTCTAGCTACTTGTGCATGCCTTGATAATACATCCCTGCGTGAATCAAGGGTGAACAACAACCAATCTTGCGCTCCTCTTAGCCGTTGAAATCCTTAACTTATTCCTAAGCCGGATTAATCTTCACCATCAATAGATTGAATAAAGACCATACTCATTCGTTTCTTGAATCTAACTCTCCCGATATTAGATAAATAGATGAAGTTACGAGATCCTCTCCCAATTCACTCGCAAACAAGAATAAGAACCAAGAATGAGTAAACCTTGAATTAAAAGTGCAAACTCTTATTACCTAAACAAAATCCAATTGTTTTTCACAACAACAAAACACAATAACCCCAACCAATCAAGTTAGTTCATGGTTGGGTTCAAAAGATATACAAAGAATAATCCCCAAACCATGAATCTAATGGAAGCAAAGAAGAAGAAGAAGAAGAAGAAGAAGAAGAAGAAATCAAACTCTCTCCCCCTTGCTATCTTGTCGAAATTTCTCTCTTGTTGCCCTATGGGGTTGTCGAAATTTTCCCTCCTCTTTCTCTCCCTCAAGTTGACGATATGGCATCTTATTTATAGGGCTAGGTCAAAGTCCTTCTTTGAGAAGGAAGTTAAGTTGGAATTAAATTATCTTTAAAGAATATAATTCTTTATTATAATTATATTCCTACTAGAACTTCTCCTATCTTCTTGGAATTTAATTCTTCTTTAATCTCTTCATGGAAATCAAATTCCTTTGGGATTTGGCTTTGCTCCACGTCATCTTGGGCTTGTCTAGTCATCAATTTCGACTACCATATCACCTTATTCTTTGTCGACAATTGCCCTGGCAACTGGCTCGGCGTCTCCTTCATGCATTGCCCTGGCAACTAGCTCGGCATCTCCTTCATGCATTGCCCTGGCAACTGGTTCTAGCCTTGTTTTGGCAAGTGATTCTGCACACACAAAAACACAGCAAAGCAGCATCTTTTTCCACAAAAATCACCAAGTTATGTAATCAAGCTCAACGATGGAAAGAAACATGAATTAATGCATGAATGACTAATTATGCAACTAATATGAGCTTAAGTCTAACAATAATATGAGTAAAAAGGGTAATAAAAATAGTACTTTTGAACACTTATCACACCCCCAAACTCAAACTATTGCTTGTCCTCAAGCAATGCAAACTAACAATTACCTGCCAAGACTTTAATCATCAAAGACATGCTTCAAACTTGAATTCAAACCTTGAAACCGTGGCACAAAGTATGATCACCTTTTAATTTTTCGAATAGCACAAAAATTACCCGGAACCAAACTATAATGCTCGTGACAATGTGTGTGCGTAGTTGTGTACAAGTTGATTTTCAAGATTCTATGTGAACAATAGGCTTTTATCAATTTAATTATCGGGGTATTATTTTTATTTTCACTAGAGCCAATTTCGGGCACCTCTAGCAAAGTAAGCAATTTCTCATTTTATTTTAGTCGACTAAGCCAATTTCGGGCATCTCTAGCGATTCTTTAATATGCATTAACTACTAGAGCCAGTTTTGGGCACCTCTAGCAAGAAAGTGCATTTACTACTAGAGCCAGTTTTGGGCACCTCTAGCAAGAATTTAACTTTTAATTTTCAATTTTAAATTTACCCGAATTTTAAGCAACCTAAGTTCACTAAGTTTCTTTCAATCAACAAGCCACAACCGTGTAAAAGAAAAAAAACTCAGCATCATAGTAAAATTCTAAGTTCTTTTCATGCAATCCTAAAATTAAAGGTTCTTTCAATTAAGTGCAGTGGCAAAAATTCATCATTGGATATTCAACAAGTCTTAAGCAATTAAATCCAATTAAAGGCATGGCAAGTAACATATGCAACCTATATGTGATTGCTAATGATGAATGCAACTAAACATGAAACTAACTAGAAACCAACACCCCCCAAACTCGAGAGAAGCATTGTCCTCAATGCACGTAAAAGTGAAACAAAATTTAAAAGAAACTAAATGAAATGAGTTAGTCAGAGAGGTTGTCACCTCGAGTGATAAGTTTCCTTCTTGCCGTTTGCTTGATTCATTTTTCAGTCGGTGGTTGAATGCTGGTACCACGTGAATAGCATTGCTTTGATTTGATCCATGTTTGCCGATGCAGGTTCACTTGCATGGGCATCAATAGTTGCCGAAGCCATTGTTGTTGCCTGGGCATCGCCAGTTTCTGTTGTGGTTGCTGTGGCAAGTAGTCGGCAGTAAATTTCCTTAGCATGGTGGTTGTGAGTCTTGTTGTGGAAAAGAAAACCTGGAAACTAAAGATAATGAAAAAAATAAAATCTCTCCTAAAAATTCCAAAAATAATTAAAGAGAGAAAAAAAGATAATCAAAAATAATAGAAAGAAAAAAAATAGTTCGAAAAAATAAAAAGAAAATATCGAAAGGAGAGCATGCTCATGCATCTCCTAAGGTGTCAACTTCTTTGTTTCGTTCTACATGGGCACCGTTGTAGTGCTTCAATCTTTGTCCGTTAATTTTGAATTCATGTTCGTCGGTAATGGACTTGATTATCACGGTACCATGGGAGAGTGGTTTGATAACTTCGAATGGTCCCGACCATTTTGATTTTAGTTTTCCCGGGAAAAGTTTCAGCCGAGAATTGAATAAGAGAACTAGTTGCCCTAGCATGAATTGTCGCGGCAATAGTTTCTTGTCATGCCATTGCTTTGTTTTCTCCTTGTAGATTTGTGCATTGTTATAGGCGAGTGCACGAAATTCTTCTATCTCGTTGAGGTACAACAAACGCTTTTGTCCGACACTTTCCTAATCCATATTCACGGTCTTGATTGCCCATTGGTTTGTAGGTGATATTGCCCATCCTCTGGCAGCGATCAGATTGCTTGTAAAACGTTTTGGCATCTTTGTACAGTGTTGGCCAATACAAACCAGATTGAAAAACTTTGGCCGCGGTACGAGTTCCTCCAAAATGTCCTCCATAGGGTGAAGAGTGGTATTGTCGGAGTACATTTTGTTGCTCCTCTTCAGGGACACATCGGCGTATAACCTGATCTGTATATTGTTTAAACAAAAGAGGCTCATCCCAAAAGTAATTATTAGCATCATGGAGGAACCGCTTCTTCCCTTGGTGAATAAGGCCATAAGGTAAAATACCACAAACAAGGAAATTAACTAAATCTGCGTACCAGGGTATTACCGAGGTATGTGCTGCGCGTGCGCGTCCATGGTTGCCGAGGCGTGCGAATCAGTGGTTACCGAGGCGTGCACGTCTAGAGTTGCCGAGGCGTGCGAATCAATAGCTGCTACGGCGTCAAGGGTTGCTGAGGCATGCGCATCCATGGTTGCCGAGGTGTCAAGGGTTGCTGCGGCATCGAGGGTTGTCGAGGCGTGCGCGTCAAGAGCTGTCGCGGCGTCGAGGGTTGATGAGGCATGCGCATCCATGGTTGTCAGGGCGTGCACGTCTGAAGTTGCCGAGGCGTGCGCGTCAAGAGCCACTGCGGCTTCGAGGGTTGCCGAGGCATGCGCATCCATGGTTGCCGAGGCGTCAAGGGTTGCCAAGGCAAGCTTTTCCTTTAGGGTTTCGAATGCTTGGGTGCAAGAATCATCAAAATGGAAGACTTTATCTTGGTGGGGGTAATCTCTCGATCACGTCCACCTTGGCTTTGTCTACTTCAATTCCCTTGAATAAAATCTTGTGGCCGAGCACTATTCCTTCATCTACCATAAGATGGCACTTCTCCCAATTAAGGACTAAATCGGTTTCTTTACATCTTGTCAACACATTCTCTAAATTGTCGAGGCAACTGTTGAAGTCACTACCAAAAATAGAAAAATCATCCATGAAGATCTCAAGGAAGTCTTCGACCATGTCTGAAAAGAGTACCATCATGCATCTTCTAATGTTAGTGCATATCTGAGAAAACTTGAGGATGGTCGTTTTCGATACTTCTTATAGTCCATCCGCACCCTCCATCGGGTGACAATATTGCCCAAAAAGAGTTTGGCCAATGTGCTTGCCACTACTTCCTTTTGCGTTACCATAGTGGAGGTGTCTTTCTTCTTTGTTCGCTTGTAGTCCATGTATACTCTCCACCTTGCTACTATTCCTGAAGGCACAAATATATTAATAGGAAAAATTATATCCATTCTCAACCATTCAATTACCTCATTCTTGTTGACTTCTATCATGGTTGGATGTAGCATTTGTTGTCGTGGCAATTGCTGCTCAAGCCAATTACCATGGCAATCAGTTGCCAACATTTGTTGTAAGTCAAGGGAAGAACCAATTTTCTGAAAAGCTTTACGAATCCAAACACCGTTTTCTTTTGGCCTCTCAAACATCTCCATCAGTAGAGATTTCGATGGCTTCAAATCTACCAAACTTGGTTCCTCAAGACATACATGCAATGAACGAGGTGAGTTTTTAAAGAATTTAAAAGTTCAACTATTACCTGCTCATATTCCATTGGCAAAGTATTATCATCTCGTTGATCTTGCATGTGGTCGTGTAATTTCCGTGGCAATTGTAGATGAGAGCAATCTACAGATTCCTGCTTCAACATCAACGTTGTAACCTTCTGGGTATCAGGTTCCTCAGAATTTGCTGTAGTATTGTTGTTCTCAGCTTCACTGAGTGTTGTCGCGGCATTGCTCTGTTCAGGCTCCTCAATCATTGCCGAGGCAATTTGTTGTTCATGCTCATCATGTGTTGGGCAGTCTCTCTCATTGGCATCATCTTGACTTTGATGTTCTAGTTGTTCCTCACACATTGGGGAGCTTTCTTTGCATTGCTCCTTATTCTGTTGCCTTGGGACGTCAGTATCCCTAGGAATGAATTGTTGGTGCATGTTATCCATGACATATGTGGATCTCCCCAATTGATCTTCTGAATCCCCTAAGGTTGCATCCCACTGAGCTATCCTCGTATCCATGAATTTTGATAGCTCTCGAATCTCTTCAATTGATCCGTCAAGTCTAGCCAAGGAAGCTAGTAACGTTTCCTCCAAGGAATTGGAATGCTCTTGAAAAGGACTACATTACCATGGCATATCTGTTGCTGCGGCAAAATTGTTATGGTAAAAAAAATTTTGAGCTTTTTGACCATACCATGAAGAATTTTGCTGTTGGTTCCCTCTATGGTCCTCCATGTAGTTATATGCACTGAAAGTGTGAGGGCAATTTTCAAACACATGATGTTCTCTACACATAGCACAAGATTTTTCCACGGTATAAGTTCTTTAGGCTTTTCTCGGTTGGTATAGGTAATCATCAAAGGGTGCAAGAAATTCTTGATTGGATTGATTCATATCTTCCAACATTATCTCCCGAATAGATTGGCTTTTATTTCCCGACATGTTGATGTCCCTTAACTTGTAGTGCACCTATTTTTTTTGATAAAACAAACAAAAAGAAAAGTTAGTAAAACTAAGAGAAAAAAATACAATAACAAAAACAACTAACACCAATTGCCAATCCCCGACAACGACGCCAAAAACTTGTTGCGTGTGATAAGTGCTACGCAAATGTGCAAGTATACACGTCGCAAGTAATAAAGTGATACGAGTATCGAGTATCTTCTCCATAGGGATTGGTTTGGGACACTTTGCTTAAGTTACTGCACTGTGAAAATAAAAACACAATTGATAATAGAGGTTTTAATTAACGATTAAACTAAGAGCAATAAACTAAAAGAATAGATGAAATTAAAATAGAGTAAATAGGCCAGGTTATCGTGAGTTGAGGTGTGATAGCCGATTGGATCGTCTTGGTAAAAGAGTGCAAGGTCAACTCAGTTGCCGTGGCAATTTGCACAACGGGGTTGCCTTGGCAACTAATCGATGGTTGCCTGGGCGACTAGCTGGGCAACTACTTGGGCGTTTGGGCAGCAACTTCAAGGTTCGGCAGAGCGTTCTTCAATGGTTTCTTCTTATCCCTAAGTCGAAACTCTAGCTACTTGTGCATACCTTGATAATACATCCCTGCGTGAATCAAGGGTGAACAACAACCAATCTTGCGCTCCTCTTAGCCGTTGAAATCCTGAACTTATTCCTAAGCAGGATTAATCTTCACCATCAATAGATTGAATAAAGACCATACTCATTCGTTTCTTGAATCTAACTCTCCCGATATTAGATAAATAGATGAAGTTACGAGATCCTCTCCCAATTCACTCGCAAACAAGAATAAGAACCAAGAATGAGTAAACCTTGAATTGAAAGTGCAAACTCTTATTACCTAAACAAAATCCAATTGTTTTCACAACAACAAAACACAATAACCCCAACCAATCAAGTTAGTTCATGGTTGGGTTCAAAAGATATACAAAGAATAATCCCCAAACCATGAATCTAATGGAAGCAAAGAAGAAGAAGAAGAAATCGAACTCTCTCCCCCTTGCTCTTTTGTCGAAATTTCTCTCTTCTTGCCCTATGGGGTTGTCGAAATTTTCCCTCCTCTTGCTCTCCCTCAAGTTGACGATATGGCCTCTTATTTATAAGGCTAGGTCAAAGTCCTTATTTGAGGAGGAAGTTAAGTTGGAATTAAATTATCTTTAAAGAATATAATTCTTTATTATAATTATATTCCTACTAGAACTTCTCCTATCTTCTTGGAATTTAATTCTTCTTTAATCTCTTCATGGAAATCAAATTCCTTTGGGATTTGGCTTTGCTTCACGTCATCTTGGGCTTCTCTAGTCATCAATTTCGACTACCATATCACCTTATTCTTTGTCGACAATTGCCCTGGCAACTGGCTCGGCATCTCCTTCATGCATTGCCCTGACAACTAGCTCGGCATCTCCTTCATGCATTGCCCTGGCAACTGGTTCTAGCCTTGTTTAGGCAAGTGATTCTGCACACACACAAAAACACACCAAAGCAGCATCTTTTTCCACAAAAATCATCAAGTTATGTAATCAAGCTCAACGGTAGAAAGAAACATGAATTAATGCATGAATGACTAATTATGCAACTAATATGAGCTTAAGTCTAACAATAATATAAGTAAAAAGGGTAATAAAAATAGTACTTTTGAACACTTATCACCTACCAAAGTGGCCGGTGGCGACTCCATCTCCCATTTTCAATATGTTTTTTTTTAAAAAAAACCTTGATTACAAATTGTAGTTATTTAAGTTTATTTCTAATAATTTTTAAATTACTTTTTAACACTTAGATTAAAAGATTACTAAAATTAAATGACTAAATTGAATTAAAATTTAACTTCACATTCTAAATAAAGGAGAAAATCAATGACTAAAATAATAAAATTAAAAGATGAAAGGGCTGAAATGGATATTTACCCATCTCTATTTAAAGCTTGAGTGAAGAAGCGTTAAAACAAGTTAAAACAGGTTACAGATACAATATACACCTAATATCTCACATCCTTAAGATACATAAAGCAAGGAGAGAAAATAGACTATAAATAGGCACTTATCAGATAGAACAAGGAAACAATATAGTCTCGGCCTTTTGGTTGAGATTAAGTGTATGTAGGTCATTTGGCACACGTAATTAAGTTTATAGTTTTTAGGTGAAGTGCTCAATTTAGTAGTTTTTAAGGATAATTTTTTAGTTTAATTATCCTTGAGTTTTTAAGTTTGGATTAGTTAAATGGTTTTTAAAACCTTGCTCACAAAGAATATGAGAATTTTATTTCCTATTTTTTTAAGTAAATATATTCGGGTACGTCCCTGGGTACATCCCCAATAAGCGTTGACTGTACTCGATATATATTTGACTGTTTCCGATAAAGTTGAGACGTTCTCGGGACGTCCCTAACTGTCTCCGTATTGTCCCGTCTTGGAGACGTATTGGGGACGTGAGACGGCCACCAGGTGGTGTACCCGTGCTTCATAGCTTTTCGACTTGGTTTGTAATTGACTAAGAAATTTGGGTTTCGAAAGTTCGATTAAAATTTGATTTCTGCAGGATTTTATCCTTTTGGATTTCTGCAGGGATTGAAAAGGATGTCCTTTTATCTATTTCATGTTTTGAGAACATTTCTTTTTCGTTTGTGCACTCTAAGAGTAATTTGGCTACAAACTGGGTTGTAGAAAAATTTCTCTGTAATTCTTGCCCTGCTGACTGGTTCAGTTATGTTCCTCCTAAACTGATTCTGCTGTTGTAATTCTGTCTTCTGATTTAATGAAGTTTTATGTTCAAAAAAAGTTTTTCTCAGGCAAGCTCAAGACTTGGCCTTGGAAACTGTGCGATTTCATGAGAGAATAAAAGGAGGTTTGCATGAAAAAACAGGCTTTCCTTCAAAGCAATTGCTTCTCTGCAAGTACTTTTCATCATTATTATGAACATGACGATAAGCAGAATCGAAATTCACTCGAGATTCTTCATTCTTAACTTCCAAATTTTTGTACCTCTTTTCTGAATTAGAACCAAAAGACAGAGAAAGGGAATTGGATAGTTTGACAAAGGCTGAGATTTCCCAGATAACAAATTGTTCTCTAAAGTGTAGATTGAATCCTAAATTCATGATAAGGTTAGGATTAGAGAATAGGAATTTTGGGAGAAAAAACAAAAGAGAATTTTGGATTTTTTTTTTCTGAAGAGAGTGAATTTTTTTTTAAAAGTTCAGGGGTTAAATTAAAAATTAATATTTTTACTAACATGTTATGTCAACAATCTATCATAGATTGATGCTCGAGTGACCACAATAGAATAGATAGATAATGTAAGTGATCAAAATCAATTATTTTCACAATTAGTGACAAACAAAATAAATCAAAAACAAAAGGGACTACTCGTGTAGTTTATCCTTATTATTATTATTTTCTTCAAAAAAAAATGGCATTGCACATATACAACGGGATATAGATGAAAGGTCTTAAGTATTAGTGTGCATTTCGTATATCCTATTCGATTCATATTCGAAATTTTTAGATAAATAATTTAGTGATTTGTATCTGATTTGAAAAAAAATTGAATATTCGATTTTGAATATCCAATTTTTTTGGATCGGATATTTAGATATCTGAATGTCTGTGTCTGAATTTATGACTTGATTTAATTAATTATTTTAAATTTGTGGTCATATCCATAAAAATTTTAGATTTTCAAATATAACAATCAACAAATTATTGAATATAACAAGATTTGTATCCATAAAAATTTCAAATTTTCATATATAACAAGTAAAAATATCCAATATAACAAGATTCATATCTATAAAAAAATTAAAATTTCGAATATCAGATATCCGATCCGAATGTGAAATAACTATCTGTATCCAATTCGAAATTTTTGCATATGCCGAATTATCTAAAAAATAAAAAATAAATCAAATATTTAAAATTTCAAATCAAATTAATAGATAAATGAATTAGATCAATCGGATCATATATTTTTTTTTGCACACACCTAGTCTACAGTTCTCCATTTCATGTTTTTAGCCCAAATTTCCTTTTAATTAAATCTAATACTTAGCACCGTCACGAACACCAAAGTCAACTACACGAAAACGCGGTGGTCAAACAGTTGTACTCTTCGGATCCACACCGAAAACCAAACATTAGTGTCGGTAGTTTGCAAAGGGTGAAATAAACGCGGTCGGGGGTTTTCTAAAATGAAACCGCTAAAATAGATAAAAATAAAACGGTACAAAAATACTTATATAAAAATAATAAAAATTTATATATTAACTTTTATGTATATATAAAAATATATACAAAAATAATAAATATTTGTGTATATATTAAATTTTTTATCATTTTCATAAATATTTTTATATGTATATAAAAGTTGATACATAAATCTTTATTATTTTTATAAACATTTTTGTACCACGTCGTTTTAATTTTATTTTAACATGTCTTACCCTAAAATTAACCACGTAGTAGTCTTTTTTTATTACAAAATTTAAATAATCAATTAGTTCTGAAACTTAAATCTTAAATTTTTTTATTCTATTTAAAGATAATAATTATTTTTCACAATCCACCAGTAAAATAATTTCAGCTCAACTTTAATAAATCAATAATCATTTTTTTGTTTTTTAGCATTCCAAATTAACAATGCTATTAATTAAAACATAAAAATTAATAAAAAAACCATCATGCCATAACAGCAGTTGTATCAACTAAAGGCTATAAATATCGAAAATGCTTGATAGAGTACAAGTCACATCCTGGTTTCAAAGTTTGTGTGGTTTGAGAGGTAGAAAATGGGCAAAGATTCACCCATATCCCTCTCAATTACAATCCATTCACAGCAACAAACAACTCCTCTCAAGAAAGATAGCTCCTCCATTGCTGGTTTGCTCGGTAAAAGTGGATACAAATTCTGGGTTTTGTCTGCAATTCTCTTACTCGCTTTCTGGTCCATGTTTACCGGCTCCGTCTCTCTCAAATGGTCTTCTGGCAGTCTCAACACATTCTCTCGTACATCTGATTTCTCTCTTCGCGAAGATCTCGACGTCCTCGTAAGAAATCCCATTCTTCCTTGTGTTTTATTTTATTTTGTTTGGGTTTTTTTGGCTTTGGGATTTACTCTCTTTTTGTTTTGGTTTGGTTGAATAGGAATTGGAGGAAAGAGAGAAAGTGGTGAGGAAGATGTGGGATGTTTACACGCACAGCACAAGGGTCCGTTTGCCCAGGTTTTGGGTTGAAGCTTTTGAGGCTGCTTACGAGAATTTATCAAGCGATGTTGCTGGTGTTCGAGATGTTGCTGTCTCTGAGATTGCTAAATTATCTATGCGCTCACTGAGTCTTGATTCCCCCTCCTCTCAATCAAAGGTCACTCTTCTTCTTCCCCTCTCTCAAATTTGTTATTTCATTTCCATCTAATGCTACCCCATGGCCTTGAAAGTGATTGGAATGTAGTTTACAACTTAGATTTCTGCCATTTGTTTTCTCCATGTATGATTGAATGGATTAAGTGATTCTTTTACTTCTAATGTACAAGTTTCTCATGTATTTGTGATTGTGATGTTGTTATAATGTCCAGAGCAGAAGCAGCAGTCAAGGGAGAAAAAAGGCTTCCAAACAAGCCGATAAGAAGGAAGAGATGGATGCTCACAATGTGAATTTGCAGTCCTAATTTGGCGTGGCAATTTCTCAAGCCAGAAAAACATGCGTATCAGTAGAAGTTTTCTAGTATAAGTCCCTACTCCCTTGTGATCAAAGTTGGATTTGCTATGAACAATAGCTTTTGATTCAGTTGGGTTATTACATATTCTCAAGCATGTCAGCTGGTAGCAACTCCTTAATAGTTGAGAAACTTTTCAATGAACTCGTGATTAGGAACATGTTAGCCCACGGTCTGTGTCTCAGCCATGGATCTAGATTGCTTCAGACAAAATTCTAACAAACTTATATGACAACTAGAAAAAACAATGAATTGTTAGCTTCACAAAAGTGCACAAGTAAGTCATGCCTCCTGTTTTTCTAACTTCTACAACAACTGTTGCGTTCAGCTAATAGGATTACAGGAAGGGTCGCCGTTTGCAATGGTTGGTGTAAGCTGGTTTAAGTCCAATACTCCGCGCTAGACATTCAAATAGCGGTCCGTGACCGCGACAGCGGCAGCGTTCGAAACCGCTATTGTGGAAAATAGCGGCCCACGATAACCACAATTCATCTGCTATTGTCCACGATCACGATAAAACGCTGAAATTAAAAACACGATAAAACGCTGAAATTAAAAACGCAATCGCGACTACAATTTAAATCTCTACTCCAGGCCATGTTTACCACTCCAAAAGCTTTAGCCCTCTGGAATTATAACCCACACCAGTTGATCTGACGGGGATCCATACGCTTAAACATTGAGCTTTATTATAGGCTGATGGAGTTTTAACTCATCATATTAAACCTACCAATTTCGATTTGAATTCAAAAATTCAATCAGATTAATTCAAAGCATTCTTTTATTAAGCAGAGAAATATCATATTTCCACGATAAATGTCGAGATTCGAATTCATATAAGATAGGGCAAGTCGAGATTCGAATTCATATAAGATAGGGCAACATGAGCACCCTTGGTCACTCGACCAATTAGTAGATCTCTTAATCATCACTCGACTAATTAGAGATCTCTTAATCATCACTGAACCAATTAATGGATATCTTAATCATAAAAAATTAACAACCTAAACATACTTAACCCAAAATCAAAACTGATCAAAACCTGAAATATCCAAACTCGAACTATCCCAAATAAATGACTCAAATTCAAATTGAGTATAACTTTTAAAATGTAATTTAATTTATAATGCTAACTATCATTTTTTATTAAAATAAAACATGGAATTTTAACTTGTATATTTTTAAAAGTAGAGTAAGATGATATGATTTTTTTTATGAGTCGAGTTTTAAAATTCTTATATTCTTTACCTATACTATAGGTATTTTACTTGATCCAATCTAAGTTCAATTAATTTCATTAGTGATATACTGTTAAAAATAAAAATATTATTATGATCATTGATATATTTAAGAGATCAGATTTTGTTACACAATGTGAATTTTTTTAGTTGAACATTGATTTTAGACCAATGGATGAATGTAAATAGATTGTTGAGATTGAAAGTTAAAAATAAAAAAAAATTTGAATGAAAAATAGAAGTGAATAATCTTAATCATAAATTTACACTTATCAA
This sequence comes from Hibiscus mutabilis, assembly GCA_019671005.1. Classification (NCBI taxonomy): domain Eukaryota; kingdom Viridiplantae; phylum Streptophyta; class Magnoliopsida; order Malvales; family Malvaceae; genus Hibiscus; species Hibiscus mutabilis. The sequence continues at coordinate 66,521,124 of CM033716.1, forward strand.
ATGATCCAAAATCAATGTAAAACTTTTAATTTTTATACTTGTAAATGAATTCTACCCCTATTTTTAATTATTATAAAAAATAAAAAGTATTTCCTTTATTCCGCTAAACTTGTCACAATTTAACTTTTATGGTCAAAATTTTTATCTTTAATTTATTATTATTTAACTTTATTATAGATAAAATATAAAAATATATATTTTCAAAATTTAGTAGTTTTAAATAGATTTTATTATAAATTTTACTTAATTAAAATATTTAAGATAACAGAGGTTAAATTTACTTACATAGTTTTTTTTAAATAATATATAAATATCAACCGTTATAAATTTAATAGGAAAACGGTAGCATGAAATTTCAACATATACATAAGATCTCGATAGAAAACTACAAATACAATACACAATGAAAAAGAAATTTGACCAAATTGCTTTAATTTAGTTGGTTAAATCAGTTGTAATTGACCTTTTCTTTCTTTTGGTTATTATCAGATACTGGTATTAGAATTTAAAATGTAAAGTCATAATTTTTAAAAATAAAATCCAATAGTTATATTAAAAAATATTTAAAATTACAATAATTGTTTATAACCTACATTTTTTTATAACCATTGAAACAAAAAAACTAATCACTCAAGATCATAAAAAAATCTTACAAAAAAGGGTAAAACCCCGACCAAAAGACTTGAATAAAAGAGATGCAAACAACACTATTATTTGACAATGAAAGATAAAATATCATCAAATGCATGTAACGATGTGGCACGCTGACAAAATGGTCAATATCACAATTTAATCGCGAATAAGAAAGGTGATTGTGAGTGCATATTCAAATCCTGCTCGAAGGTCTGAAGCAGGAAAGATCAACAAGATAACCAAATAAGCATCATTGTGATAAGTTGAAACGACATGAAATCCAACCTTACAAAAAAAAATCAAACGACCGATAAAGAAGACAAAAAAAATGTATAAAAAATAAAGAAAAAAAATATGCCACGAAGCATAGGGAAACATGTTACAAACACATGGCTAGTGTAGATTGTAATAAGGAAAGATTATCGGCGGTCGACGACCAGCTTCAAAACTAGTGTCGTCACCGCCCAAGCAAGGTCGACCCTGGGCAAGGGCAATGAGGGCGCTCGCCCATGGCCCACTATTTAAGAAAATTTTGTAATATTTTTTTTCGAATTATATTTATTATAGGGGTCTAATTTTTTTAATATTTGTTATTAGATGTCCAACTTTTTATACTTGCTAATGTAATCACTAATTTTGTTCGGGATAGACCCATATTTATTTTGTTTTTTTGTACTTACAATAATGGGCTTATATATATGTTACTTATATCTGTAATATAAAAAAATATGTGTTATGAGCTTTTTTTAATTTTAAATATTTGTATATATGACTGTGATTACCATTAAAATCCAAAAAATGTTACCCTTTTTATTCATTAATAGTCCTATGTTATATTGTTATGTTTTTAAAACCCAAAAAACCAAAAAAAATTATTACTAGTAAAATATTGACAATCTCATATTATACTAGTCTTATATATGATATGTTGTTATTTTTATCATAATTTGCCATATTGTCATCTAATTATTAAAAATTGCTACCATATTAGATGTTCTACTATTACTATAGAAACCATAATATATATGTATATAAATTAAATAAAACTCAATGTATATAGATAAAAGCCCAAAGTTTATTAATTATCAGTCCATTTACATTTTTAAAACCCACAAATTAAAAGAAATAATACAAAGTATATATTTGGCCCGTTTGGCCCAAACCCTAAGTTTGATAACCCTAATCCCAATTGTTTCCCTCTACGCAGCCAAATCTGGGCTATTAGATCTAGCTATTGATCTAACGGTCTAGATGCAACCAAGCCGGCTCTCCAGATCCCCACGCGCCGCATGCGCAACCTTTTGCGCTATCCACGCGCGTGCATTTCAAATGCTTAACCCTTCAGCTCCTCCAGTGCCACGTTCGCCACCACGGTTGGAAGGTGAGACCAATGGCCCGATGCCACACCACCGTTGTGCTTCCACGTCCACAGCCACGTTAATCGCCTCTTCTAATCCCCTCCTCTCCTTGCATTTGGCCACCATGCACAAGAAAACAAAATTGTCAGAGGACAAATGTGCAACAAAATGTTCCTAACGGCAAATATCAGATTGTAGGGGCAAGCCGACCAAATCAAAGAGGCATTTGAATCCAAACAAAAATATCAAGCAACCAATAGAAGATTTTCTGTTTTCATTTTTCAAGATATATGAAATATCAAATGCCATATAACAAAAAGCCCTAACCATTGTAACCATTCGGCAATTTCAAAGCAATAAAGCAGCCTCAAATTTCCAGAGGTATACCTCTTCCTTTTTTTAATTTAAAGCATAAAGCATATACAAATAAGGGTTTTAGATCTTTTTACCTTCGTTTTTTGAATCCCTCTTCATGTCAGTTCGTCTTTGGACGCTTCTCCTTCTTTGGTTGGCATCTTTCTACTGCCTCTGTTGGGGTCACGAATGGTGAGTCGAACGGAGGGATGTTTTGTAGGAGATGGTATTTATGTTTTTTCATAAAAGAAAGGAAATGGATTTTTTTAGAAAAAACGAGTTTGAATCTAGTTTTAAGAGTGAAAAGAAAGGTTTTTGCCAGAGCGGTAGCTCACGGCGGCCAGTCATCGGTTTCTGGAAAATGTGGCAGTTTCTGGGTTTGAGGATGAACACCACGGTGGTGTTCATCCCCGTTTTGGAGATTGAAGAAGGGTTTTGAGAGCTCAGAGGGTCAGACTTAGCCAAAAGAGGCAAAAATAGGTTTAGACCCTCTTTTATGTGTTAAAACATTTTAAAATGGGATTATCACGTCATAAGTCCCTCCGCCCTAATTTAATCACGCCCGAAGGGCTTCAGCACCTCTTAATCGCTAAAATAGTCACTCAATGTGGGAAAATCACGGTAACAAGCCATTTCATCTTTTTCAATCCCATCTCTGGTCCCTGTGATTTTGAAACAGTTTATAATTACGCCCCTGTTTTCCTTTTAATTTTGCCCTTTTGTTTACTTTCTTTATACTTTGGTCCAAATTTCAGTCCCTTTTTGCTTCATGTTGCTTTTTTTCGACCTATTATGTTGTGATTATTGTTTTATTTTGTTATATATGTTTATGGTTGATCAAAAGTGCATCTTGTGGTTATGGTTGTTGTTTTTGTGTATAATATATGTTTGTAGTTTTTTTTTTGTATATCATGTAATATTTGTAGTTTTATAAAGTTTTTAATATAGTGTAGTCTTTAAAATACATAATATGTATATAGTCGTCTATAAAAAAACATAATATTTTTTTGTAATATATATAATTTTATAAAGATTCTAATATATATATATATATACATCTTTCTTCTAATATATAATGTGGTTGTTTTAAAGTATATAATATAATTTTATAAAATATACAATATATAGGATTCTTAAAGTATATGATATAATTTTGTAAAGTTTATATAATATAGTTTTTAAAAGTACTCAATAGAATTTTATAAAGTTTATAGTTTCATATATATAATGTTTAGTTATATAGTTATAATATATATTTATATTTATTTGTTTAAATTAGATAGTTTGGGCCTTTTTGTGTTTTGGGCCTAGAATTAGCTTTAGCTTAGTGGGCCTTGGGCTTAGTTTAGGTGGGCTTTGTGTTTGTTAAGGCCTTTGGTTTGGTTAAGGAATTAATTTAATTAATTTAAGTCGTGTGCTCGTCTCATAGGGGTACAATTTTAAATTAATTAGATTAATTTAGGATTAGTTTTTCAAAGCCTTAGTTAGATTAGGGTTCGAATTGATTTAGTGAATTTAAATTTACCCTTGGCTTATTGGGATAAATGTTAAGTCCATTAAATTAGTTGGACATTCCTTAATTACTTTTAAGATAAAATTGACATAGAAATTAGATTGATATTTTACTTAAAAGATATGATTAATTAATTTGATTTATTTTAAATAGTATTCTTGGCTTATTGGAATACTAGTTTAAAATCAATCGAATTAATTATCATATCACAAGATAACTCATAGTTTGTTAGGGTTTTCTAGCCTTCTTAGGGATTAATTAATTTAGGGTTAATACTAGAATCACCTAATTAATAACTAGATTACTAATTGGATCTTCCATAACTTGGGCCTTTTAGGTTAGGGCCTTAGGCGGGCTTTCGTGTGTTTATCATTAAGCTTTTACTTGCAATCCATTTTAATTGTCATTCACGTGACCCTTTATCTTGCATTAATTAATTTAAATCATGAAAAATAAGGTATCTATTAGTTCCGATGTTTGTGTCATAACAGTCCGAGCTAAGCTCTTGTTCTTCAAGTTTTAATCTATGAATCTAATGAATAGCTAATGGATATTCCAAGCTTAGAAATGTATATCGATGTTGTTATATCGATTGTAACACTTTCTTATTGATTTCTCCTAGCTCAAGAATTGGAGGAAGCTAGCCCATCGTCTCCAAAATAAGCTAGGAATAAAGGGATTACTATTCGTGAGCCTTAAAAACATTGGAATTCAAGGTGAGTGTAGTCGGAGTCTCGAGAGTTGGCTAGGTGCCATCTCGAATCATTGATAATCGATTAATGCACTGCTAATCATTGTATTGAAGGTTTTACATAAAACTCTATTGACAGCTATATAGGTAAGAACGGGTAAGTATTGCATAGAAATCGAGTCCAAAATATTGTTATTACTGTCATGGACAACATTGAAGCATTGTTATGTTAAGCTATTGAGTATTGAATATCGGATATTGCACATTGTTATAGAAATATTGATATATGTTTATTGCTACCGAATTACCATATTGAATCATCATTATTGAACTATTGTTATTGAATCATTGTTATTGATACATCGATATTGTATTATTGATTATTGAACCTTGGGATCAAGAGTATTGGATTCACTTGGCATGCCATAGAATTCATGAGCTTATTGGTACGGGTATAGGCTACGACGTTTATTGTGGTGCGGCGGAGGGATTACGACTAGACCATTATTGATATTGGTGCGGAGGTGGAATTCGTGTATCCATATACCATGAAATCGATCCAAGGAAATCATTGAGTATTGCTATTGCTTATTGACATGAAATCGTTGATATGCTATTGATTATTATTGTTATGATGATTATTGATGCCATGTTATATGTTGAGTACAATGATTATTCCATGTTGAATCATATGTCTTTGTTAGCATGGATAGACTTGTTATCGAAGCATGTTAGGATTGCATACCTTGCTCATTCATTATTTATGGATACCTCACTTAGACTATGTAAGTCTAATGCATTCAACTTCCATATTTTAGGTTAAGAAAGTATATTGGATCGAGATCGGAGCTAGTTGGAAGTTTGGCAAGTCACCACGAGCTTAGAGTAACGTGTTTTGTCTTTTTGAACTCCTAGAATGGTGGAAAAGTAGTTAAACTAGATGATTATGGTCATTTTGATATGTGTATATTGGCTAAGTTTTGTATAGACTATCAGTATGGTGTTAGTTGATTCTATTAAAGTGTATTGAACACAGGTTTAGAATGTTTACAGAATGGTCACTGAATATAGTAAGGCCTAATTGGACAAGTAAATGATATCAGAATAGCATGAAAATTTACAAGAAAACTATTATTGTAGTGAATCTCATTGTGGTATTGTTAATTACAGAAAATGACCTCTAGATTACCAGATTTATAGTTTAGTCCCTAAAGCTTGTAAAAGTTAGAAATTGGTCCTAATCGATTGGCCATTGTCTTGAATGGAATAAATTGAGCTAATATTGATATTGGATAATGTTTGGAAGGTATAATATTGGTTAAGTGTATAACATTGATTGAAATTTTATTGCACCGTTCACCAGTAACACACTCCGACCCGGTTCTCGACTAGGCCGGGAATAGGGTGTTACATTTGTGGTATCAGAGCTAGAGTTTAGTCAGCTCTTGACTAAACCGAAGCTTGTTGCATTGATTATTGTTTTACTTTTCCACCTAGGAGTTATTTTATTGTATATTGTGACTTGTCGGCTGATCTGATCTCTTTATTTATAGATGTCTAACTCTAATCAAGCTCAAATAGATGAGTATATCGCTGAATCCTCTACCCATGGTGAGGAAGTTAGAATAAGGGATCCTCCGATTCCACAGAACCCTCTAGTACGAAATCCTGAGCCTGGGATGCAAGTTGCTCAAGAAGAATGTTATAGGAACATGGCTGACATGTTCAAAGTGTTAATAACCTCGTTGAAGACCGAGCAAACTCTCTCATCGCCCAATGTTGCTATCCTAAGTACCTGAGTTCCTATTTATAAGTTACCCCAATATTGAGCTTACTCTTTTACGGGGGCAAAATGATGATAACCCTGAAATTGCTGAGCATTGGCTAGACAATACTCTACGAATCTTGACTAAGTAACTACAATGTTCTGATGAGCACAAGCTTGAATGTGTTGGAGTATGCCCAAAGACCAATTATGAGATGGTTGTAAAAGAGATACTTATTTTATCTTGTTTATTAATAAGAAGCCATTATTATTATTTTAGTCTTATTCTGTGTATCTATAAATAAATTGAATTATAATAAAGTCCTTAGAATAGTATAGTTATTCTTGAATGTCCTTAGTTGAGAATTATTGTGGGCTTGGACAACAATAATGTATTAAGACTAATACATAGTTGATTGTTGACAAAGTGTTTTCATTGACATGGAGATGTCAAAATCAATACATAAGTATGTGTTAGGGAACGACATACTGGACTGACCCGCTATGAGCATGTTTCTTGGATTATTATGTGACAGCCAAAACATTGCTCATGGTGATAACTACATGTATGATCCTTAGACTTGAGATCATCATTATTTCAACATCGTGAGTGACATATTTTGATACGGTCAAACGTGTGTCGTAACTAACTACACTATAAAGACTGATATTGGATATGTCACAATCCATGTAGCGAAATATGGTTGATCAAGATAGGATTTGTCCCTCCTACATAATATGAGTAATATCATAGGCCACTTGATTGAGTAAGACTAGAAAATGCATGACCATGCTTGAATGAATTGATGTGGGATATCATAGTTATTCGTTTATAATAGTCTACTCAAGATATCAAGAAACATTAGATGGACTATACAAGTGTGACTAGTCCATGACTTGTGTCCGATCTAGATATGAGGACAAAAAGATGAAATACATAAAAGAAGTTAATCATGGAAAAAGGTTAAATTGAACCACGATTTCATGTAACTTGGGTAGCAATGATGTATTGCTAGATGCTACTCATTGCTTGTAATATTAGAATTATTCTGGATATTACTGCTAATGTTATATGAACCTATAGGGGTCACACCCTATGATTGAAACGAACAAATATCGACTCGATAACATGTGTACAAACTTGTTGTACACGTAATTAGTGAGAAACCAAAATTGTTAATTTTGGTTTTATACATATGTTAATATTCGATAAGTTATTGTAATTATCAAATACTATATATATATATATATATCTTTAAAAGAAACCTAATTAAAGTAGAATCAGATTCTACATATTTAATTATATTTGGTTAAATATATTGTATATTTAAAGAATTTGAATTTAATTAGAATTAGGTTTTTGCATGCTATATAAAGGCATAAGGTCTAGCAACCAAAATATGTCTTTTTCGAAAATCATCTCTAATAGTTAGAAGAGAAAAATTGTTCGTTTTATTCGGGTGGACTACGTAGAGGTCGAAACGCTGCTATGACGACTCGGATTCGATTTGGATTCTCCTATACTCGCTACAGAATTCTAGATTGGTTGAGGTAATGTTTTTCATCCTTTATTACCCCGAATTTATCCCTTGTACATGGATCACTGGTGGATTACGCCAGATAGTTTATCCGTTGCGCCATGGGGTGTACTGGAGTTTCCAAACAGTGGATCATAGCCACTTGTACGATACGAATTCAGACTTAAATACTTGTATGATGTTTTTGTATGAGATGCATGTTTTACCTTTTCTGTTTTGACGAGTATGCGATGTTTGTGCGAAACGTAGAAATTGAATCTAGTCGCAATTAATATGTTAATCTATTTTAACAAGTTTTTACGATCGACGATTAAGTGTTAATCATGTGTTTGTTGCGGTAAGCTTTTGATAATCAAATGTTAATAGTTGACATGATGAACATGCGATTAAGATAGCAGATCATTTTTGGCACAGGAATAATGGTTGTTCTAGAGTGAAAAACCTTAAGGATTGAAAAATCCTAAAAACACGAATCTATTGATAAAAGTTATCAAATCGTGAGGTTTTTCCATAGTAATCGAAGTGCAAAAATTAAAAATTTTCCCGCTATACGAGATATGCCAGACCAAACGGCCCTGGATCTGCCGGACCGCGTAGGCAACAAAGGTCGTAGTAACTATTTAGGTAATCTTAATTAACAAGATAAAACATGTGTATGTTTTGGATGATATGCACGGTGATTGAAATGCATGGTTATAGCCCAAATAGCCTATTTACTTTGGTTTTATATAAATACGGCCTGCGTGTTGTGCCTTTTTTTTCTTCTATTTTAATTCTCTTCTCATCTTACTCCCTCGTATGTAAAATGAGTTTCTAAAAAATTGCAATATTTGCGGAGAAAGTGTGGACCAAAAGAGCAAACTGATGGGCCGATCAAAGGTGGATTAGGTGCTTGAGAAGCAAGTTCTATCTTTAGTAATTTTGGTTATCCCATTGGCTTGGGATAGGCCACCTTGTTTTTAAGGGCTATAACCATTGCATTTATATTTACTGCTTTACATGTATGTGATACAATGTATGTGTTTTTAGCATGATGGTAACTGATTAGATCATAATAGAATTGTGAGATTAATATAACAAAAACCCTTTATATTTAATTAAAATTAGTCATCCAATATTAGCCCTCGTTAAAATCTCGATCAGTACTATGTAGGTTTTGCCAAAGCAAAATACTTAGATCTATCTTGGTTAAACGCGAAAAATAAGCAAGTGATATTCAATGGTAGTAATACTGGTTAAACTAGGTTGTTCTAATAAGATTAGAAACCTAAAGACTAATGACTGTTCAAGAACTTTGGTGATTGAAAAACAATACAAAAGTGCATGTCTAGGATTAGTTCTTTGAAAGACTTGGTATTTAAGCCTGCCCAGTACACCACCTCTCTTTTCATAAGTTACCTACTTGGTGCACTGTTCATTATTGTTCTTTCTATTAGACCATATGAACTTTTGTTTTGGACATATAGTTGTTCATCAAATATAGGAATTACACGAGATGTAATTAGCACGTGTTGCTTACCTAAATAATTGAATTCTAAGAGTAAAGCCAAAGCTAACTTAGAATGAAATGAAATATGGATCCTTACCCACTAGAAATACTTTTAGCAAGTTTTTTGATTTTGAGGTTTTTTAATAGTGGGAATGTTATTACTTTATAAACATGATAAAAGGTACTTATAAAACATATTTTATCGTTGTAGATTTATTATGGAAAATTCAAACACATTATCATTGCGATCCGTCCTTGAGAAGGACAAATTAAATGGCTTAAACTTCATTGACTGGTTTCGTAATTTGAAGATTATCCTCAAACAAGAATGGAAACTAACAATCATCTAAGAACCTGTCCCTAAAAAGCCAACAAATGACGCCTCTAAAGATGAATTGGAAGTTTTTGAAAAATACTCAAGTGACATGGTAGATGTCGGTTGCTTGATGCTTGCGACCATGACCCCTGATGCTTGCGACCATGATCCCTGAGCTTTAGAAGCAACATGAGTTTTTGAAAAATCTCCAGGAATTATATGAGAGGCAAGCTCTTCAAGAGAGGTATGAGACCTCTAAAGCTTTGTTTTGATGCAAGATGGTTGAGGGAACTCCAGTGGGAACTCATGTTCTCAAAACGATAAGGTATATTCAGACCCTTGAAAAATTGGGATTCCCTCTAAGTGTTGAATTGGCTACTGATGTTATCCTGCAATCGTTGCCGGATAGTTTTAATCAGTTTGTTCTTAATTTCAATATGAATGAAATTAACAAATCGTTTCTCCAGTTGCTTGGTCTGTTAAGAACAGCAGAGAACAACATGAAAAAGGTTAGCTGCAAACCTATTCTGATGGTCCGAAAGGATAACAGAAAAGGAAAGCCCAACACCAAGGCAAAGCCAAAGCCTAACAAAGGAAATGTTGCATTGAAACCCAAAGGAGGAGTTACAAAAGAAGGAAAATGTTTCCATTGCAACAATGATGGACATTGGAAGAGAAATTGGTCTGTCTATCTTGAGGACATCAAGAAGGCAAGAAAGAATAGACAGTCTGAATCAGGTATTTATGTTATTGATATTAATATATCAAAATCTACTTCTTGGGTATTAGATACCGGTTGTGGTTCTAACATTTGTACTTCTATACAGGGACTAAAAAGGAGTAAAAAATTGGCAAAAGGAGATGTGGACTACGAGTGGGAAATGGAGCAAGAGTTGCTGCATTAGCTATAGGAACATACACTTTGTCATTACCTAGTGGACTTGTTTTAGATTTAGAGTATTGTTATTTCGTACCTAGTTTGACTAAAACATTATTTCAATTTCTTATTTGGACAAATTTGGTTTTGAGATTATTATTAAGAATAATAGTTGTTTTTTTTCCTCAATAATGTTTTTATGGTACGACTTAATTAATCAATGGCCTCTATATCTTAGATCAGGATAAATCCATATATAACATAAATACGAAAAGATAAAAAGCAAATGACTCTAATCAAACTTATCTCAGGCATTGTCGCTTGGGTCATATAAATGAGAAACACATATCAAAACTTCATAAATATGGATTTTTGGATTCTTTTTTTTGAACATTTTGATATATGTGAACCTTGCTTAATGGGAAAAATGAACAAATCACATTTGACGGAAAAAATGAGCGAGCAAGTGATTTATTAGGTCTAATACATAGTGATGTATATGGACCAATGAATACACAAGCAAGAAAAGGGTTTCAATACTTTATTACTTTCACTGACGACTTCAGTAGATATGGGTATGTTTACCTAATCCATCATAAATCTGAAGCCCTTGAAAAGTTCAAGGAATTTAAGAATGAAGTAAAAAACCAACTAGGAAAGAGTATCAAAGCTCTTCGATCAGATCAAGTAGGAGAATAATTAAACCTAGAGCTTGATGAAGTTCTTAAAGGATGTGGGATTGTCTCATAACTTACACCTCTTGGTACTCCACAACACAATTGAGTCTCTGAAAGGAGAAATTGAACGTTGTTAGACATGGTTCGATCAATGATGAGTCATGCTGATCTTCCAACTTCTTTTTGGGGACATACGTTAGAAACAACTACTTTCACACTAAATCGTGTTCCATCTAAATCGGTTCAAAAGACACCATATGAGATATAGACTGAGAAGCGTCATAGTATGTCTTTTATGAAAATTTGGGGATGCGAAGTTTATGTTAAACATCAGATGTCTACAAAACTCAAACCCAAATCTCATAAGTGTAATTTTGTGGGATATCCTAAAGAAACTAAAGGATATTATTTCTTCAATCCACCGAGAACAAAGTGTTTATTGCTTGAACATGAGTCTTCCTCGAAAGAGAATTTATTTTCAGAAAAGGAAGTGAGAGAAATATTGAACTTGAGGAAATTCAAGATCAACCACAGATCACTGAACCAGAGATTGAACAACAACAAGTTCCATAAAATAGTTGAGGAACATCCAATCGTTCTTGAAACACAACCACAGTGAAGGTCTATGAGAGAATGTAATGCGCTTGAGAGATATGGATTTCTTGTCACATTGCATGGAGATGTTCTTCGCATGGAGATTCCATGTCAGAAAACCAAGTATGGACTTTGGTTGACCCACCCGAAGGAATTAAGTAGTGGAGAGCCCAGACTCTGAGAAATGGCACAATATACAAACATAGGGTGCAAATGGGTTTTCAAAAGGAAACCGACATGGATGACAATATACAAACATACAAAGGGTGATTGGTCGCTAAGGGATTTCGTCAATTTCATGGTATAGACTATGATGAAACTTTTCCCCTATTGCTATGTTTAAATTCATCCGGATATTGCTTGCAATAGCTGCATATTATGATTATGAAATCTGGAAAATGGATGTCAAAACCGCTTTTCTTAATGGAAAATTGGATGATGATGTGTACATGACACAACCTGAGGGTTTTGTCAATCCAAAAGATGCCCAAAAGGTATGCAAGCTACAAGGATCCATTTATGGACTGAAGCAAGCTTCTCGAAGTTGGAATCTTCATTTTAATGAGGTAATCAAAGAATTTGGTTTTATTAAAAATGAAGATGAGCCATGTGTTTTCAAGAAAACTAGTGGGAGCACTGTCACATTCTTGGTATTGTATGTGGATGACATACTAATAATAGGAAATGACATACCTACCTTACAGTCTGTAAAGACTTGGTTATGAAAATGTTTTTCTATGAAATACTTAGGTGAAGCAACCTACATATTAGAAGTCAATATCTATAGAGATAGATCAAGACGACTCTTAGGACTACGTCAAAATACATACATAGACAAAGTACTGAAAAGATTCAGTATGGAAGAATCTAAAAGATGATTCTTACCTATGAGACATGGCATTTCGCTCTCGAAGGAAATGTGTCATTCAACGCCTCAAGAGAGAGAACGCACGAGTAAGATACTATATGCTTTGGCCATTGGATCTATCATGTATTCCATGCTATGTACACGTCTAGATATATCATATGCACTAAGTATGACAAGTCGATACCAAGTAGATCCCGATGAAGGTCATTGGGTTACAATCAAAAACATCCTTAAGTACTTAAGAAGAACTAAGGATACATTCCTTATGTATGGAGGTGAGGAAGATTTAAATATAAAAGGTTATACTGACACAAGCTTTCAAACTGATAAGGATGATTCTCGATCAAAATCGGGTTTGGTGTTTTGCCTTAATGAAGGTGATGTATGCTGGAAAAGTTCAAAGCAAGATACAATAGCAGATTCTACGATAGAAGCCGAGTATATTATAGCAAGCGATGCTGCAAAAGAGGTTGTTTGGATCAAAAAGTTCATATCTGAACTAGGGGTCATGCCTAGCATATCAAATGCTATAGATCTACGTTGTGACAACAACGGAGCCATCGCACAAGCAAAAGAACCCAGATCTCACCAACAATCCAAACACGTGCTTAGGTGTTACCATCTCATTCGTGAAGTCATTGATCGAGGGGATGTAGAAATATGCAGAGTACAACGGATGACAATATCGCCGATCCACTGACAAAGCCTCTGACACAGCAGAAGCATGAGCATCACACTAAGTCTCTTGGTATTAGATACATGAGTAATTGGTCTTAGTGCTAGTGGGAGATTTTTGGAGTATGGCCAAAGACCAATTATGAGATGGTTGTTGTAACGCCCCGATTCTAGGCTTAGAAGTAATCCGATTAGTTTGAATGGTTCCGGTGAACCGGTGTAGCGGTCTAGACTAGTTTCGAGATTTAATTAAAAATAAATACATTTTGGACGAAATAAAATATGGAAAAATTATCTCAAACATTTAAATGTGTTTTGAAAATAATGGTGAACTCAATTTGGCAAAATAAATTGAGTAAGGGTGACATTTTAGAAATGGTGACTGATTTGTAAGGAAATCAAAACTATTTTAGTGACTGTTTTGTAAAGGGATGAGAACTTAGAATCTTTAAGGAGCTAATAACCCTAAAGTCTAATACCAGACTTTATCCCTTAATTGGCTTATTTTAAAGTGTTTTAATTAATTAAAGTTGGTTAGGAGAGTTAATTGGGAGTTATTTCCTTTAAAACAAATTTGACGTAACTTTTCTTCTCTCAATTTTCCCTCCAGCCAAACACCATTCTTCTTTTCAAAATCTTAAGGTAAGTTCTTATTTTAATTGATCTTTGATTTGAAAATGATTTTCTATTAAAATCTTATTGTTTAAACTTTGTTTTCTCATGTAAAACAACCAATTAAGGGGAAAGCTACCATTAGAGGTAAGGTTCCATTTTCCTCCTCTAATGAAAGGTTCTTTACTGAAATTCACAAGTTCTTGATCCTTTATCAATATTTTCTAATGAGTTTTGTTGTGATGATTAAGGGAAATTGGTTTAATTGAGGTTTTTAGTTAATTAATGAAGAGATTGATTTAAATTCGTATGGATATGAAAATTCTGAGTATTATGATGATTTTAATCATTAAGTTGATGTTAAAGATTGTGAGTGTTTTTGATCAATGTAAACCCAAAACTAGTTAGATTGCTATGGATCTAGGTTGTTATCTTTAGTTTTTGGCTTGATAAATGAGTTTAATGGTTGCTGGAAGATAAAGGATGTTGGAAAGTGGTTAATTGATGTATTTTGACGATGGTTGAATGTTGATTTCGTTGGGTAAGAGCTGGAGATCATTTAGGATGATTTTGCCTTAGTTTTTTATAGTTTCGGTTGGTGTTGTGTTGACTAATTGTGCTTGGATGTTGAGGAGTTTGTGGGTTGTGAGTTTAGATGTTTGGTTGAGCTTTAATTCTCTGTTTTGGTTGGGTAAAAATAGGTGAGATTGTGTCAGAGTTGTTTGGAGATGCTACGATAGCATCAAACGCTTGATTGACGCTTCGGCTTGCAAGCGAAGCAAAGTCGGTGAGTGGAAACGTGGTTTACAGCTTTAAAAAGGTTTGGAAAAGTTTTATGGGAGTTTAGATTGAGCTTGAAATGCCAATCTAGGCTCGGAAGTAAGTATGGTGACATTTACTCTCGAATTTCGGTTTTTCCATGGTTTTAATGGTATCATGCTCATGTTTTGATTATGGTTTTGTTACCTACTGTTTAATGCATGTTTTCATATGTGAAATATGATGAGGTTTATCCCATGAGATAGAACTGCTATGGCAATGAGATATTTTATGCTTTTGAAAAGCTTTGCATGGTTTATCTCATGAGATGGAATTGTTAAACTATGTCAGATATAATTGGTCGACCAATAGGATGTGAGTGCACTATAATATATACAAAAATTCGAGCGTGTGCTAAATTCTTCGGTTACACAATAGGGGTAGTGCTATTGTGTTGCGAGTGGTAGGGGTAGTGCTATCACCAACGGGCAATGCAGGTAGTGGCAACCTGGTCGAAGTGAGATTATGGTGAGGGTAGTTTCACCATGTGACTTGGTGAGGGTAGTTTCACCAAGTGAGTTGATGGGGGTAGTGCCATCCAAAGGATAGGGGTAGTTCTATCCGGATCACTTGTATTGCGAATGTATGTGCTAAACATGTATCATGCTTTTAAATGATGGTTTGTATAACTTGGTTTATACATGTGGTTTTTGCATAAGGTGAAAAATTATGCATGAGATTTAAAATGAAAGGTTGCTTGTTGGCAAAGCATGTAAGACTTGAGATTTTGCATTGAGATGCAATGAGACTAATGATACATGTTGAGAAATGAAATACGTTTTGCTTTGAAAAGTTGTTTCAAGCATGAGATTGATTTGAGCATGATATTGGAGATTTATGGACTAAAATGGTTTAAAAGACAGTATTGTTGTGTTTTGTTTTGAGCAACCCTCACTGGGAATTTATGCTTACGCTCTCTTTTACAACAATGCAGATCATTAGAGTGTTGGTGGCAGCAAGGATGCAAAGATTCGATCCAAGTTGCGATTGAAAACTGAATTTTGGTTTGATAGTTTTAAACATAGCTATAATGGCACTGGGTAGCCAAGTGTTATGGGAGAGGATGTTTTGAACTCCCTTGATTTGCTGCAAGTTTCTATAATGGTTTTGGACTTATAGATGGCCTTTAATTGCTGGTAATATGTTTGGTTTGCATTTTGGTTCTTGAATGGTTATTTTGCTTAGGAAGTATGCCTATAGATTGATTATCATAATGCATTGATGTTGGAAGCATGTTATGGTGTTTAATGCTTATGGTTTTATGCTCTAAATGGATGTTCATGTCTTAGTAACATGTTGGAATGTTTTCGGATGAGTTTAAGCTTGAAAAATCTGCATTTTTTGACATCATAGGCCCAGGCGTATTGGTACGCGGGCTACCGTATCGGTACATTGTCACTAAATTTTCACCAAGTTTTTTGTTCTTGTTTTATTATATCAATATCTTAGTTTAAGTATGGTCTATGGTTTAGTAGTTTGATTCATATGTACATTAGTGGTATGATATAACATTACAATTAGTGAGTTTGATTTTCTTAGGTCTTCTATATGTACGGATATTTGTTCAAATTTAGAGGTACATTGCATCATTGGCTGAGTAAGTAGTTCATCGACATGAATAGGTCATTTAGGAAATAAATAGAGTTTTATTCAAGACCATTGTTTCATTATTTCTAACAACACAAGTTCGGTCCATTTAATTGTACAAAGCATTGAGTCCCATTTACAAAATAGGTTCAACATTGAGTCCATTTATAATATAGGTCGGTCTATTAAGTGAAAAATATACATAAAGTCCATAAAAATACATGCCCATGGTTTTTAAATAAGTGTCCAATTACATGTAAGGCCTGTTCGGCCCAATTAACTAAAACTAAGCCATAATGCCTCCTTGTTTCATGCGCAGCCAGAAAATGACCATTGGATCGGGACAGATCCAACGACGAAGATCAACGCGGTTTGCACACGGGATACACGTAGAGCTCAGACCTGGCCAGCTGAAGAAGACCAGGCGTTGCATCTCCATCATCGTTGATCCAGAAATCATCCAACGGCTCAAGACATCTTGAAGCAAGTCACATGGATTGGCACTCGCGTGTGGTAGCCACGCGCTTGCCGTTTCGCCTCCCGGCTGTTGGTTCGTCTTCTTCGATGAGAACTCGAGCCATTTCTGTCTTCACTAGCAGCTTCTCCGTTGTTTCGAAGCCACTAAAAACATGGAAAGAAGGAAAAGAGGGTTAAAACCCAAAACCATAGCAAGGTTCATTAGAAAGTTAGAAGATACAATCCCTAAATTGGAGCTCGGCAAGAATCAAGAAAAATCAAATCAAAACAGAGGCAATCGGGGTAGAAAATAGGATTTGTGCTTGAAATTCAAGCAATTCTTGTACCTATAAATAGCACTGCAGAATCATGCAACAGAACAACAATTTCATACGAATCACATACCAACCAGTAAACAATTCATGTAAGATTCAAATAGCATTCAGATTCGTAAGTTGTAAAGCTAGCAAGCTAGTGGTTGTAAACGAGCATTCTACAGAGAAATAAAAGATTCATTTCTGGTAACTATTCTTTCTTTCTTTTCTTATGTTTTGAATTTAAACAAGAGAAAATGATCATTTTTACCTCTGTTTTTTTGAAACCCCGCGGTGCATGTTGAACTCTGGTGTCGTTCCGATGACCGTTGCATGATTCGGGACTCACTAGAATGTTGTTCTTAAAAAGGACCGAGGGTTTTGATTCAAAAATTGGCTTTACAAAGTTTCAGGGTTTTTTTTAAAAAAGGGTTTAAACTCACCGCTGACGACGGCAGCCGGTACCAATTAATGGCAGCCGACACGACGAGAATGAACCACGACCACCGTAACTAAGGTGGCACAGAGGAGAGAAAAGAGAGCATTTTAAGCAAAGAAGGTAAACCGATTTAACAAAATGAGGGAAATGTTTTATTTTTTCGGTTTTAAATCCTACTTATACTGATCCATAACCTGACCCATACCCGTTTCTCGACCTGCGCCCTTCTTTACAGAATCTTGTACCGTGGCTCTCCAACTTTTAATTCTCTTAATTTAGCCATTTTCCTTCAAAATTAATCACTACATTTTCATTTTCTTTCAAATCTGCCATTCAATTTTGTTTTCCTTTCATTCTAACCCTAGTTCCTTCAAATTGAGCACTTCTTTTTTTTTTTAATGTTTTTAAATTATCCTTCAGATTTTGTCATCCATTCAATTTAGTCCTTAACTGAAAGTTGTTTTAGAAAAATAAAAATGTCCATCCCTTTCTCTTTAATTTATTCATTGTATTTATTTTTTATTTTGAAAGGATTGTAAATATGTGTGTATGCTTTAAACCATAGGATTAGGGTTTTGAAAGCTTAGTTAGAGCCTTGTGTGATAAAAAATGTTCTTTACATTTTGAAATAAAATACACTTTAAATATTGTAACCTAAATAATTAAAATAAACTTAGACATTTCTTTAGGGTTTAAACACTAAATTCTAGAAAATGATAACACACCTAATATTCTCTATGGTTTGTTTAAAAAGTGAGAACTTAATCAATGCGCTGTCTTATCAAACGGGAATGACGGGTTAGCGCTAGGAGTATTGGCGGTGATTGGAGTTCATTTCTCGGGTGATAAGGCAGTTAAAATAGATTTACATTCACTTTGTGGACAAATAAAGCGAAATCATGTGAACTTGCAAAATTCCAATTTTCAAAATACTATTTTGAAATCAATTAGGTACCAATTTTTGGGTGCTGTGGGGGTGCTAACCCTTCTCCACACGTAACCGACCCCTGAACCTATTTTCTCTTTTTTTGTGGACCAAAATTGTTGTTTTAATAAATAAAACATTTTATTAAAATAACCATTGTTTTAGAAGTGATCCAATCACACTTTTTAAAAAAAAGATTGGTGGCAACTCCGTGTTTTCTTAAGTTTTCCGAATAACATCAAAATCTTTCCTAAAAAGGGTTGCGTCAGCTTGGCGACTCCGCTGGGGACGATTTTTGTTTTTTTTTTTTAAAAACAAAAGAGGGTCAGGCCACAAATTATTTTCAAAAATGTTTTTTTAGAAAAGGAATTTGCAAGTTCATAAAGGTTTCAATCTGTTCATCCGCTTAATGAATGTATTTCTATTTTATGCATTTTAAATTTGTTGCAAAAAGCTCTATTCCCATGCTTAACCCAATTGTTAAGTGAGGGGAAAATGCTTTGCTCATGTTAGAATATTGATTCTTCGTATGATCCTAGCAAGTACCTTCGGGACTCATATGCCTCATGGCTTCGTAAGGATACTGATCCTTCGAGAAGACGTAGGAAGTGAGTCCTCATGAGTTGAACTTGGTTCGTTTGAAGCCTATAACGGGTGAGAACCAAGGGCTTTGCTACCCTTAGTAAGGGACAACAAGGAAAGCTCGGGTACCTTTTAGAACCCAACAGTTTGAGAACCTAGAGCCCACCCCAATAGAGCCATGCGAAAAAAACCTAGGGTTTTAGTAATAAGGGGAGACATGTCTTAGAGTGTTGGAATGTGCTGCCTAGAATTGTTCGTGAAATTATTTTGAACTCTCTGTGTTTTCTTGATTTTAATCTTCCTTCCCTTTGCCTTGTTGTTTTGCATATCCATTAATGCAACATCATTACATATCCAGAAGGGGTTGATTCTCAAAATAATTGCTCAACTTTGAAAAGCTCTTGTTATGGACGAAAGGATTTTGAAAAGTGAAGATGAGAATGCAAAGGTACGATATTGGTTCGAGGTGAATCAATGAACATTTAGGGACAGTCTAGCAGCTGATCATGAGACAGAGAATTTAGAATATGCCCACATCAGTATCAAACAGAATAATGTGCAAGAACTGCGGGAAATTTGGGAGTGCCTTGATTATGAGACTAAGCAATTGTTCCATGAAGTCTATGGTGACATAGCCCATCTCTTGTACGTGAAGGTTGATGAACAGTTTCTGAAAGCCTTGGTCCAATTCTGGAATCTCAGGTATTGTTTCTTCACTCTTAATGGAGAAGATATAATGCCTACATTTGAGGAGTACTTAGCCCTTTTCAATCTGCGTAAAGTGAAGAAGAATTAGGTCTATGCCAAAAGTCCTAAAAACAAAAACCCACATGCAAGACTTCAAGCTTTCACTGGTATGAGTGATGGTTGGGTTAAGGGGTTGATACAGAAGAGAGGATGTACCTTTAATTTCCCTTGGTCAAGCATCAGAAGTATAATTTCAATTTACCCTGATAGGGAAAAAAGGGTTGATCTCCTAGCCATTGCAATTTATGGTTTAGTCATTTTTCCGAAGGTGCTAGGGAACATTGATGTGGCATTACTTGATTTCCTTGAACAGCTAAAGAGAGGAGTCAATACAGTGCCAGCTGTACTTGTTGAAACCTTCATTTCCCTTAATGCTTGTCGAAAAGTTAAAGGTGTCCGTTTATGAGGATATGCTCCGCTTCTACAAGTTTGGGCCCTTAGTCATTTCTGGAAGTGCCCAACATTGGCTTTATGAAATGTGTTTTCCCCGAACTTCTCACCTCTCCGAGAATTCTTGGTGAAGGATTGGCCCTTTGTTAAGAAGAATAAATAGATTGATATATTTAGGGATCGTCGCGACGAAGGCATTAGATGGAGGGTTCCTTGGATGGGTCATACCAAAGTCCTATATAAATGTGGAGATTTCAACTTCCTAATGCTGCTAGGTCTGTGGGGAGGAATTAGATGTGCTCCTTTGCTAGTATCTCGTCAATTTGGGTCTCGACAGTTCATCCCATTCACTACTAGTCTTGGCTCATCATAATTTGAGTTCCAAGGAGAGTTTAGATAGAAGGTTCAGACAATCACTCATGCATGGAACCACTGTTATCATATGAAGTTAGAATCTGATAAATATTGCATGTACACCCCGAGCTATGGTATTTGGAGGCATACGAGAGTAGATGACAAAGTCATAGAACCTACACCCGGACATACCAAGTCTTTAGAAGAACACTTAAAGGTAGTCCCTACAGAAGCTGACATCCTAAGAGAAGAGTTAAGAAGGGCTAAGTTGGAGATAGAAGCCTTACGAGAGCAGAACCAAAGAGACAAGTTTGAGTCAAGCCTTGATGTTGAAAAGTATAAAGGGGAGGCTAAGCGAGTGAAAAAACTGCATGAAGACTTAGAAAAGATGTATGAGATTCAAAGGGTAGATTTCCTCAAATTCCAGACCACCATCTGAAATGCTGATCTAAGAAAGACCCTAGAGTAGTGGAAGCAAGAAATCGAGCATGCTGTAGAAAAAGAAAAGGAACAAGGAAGGCGCGAGGTTGAGAAATATAGACGAGACCTTGTTGAAGAAAATAAGAAGGGTAAGCTGAAAACTGAAAATAGAAATGGCAAACGGGTTCATGAAAAAGAGAAAGAAAATGTGGCTGCATGGAAAAGGAAGGCACATGATGGCAAGATCCGTTTATTTGAGCTGCAGACATCATATGATGAAACAAGCGAGAAGCTGAAGCAAAGCCAAGCTTATGTTACTAAGTTGCAAGCCAAGATAGATGATTTGAACTGCTCGTTGCATAGACTCCAGAATCATCACACCTATATTGAACTTCAGGTCTGTCTAAGTGAGAATGATACCTTGAAGAAATAGGTTGAAGGAATGGATAGCATCATCCAGGAATATAGGAAGAAGATCCCAACCCTTGAAGACATAGTCGGGGGAGGTAATGACTACTGGTTCACTCGTCTTAGAGACGTGGCTAGAATATTTCAAGAATGTGATGAGTTTGATAGGACTATCATGACCTAGGTACAGGATGTGACTCCACACGTGATGATGTTAGCCACTGAAGCTGCAGCTCTTTGTCAGTATGTCAAGCCAACATGAGAAGTGGGATCGAGGGTTTTGTGGCTCGTTGAAGAAATCAAGTAACTAGGAGTCCAGGCTGAAAAATATTTGTAAATGAAATTTGATGTAATAAGGACCTTTTCATATTCAATAAAAGAGATGTTTCTTGAGCAGATATTTCATGGAACTAATGTCCCTTCGCTTGCATTCATGCATTTGTATTTCATTCTTCTGTGTTTTATAGCTTTTCTTTGCATTTGTGTTTAAATTTGTGCGTGCATACATGACATAATAAGAATCTAACTTAAATAAAAAATGGCAAAAAATCAAAATAGCAAAAACAAATCACAAGTACGGTACTCGATCTCAAGTCAGAGCAATGGAAGATAAAGTGACGACCTTAGAAAACAACTATAAGAATAACCATGATAGGTTAGACAAGTTGGAGACGGATCTGAAGCAACAGATGGAGTTAGTTCATCAAAAGACGGTTGGATCAATTGCATCCATGTTAGGCTTTAGGGAGCCAGACGCGGTGGAAGCTGCGAGGAAGCTAATGCTATGTCAAAATTTTAGGGGATAGCTTTCGTTCATCCAAGCATGCAAAGAGAAGCTCAATCTTCTAAGGTTAAGATTTCACCACATTTTGCTGAAACCTCGGCTCAGAATGATAGGAAGATAAACTTTGAAGAGGTCTTTGAGGTGCCTGATCTTGATGAAATTGCCGATAAGGTAAAAGCTGAGAAGAAATGGGAAGATCGCTATGAGAAGTTGGAGGGAATGATTAAGTCTTCCCAAGAATGAGGTATATATGGAGGAATGGATGCCAAGGATTTAAGCCTAGTGACTGATCTGGTAGTTCCACCAAAGTTCAAGGTCCCTGACTTCGAAAAATATAATGGAACTACGCGCCCTTAAGCACATCTAACTATGTATTGTAGGAAAATGTTAATGTATCTTGACAATGAGAAGCTGCTTATCCATTGCTTCCAAGATAGTTTAGTAGGATCAGCTCACGCTGGTACACGCAGCTAAGTCGAGTTAACATTAGATCATGGAAGGATTTGTCCAGAGCCTTCAGTGAGTAGTACAAGCATGTTTCAGACATGATTCCAACCCGTTTAGTTCTGCAAGGGATAGAGCAAAAGCATTATAAGAGCTTCTGCCAATACGCTCAAAGATGGAGGGATGTGGCTGCTTAAGTCCAGCCACCATTGCTAGAGAATGAGATCACCCCAATGTTTGTTGAAACATTAAAGGGTTCTTTCTATGGTCGCATGCTCAATCATGCCACAAAGAGTTTCGCGGACATGCTTATAAATGGAGAGTTGATTCTTGCGGCCATGAAAAGTGGAAAGTTGGATAGTGGGGAAACAAAGAAACCATACAAAAAGAGAGACAATAAAGTCAATGCCACTAATGTCTACAACCTCAGTTACTCAAAAGGGGTAGTCTTCAACAACCACAGTTACTTAAGAAAATTATGGATGTTATCATTCGATACGTCAGAAGATAAGGGAAACCCTCTACTAAATCATCAGAAGGAATGTGTGAGTGAAATCATAGAGGAGGGGGATAAGGTGGTTAAAGAATGTGTTGCTGAAGTTAGAGCTCCCATGAAGTGGGTATGGGCTTAAATGGTGGCAGTTGGGATGTTGGAAGGAGGAGCCCAGAATTGAAAATTAAAGATGAATTGTACTGTGAATACCACATGAAGAAAGGACAAGAGATTGATTGTTTCTTAGAATTTAGTCAACTAATTCAAGACAAGATGAATGAAAAAGAACTCGAGTTCTTTGAAAAAGAAGATAAGGAATGCGTGCTGAACATTTGTGCATCAGAGAAGTCACCCTCTAGAAGATATTACTCTGGAATGAAGCCTTTAGTTATTAAGGCTAAAACGAGAGTTAGTGAGCCAATAAGGGGAGTAACCCCGCGGCTTATAATTAAGGCTCCGACCCCGTTTCCATACACGGATAGCAATCATGTCCCTTGGAATTATTCTTGTGTGGTGGCAGCTCCAGGAGAAACATCTGCTAAAGGGAAGGAATAACCAATCAATGAGGTGAGCCGTTTCACGAGGAGTGGAAGGCTCTATTCCCAACCAATAGTAGAGGATAGAGATGAGGCGTAAAGAAAGGCTGCTGCCAAAGAGCCTGAGAAAGGAGATAACAAAGATTTCTTCAAAGAAAAACCGATAGCATATCATGAGCCTGTGAAGGAATTAGAGGCTCAAGAGTTATTGAAGATTTTAAAACACAGTGAATATAGTGTGGTGGAGCAACTCCAAAATCTTCCAACTCGAATTTCTATGCTATCTCTGCTATTAAGTTCTGAAGGTCACCGTGAGGCCTTGTTAAAGATTCTAAACCGGACATTCGTACCAAAGGAGATCACAACTGATAAGATAGACATGTTAGTCGGTAACATTGTTGTCAACAATTTCATTTCATTCAATGATGAGGAAATACTAGGAGAAGTGAGGGGTTCGTACAAAGCTCTACACATCACTACCAGATGTAAGGGATACATGTTGTCAGGTGTCCTTATTGATACTGGATCAACTTTGAATGTTATGCCACTAACAATGCTAAAGAAGCTGCCCATAGACAGTTCTCATATGAGAACTTATCAAAGTACGGTAAGAGCGTTTGATGAAACTCAGAAGGATGTGTTAGGGAAAATTGATGTGCCTCTGCAAATTGGACCATCGACCTTCAATGTTGAGTTTATGGTTATGGACATAAGGCCTAGCTATAGCTCCTTGCTCGGGCGCCCATGGATTCATACAACAGGAGCAGTCCCTTCTACCTTACATTAGAAGATAAAATTTGTGATGGATGGCCATTTGATAAATGTAGGTGTAGAGGAAGAAATCATTGCATCAGTAACTACTAGTGTACCCTTTATCGAGACTGATGAGGGTGCGCTCGAATGTCACTTTAGGACACTAGAGCTAGTCAATGCGACCTTTGTCACTAAAGGAAGTAAGGTGCCTGAACCAGAATTATCCAGCTGCCGAAGATGCAAGTTAAACAAACTCTAGGAAAGGGAGCTGAAATTGGAAAAAGGGTTTGGAAAGAGACATCAAGGGAGGCTATATCCTATAGTAATCCTAGTGAAAAAAGATCGGTTTGGCTTGGGCTTTAAGCCCAATAAATGGCAAAGAAGGGCTGGA
Source organism: Hibiscus mutabilis (assembly GCA_019671005.1). Taxonomy (NCBI): domain Eukaryota; kingdom Viridiplantae; phylum Streptophyta; class Magnoliopsida; order Malvales; family Malvaceae; genus Hibiscus; species Hibiscus mutabilis. The sequence continues at coordinate 66,545,926 of CM033716.1, forward strand.
ATCAGAAAGTAGTAAGAGAGGAGAAGAGCTAGATTGAAGGGAGAAGAAATTAAGTGGGCGCCGATGACTTTCCCGCCCCTGAGCCATAGCTTTATATCCGGGGGCCTGTTGGATCGAAGTGCCCCAGCTAATAAGGAAGAGAAAGGAAAGAATGATTTATGTGAAGCGTTTGGAAAGCTGAGCATTATCGATGTGATAGACGATGAAGAAAAGAACAAGTACCTGACCAAGATTAGCCCTTGCTCTGAACTTGAAAACTGGACTGCTGAAGAAATTCATATAGTCTTTAAGACAGTTTCAGAGTAATTCTCAAAATCCACCCTTTTGCCTTTAGACCGAGAGACAATATGTGATCTTATGTAAAGGGCCTATGTCAAACTTTTAATTTTGAATTCAATAAAAGATGCATTTCCTTAAATCTTGTGTGGCAAACTTTTTTCGTAAATAAACCAAAACCAAATGAAAACCATAAAGTTAAAAGCATAAAAAAACATTCCATTCATTCATTTTATTTCTTCCCTTTGTATATATCTTTTCCTATTCTTTTTTCAAGTCTTCAGATATCATTGGCATAAATGAATCTGAGTCTAACTTTGAGGTTGACTTTGAATTGCCTCTATGCTTGGAAGAAGTTGGAAATATTGACGATAATGAGGAATATGATTTACCCAATGACTTGCTCAGAATGGTAGAAGGAGAGGAAAAGCAGATTCTACCACATAAAGAGGAACTAGAAACATTAAACCTCGGTACTGAAGAAGAAAAGTGAAAGGTGAAGATTGGTACTACTATCACAGCCAAAACCAGACAAAGTCTGATCGAGCTCTTAAAAGAATTCAAAGATATCTTCGCTTGGTCATATCAAGATATGCCTGGCCTTGACACCGACATCGTCATGCACAGGCTCCCTATAAGGGTAGGATGCGAACTTGTAAAGCAAAAGCTTAGAAGAATGAAGGTTGAAACACTTCTCAAGATCAGGGACGAGGTAAAGAAGCAATATGATATAGGATTCCTCGAGGTAGCCAAGTATCCGGAATGGGTGGCGAATATTGTCCTAGTACCGAAGAAAGATGGAAAAGTACGAATGTGTGTTTGACTATAGGGACCTCAATAAGGCAAGCCCTAAGGACAATTTCTCGCTCCCACATATTGACACTTTAGTCGACAATACAACTGGTCATTCACTCTTCTCTTTCATGGATGGTTTCTCTGGGTATAACCAGATTAAGATGTGCCCAGAAGACATGGAAAAGATGACTTTTATGACACTTTGGGGAACTTTTTCCTACAAAGTGATGCCCTTTGGACTTAAGAATGCAGGGGCAACCTATCAAAGAGCCATGGTCACCCTTTTCATGATATGATGCATAGGGAAATAGAAGTATACGTCAATGATATGATCGCCAAATCTTGATCTGAGGAAGAACTTCTGGTTAATTTAGAAAAGATCTTCCTAAGACTGAGAAAGTTCCAGTTGAAGCTCAACCCGGCTAAGTTCACATTTGGGGTCACATCTAGAAAGTTATTGGGTTTTGTTGTGAGCAGAAGGGGAATTAAGATCGACCCTGATAAGATAAAAGCTATATAGGAACTCCCACCACCTCAAACACAAAAGGAAGTTTGATGTTTTTTGGGGTGATTAAATTACATCGCACATTTCATTTCTCAGCTTACTGATAAGTGCAATCTAATATTTAGGTTACTCAAGAAGAATAACCAGGGGACATGGGACGAAGAATGTCAAGTGGCTCTGGAAAAGATCAAGAAGTAGTTGAGTAACCCTCTAGTATTAGTACCGCCTATTTCAGGGAAACCACTGATCTTGTACTTAACAGTCTATGAAAATTCCATGAGTTGTGTGTTAGGGAAACATGACAATACTGGAAGAAAAGAAAATGCGATATATTAACTGAGCAAGAAATTCACTGATTGTGAAACCATATATTCGTCAATTGAAAAACTATGTTGTGCTTTGGTTTGGGCAGCTAAAAGGCTAAGGCAATATATGCTTTATCACGTTACGTGGCTAATCTCGAAGTTAGATCCACTAAAGTTTATGATGGAGGCCTCGGCTTTATCAGGAAGGTTGGCGCATTGGCAGATGTTATTATCAGAATTTGATATCCAGTATATGAGCCAGAAAGCGATGACAGGGAGTGTTGTAGCTGACTTTTTGGCAAGTCGCGCCTGTGATGAATATGAAGCGTTAATTTTAATTTTCTTGATGAAGACTTGATGTGTATCTCAAAAGATGATGAGACTCCAACAGAATCTTGGGTTATGAACTTTGATGGTGCAGTAAATGCGTTAGGGTGAGGTATAGGGGCAGTTTTAGTTTCACCGGAAGGAGATTATTACCCTTTTACCAGCATTTGAAATTCTTCTGCACTAATCACATGGCAGAGTACGAGGCCTGTATAATGGGTCTAAGAGAGGCTATAAAGAGGAAAATTCGTACCCTAAGAGTTTCTGGGGATTCTGCATTGGTCATTTATCAGG